>CP136898.1:1246500-2490500 GCA_034359265.1 Canna indica | reverse complement strand
CAGATAGTTACATCGAAAGGAATCGATTGATCAGTTGTGGCAATGCAATTACAACTGATTCATGGTAACTTCATCTACATTTGTAATGCAGTCATTTGAATCTCAACTATTACTATCCCCTCTCTGATATATCGAAAAAAATTCTTGAATGAATCATGCATCATAATTTGCCTTTAATTGAATGCAGTGCAGTCCCTTCTGATCTCGCCCTGCTTACCGGTCTTCACGCCGACCCTGCCAAGCTTAACCATAGATTCAGCAAATGCCTTGAAGAAGATGGTCTGGTTGGCGGCGAACTTCCTCACGATCGGCCTCGATAGCAGATTGGTGTGCAGCACTTGATCTGAGGTAAACAGCCCTTCACCGTTCACTAAGTTCCGGTAGTAGACATTGTCGAAGATGGTCGGGGTGAAGGGGTCCATGTTGACTGCAATGGTTGCATCGACATTGCGTGGGCATGCTCGCATCAGCAGGCGCGCATACGCGAGATTGAGCGATGGGTCTACTTGAGACGATGAGCTAAATGAGTAGAGGCGCTTGGCGAAGCGGCTGCAGTGCGAGAAGCCAACCGAGTGAGCCCCTGAAAGAGTGATCATGTCGTATGTTGTGAGGTTGTTTATTCGGAAAAGGCTGGAGAGAAGGTTGAGGTTGAATTCAGGGCCGGGAAGGCGTCCGGCTACTCGACTAGCCTTAGAGATAAGGCCATCACGCCTACCAAGCTCCACAGCAAAGTTTGGGCCACCAGACTAGCAACAAAAAAATTGTTCCATCAAAATCCATTCATCAAGTAAAAGTAGTATTCTATGTAGAACAATGCACTTACAAGAACTACTACATCTCTGGCAGCAATTGCCAGGATATCAGCACAAGATACTACACCGGGACATTGTGCTTCTACAGCCTGCTTGGCCTTGATGACAGTGTCAAAACCGTCCCCGGCGAGCGACATATTGTCAGGTGCATCCTTCTCGGCATCAGCTTTGCGTGAAAATATCATGACAGATGCATCACAACCCTGCAAGATACTACTTTTGTTTAGTGTTGTATATCTGATTTGCTTAAGCTTCTTTCTCTATTTTCTACATAGATATATAACTGAATTTTCTCAATTGAGTGGTGTCTTAATTTGTTCTGATGACTCCATAAAGAACAAAGATTTTACAAGTGTTCACACTTTCAGATTTAATTTTACAAGTTTTGATCAGTTTGGGGAAGAAAAGGTCAGTTTTTGATGATAGATAAGAAATAAGAGTATTTTTCCTGAGGTGTTCAAAGACTCTTGGTTTGACTAAGAACAAATTGTCCTTGAGTAATCTCTCTAATTTCATGTGCAGTCATTTTTGAGTTTTATAATCCAGGGAATCTGTCAGTGAAATCGATACACAGATTTGGTTCCATGTAAAATCAGAGAAGCTGCACTCTTGATGTATCTTACTGGGATATTAAATAAACCCTAAATGGAAATGTTCCTATTTCTAACCAAAAGCACCTTGTTTTGCAAAAATGCTAAATCGGGATGTATGCTATTTTGTTGCGCTGATCCAAAGTTCAAAGATGGATGACAAACCTGAATTGAGATACAATAGCATCTACATCTCATTCTTTCTTCTAACATTGCATTTTACATTGGTTTTTGCTATTTGGGCATGCACACAAATCCATCATCTGATCTTATTTAAGGTATATCTGCCTGTAAAAATCTGTATTTTTTTTACTGCACCGATTGTTTCATCCATGATTCACATTAACTCCAAATTTTATTCTCCCCACAAATGCCAATCTGCTTCCTCCACCAATTTCTGTTTGCATTTGATATCCCCAAATTTTCAACTATCAGAACACACTAAGAATGCATCATACAACAACCCAGAAACTGGATTCTCAATAATTGCAATGCTTCATCAGTTCATCCTACCAAATCAAGACTCAATTTTTATCGCAAAAAGAAAAAGGAAAAGATGAAACAGAAACAAAAGAAAAAAAAAAGAAAAAAAAAGAAAAGGAAAAAAGGCTCATTGAAGTCAGATGAGAAATTTTTAGGGTTTACCTCAACAAAGCAATCATGGAAGAAGAGCCTCAATGTTGCAGGTATTGTGACAAATGTCTGGCTCACCTTCTTAGCAACAGCCTGCCTCACTATTGTCTCCACATTGGCGCAGCTAGACTGGTAGAAGTTTGGCCTGAGTTGAGCTGCTTCCCCAAACCTCACAGCCATCAAGAACACCACCACCAAAGCAAATCTTCTCCCTACCTGCATGGCCATGGCTTATTTCAGCTGAGGTACAAGTTTCACAGTCAGGAAGGAAGGTGGAATTCACAGGGGCATGTAGAAGGGAAAGCAAGCAAGTGAGAGGTGTCCAAAAGTGCAAACAAAATGAGAAAAAGTTAAAGTGGGTGGTACTGCTGGTGGTGGTGGCGGTGGTGGTGGTGGTGGTAGTGGTGTTATATAGGAGGAAATGGGGAAGTAAAAGACAAGGGCATTGGGTCAGGGCCCTTGGCATAGGACATGTGGTTTCCTTGCACAACAGTATAACTATACACTCGGTTACTTCTTCAAAACAAGCAATTACTTCTTGTCCAGGGAGAGCTGTGCTGTCAGAGATTCTGGGTCATCATCTTCCTCCTTTCAGGCTCAAGTCCAACAAATCTAAGGTTTTCTGTTCACTGTCTATAATTTGCTCCCTTCAGTTGATTACATTTACCATAAATTCAGAAATTGAATTCTCTATTAATAGTTAACTAAGCAAATATTTAATCATGATTAAGATTGAGTTCTGAATTAAATCTGAAACAATATTTCACCCATTTACAACTTGCAAAGAAATGCAGGTCCAAATAATGGGAGGTTTTCTTGTCCTCTTTGCCACAGAATACCAATCATCTTATCCTGTTTTCTCCATTGCATGAGGCTAAAGCAATCACATGCAAAGAGTAAAAACATTGAAGTCAGACTGGTAACATGAACTTAAAGACATGGATATTAGAGAATTTTACATGAATTTGGGGCACTTTACCTAATTTGCTCATACTGTAAATTTTTGGTTTTTAAGCATCCACTTTTGCCCAATTTCTTTGATTCATTTCACGAGTTCAGAAACCCTACATTTAGTTTGGCAATTAATGGGTCACATGCTTCAACTACTATAATTAAGCATAAATAATTGAATCCTCACAAAGTTGCTGATGACTTGAGCCCATTTTTTTTCCTCAAGTAAATAAACAGAAACAAATACATTTTTTTAAAAAACAAAGCTCTTAATCACTCTTTAAATTATACAAAAAAAGTCTTAAAATCCTAAAATATTTTTTCCCATGATTTTGCAGCTACTTGAGTGAATTGATCAGTTCAACTTATTCAATGAATCGATACATTTCAGGCAAAATCATTAGGACCAACCAAATCAAATTATATTCATTGTGATTATAAGTAGTCAATGATTTAAGCTTAGATTTGGATGATTTTGATTTAATAGAGACAAAAATAAGATTAGTTTACTGATGTGTGGCCTCAAAAGAATGGCTGCTTTTTGGAGATTCTTGCTTGCCAGCTAAAATGATGAATATTGTAAGCAATCAGTTAGACATGTTGGCATCAACATTCAATTAAAATACCAGGACTGATACTGACACAAGAGAATATACCTGATCAATCTTAGGACAGATATATTGTTGTATATGCAGACCAAGATTAATGAAATATACAATGGAATGTAAATTGAGGAAGCAAGTGATTTGTGGCAGAGGAAATATTCCAATCAAAATGAATTCCAATTGATTCTGTCAAACACAGATTGAGTTGAGCAAATAGTGAGTAAATGGATCCAAAAAAAACAAGGGAATGGTGGGTGAATATGCAGAGAATAAAAAGGTAAAGTGGGGACTGGAGACATGGTGAGATTAGAAGGTACAAGTCTCACATGCAATCATTTCTATATTTATTTTTACACGTAATTAATAATTAATTTACTTTGTCACCGACACTGCCCATTTTCATGTTGATCAAAGATTATTTATTTATTTAATTAATTAAGAAAAATATATTATATATTTCTATATAATATAATATATAATATATATCTCACTATCCATACATATATCATCCTGATATCGATCGATGTGAACTTATTCCATCTCTTTTTCTTAGCTTTTAAGATCGATGCAATAATCAGTTTATCAACTTCATAAGCCTCAATTGTTGACCTAATTAAAATGTTTAATCTAAAATTGATAGTAGTATACCCATCAATTTTTATTAGCCAATACAACATCTAATATACTTCCGATGTAGAACTAAATTGAGGTACTACGGGATGATAATCGGCTAATCAACTTCATAGGCCTAAACTATTGACCTTGTTGGTGAAATGGTCACACTAGAGGGGGGGTGAATAGTGTGTTTACTAATTGATTCACCTAAATCCGATTTTAACCGTTTCTTTGGTTGCTTAGGCAAATCACAAATTCGAATAGCAAGCAGAAGTAATAAATAAGACAATTAAGCAAACACAAGAGAGATAATGCAAACACAATGATTTATAGTGGTTCGGCCCCAATGCCTACTCAACTACCTAAGCACTCTGCTTAGGATTTCCAAACTTAGCTTTACTAGATTATATCGTTTCCTTTACAAAGAGGACTTTACAACCGGAAAGTCTCCGCTCTCAAACCGAAGACACTTCCACACCCGGAAGTATCCCGCCTTACTACCGAGAGCACTCTCCCACCTCAACCTAAGGGACAACTCAACTAATCCTAGTAAACTAAGTTTACAATGGTGGATTTAAGCCTTAACACCAAGGCAATCACCAACTCAATCAAACCTGACAACCTAGGTTTACACAAGCTTTAATACAATGAAATAAACAAGAAAATACAACAATAATGAGAGCAAATAATAAACGATACACACTTAGCTCTCAAACAAGATGTCCTAGCTCCTCTTGATGACTTGAAGATGAATCAAGGCAAGCTCAAAGTCAATCACAAGGTTTCTAGGCTCAAGCTAGGGTTATTTGCAAGGATGGCTCAAGAATTCTTATAGAGATGCAATGAGTGGCTCTTTGAGGCTTAGAAGCATCATTAGAAGGCTAGAAATAAGATTGGGATGGGTATTTATAAACCCCCACAAGAAACGGCTCGTCAACGGACGAAAAACTAGCCGTTTCCGCCGTCCGGTCGATGGTCGGTCGATCGACTAAAAGCAAACTGCCGCTTTCTGGCACACTTCGGTCTACCGACCGGTCGACCGAATTGGCTACTGCCAATTTTCCACCACATTCGGTCAACCGAAACTGGAAAAATCATGTCAGTTTGCTGATTTTTCCGCTCGTTTGCTCGTTTCTGGTTCCGTCTTCGCTAAGTCTACTTATATAACATTTATTAACTTTAAGTTAGTGACTTTCAAACATAAATGTTATATGAGGATTACCCCCATTTGGATTCAATAAAAATATCCAAAAAATCAAAATCCTTAAGAATCAAAATCTAGTTTTTGGGGTCTAGTACAAATTTTCGGAAAACGAAAATTTCCTAATCTCCCGATCCAAATATGGGTAGGCTAAAGGCTTCCAAAAAATCTTTTAAAATACCTCGTTATCTAGTTTCTACCCAAGGAACAATTACCACCATTTTTTGTGTCAAGAAAGTGTCTAGATCATATAGCCCTCCAAGGAGTTCCCTATGCTTAGTGAATTTCAGGGCGGTTTTCGGGTTTTCATGTTTTGGGGTTCAGGTTTAGTTTTTGGATTCTTTGCATCATAAAGGAGGATTACAACACATGCTAGACACTCTAAACCTAAACTCTAACTTCCCGAAGAATCCCGAGTGTCGACGAGTGTCCTTGCCGATTTCTCCAATTTTTCCGATCGCAGACGTCGTGCGCTAACCGACTTGGAACCTGAAAGATTTCTCAATGAGACATTAGTTTCATGTTTGTTATCATCAAAACCGAGATTAAGACCAAGGTAGAAAATCTTAAGCCAACAGACCTAATTAAAATGCTTAACTTTATAGTAGTATATCTATCAAGTCTTATTAACTAATATAACATAGATCAAATTAGGATAGTACAAGATGATGTTAGCACTTGAAGTCATTTCAAGAGCAAAAGATCAAGCACTCAATTAGATCTATCGAATAGTCTTCAGACCAAATTTTTTATCCATCAACATCATATATATAACATTTCAATTAAAATTTCACATAAATTCTAGGGGTGTGCATGGGTACCGAGTACATTGGAACTGGTTGGAATCTACCCGATCGGGTAGGTTCCGGGTGGACCCGAATTAAATTCGGGTAAGGTCTGAGACAACAATTAAGGAAATGGTTAAAACTAATTCCGATTCCGAGTCCAACATATTGTGTACATGGAATGAAACTTGTACCCTGTTGGAACTTGTTCATTTACAGGTTTCATAATAGATTCCAACAAGGTACCCGGAACTTGTAAATGAACATGATCCAACATGGTACCTGGAATTGGAACCGAAACTTGTGATTCCGGATAGGATCCGGTTCCAAGTTCCAACATGGCAGGGTCCGATTTCAAAACCTAGGAACCGATCTTATACAGGGTAGGGTCCAGGTATGATGAAAAATATAGGGTACCCGGACCCACTCACCCCTAATAAATTCAACACCCAATCAAACCCAATTTAATTAATCTTCAAAATAGATTTGATAAACCAATGGTACTTGAAAGTACTTCTAAGTGCAAAGAGATGTATAAACATACAAACTCTGAAACTCATACAAGTAAGTATATAAATCCAAGTCACATGCATCCATAACACCTACTATTCATATAAATCCTTTTCTCTCATGGATTGAAAGAAGCAAGGTTTAATATTACCAACTTGATACACTATCTTTTACTCAGTGCATTGTATGGTGCCAAAAGGAAAAAAAAAAAAGATAGTCATATTTAGTGAAATTATATCATTCATTCATATAACATATAAATTAAGTCACTAATCAACATATTTATATTTCTACTTGTATTAATATCAACATAAAGCTTGCTAGGGATATACATTTATACATATAAAGGGAATCTTGACAGGCCTTTTTCCTGTAAAGCCTATCACAAGTTAGGCAAAGACATATATATTTATACAAAGAGTGACTTGTGACTAAGATTTTGATGGTATAGGCAGAGTGGCCTCAGATCAAAACTTGCCTACTTACTTGATGCAAAAAGCTTAGCACTTGGAAAAAAAATGCCCAACTAATAAAGTGCTTTGCAGCTCCAACTATTGCATTGGTGTGAGTCTCTCATAGGCACTTGCAACTTGTAGCTTCGATCACAGCCGTCAGAGGCGAGCTGGACGGCGAGATAGGGGTTTGGGCAGCATTGTTTTGGTGTGAATGTTTACACAGTCTGCTCAATAATTGAGCTCCAAATGCTGATAAGTTTGACTAAAGCAACAGCTCACTTGTGTTGCCCACCTCATTTTTATTTCCTTAGTCCATAAGTTTGGGAGCACTCTATTGGAGGCCATAGGCTTCCATTAAGATAAATGCATTTTTTCCTTTTTTTTAAGAAAAAAAATCTCGCTCGAAATTCGATATGTCGACCTAATTAATTATATTTAAGAGATAGCTCGACAATTCAATTTAATTTTTTAGGGGAAACGGCCGCCCGAAAATTTATCAAGAATATCTACAATAATTAAGCAAGATTTATATATATGCTTTATTCCATTTGGTAGTTTTTTTTCTTGCATCTTCTTGCTTTTGGGAACTCAAGTCAAACATGTCATCTCCATTTTGAATTTTCAAGATTCTATATAGTATGTACCCTAAAAAAGAGGGAATATTCCAAACATTGAACAATTGAATGGTATAACTCAGTGTAGGATGATTAATTCTTGGCTTTGCATTGATTTTGAGAAACAGTTAATACTACTTAAATTCAGATGCAATGAGAAATCAGCAACAAAAATAGAATACTGATATCATTAACCTAACCCAGTTTAATAAGATTAGTACTTGGAAAGTTAGAAGACTTGGTTGATGGCCTAAAGTAAAGATGCATCTCTTACAATATTCCAAGAGGCAAAAGAAAAATGGAGGTGGAGGCTCCCAATGCAAAGAAGCATCCAATAACCTCTAAACTTTAAGAAGAAAAAGCTTCCTCCTGACATGATTAAAATAGCCTAATTTGAGCAGCATGTGTTGCATCCACCTCAAAAAATGCCTCCCTTTCCCTCCCTATTTAACCCCCCTGTTGGCTTGCTCATTGCTCTGTCGGATGAGCCACTCCTTCCTTCGTCTGATACCAGCCATTCTCTAAGCGTCGTTCCGTCGAACACCCCATGGACGCCGTCAGGATAGAGAAGTTCCAAGCCATGAAGAGGTACAGGAAGCGGAGGCAGCTCCTCCCGAACCTCGTCCGGTACCTGGCCGCAGTGTTATCCCTCGGCCTCTTCCTCTCCTGCCCCCTGTGGCTTCCCCGTGCGCGCTCATTCCTCGAGCTCTTCCTTTCCGTTTCACTCCCCGGCGTGGCCGCCGCCGTTTCCGGCCCCAAGTGCCTCTTCGTTCTCGGCAATGTCATCGTCCTCGTCCTCGTCGGCGAGTCGAAGCTCTCGAGAACCTCGTCGCGGCCGGCGGCCGATATATACGAAGAGTACGTGAAGAGGAAGGCCAACAATGAATGGCAAGCTGAGGGAAGAGACAACAAGGAAGGTTTAGTGGAAAAAGAGGAGGAAGAGGAAGAAGAAGAAGAGAAGGGCTCAAGTGAGATAGACAAGAAAGCAGAGGACTTCATTGCAAGGATTAATTGGGAGAGGAGGCTTGAGGAGAGGAGACTGCTTTCTCGTGAGTGATCAAGCTGCCAAAGTTAAAGAACATGGAAGAACTGAAGCTTTTGATTGCTGTCTGCAAGTGAAGTTGATATCATCATCAACTGTAGATTAATGCAAGAAGCATATTGAGATAGAGATAGAGAGTAGTGAGCATGTAATGATTAATTGTGAGGGATTATGGCATACATAATTGACAGCTTTGTCTAAAATGAGATCAACAACAAGTACAAGCTTTGCATCTTTCTGGTTCAAGTGCAACTGATGATCTAAATGGTGAAGCAGGAAGATATTATATTACAGATCATTAGTTTAAGTTGTACGAAGGATGGAGGTAGAAGCTTTAGCTAAAACATGTTGTAAGTGGAGTATCATCAATTCAATATTGTGGAGGCTGTTGGAAGTCTAAAAGTGACTTAGAAAGCATTCAGCACTATGGAAAAGTATAAAAGTGTTGTGTTGTTTTCTAAGCTTGTCAAATATTTATTCCATCAAAATATAATATTCCATATATATTCTTACAAATATAAACTTTGCATATATATGTAATTGTTAAAGATAAACATAAATTAAATCTACTTAATCATGATCAGCAATATTTAGGTAGTTTAAATAATATAAGTATATGACTAATAATTCTTTGTTGTTATTTTATATATGGATGATTGGAAAAATAATTTTAGTTTATATTATTCAAAAAGTATCATTAAAATTTCAATATATATATATATATATGAAATTTTATCAGCAATTTCCCAAATCCGAATCTAAAGATGGGGAATTCCCCAAATCGGAATTGAGTGGAATAAATACCCATTTTACCCTTGGCCAAAGTCTCTATTTGACCAAAAATTTAAAAAAAAAATAAAAAAATATTTAAAAAATAATCTTAATTTATAAAATACTTTTTATGATAAAAATAAGATATTAGAGAATAAAAAATATATTTTTCAAACTCTCTAATATATTAAAGATTTTTGTACAAAGTCTATAAATTAAAATTAAAATTAAAAATTATGAAATATTTTGATGTAAAATATTTTTCTAGATCATAATACCTCTTTTGTATCATTAAAAAATTATTTTATGAATTCAAATATTTTTTTAAAAAATTATGAAATAATTATAGACTTTGCACAAAAATCTCTAATGAGTTAGAGATGTGCTAGTAATTTTATTTACAATTACTAATTTATAGTAATTTTATAATTATAAAAAATAAAATTTAATTCACAAAAAAATATATGTGATATAAAAGATGTGCTAGAATCTGTCAAAATATTTTGGACAAAAAATATTTCACTAACATCATAATTAAAAATTAGTTTTATAGACTTTGTGCAAAACTCTCTAATGATTTAGAGAGTTTGAAAATATATTTTTTAGACTCTAACACATCATTTATATATCATTAGAGAGTTTGAAAATATATTTTTTAAAATATAATACATCATTTCTATTATACCTCTTTTTTTTATAAATTAAAATTATTTTTTATATTTTTTTATATTTTTTTTAATTTTTAACCAAAGTCTCTAGTTGATTAGAGACTTTGTTCAAGGGTAAAATGGATATTTATTCCATCCAATTCCGGTTCGAGGAATTCCCCATCTTTAGATCCGGATTTGAAAATTTCTCATTTCCAAAATCCAAATCTAAAAAATTCCTGAAATTTTATTATATTAATTCTGCTGTTTCAAAACCCATATTAATTCTTTGACAAAATAAAATAAAATAGAAATTTAATAATTGATCGTTAAAACATAAAAATGAACATGGTCTCTTCGTTTATTTTTGAAGCCCATATAATATGCATTTGTGTTGTATTTAAAAGCACCTGGAAGAGTGGAAGACATATTAATGGTAATTTTTTTATTAATGTATGTAAATTGTAATATTTGAAAATACAAAGTGCATAATACATGGTAATGAGCCCTCGACTTTCAATGTGCAATGTTGCAACTTGCAACCATATGCAAACTCTCAATTGACAATGACGATGATCAAAACATTCAAATGTGAAGAAAGTTATTCATGCATGGCCTACGAGTAATGTTGATTTGTGTTGAATCATTGAAGCTAAAATGATAATCTTAACAGATAATAATGTAATGGATGGAATAGTTCAAAGTCCTACTAAAACTCAAACAACTACTAGCATAACAGTACAACTAATATTATTCCACAACACTGTCAAAGTGTCAAGTAATAACTTAGAGTTAGATCGCCTATCCTCATGAAAATAAAAAATACTTCCATATTGATCATATAGATCGGGATATATACATTCATGCATTGGCCTCAACTTTTGGAGCTTTATTAGGCAGCCTCTCAGATGAGCCACTCTGGTAAGAGCGTTTGCCGCCACCACGCCCTCTCCCACCTTTATTGTAATTGAATCTACCGCCCCTGTAAAAGAAACAATGTATTAACAGCTGATGCATAAACCACACGTAGTTCAAACTTCACCAGTATTGGTGGGTAAATGGGGCATTGGTTCACTAGACGTACTCCCATCGCCACCTCCATAGGGGAAATTATCACCATTAGACAGTTATATTAAGAAATCAGTCAGAGAATGAAAGATATATGTAGTGAACTACCTTTCTCTGTTTCCTTTCTGATTGCCACGAAGCAAGTTGGCGTTCCAATACTCCTTTTCAGCCTCGCCTGAGATTGCAAAAAGTAGTTATACCTCACAGTTGTAGAAGACTGTTTTGTTACTGTTTGCTTCTTTTTAAGTAGTACAAACTACAATTATAGAGAACCTCGCTAGCAATATCTCGCAATAATGCATTTTTCTAATTTTTCGACTAGAAAACAGATACGCAAAGGAACTTCTCTTCAATAACCAATGTTCCAATATGGCATGGATAACAACAATGACAAAAAAACACAGGTTTTATCTTAACCTCATTTATGAAAGGTTAAAACAACCAGAAAATACAATGTAGCATATAATCCATATATCCACAAAATGAATTATATCTATCTTGTAGATTCCCTCTAAGTGTACCAAGTTTGCATTAATATTCTATAACAATCTCAAGTCATAAAAAGTTCACCAAATCCATGCTGAAGACAATAAAGACTAACTGTATAAAGTTGTAAATTTTAATGGCATCAAAATTTGCATACCAGTCAAGGCTTCCAAGGTAGCTATGCAACTGTTCACAATCAAGCCACCTTCATCAACGAGGACAGCTGCAGCACGAGCTTTTGTAGCCGCCTCAGCATCCTCAAAGCGGATGTATCCTGATTCCTCCCCCATTCTATAATCAACAAACTTCACAAAAAAACAGTATAAGAGATACAATTATACAAACATCAAAGCACTTAGCAGTGTAAATATAAGTATTCATCCACTAGGTGGCATATTAGTTAAAGAAGAGAACATAGAGCATAGGAGAAACCATTATATCATCTGGAAAATACCTTAACAACACCAAATTTCTGGAAGACCTCTTTAAGATCCTCTCTTTTAACTATAATCTTGTTGTCGCTCTTGTTACTACCAACTAATGGACACTTGTCTTCCTTGTCTTCATCTTTAACTGCATTTGGAAGGGTTTCAGTGGTCTTTTCTTCAGTTTCCATCTTAACATCATCTGATGACTTGCTCGAATATTCTACTGTCTGTTCAGACTCCTCCTTTACCGTATTTGGGAGCTCTTCCTCCTTGCAGCATCCTTTACTATCTGTGCCATTCCCCTCAGTATCATTTGCTTCTACCTTAACTGCACCATTTTGTTCAACAGATTTATCTTCTTGCTTCTTCAACTTAAATGCAACAATTAGACCCTTTGGATAGCTGTCATGGGCCAAGAAAATAGAAGTCAGTAAAGAATGCAAGGCATTAAACAATATGCAGTTCAATAAAGATAACCTTCCATCTGAAGCATTTATGCTAAAATTAGATTTCTCAGCATTCTCGCTCTGCTTCTCTCTTTCAGAATCAAAATCTTTCCTGCACATGAAATTAAGATTTAAGAAAACCTTGAAAATTTAAAATACAGTGCGTGAAGCCGTGAATTAAGAAAAATTAGCACCAAGTCCACTGACTGAGGGACATAATAAAAGGCAAGATAAGATCAAATAATCTTATTGCAAGACTAAATGGGAGTGTTTGTTATCTTGTTTTCAAGAAGATAAATTCTACACCCAAGTTAATTATAAGGAAATTCTTCAGCAATGGAACAGCTGTTGAAATAATAACACGTAAGGGCAGGATCCTCTTTATTACAAAAAACTTATAAGAAACATAGGCACATATGATGTTTTTGAGATTCTTCAAATTTTGTCTCATTTTTGCTCCATTTTTTCAATGATTAATGGAAGTAACAAATCATGAATTACCACATTACTAGGTCAGTGCTTCTACCTCAGAATTATAAGTAGCCACTGATTCTGAATTTTTATCCTACTTGACAACAGGAAAGTCTGCCCCAGTTGCAAATATTAGGAATCAAATATTCATATTTTCTTGCAGTTAGGTCTCATTTGGTAAAGAAGATAACCATTAGAGTAATAAACAGGGGTGCCAAAATAAAAAACAAAAGAGGGGGAGGGGGAGGGGGGAGAAATTTCTGACAGAAGTCTGAAAATGAATACTTTACTGGTATAAGTCACCACAGGAAGGATAATCAACAGAACACCTTAGATTACAAAAAATTGCATTACATAAAGAAATAAAACAAATAGAGAACATAAAGAAAGCTTACTTTGGTTGCAATTCTAATTCTGCTCCAGCAAAAAATAACTGTTCTTCTAAAACTTTCTTGGCATCTGCTTCTTCTGAAAATTCAATCAAAGCAGTGCCACAGAATTGCCTTTTATCATAAACATGACGAGGAAGCCTGACACTATTCACCTATGTGATTCACAAAAACAGGGAGAAAAATTACTATGACTCTATTTCAAAAGTATGTTGCGCATAGGTCACAAATAAAACAACGTCCCATTATTACAAACAATAAACTCATTCTTATATGCATCTCTTTAGTCAAGTGAACTCTTATGGTCCTATCAATGCAATGGCTACATATAGTCAAATGTCCATTGACTTAATCTTGCATGGAAAGAACAATTGATACTGGAAGGATTGCCACTAGTTTAGTTGACCAATAAAGAAAGGGGTGATGCAGTGCACAAAGCAATCCCACTTTTGTGGGCTCTGGGGATGGGTTTAAAATTTTCAATAAAAGCTCGGTTCAGTTTCAGTTTTCTTTGTTTCAAATCAAACCAAAACCAAAAAAGTGAGTTAGTAATTAATGTTATGTTTTTATTATTTATTATTTAACTAAATTATATTTAAGAATAGTAGTAATCAATTAATTTTTTTGATTTGAATCAAATTGATGTAAACTTGCTGGATTATCAGTTTGAATTTTGCTCATATTGAAAGGAAATTACATTTGTTTGCTTAGAACTTTGAATTAATTGGACACCCCCAACAACCGCCAAAGCTCATACTCTAACAAACATAGTAATATAAAAATAATTAGTTGATATATAAGCATAGAAATAATGAATTCTAAAATTCATTGTCACTTATTTTTAAATATAAATGCACATAATTAATAGTTCTTTTCAACCCCAAGAAAAACTCTAGAAACATTGATATGTGAGAATATACTAAAAAACCAATCATTACCCAAAATTATGACCACAAGTACAAATTAATAATGGTTATCAATAGTAGCAAATACCTTCCCACATTTAGCAAAAAAGGATTCAACATCTTCTGACTTAACATCATAGGGCAAAGGTGATGCAGCAATAGTCTTTGAATCCAATTGCTCAATAATTTCTTCAGGTGCCATCAATTCAGTACTCCTACCAACTCTCTTCCCTGGAAAATATAAACCAAATAATATAGGAATACCATATTTCAGAAATAAGCTCAAGTGCGAGACAGAAAAAAGTGGACATAGAGCTAACCACAAATTCCAACTATGGGACTGTGGATTATGAAACCATACGTGGTGCAATAAGAGAAGGTACAACGCCACAATTAGAAGAAGTCATACAAAATATGACGGAAGGGTAAAACGTGATGATATATACTTGATAAAGTTTGAGTAATGAATAATAGAGTAACTTGGGTGCACGAATAATATAAACATTGTTCAAGCTATTATCCAAAACTGCAGCTGATAGAGAAAACGTGTAAATGATAAAGTACTAAAAGGCAATTTGATCAAATGGAAAGGGAAAGATCAGAGTTTTAACCAAAAAAGCCTAATTACTCGGCCATCAAATAGAGGACCCTGAAATTTATTCACCTAACAACACAAACAGATCAATAGAGATTTTACCATCTTCTGAGACTCGGAGAGATGATGACTTCCTCAGAACATCCGCCACAGCCAGCACCGTCTCCTCTGATACATTATCGGGCTTCGTTGCGGGCTGCAAGCCCAGGTGGCTTTTCATTCGGCTAAACGAACATATCAACGCCAAACTCACCACTATTTTTCCAGTCAAGATCAACAAAGGGGATAACAAAGTACGGAAATTTACGAAAATAAAACTGGAAAAAAAATTAATGACAAAAAAAAAACGTTAGGCTAGGATACGTCCGTCCTTGCTCCCCTGCACGGCTTTACTTAAGAAATTGTCGCGGGGCAGGTTGCTGTCGCTAAAATAAAATTCCACCTACAAGAACCAAGCCAAATAATCACGGGAAAAAGAAAAAAAAAGAACATGTTTTAAGAGGCGCAGGCAAGTAAAAAAGGAGAGAGAGAGAGAGAGAGAGAGAGAGAGAAAGAGAGAGAGAGAAATCACCTGGCGGAGGACTTCCTTCGCCTTTGCCTCGTCCAAGGGAGCCGGTGCCATTGTCGTTGGAGATGATGAGATAGGAAGAGAAGGGCAGGGAAGGGGAAATTTGGGAGCGCGGTTAGGGTTTTGCAGCTCGGCGTGCTTTTTAATAGGGTTTTGGGGGGCTGGGCGGCGTTGTAGTGGGCACGGAAATAACTACAAAGGTGGGGGTTCGGTTACGGGCCCCACTCTGAATCATGCTTCGAGATGATAACTGACTGTTTGATTCGCAAGAAATAATATGACACGTTCTATTTCTCAGACTTATTTTGTTGATAATAAATAAATAATACAGATTTTTTAAATTTTATATTTTTTATTATATAAAAATATAAGGTACTGTAGATCCCAACAAAGTAAGTTCGGAATATATCGTAATTAAATTCGAATAAGATCGGAATAAAAAATCAAAAAGCTAATTAAAATCGATTTGATTCTGGTTCCAACATATATTACTTAGGAGAATGTGTAATTGATTAAGTGTAATATAATTTACCCAATTCTCGTACCTAAAATTGATTAAGTGTAATATAATTTACCCAATTCTAAATTATTCATTTTTACCGCTATCCAAAATCCTTTTAATATTCTATATTATGTATTTGTCATTCCAATTTTATATTTTTAGTCTTATTTATTTATTTGTTATTGAATTATGATATATATAAAAAAGAAAAAAAAATAATCAGATTCCAATAAAATACTTGAAACCTATAATATAATACAAATTTTGAAAGAAAAAAATAAACAGATTCTAACAAAGTACCCGAAACGAATAGAGTTCGATTCTAAGTCTCAATGAGATAGAATCCGAATTCAAAACCTAGAAATCAATCATATACATGATAAAATTCAAATATCATAAAAAATACAATATGTCGGGATCCGCTCACCCCTACAAAATCATATATGCCTTCAAATATACGTGAAACCAAACACTTTTTTTATCATTTTTCAAAATATTATATATAAGAAATTAATTCATGAAAATTATAATTTTAAACATAAATATATGTATAATAAATTGTACATAAATATATGTATAATAAATTGTATGAATAGCTTACCTTAATTAGGAATATTCTTTTTCAAGTTTCAAATTGCCCAAGCACTTATATTAGTAAGCTAATATAATAAAAAGAATTAAAAAATAAATTTAGACTCATTGTAGATTAATTTCTCCTATTCACTATGATAAAAAGGAGCAAATATGTTTTATTAACATTTTTAGGGCAATAAGCTATTTCTAATATTTGCAATGATAATTGTGTCAGAAACCCAAACAAATAGAATGAATGATCTTGAAAAAGGGAAGTCAAGATTGCATGGACATGGTAAGGTCAGAGGTTAAATTATATGAAGTTGAATGAGGAATGGATAAGTTTATATATATTCAAACCTGTTACAATGCCATGTTCCTTTTTCTCTCAATATAACAGATCACTTCAATTAGAAAAGCTAAAAAAATGTTTTTTAAAAAAAAAAACAAAACAAAAACTGCTGCTGGAGGGAATGCATTCTCCTACATGAAAAATACTGCCAATATCTGCAAAATAAGCCAAGAAAATCACTTATTGTCAATGTCATCATAATTTTGTAACAATAAAAATTAGTCCTCAGATAAATAATAATAGCAACAAGTCAACAACAGGATCCACATTTTTGCCTTCAAGCACAAAATGTGGGCCTCTTTACTCCCTCATCAATAACTTCTTGTTGAGTTGTTTTCAATCTCCAAGAAACTCATGAACAAGCTGAAAAGGACCCGGTAAATGTACCATTTAAGAGCAATGTATCCTAATTAAAATGCTTAAGCTGAAGTTGATGGTAGCACACTCATCAAGCCTTATAAGCCAGCACCACATCGACTAAACCGGGGTATTACAATCTCCCCCACTTATGTCTTGATGTCCTCATCAAGATCCAACTCGAGTCTAACACATAGCCCAGAATCACACCCAAGTCGGCGGCTTGTGAGACCTAGCCTAGTAGCGGCTCCACCCCATCACCTGGGCAGCCCTTTCTCACATAGGCTCCCTCACCATGCCTAGGACTAGGTCTTGCTCTGATACCATTTTGTTACGACCCTCGCTTGATGGGATAACTGACCCACCAACTTCATAGGCCAACCTATTGGCCTAATTAAAATGCTTAAGCTGAAGTTGATGGTAGTACACCCATCAAGCCTTATAAGTCAACACCACATCCAATATACTCCCGATGTGGGACTAAACCGGGGTATTACAAACGAAACAAAGAACACTACAAGGCAGTTTCCGGTGATCTGACTAAAAGTTATCAATGATTATTCTCACTAAACCAGAGTCAGGGTTGTCTTTAGCAATCACAATATTGGTGTCACCAAAGCACGCATGGTCACCTTCTATAAAACCAATGCAAGGTGGTCGCGAAGAACTAGGCAAGTGTTGGCTATGATTTTTCAGCTAAAAAGAAGTTGAAATTTCGAACCTGTGATGTATACGAACAGCTCGTATCTTAATGCTATTTGTTTACATAATTCTATAATCATGGTAGGAAAAACTTACTGGGTTCAGCACGAACATTCCCTTGGAAGAATGCCTTCTAATCATCATCTGTTCCAAAATATCTATCTCCAAACTCCCCCATTCCAGGAACAACGCGGAAATCTTCGTTCAGGCCAAACTCTATCTCAGATGTTACAATCTTAATTCTCGGAAATCTTTTGCAAACAACGTGCACTCCTTGAGGAGCCTAGTGGCATGGTGAAAATTAAGAATACTGAGCATTGCAAGAAATAACTAAGAAGCTTAAGAGAAAAAGTGGATCTTTTTGTCGGTGTCAAAAATGACGAGTATTATAAAAGATAATTTGACGCCTACAAAATTCATATGGAACAATAAATAAATAACCAACTGGACTTACTGAAATGAGATTGAGAAATATTATATTGCATTCTTGTACTCCATTCTCCAAGAGTAATGATATTGCTTGAACAGCTGAGTTCCCTATAGCAGTAAAGAATGAGTCAGAATAAAGTATGAGTGGAAAATTCACATTCAGTAAAATTTTGATTGCACAGGATCACTGAATTTGGGATTCAATTAAAACTTTAAAGAAATTATAACTATCAGGTATCAGCACAGGTTAGCATAACAGGTTCCCAGGTCCCAACTATTTGGGATCACCTACATGTATCTTTTATCACAGCTGAATTCTATTAGGCCAAATCTCTAGTTAAACCAACAACACTCAAATATCCTTCTATTGCTTCTAAGAAAGTCTTCTTAGGTTTTCACAGCATTTCCCTGTTCAGTGCTACTATTATTCCTAACTAATCTTTGTCAACTCACTTCATATAGCCATAAGACAACATTAATGTGTTCACTTTAATTCTTTGGATGTGTCCATAGCATCTTCAGAAACTAGTAATATAAGATGAGGATATGTAAGAAATAAGATTACATGAAAGTGAAATTCCATATATTCTTCAATTGTAGCTATTGCAGAAAAAGATAGAAATATAAGCGTTGCAATCAAATGGAAAACTACCAACTCATAAAAACTACTTTCATTCTTTCTTAACCTTCCCAACCAAACAAACCATGAATTTGCACTACAAAAATTCACTTAAAACTCAGGAAGTTAATTAAGATGATAAGAGTTTGAAAAAAAACTGCATCTAGGCATTGAGAAGAAGCTTACTGAATTATATGCTACACATAAACATTTTCATATTAGTTGAACCAACCTGTGCCTAGTATGGGATCCAAAAGAAGCACATTCCTATTTGCAATATCCTTTGGGAGATTGTGATAAATTAACTGAAAAATAGACATGACATATCATCAAAACATTTATCAAAGAATAATCATTAGAAGATTGAGAATTCTTGTGCAAACCTGCTGACCATTATCACCCTTCCTTGGAATAAGAATCTTTCCAATCTTGATGCCTTTACAACATGCCCGCAGAGCATTCTCCATACTTTCACCACTGACATATATAAATCAATTTCACATTTAAGAGATTAAACACTTTAGCATGCAATGGAGAGATAAAGAAAGCACCTTGGAGAGAATGGTGGGACCATCCAAAAAGACAAGAATTAAAAATATATAAAAAGTGCTAACATGAATTTTCAGTTCAGGTAGAGTAGGCCAAGAGTGATGCAAAAATAATCAGAAACATATTGTTTCATTATCACATGAAAAACAAAAAGGTTAAGGTACTTGGGTAGTTCTCAAATCAAGTTTCATTCAGTATAGTTGAACCAGTAAAAAGTGGTCAAGCTAATTTAATTTTTTCTTCTTTTCATTTTCTATGTGCCGCTACCAACACCCTCTCCACCTAACCACCTTAGTCCCACTGGTCAACACCCTCCTCCTCCCTGCTATTCTATTTCTCGACCTCCTTTCTCCTATCAAGTACTTACTGGTTACTGCTTACACAGGCTGGTGCCAACCTGTAGTCTGAATCAGTAAAGGTTTCAGTACCAGTGCAAAACATGTCCAACCACCGACTCTTATCTGGCAAAACTGAGGCTTGAATCATGTCCTAAACTATGGGATCAGTTTCACTTTGGTCCAAATTTTTGTTTCTCTTTCAATTTGAGTCCTTGAACTATTTGGTTTTGCAGCAATCAAATATTTCCGTCCACTACAGGAAGAACGTGAAAAAAAGGGCACTTCCGAACCTGCACCAGCTAGGCACTGATTTCCAAGAAACCAGCGAAACCGGCGCCTAGTGTCATATAAATCAGCGGGTTAAGTTCATTAATTTATAAGTTTTAAACATTAATTTATATTAATACTAATTTATGAGTTTTTTAGTCCCACATAAGAGTAATTTTAAATACTAATTAATTTATACATGGATACTGGCGGGATTTTTTCCTCCTTTTTTCCAACCTTAATTTGAACGCCTTTTAATGGGTCTAAATCTAGATTTAGACTTTGTTAAGGCACTGATTATTCAACTGAATGCGGCGCCAGAATTTACTTTCTATTTTGTAGTGATCATTACTATCATTGACAACTAATAGAAGATGGAGGTGCAACTGTAGTTAGTTGCATGATTAGAGATCACCTATATTTAGTCCTGCGCATGACATCTCAATCAACAACATGGGAGAAAGTAAATGATTGAGAAGTGAAGTTTACAAGTGCACTCTTAACAGGATCTCAAATTCACAAAAATCTACTCTCTTAAAATATATCTTTGTGATTGAGAAGCTATCTTGGCTGATGGTATCATGGTACTGATAAATACCTCCGTTCTCTTTATTTGACATAAGGACTAGATTATTACCAAATTCACAAGCTGGGGAATAAATTGAGGAGAAAAAAATAGGAAAAACTTGAAAATTAACTATGTTTTTCTTTTAAGCCAAAAGAAATTATTAAACAGTTTGGTACTTTTGCATATGTTTGTTTCTGTTCTAACAAGTTCAAAAGCTTTCATTTTTAACATCAATAAAAACGCCATTGCTTGCATCAGTTATATGTGGATTTAAATAAAGGAGAAAACAAGTAAAACTGTGATAAGTAACTTTAAAGCTAACAGTTACTAATAACAAGCATACCTTCTGATAATGGAAATGCCACATAACCTTTTACAGAATTCTACCCCAGTATAAACAGACCCTGAAAGATGAAGGACTATAAGTTACTTTACAACAAAACAAATAATAAGAAATTGTTTATCTTAAAGTTATAAAGAGATCAGTTTTTTTAAGAAATGACTAGCCAAGAGTCAATTTACTTAAATAAAGAATTGCCTCAAGAGAAGAGTTGGAACAAAGGCATGAAAGACATCAGGTATTTTACATTCTGTGCCTAGCCAAAGTGAGAAGAATATCTACCTATATGCCAGCAAAGTTCAAGGAAATAGACAAAAACAGAAACAGCCAACAGATGATAAGACATTTATTTAAAAGTTACATAATTCAAAGCAAGGTTTTAGTTTTCATCTTGTTTAATTCATATTAGGAAAAGTGAGTTGAGTGGCATGTGACTGAAAGTCGACAGTGTTAAGTCTTAGTTAAGGAAGAACTGTCACATGTAATTGTGATAACAACCTCTTAATGGCAGTTTAGTCCAAAAATATTTGAATTCATCTGATTTAGGCTTTGAGCCTTTCTTCTAAATTGTGATGGTTTCGTGAGTGATGCTCCTTATCCACCTCAACATCTCAACACCTGTTGCACTTACCCTGCTGTGTTGCCTTCTGTTTCCACTAAACAGAAGAAATATATGAGAAGCTAAGACAAACTTACTCTTCCTTGCTGCTGGGCAAAGACCCCTGTCACCACTATCATTCTCCCTGCTACGCGGAGGACAAAGGACAGGCCAGATCAAGTAAATATGAGGGAGGACCCTATTAAGGTTGAGAACAAGTATCTTATACATCTTCTTTTGATTTGGTATCACTTTTTTTTCTTTCTTTCTATATCTCACTATGTTCATGCATGTTGTCAATAATCTCATCACAAAACATGGTGTTCCAGTGGCCAATGTAAAATTCTAGTACCATCAGAATATGAATTTTAAATTTCCAGGTAAAGGGGAAATTGAGATATGATACTGCAAAGTATTAACTCTTCAGTTGGACCATTTTTTTAATGTTATAGGCATAAACAACAATAGTATGATAATCCAAGAACACTTCAAGTAGATGCAGATTCTAAATTAGAAAATTAATCAGTCATTCAGCAACTGAAGGAAACTATTACCTGTTGGTGTGATCACTTGCTTTTCTTTAAATGGAAGATGACCTAGACCATGTTCAACAACCTATCAAAAGGAATAAACAATTTAAAATAAAGATCAAGAAAAGAAAAAGAATCACAATTAGACAGAATTTTACTGACCAATCGAATCAGTCGATCAGAATAAAATATGAAATCATGTGTTGTTGTTTTGGCATCACGTATGAGTGTATGCATGCCACGGATCTGAAATATTTGCAGGAATGATCTGAATAAGTGTATATTAAATATTTCAAACCAGGAAAAGTTAGAAGTTAAAATGTTTAATTTCAACTTAATAGCAGAATTCATGAGAAAAATATATTTTTCGTGATTATCAATATACTTAAAAACATTTCTGATCGATTTACCTGGAATGTTGAGTGAATAACATAAAGATTTGGATATATTTTGCAAAGGTTATGTTGACCAAGTTTTGTACGGATATGCTCCACAATTAAGTCAATTGCGACATGATTATCTCCACCACGGGGAATTATGATATCAGCATACTTCTTTGTTGGGAGTATGAAGTCATCAAAAGCAGGTTTTACAAATGTTGAGTACTGCATCATTGAAATACAAATTTAGCAACGATCTATTACATGACAAAGAAAACATTGTTAAAAATGTAATATGCTAAACAACATGAGGTCAGCGAAAGCTTAACCATAAACGGCAGTCCAATTCCAATAGCATAACCTTCTTCAGTTTACTTACCTAAAGGTTGACAAATGAGGAAAAGCAAAATTTATATACAATAGTGAAATTTACATTTTACTGATACTGAGAAAAATATTGAAATGTAACTCTTTAGGTACCTTGAAAAAATAATTTCACAAACAAAAATTTCATGTATTATCTCTATCATTCTATAGGTAATCAGTCACTCAACTCTATAGTAAAACTAATAATCATGTAACTGTCATGGTTTGTTTCTTTACAACTCAATTATTTGTATTACTAAAGTCATCTCTATAGTAGGAAGAAAACCAGAAATCAGACCTATATCTACTGATTTCACTAATATACTAAAGTACATCTAGCAACTAATTTTCTAGACATGGCATCATGAATTTTCTGCATATAAGAACTTCTAACCTGGTCAAGTACCGTCTTGAGATCTCTGCCCTTTTCTTCGGTATCACGCCTTATCCTCCTTGCCAACCTTACATCAGCATCTGCACAAACAATTTTATATGAAACTAAGAATGGTTTGATCATGAAGAAGTGTATAAGCTAAATGAAGAAAATTAAAAGCTTTGTTTTACCAGAACTTGAAGATATAGGTGCAGGCTAATGTCACATAATGCATGTAAATCACTTTAAATAAAGATGAGGAAGAATAACCTGTATCAACAAAAATCTTCATGTTCATCATTGCTCGAACACGTGGATCATGGAATATCAAAATTCCTTCCAAAATTATTACATCTGAAGGATTGACCTGAAAAAGAACTATGGGGGTTGGGTTTAATATACGGGAAGTTCTTATCCTAAAGATAGATTAAGAATGTGAAAGAAACTCATTTATATGTGTGATTAAAAAGTCTTGGTTGGTACCAATACCCATCTAGGCTGAGACAGATGTACTACCAGTATAAATAGATTGGCCTCAGTTGGTTTTGAACTAGCCTTTCTCCTCCGGTCACTACCACAAGGCCTATTTTGCTTGTTTTAAAAGAGAAATTAATCTTAACCATTATTTGCTTAAAATGAAATAAAACAAAAGTTCAAACATGTGGTACAATACAAGCCATAATGTCAAGTTAAGTTGGGCAATTTTGAACCTAACCCGTCGCTTATTCTCAGAAGGGCTATATTATATTAACTAAAAAAGGGTGACCCAGTGCAAGAAGTAAAGTGGGCTCTAGGGAAAGTTGATGTATGCGGCTCTATTTATGTGGCTCGAACCCATGACCTTCAAGTCACAAGTGGGATAACTTTACCGTTAGACCAAAGTCACCCTTTAGCTATTTTATATTAACTATTTGCTAAAATTTACATGAACTGAAACTTTTTTTAAAAAAAAAAAGATATTAGGATTTACCTTCATAATGGATCAACACTTTAGGCCTTAAACCATATAAACCACCTCTGGATTAATTAATTATCCAACAATTAAATCTCATTCAGGGAAATTAAGCAAATATTGTTGAATATCTATGCAAATATTAGCTTAAATCCCCAAAGATAATATCTACTTGTTGGAAATGTCAAGAGCCAATCTCTAAACTATCATTTCCATGGGAATAGACACTGGGGTTGTACCAGGCTGCATCGCACCTGTAATAATTTATATTGGTGGTTCTAGCCCAAATTGGGCTGTATACCCCCAGTCCACATAGGCACATACTAGTAATGGCTTGGACTGGTAAATACCATGCATATCATTGAAATTCAAACCATGATTATCAGATTGGAGAAATTTATAGCATACCAAAATATCTTGTTTTGTTACCCAGACATAGAAATAACGTAAGAAAAGTGATGCATGTAGTTTCAACTGCATGGTCTAGGGAGGCTAGATGTCCAAAGCACTACCCTTCAAACAAAAGAGGGGTTTTGTGACTCAAATCCTACTAACCTAGGTCATGAATGTGCAACTTTACTGTTAATTCCAAAGCACATCCTTAACATTTGGTGGTAATAGTTAAGGAAATCAAAACCAAGTTTATGAAAAGGTATCTATACTTTTCATACTTTCTATACCCATAGACTTGTAGCTTGATTCTTTACAAATCAAAATGCAAACTCTAGCCATGATTAAGAGCATCTTGAAAGTTTGAACTGCAATCATTGTATTACTGATTTACTGTGTAAAGTGGAATTTATAACAGATCGTATT
This sequence comes from Canna indica, assembly GCA_034359265.1. NCBI lineage: Eukaryota > Viridiplantae > Streptophyta > Magnoliopsida > Zingiberales > Cannaceae > Canna > Canna indica. The sequence goes on along the minus strand of CP136898.1, from coordinate 2,465,302 downwards.
TATCTTATCAAGCATCTTGGACACATAGACGTACCTTTCGTGCTGGCAATTTGCTCTTGTGAGATTTGAAATCATAGTTTGGGACATCGACAGCGAGCCCTCGCCTCAACTTCTCCATACAGCAAAGCAATTTTTCAGTGTCAAAAGCATCTGAATCGAAAAAGGTATTAAAAATACTATCAGATAGAGAATAACACTAAATTTTACTTAGAATGGAAATGTGATGAGTAACACTTCCTGCTTTGATGCACTGTTAGCTCATGAATAATTCTATATTATGCATATCTATAAAGATCATGGAGGCAAAAGTTTTGCCAGAAAAAAAAAAAAAAGACAAGCTGAACTCAGTGAAACACTATAACAAAAAAAAGGAATGGAGGAGTTCGAAGACCTCAACAAGGCTCCTTGAAACTACAATCTTCAGCAGATATGATATCAAACAACACCGAGAAAAATCCTACTTTTGGACTATTTGACTAAGATCAATTTACCTGGATGATCAAAGTTATACTCATGTACATGATCCAACTCCTCTTCTGTCAAATCATAATAGAAAGATTCCTGCCATACCAGACCCACTTATAGATTAGTTCATACTGAAGTAGATAATATTTAGTTCTTAGTATATTATCCTCGTGACAGGAAATATAGGATTCAACAGAAGTATATCATCCATATAAAATGAAATAAATTCAACTTTTCTTAAAACTACTAGATAGTTTCATTTTTAACTTCACAGATTCTTATTTTTCGTACGAGATGCATATCAGCTTACAAAAGCAGAAGATGATTAATGCCACAACTGTGCTATATATTACTTGTATAACTAATAATGCGATCCTAATAAACATGTTGTATGGTTCATAATAAAAAGAAGCAAATAGCTCCATAAGATTCAAAAGAGCTTTTGAAAGTTGTAACAAAATGATATAAGAAACTATAGTTGCAAAGGGAAGAATTGCTAACTTGCGCTCCAACAAAGACCAAAAGAGATACATTTAGATTTCTAAGATATGCATAAGATGATGACTGGTTCTCCATTGCACTCTGGTCAATATACAACCGAAACCAGTAAGTTTCTTGCTGAATACGAATTTTGTTGTGTATGATCAATTTTATTCCATATGAGAATTTAGCAGTTCACATGCTTGCCAGGTAATACCTCTTGTGTGCTCAAAATTCCACAAGATTGGATTCAATGAAACAAACTTGAAATTTTCTTTTATTGTTACTCATCAATGGCCAGAAGAGCTGCACAATATTACAAAATAATACCTTTCTAAGTTTACTGAAAAAATGATATGTAGGTACTAAGTCCCTGAAAGAGCTAAATTTGTTATTGAAGTTTACTAGTATCAAATCATTCAAAACCAAATCAATTTCACAAAAATAACAAAGCAAATTTTCAAGTCGGAACTAGCTCTACCTGATTCACAAGTACAACACGTTGATCATGAAGTTGCTGTATGATCATATCACAAACAGCAGTCTTTCCAGCAGCTGCACCACCAGCAACACCTGCATATGATAAAAGCATAAAATCAAGGTGCAAAGAGGAAACAAATTCCCAATCTTTTCAATGCTCTCTCTTATAACAGAAAGACATCTGAATACTGCAAAGTGAAAATAAAGAATTGGCTGCAGTGTATCAGCCCAGGAGAATTAGAAGTACAGAACCATGATATAAAACATCCGAGTGCAGTAAATAATTTCATTTACAAATCAAATGGAAATTTTAGACAACAAGCTAAAATATTTTTGTAACTTCCTGGACAATTATGAATTCACAAAGTAAGCAGGTTGAATCAATCACAAAATATTATCACTTGATAAACCAAGGTATCTAACCAGATCTATTTCCATATACTCAACCCAAAAAAACAGCACTCCTAGTATTCAATTCTTGTAGCCAACTAGGAACTTATTACATGATAAGATACTATTTTTTAGATAAGGCATGTAAATAGATGTTCCTTATATCACTTGTAAATATGACAAATTCAACTTGGCATGAGATACCAAAATGTTTAGGAAAAATCAGACATAATTACTATGAACAAAAACCAACCTATTACAAAGGGTTCTTTGTATCCGTTCTCAGTTGCAGAAGTTGCTTGAAGCTTATCTTCAAACTTTCTTACTTCTGAATCATCCACATGAAATCCAGAAAAGTGAACTCCCACAGAATTCTCTAGTAGTTCATCCACCGACTTGGAACCCATGTGGACAGGCTTTATCTAAACTCTGAAGAAGTATGTTTCACAAGATAAAAGAATCAGAAATTAAGATCCCAAGGAAAAGAACAGTCGGATACCTCAATGTTCAGCGTGTAAGTAATTAAATGAACTCCATGAATATCAATATAGAGTACATATAGAAATGGAGGACATGCATTATGAATATCCATTGCATTAATGTATACAAAAGGAAATTATGATTTATAAGGGAAAAACAAGGTAAATGATGGCAGATATAATAATAAAGATTGTCCACAAGGCTTTAGGGAATATAAATGAATTTTTGCAGTGACTTTTGAGGCTATTGTAGATAGAAACAAGGAAGATGAAGAAGGAAAACATCCTTATTGATATCCTTGCGCCTCCCTACAGTTTCTGCAGATGCTTTTGGCCTATCGACCCACTCATTGAGATTCAGAGTATCCTTGAGATACTTCAAGTTGCTCGCGGGCGAAAAGTTAAGAGGTTCAAACCTTCTGTGATGTAACCTAATTAACTAGTTCCTTCTGACTTTTCTCTAGTGCACCAAATTTAGAGAAATTACTGATCTCATTAATCAGTTCGCTGGGATCAAATTCACGCACGCATCTCTGTCGCTTACATTTTCTTCAAAGAAATGAGGGCCACGAGATGAATTTTGATCGAAACCTAAAGTAAAAAGAACTCAAGTCCATCTTTTACTCTGAGTAAAACACCTAATCCGGTAAGAAATCTTACATGAGGGGTTGAGACGAAGCGTCGGCCCGAAGACAGAAGCACTGACCGGAACTAATCCACTGCAACAGCGCAAAGTTCAGCTCCAATGCGGTCGACGAGAGATGATAAACCGAAAGGAAGGAACTCAAATCGTCTTCTCTGTTGTCTGCAGTCTCTGCAGGGCTTCTGCAGCTGAATTCTTCAGGTTCTACCAACGCAGTCCTAAGACGAAAGCCCTAGAGCTTCGATCTCTCCCCCCCCTCTCTCTCCACAAGCTTTGTTGTCGGCCAAAACATATCAGCAGAAGAAATAAGAGGAAAATAGAGGGCGAGCTCCTAGCACTGAGTGAATTACTCTGTTCTTCTCAGCTTCGTGCCCTTCGAACTCCATTGGCACATCGCCAGCTGTCCATCAATAATCGAGTGAAGGCACAGTGTCCCAGCTGTCAGCAAACGGATGACTTTGAAGGAAATCCCTTACAAGAGATATTGCAGCACATCGCTCAGATCACCATTCACCATCCAACGTGTTACAGGAATCCGGAAGGCGATTCAACCGGGGTTCTGGTTTGACGACAGTCGCTGAAAGCGAAGATCGACCAAGCGAGTTCTCGTGCGAACGCTCTCACGCTTATCCGTATGGAACCATGAGAATCCATCGTTCATCTCACATCTGACGACCGGACGAGCGTGAGAGAGAAGAGGGCGCATGCGACTTCTATGCTGTTTCAGTGGGATACGGCGCTAAGGAAGGAGTCAATATGACAAGTCCACGCGAGGGGAATGGGCGAGCCTGTCGTCGGCGCCACGACGCAACGCACGATTTACCCGACGAGTGCAGCCTCTTAGCCTCTCATGAGCTGAAACGTGTCACTCTCTCATGTCGGGTTCAAATTCGTGATATAAGTCGATGAGTTGCCTGATCGTGGCATCGTGGGCGGCGGGAGAGTGGTGGGGCCCCTTGAGAAAAGCGAGAGGCTGAGTCAGCGACGCGTGGCCGAGGCGCTCGTAGTAGAGGATAAGAATATATATTGTTGGCGCTGTTTTCTGAAGTCACGTGCCGCATTTGGTTTGCTTTCTTACCCGTCAATGTCGTCGTGCGAGTTATTTGAATGGACGCCGAATACCGAACCCGGTTCGGTTCTGAACCGAACCGAATCAATTTTTTTATTCTGATTGATTTGAACCAAACTAATGCAATAATTACATTTTAATCGATTATTTACTTTCAGTACAAGTTATACGGAGTATATAAAAATCTTAATTCTCCAAATAATTAAACACTAATTATATTCCCAGAACAGATGCATTATATATATTAATTCCAGGATGGTCAAGGCTCTAATTACATGATCTCTGCCATAGTAACTAAAAACCATGCATACCTTAATAATTAATCAACATGGTTAATTATATATGGAGATTGGAGAGAGCTCTTAATTACACACAGCTTAATTAACGAAAACACGTGCATGGCATCACGTCTTCTTACAAATATCACGTGCGCACACGTGCATGCATGCTTCGCGACTAATTAACGTAGACGCGACCTGCCGCGATCATCGGCGGCCCCGGGCTCAACAACAAGTAACCGCCGGCAGCGCCGGCGGCGGAGGTAGCGTGGCCCTTGGCGAAGCCGCAGCGAGCTGGCGAGAAGAGCTCCGCCGCGTCCTGCTCCACCTCCCACAGCACCTTCTGGAAGAGGCCGACGTCGCAGGGGAGCTCGAGCGGGCCGGCGGCGGCGTAGCCGAACTCCATCTCGGCCTCGTCGAGCAGCATCCTGAACAGCGGGTGGTTCAGGCACTCGGTGCGGACGGTGAACCGCTCCCGCTCCGGCCCGACGTACACCGAGAAGCAGCCCTCCGGTGGCATGTTCTGCGGCCGCTTCCGGTGGCCGCCCAGCGTCGACCGGCACCGCTGGAGCGTCTTCAGCAGGAGGCCTTTCGGCCCCTTGATGTCTTTGCAACTCTCAGACCTCCTCATTACTTCTATCTCAATCTACTGCTTATTTATTTGTGGCTTTGATCGATTAATTCGAGTAGATTAACAAAAACCAAACATATACTGATGGAGTGATGGATCAAATTACTACTGCGCCACTAAATAAGAAGAAAGCAGACAATTCTTCGTGGAATTACCCTCTGTCGTAGACTTGGTGATACATAACCTTTGCTCTTGGCACCTTCGTGTTACTCATGATTTGGAGGAGCCCTACTCATTCGTCTTCACCAAAAGCTACAAACGGGAAGAAGAAGAAGAGGAAGTGGTATTTCAGAGAGAAGATGAGATGGAATTAATACAGCAAATGTAAGAATCTAATGGAGTAACGGGTAAAGAGCTTACAACGTATATGGCTATATATATTCTGGGAGAGAAAGAGGGGGTGGGGCAATTGATATAAACTATTACGAATTGCGTCTGAAGAAGGGAGATGAGTAGAGGTGTGCATGGATACTAGATAAATCCGGAACCGATTAGAATGGGAAGACTCGAACTAAATTCAGATAGGATCCGAAACAAAAATTAAGGAATCGATTAAAATTAGTTCTGATTCCACTTCTAACACATCAAGTACCCAAAATCGAATCCGAAATCGGTATCGAAACCAGTACCTTAATTGGATCCAGAATCGATACTAGAATCAGTACTCGAAACCTGTACCATAGAACATGTTCATTTACAGGTTCTATGGTACATATATGTACCATGTTGGAACCTGTACATTTACAAGTTTCAGAATATGTTCCAACATAATATCTTGTTGGAACTTGTATCATGAAACCTTAAACAGCTAGATTCTAATAGGATACCCGAAATCGGAATTAGAACTTGTGATTTTTGGTAGGGTTCGATTTTCAGGTTCCAACATGATATGGTCCGATTCCAAAATTTACGAACATGTCCTATGTAGGATAGATGCCGAGTATCATGAACAGCTATCCGTGCTATAAAATATTATTCAGCAAATTAATGATATCATTTTTGTCAACGCCTACAGCCAATGGCTCCTGGGAGTTTTTCTAACCTAATTTCTATCGATGAGCTCATCATTGTGTCCCACTTATGGAGCTATAATTAATATATAAACTCAACTGATGATCTATGTATTAATTATTATTCCTTATTGTAGTTCAAGTTGTACATGAAACAGCAATACCATAAGATATATATACATAGTGCAAGTTGACTTTGTTTTGTATATATTAATTACATCATTCCTCTGCTGTGTGTATTTTTGTTTTAATTTAGTGGGAATTAATTAAACAAGTAATTGAATGATGATGTAGAAGACAAATGGCATGTATTGGTTGCTTTGGATTGGAAGAGGCGTTCAAATTAATTAATCATGTGTTTTGGCCATTTGAGATAATTTTATACAAGGCAGTAGACTAACACGTGTAAGTTAATTAGACATAATTAGCCTTGCAAGCAATCGCAATTAATTTGTGAATAATTAACATAATTGTACTAGAAAAATGATAATTAAATATTTCAAATAACATTAATTTTGGTGCGAAAATTAGGGTTTGTAGTGAAAAAGTCAACTCAACTTACTAAATATCAAATCTAAGCCATCTCTCTCTATCTACATTGGGATAATAAATATATTGTGACATCCGATCAACAATTGGGTGACTTCGTGCTCGCCGGTCGCAATTTGATGCGACACTTGTTGCATCGCATGCCAATAAAAAAGCAAGCATGCCCATCACTAGATTTTTTTTCATTGACCTGGCCCAGAGGAAATTGACATTATAATTAATTTGTTTTTTAATATATATTTTTTTAAAAATGGTTAAGGTTTTGTGTTTTAATAATTTTTAATAGGGAAAAGAGCATATTTGATTTTATAAATTTTCAATTTTTTAAATTTTGGTCCTATAAATTTTATTTCGATATTTTTGGTCATATAAGTTTGATCTGTAGTATAGATTTGATCTTATCCGTGACGATCCATTAACTCTCCGTCAATGTGAACTAACGTCGTTCATACACGTTGACATATTTGGTCCTATAAGTTTCATTTCAAAATTTTCAGTCATATATGTTTGTCCCGTAACATATATTTGGTCCTATATGTTTGCCCCGTAGCACAAATTTAATCTTATCTGCGATGGCCCATTAACTCTCCGTTCACGAAAAAATAAACGACGTTATGTTCATGTTAACGGGGTTAATAGACCGTTGTGGTTAGGACCAAATCTATACGACGGACTGGATAGATTTGCTCTGTAACATAGATTTGCTCCGTAACATATATAAGTTTGCTTCGTAACATAGATTTTATCCTATTCATGACGATTCATTAACTCCGTCAATATGGACATAACGTCGTTTATTTTTTCGTGGATGGAGAGTTAACAAACCATCACGGATATGATCAGATTTGTACTATGAGGCAAATATATTGGACTAAATTTGTGTTACGGGACAAATATATATGACCAAATCTATCGTATGGGGCAAACATATAGGACCGAAAATTTCGAAATGAAACTTATAGGACCAAATATGTCAACGTGTATGAACGACGTTAGTCCACATTGACGAAGAGTTAACGGACCATCACAGATATGATCAAATATGTACTACAGAGCAAATTTATATGATCAAAAATATCAAAATGAAACTTATAGGACCAAAGTTTAAAAATTAAAAACTTATAGGGTCAAATCTACTCTTCTCCCATTTTTAATATATATATATATATTTTGGATTTATTTTTATTTTTATTAATTTTTAAATAATGAGAAAAATATATGAAATAAAATAAACAATTAATAAATAAACAAGATCATGTTTGCTTCATGCGATCACGGAGGTTGATAAGACAATGGCTGAACTCTAATTCCTCGTTTGTTTAATGTTTGGATTAAAAGAAAATATGATTTAAAAATTATAAAATTGATATTCTATTAGGTGAATATCGAATAATCTATTTTTTTTTAAAAAAAAAATATTATTCAATCCAATCCAATCCAATATACAAGGAAACAATTAAATATACCATAAAGGTGCGATGAGAAGTCGTAGCCAACTTTGATCACTTCTAAACAAATATCTAAGTTGAGAAATATTCAAGAGTAGTTGATTGGGGACTACTTGCAAAACAAGGTGACAAAAACAATGTCAGATTTAATTGACCACATAATTAATTAAATATTAAATAATATAAAAATGAATGAATGACAAGCATGCATCAAGTGAACAAGACAAATTATACATATTGGCCTGGTCAACATCTCTAATGGAATAATTTTTTTAGTTGTTTTGATGGATAATAAAAAAATATATGTGAATTGGGTTTTATAATTTTGGTCAATTGAAGGGTTTTTCTGTGCATGTGCTTGTGAATTGGCACAATAATAGCATAATGCACTGCCCATTTCACTGAGAACATGGTCAAAAACTATGCACTATATATTCATAATTAAATCCAATCTATGGGTAATATTAATATTGTACATTATTAAATTTTATGCAACAAATAATAATTAATTGATATAAATTCGTAAAAAAATAAATTACCAGAGAGTCTAATTAACTGACTTGGCTATCAATTATTGCATAATGCACAAGAGGTCAACATGATATATACATATGCATGTAAGACTTGGCTTGGTAGATGTGTCATGTTGAACCCATCACCACTGAGTGATTAAATAATTGGTACAGTTTTAAAGTTCCAATATCATATATAGATCATCAATTATCAATTATGTACAAGTAAGTATTCAGTGTGTGTTCTTATATATCATGAATTAATTAGGTTAATTATTATATAGAATTAATTAATTATATATATAGTGTTGCTATATTTTCCTAAAAATTATCATAACTACTCACAATGATATGAGTTATAATTACATCAACAATTATGATAACATATGTATCAGTTTACTATATGTGAAGCATTGTTTTCGTGTAGCGTGAGCAGTTTACTCTATGCGAGTATTAGAAATATTTTTAGGCACATGAGTTAGAAGAATATTATATTTTTCAGTGCAATCATCTTTCATTGACGCCCCTTTAATCTTTACAATCATATCTTATTGGGAGGGAGAAAATATTTCAAAGTTAGTGAAAACTTCTCGAGATGAAATGAAGATTGAATTATTTGACGTCTCTTATTTATGAGGAGAGGGTCGCATCTAAAATCTTGAAGTATGATGTCTCACTTTCTTGTAGCGTCCATTACTATATCGTGGGTAACTCGCATGATTCTCTCACTACATATTGGTATAAAGAAATGATTATGTATGCTCTATAGATTAATGGTAATGATTGCTAATGAAGTTGGAAGCTCCCTTTCTCAAATTAATTTAATTAGTGCAAATTGCACATTTATGAGTTATGACTTGGTAATTTATAAAATTTTAAAATATGAACAATATTAAAAATTTTAATGGAGCAGGTATGAACAGTATGAACAATATTAAATGACTCAAATTACATTTTACATGCAACATATATATCTTTTGTGTATAAATGAAATAGGCTAGCAAATTGACTGTGACATTGAAATAATGGAAGTCCAAAATATAAATAAAAAAATAAAAAAGAAATGTTCTTCTCTTACAAGTTACAACTTAATTAAATAAGAAGTAATATCGTCGATGTCACTATGGAATTAAATTTGAACCAAGAAACTAAACTAGCTTATAACCTGGGCGAAGTCAAAAAATTATCTTAGAGGGGGCAAAATGTAAAATGTAAATAAATATATATATGAAACTATATTGAATATATATAATAAGATGTTTGATTTGTTCCTGCTAATATATAATAATATTGTATTCTTTGACGTTTCAACTTCTGTGATGCATGGAACACTCAAAATGCAATTGATGTCGTCCCATTTTTCTCTTACTCTTGTTGTTGAATCAACACGGAGGAGCAAATGAAAATAGCCATTGGTTAAATGATATTCTACTTCATTCATATGAGCAATAAACAATTACTGTTACAAATTATATCTTCATACAACAATCGATTATCTCCGTGTTTATGGTCACAACTATAAATGAATGCATGACAACATATCTTTTTCGATATGCTTGAACTTGGCGCTGCATCTTCCAAATGTGCTTTGTGATCATTTCACAGCCCGAGCAATAATAGAAAATCATGGTATTAGAAAATCCATCTACATGTATGTTATAAAAGTTGCAAATATGAGCTTCCAAAGCATTACCAATCTAGCAAATAAACTTAGCCCACTCAATGAAGGTTGGTGAAACTAGTTTTCTAGTACTCATGGTTCATGAACCTAGCTAGTACTCATGTTATAAGACTCTTAATTCCCACTCGAAAGGTGCGCGAACAATTTTTTTCTTCCTCAATTCGAGAAAAGTGGAAAGAAGAGAAAGACCATAGGTTATATACTATATATTTTACATTCCTTTTTTCACCCATAATTGATTTGCACACAAAATAGAAAAAATAATAAAATCAATACCCTAGTTCACATATATGAAAAAAGAACATGAATTGACTTACCCTACTTTTCGTAAGAAATAGAGTAAATGCCAAAAAGAAAATATTAACTTTGCCCATTTTCTCGGTTTTAGCACAAACTTTTTCCGTTAGCATAGAAATACACAAACTTTCGTTCCGTTACTCTGTTTAGCACGCTCCGTCAATTTTGACGAATTTGGCTGATGTGACACGTTAACAAAGAAGATGTGACAAGTGACTATCATACGTGACAATTATTTAATGCAAAAATGACAAATTGATAATTTTGCATGAGAATGATGACGTGGTCCTTCTTCTCAAAGACCTTGACGCTGGCGCGCTGGATCTAGACGGCCAAGTCGTAACTACCCTCCAGGGGGAGGAGCTCGTTGTCGGTGGCGGTGACGGCAGAATGGAAGCAGTCGTCGAAGCCATGGGAGGCTACAAAGATGTGGTCGCGGCCGCAGGATCGGTTCCCGAAGGGGATTCGGCCACGAGCGTTGTGGAGCGAGGGGAAGCCATTGGGGGTGTTGAAGTTGCAGGAGACGTACACGAGCACCAAGAAGAAGTTCGTGTCGTTCGGATCGAACACCCGACCTGGGAATTGATGCGCAAAAATTAATTTGAGGAAGCACTAATATATATATATATATATATATATATAATTAAGTAATTAGAAAAAGAATCCCCTACATATTATATTCCAAAATATTCTTACCAAAACAAGTGGTGTACGAATCATACACTCGCTATCCTAAATGGATCCGGCTTTACTTCCATATCTCTATCCGAAAGTACTAAAGCAAAAATATCCATTTCAAGCAAGTAATTAGAAAAAAAAAAATCTCCTACATATTATGTTCTTACCAAAACTAATGGTGTATGAATCATACCCTCGTTGTCCAAAACAAATCCAACCTTACTTCCATAACTCTATTCGAAAGTACTAAAGTGAGAATCTTGATTTCAAATATTTTTCATTTCCTACCAAATTAGAATTTATATCAATTTATTAGAGACACACTACTAGAAACATGATCTTCAGCAACGACTATCAGCAACGGCCGCTTAAGCTGTTGCTATTTGCAACGGCGTTCTTACGCCCGCCCGAGCCGTTGCAGATATCTGTATCTGCAACGGCGTTCTAACGGAAAACCGAGCCGTTGCGGATTATTTTAATTATCAGCAACGGCTTTCTGACGGAAAGGCGAGCCGTTGCTGATTTTTTAATCTTCAGCAACGGCTTGCTAACGGATAAGTGAGCCGTTGCTGATGATAACTTATCAGCAACGGCTTTCTAACGGGCGAGTGAGCCGTTGCTGATAAGTTTATATAGGGCACCAGTCGCGCCCGACCCTTCTTCCTCCCGCCGCTGCCGCCGCCGCTCCTGCCGACGCTGCCGCTGCTGCCGACGCCGACGCCTCTCGCCGACGCCTCTCGCCGCCGCTGCCGCTGCTGCCGGTATGTTGATCGGTCGGAGTATTGGTTAAAATCCGGCCGAAACCCTATTTCTAGGGTTTCGACCGGCGGCGGTCGGCCTATGGCCGCCGCCGGACCTTCTACAGTGGCCGGACAGTGTGTCCGGCCACTGTACGCCGGCGCCGGAGGGTGGACTCCGGCGCCGGAATTTTTTATTGTTAATTATTGTTTATTATTTTTATTGTTTTGAAATTGTTAATTAATTATTTTATAATTGTTAATTAATTGTTTAATTTGTTAGATTAATTATTAGTGTTTAGATTAATTTCGGACGCGCCCCGGAATCGTCCACTTCGGACGCGCGCCAGAATTGTCCAATTCAGACTCGCGTCGAAATCGTCCACTTCGGACTCGCGCCGGAATCGTCCACTTCGGACGCGCGCCGAAATCGTCCAATATGGACTCGAACTGTCTCGAAACATTTAGAAAATAATCATCCATCCGACGAGTTGATATGTTTCACGTACGCATCGACGAATCGGATATGATTTAACAAAACCTTAGATCCGTTCGGGAATTGTATGTTCGTGTAAAAGAAGTAGATGATCTTTTATACGACGTATAATTCTTGAATTGTCCCTGATTGGACAATTTGGGAATATAGTTATTTGTACTGCACTTACGTTTTTATTTTAACTGTTAACTAATTATTCTAAAATTCGGCAACATCTCTCTTGTTCTCCGATACGCGCCCAGATGATATGCGTATTCGGAGAACTGTAGGGAGATGATGTCGAAATTTAGAATAATTAGTTAACAGTTAAAATAAAAATGTAAGTGCAGTACAAATAACATAAATCCCGAATGGAATTGGACAATCTCACCTAAAGACATTAACCAAAGAAATTGTCATTGATTGACAAAATCATGTCGGCTGATCGAAGTTGGATGTACCGACGTCTTGATCGTGGAGCTTTAACGAATGAGTTTCGATTAGGCGTAACGTACTTCCTAAATTTCGCCTATTCGAATCGGAATTTCGTTAGCATGGGTGATCAAATCCGATGTCCGTGCCGCATTTGTTCAAATGGACGATTTTTGGATCGGGAGACTGTCACTCTGCATCTATATAGCAAAGGATTTGCACCAATATATTTTCTATGGACTTGTCACGGGGAGTCACGCGAAGTCGGGACGTCGAGCAATCCTGTCGTTCAGACATATGGTGAATCTTCCTCTGCTGGTGCTTCTTCATCCGGTCAATGTAATCCCTATAGAACTATGATACTTGATAGTCTTGGGAGTCAATTCCGCCTGAATGATAATGTTGATCGGCCAGATCTTCAGACATCAGTCCCACCAGATACTACAGCGGTTGATATCACAGAAGTAGGGGCTGCGGTAGAGATTGAATTACCGAATAAAGAAGCTGCATAATTTTACGAGATGTTGAAAGCTGCCGATGAACCTTTGTATGAGAATTGTCCTAAATACACTAGGTTTTCAGCAATGACACAGCTCTTAAACATCAAGGCCGATTATAATATCAGCGGAGTTGCGTATGATCGGATTGCTGGATTGATTAATGGAATGCTGCCTACTGATAACAAGTTTGAGCCTACTTTTTATAAAACTAAAAAGCTGATGAGAAAATTGGGGTTTGGGTACGAAAAAATACACGCGTGCCAAAATAACTGCATTTTATATTATAAAGAAAATGTGCAGTTGGATAAATGCCCTGTATGTCAACACCCTCGTTACAAGGAGAAGAAATCGGTCCGACAGAAAAATATCCCGTTTAAGGTGCTTCGGTATTTTCCACTAACACCGAGGCTTCAAAGATTATTCATGTCGGAAAAGACAGCCCCCTACATGAGTTGGCATGCAAGAAGTCGTGATGATACAGTAATGACTCATCCATCTGACAGTGAAGCATGGAAACATTTGGATACATGTTATCCTTCATTTGCTATGGATACTAGAAATATCAGATTGGGATTGTGCACAGATGGTTTTAATCCGTTTGGACATTCTGCAACTCCTTATTCAGTTTGGCCAGTGCTGCTGACAGTTTATAATTTGCCACCGTCAATGTGCATGAAAGATGAATTTATTTATCTTTCGATGATTATTCGGGGTCCTAAGGGTCCGCGAAAAGAAATTGACATATTTCTCAGACCCTTGATAGATGAATTGAAAATATTGTGGACTGAGGGAGCTGTCAGTTATGATTGTCATCGGAAGCAAAACTTCAATTTAAAGGCCGCGGTCTTGTGGACAATCAATGATTTCCCCGCGTACGGCATGTTGTCGGGTTGGAGCACTCACGGCCGACTCTCTTACCCGTATTGTATGGAACACTCTAAATCAATCAGTCTTCAGAACGGACGAAAAATCTCATTCTTTGATTGTCATCGTCGATTCCTACCGGTTAATCACCAGTATCGAAGGAATAGTAATAAATTTACTAAGGGCAGAGTCGAAAGAGATGGGCCACCACCGATGTTGTCTGGTGAACAAATGTTAGCACGTGTTTCAGCACTTCCAGATATAGTATTTGGTCGCAATGAAAGAGTGTCAGGTTTTGGCCAAACACACAACTGGGTGAAAAAAAGTATCTTTTGGGAATTGCCCTATTGGAGTTCATTATTGATTCGACATAATTTAGATGTCATGCACATTGAAAAAAATGTGTTTGATAATATTTTCAACACTGTGATGGATATTTCTGGAAAAACTAAAGATAATGTCAAAGCCCGACATGATCTGAAAATACTTTGTAAAAGACCAGAGTTGGAGTTACAAGAGGTCAACGGACGATATCTGAAACCGAAGGCCCTATATGTGTTAAATAAACAACAGATCAAAGATGTTTGTCAATGGATAAAAGAACTCAGATTACCCGATGGATATGCTTCAAACTTATCTCGATGTGTGAACGTTGATGATTGCAAAATATCAGGGATGAAGAGCCATGATTGTCATGTATTCATGCAGAGATTACTTCCGATCGCATTTCGAGATCTTCTACCTGATAATATTTGGGGTCCGTTGACTGAATTAAGTATGCTTTTTAGAAGCATCTGTGCAAATGTCCTTCGAGTCGAAGATATGTCAACACTTGAAAATAATATTATTGAAATCATATGCAAGCTGGAGCAGTTTTTCCCTCCTGCATTTTTTGACTCGATGGAGCATCTACCGATACACTTGGCATACGAGGCACGAGTTGGTGGCCCCGTTCAATATCGTTGGATGTACTTATTTGAAAGATACATGAATCGTCTGAAGAAAAAAGTAAAGAACACCGCAACTGTTGAAGGATCAATATCTGAATCGTATATCATTCAAGAAATTTCAACATTTTGCTCATTTTACTTTGAATCGACAGTACAGACATTCAGATGGACGTTTAAATATATTTTGTCACTCTGGTCGTGCTTTTGGTTCTCGTCCATCTCGACACTTAAGCGATGAAGAGTATCATTTGGCACACTTGTATGTATTACTCAATTGTCCAGAGATTGAACAATTCATTGAAATATTTGACATTGAGATGGTGCAAAAATACTCTATTCACAACGATCAAGAATTGGAGAGATTACGGAATCGTGATTTCCCTACTTGGATTCAGACTTACAGCAAAGATCACAGAGCTGAAATAGATGAAAAAATATTTGAGTTTGTTAGTGGACCGTCGCGACTTGTGTCGTGCTATAGCGGATATTTTGTTAACGGGTATAAATTTCACACGGTTGAATATTCATTTGCAAAGAAGACGATGAATGCTGGGTCTGCGTGAAAGGGACAACATATGTTGAATGTGATATGAATTTTTATGGACTGGTGGAAGAAGTGATAGAGTTGCACTACTTCGGCTTGAAATCAGTGATCTTATTTAGATGTCATTGGTTCGATACAACAGAAAGGGGCATGAAAGTTCATCCAAAATACAAACTTGTTGAGGTTAATTACAAATCGAAATTGGCAGCAAATGAGCCTTTTATATTGGCATCACAAGCCGAACAAGTATATTACGCGAAGTATCCGGCTCGAAATAAAGATAGAGCAGATTGGCGTATAGTCTGTAAGACAAAAGGTAGAGGAAAAATTGATCCGATAGTAGGAGAAAATGATCCTCCTGGTTTCTATCAAGAAGATGATCTTCCTGCTGTGGATCGTATTATTCCAATACTCGAGGATGCAGACACAACGTCAATTCAATTAGAAGTTGAATATGCTGATGATGACGATCATGAAATTGAGGAAGCTGGAGATGAAGAAGAGGAAGAAGAGGAAGAAGAAGAAGAATTCGAAGACTATTATTCAGATGATGAAGAATAATTGTAAAGTATATATTTTATTAAATATATCTCTACTATTTATACAATAATCTGATTATATGTCTGTTCGACAGATATGTCTGGTCGTGGTTATCGACGCAGGAGAGTTTCGGAGTCTCCGATCGGTGAGACTCCAGCACTTACTCATGCTGCTGATCCTCCTGTTGCTGATCCTCATTCCGATGATACTGCCGAGGCTAGTACATCCAGACGTAGGCGGCCACGCGGGCCGAACAAGTGGCAGCCTCCACCAGCCACAGAGTCACGTAGATTGATTAGCGTGATTGGGGAGCGGTAATATATCATGAATTATGAATCATTACAAATTCATTATATCATAATATAATATTAAAATTTATTTTTGTTGTGCAGGTTCGAGCAAGAAGAAGTGCCGAGGAGCATTTCTTCTACTATTCGACGATACATGCACGGGGCATGGCCTACGTGGTCTCACGTGCCTAGCGAGCACGTCGACATGTTATGGCGCGAGTTTGAGGCACGTATTATTATTATTTTTTACATGCATGATGATATATTAATATTGGTACTGATATTATTATTTTGCAGGCTCGCTATACATGGGCCGAGGACCAGAGGCCCTTCATTTACGCTGCCTGGGAGGCTATTTCCCGGGCAAGGTACAACGGGCAGCTGGGGCAGGCTCGGTCCCAAGCGATGGCCCGAGCTGGGACCACTAACATCGCGGAGACTCGGGGATACGGCCCCGGTTGAATTACTCCGGATATATGGGACCAGCTCGTGGGGATATGGTCGACGGATCGATGGCAGGAGGTTTCTCGGAATACGGCTAGAAATCGCATGTCGGGAGGAGCAGCGCGTCACACCGGCGGCTCTGTTGCATTTGCAGTGCACGCAAACCGTATGGTAAGTATATCTTTTAATTATATATTTTATTTGTCATTATGTGTACTAATTAATGTATTTGTTTTGTAAATATAGACGACGGTGTCGGATGACGGGACTGTCCAGCGACCCTCCCCGATGGCGGTGTTTGAGCGGACTCACCGTCGAGCACATGGGACGGGGGAGTACATCGACAACCGCGCTCCATACATTATGGTAATTATATATTTGTTTAAATTATTCATTATATATTTATAATTTAATTTTTATGATAAATATTAAACAAAAAATCAAACTCGAGTAGGAGACCTACAGCCAGACGGTGGTGCAGCGCGGGGGTACCCCCGAGGACTTTGACGCAGCATCGTGGGTCGAGGCCGCAGGTGGCTGGGACCATGGCCGCGTATATGGCTTCGCAGATAGTGGTCATGCGCGAGCCGTACTAGGGCCACTTGGGGCACCGACCCCTCCGGTCGCTGGTGAGCGGCCGTCCACCTCTAGATCCAGTTATGATCATAGTAATAGGATAAGGACACTAGAGGAGACGGTCGCGCGTCAGACTGAGATGATGGAGCGTCAGAGTCAGACGATGGCGAATATAGAAGCTATGCTACGCAACTTGTCAGGTCATCCCGAACCAGTCATCTCTTCGGCATCATCTAATCCATCATCCTCGAGTCAGTCCACGCCGGTGTACACTCAAGCGCTCCAGACCCCGCCATATAATCCAGACCATCCTCCATCGTGATCGTGAGATTTTTTGTTTGGATATTGAACTTGTTTAACTTATTTTGTTTGAATATTGATACTTCAATTTTGCATTTGAATTGTTTTTATACTATCGTGGATAATTATCAATATAAATATAATTGTTTTGATGTATATATGTTGGTGTGTTTGTGATGTGTGAATGAATGTGTATGAGGTGTTTGTGATGTGTGAATGAATGTGTGTATGAGGGTATGAGTGTGTGAGTTATGTATCAGATAAATGTATCAATGTATCAATGGAAATTTGAAATTTTCAAATTTTCTGGTTGCAGGTATTCGTCATCAGCAACGGCTTTCCCACGGGCGTCCGTGGGAAAGCCGTTGCTAAAAGTGTATCGAAAGCCGTTGCTGATGACCTACAGCAACGACTTAGCGACGACGTTTTACTAACGGCGTTGCTACGGACTCAGCGGCCGTTGCTATTAATGTTATCAGCAACGGCTCCGGGTCTGTGGCAAAACCGTTGCTGATAATAGTTTTAGCGACGGCCCGAGCGGCCGTTGCTGATAATGTTTTGAGCGACGGCCCGAGCGGCCGTTGCTGATCCGTTGCTAAGTCATCAGCAACGCGACTTTCTGTCACGGCTCTATTGCAACGGCTTAGCCGTTGCTGATGACCATTTTTCTAGTAGTGACACCAGCGTATCAAGTATGGTGCAAAAGCGCAAAAATCTCGATTTCAAGCAAGTAATTAAAAAAAGAATGCCCTATATATTACATTCCAAACGGTTTTTACCAAAACTAGTGGTGTATTAATTACCTTCGCTGTCCAAAACGGATCCAACATTACTTCCATATAGAGGCGGCAATGGGTCGTGCCCGGGCAGGCCCATTGTCGGTCGGGCTGTGCCAGGCACGACCTAGATTTCCAGAGGGGTGCCCTAGCCCGACACTAGGCCCGCCCCTTCGGCTCGGGCTGGCCCAAGGCTAGGCTAGGTCTGGCACTAGCTCGGCTTGTATTAGACTAGCCTGCGCCCAAGCACTGGACTGGCTTGTGCCAGACTAGCCTGCGCCAGGTCTGGTTTGCTCCCATGAGAGGGCGTTGAGGACACCGCAATTGATCTCACTTGGAGACGAATGCCACGCTTTGGGCTGAGGAAGACGCTGCAGACGCCGAGGTCTTCAAGGGCGCTAAGGCTGGAAGTAATGGCGCTGTCGCTAGAAGAGCAGGTGCTGAGGCCGATGACCGTGCTTGGGGTCAAGTCGAGCTTGCGAGGAGCGTAAGGCATGGTCATGCTTGGGGTCGAAAGAGGTGGCGCTGAGGCCATGAACCACGCTTAGGGTCAAGCCGAGCTTGCAAGGAGCATAAGGCAAGACCACGCTAGGGGTCGGAAGAGGTGGCACTGAGGCCAAGGACTGTGCTTGGAGTCAAGCCAAGCTTGTGGGGAGCGTAAGGGAAGATCACGCCTAGGGTTGTGCTCATTTAGAGCGCGGGCCGCATTCCGGGCCGAGGGCCACACCCGGGGTCAAGCCGAGCTCGCTAGGAGCATAAAGTAAGACCACACTTGGGGTCGTAATCATTTAGACCGGGACCTTATTCTAGGCCGAGGAAGATGTTGAGGATGCCGAGGTTGAGGAGGTCTTCAAGGGTGCTAAGGCTGTAAAATAAGGGCGCTAAGGCCGAGGACCATATATGCTTGTGGTCAATCCAAGCTTGCTGGGTTCGAGCCCCATGGTGGGTACCAAATGTTCTTGCTTGAAGTCGGGGGTGTTGCAAGTCTTCGTGTCTCCTGGTTCAACATGGCTTCGATAGTGACTTGCAAAGACACTCCGAAGCTCAAGTGAGAGAGAATTCCAAATGGTGTGTATGGAATTATAAGGGAGAGTATACCTTGTCTTGTGTCATGTCTGTTTTAGGAGGCTGGTATACACTTGCCAGGTTATAAACGACAAGGAAAAGGAATCAACAAATCAAAACAAATAACAACAAAAATGATCGGATCAAATAAAAAAAGATTCGTATAAAAACATCTTCCACAATGTTTGTTGGTGTTGTCTCCATGCTTTCGAGAAATGATACAACAAAACTATCAATGGGGTGATTCGGCAGGTAACGTGGCAGGTGACATGGTTCTGTGTTTGTTTTGAAAGGCTTTATGCCGCCATTGATCTGGCACCACTTGTTGCCCGTAAACGATCAGTATCAATCACACACACTCACACAAAAAAGATGGGAAGGTGGAAGAGAGACGAAAAACTCAGACTACTATTGAATGTAATCGGAGTACAAGAAGCATACAAACAATTGAATACAAGAGATATTTTTATATACATCTCCTATTACAACTTTATTAGTTTTGTAGTTTTCTGTTTATACCAACATAACAATGCAGCTCTTTATTAGGTAGTTAGTTCACCAAATTAATGCCTAAACTGTCTACCAGTTTGCACGATGAAGAACTGAATTAACCTTTAGTAACGGAGCGCATGCAGGTCATCCTGCAACCAATCCTCGAAGTGGAGAACGATATGATTCCATCGGACTAATCGTTTGGTCCAAATTAAATGGCCCAAATTAAATGTTTTTTTTAAAAAAAATTGAATCAAGTTTTAAATCAATCGCTGCAAATATAAAAAGAATAAGTCTCTAACTAAAAGAAATTATAATCGGAAAGACCGAAAGAGTTTAGATTTAATTTGGTCTCGATCGCTCAGCTCGATTGGTCGTTGACTAGTTTAATTTTGAAATTAAACTTTCTTGTTTCTATTTGAACTTGTGTGTATTCTAATCCGTCACTAAATTATAGTTGAACTAAATATTAATGCACCAATAGACCATAAATGATAAGATAATTATCAATTGAAAAATTATAATACTAATTGCTATCTTTTATTAAAATTTCAATTTTACTTCGAAATATTTTTGTCATATTTAACATTTAGACTTATAGTATAAAATTATTATATTTAAATAAGAATTAATATTATTGATGTCACTATGAAATTAAATTTGAACTAAGAAATTAAACGGGCTTATACAATGTGCTGCACACAAATTTCCAACTTTAATTATAAACACTCGCTAACTCAAATGCAAAGATTGAGAGAGTTTTTAAGTCGGGAATTAAGACATATTTGGAACCAAATTAAAGAAACAATTTATACATAATCCTCGTGATGACAATCTTCATGTTTATGGTCACAACTCATCCAGAAGAGCAGTAAACAATGTTGCCAAATATATATTCATATATACAACGGTGGTTCATTTTCTTGTTTATGGTCACAACTATAAATGAATGCATGACAACTAGCTTTTGTGAGATTGGTATTGGTGGTGACACCCTGCTTAAGCTTAGCCATGCAACATGATATGGTGAAGGTGGTGGAGGCGAATGACGCGTAGCAGAAAGAGGAGGAAGCGGATTCAACATACCAAAATGTCGGTATGGTGGAAAGGGCGGTCGAAGCTGTGGCTAGGGTCGAAGATGTTATTGAGGCACATAATCACCTAGTTTTAGTCGTTTAGTAGTGATGGCATTTAAAACCATAGAGGAGAATGCATGGCCCAACATATTGGAAGAGGGAGTTGAGACTAAGATGACAAGTGGTTTTGGTTTAAGGTTCTCCTCAATGCGGGAAGCATAGTTGTTTGCGGAAGATTCTTCTGCAGTGCATCTTCCTAGTGTGCCTTGTGATCCACTGCCATGAGTATGTACATAGCCGAGCTAACAGGAGCAACTAGAAACACCAACATTGAATTTCTGCTCTCATATCCTGCATTTTTAATCCCAAAACACCCTAATATGCAATGAAGAAATATAACAAAAAACAAGATAGACAATTAAAGAAAGAAAATAATAGATGAGATATCAGCATTTATCAATATTCAAAGTAAAAAAAAAATCATAAAAGAAACAAACATATGCACAACACAAGTTAACAAATGAAATTTATGGAAAACTATTATATTGACTAAAAAGAAAATCACATCCACACTAAAAAAAAGGCAGGCAAAAAAGTTGGCAGAAATATCTACCTTATTGGTGGCTTGAAGTAATACATTCAGGGATCAAATGTCACGAATTTTGCCTATTAGAATCAAAGACTTTAAGTTCCTTCAATTTGATTATATTTATTCTCTCTCATCTCTTTTCCCGTCTCTGACTCCGTCTAGAAATTTCTTCTATATTTTGTACCTCTTGAAATGAATTTCAAATAATTGATTACACGATTAACCCTTTCTTTCAAAAAGGTAGTATAATTTAAAAAAATATAGTAAATTAAAAAGATCCAAAAAATAAGAATAATATGATAAATCTTTTATTCTACATGTAATGAGAATTAGTTGTAACATTTTA
Source organism: Canna indica (assembly GCA_034359265.1). NCBI lineage: Eukaryota > Viridiplantae > Streptophyta > Magnoliopsida > Zingiberales > Cannaceae > Canna > Canna indica. The sequence goes on along the minus strand of CP136898.1, from coordinate 2,443,216 downwards.
TTCTTCATAAAATTTATATACTTTGTAGCCTACAAATTTGACCTTTTTGCACGTAGATTGTCGTTTGCTTTACCTTTTTCTCCTCTTTTCAAAAGATTTATCCAATATTTTTTCAATCAAAAAGAAAATATGCAAAAAGTGCAATATAATATGAGACAAAAAATGAGAAATTACCTTCCAAAATGAAGGAAGTTATGAACACCATGGGATTGAACCTTGAACCTCACATATTCTATTACAGTGGGTGCTAGCATTTTGTTTTTTATTGGTTCCTTCCTCCACATTGCTACGGCTCTAACTCTTGTTATCTTCCACCTCTTACAGATATGATGTAGAGCACTATGGTCGAGTTCTTTATAAAGACAAATTTGATATATTTTACAAGCAAGTAATTAGAAAAAGATTCCCCTACATATTACATTCCAAAATGTTCTTACCAAAATCAGTGGTGTATGAATCATATCCTCGCTGGCCTAAACGCGTCCAACATTACTTCCATAACTTTATCTGAAAGTACTAAAGCAAGAATCTCGAATTCAAATATTTTTCATTTTCTACCAATTTAGAATTTATACCAACTTATTGGCGATGACAATGAATCGGATATGGTGCAGATAGTGAATTTTTTTTATTTCAAGCAAGAAATTAGAAAAAGAATCTCCTACATTTACATTCCAAAATATTATTACCAAAACTAGTGGCGCATGAATCATACCTTCGTTGTCCAAAACGGATCTGACGTTACTTTCATAATATATTCGAAAGTACTAAAGCGAGAATCTTGATTTCAATTTTTTTTCATTTGCTACTAAATTAGATTTTATACCAATTTTTTAGCGACGTAAGCGTATCAAGTATGGTGTAAAAGCGCAAAAATCTCGATATCAAGCAAGTAATTAGAAAAAGAATCCCCTATATATTACATTCCAAAATGTTCTTATCAACACTTGTGGTGTATAAATCATAACCTCGGTGTCCTAAATGCATCCAGCATTACTTCCATATCAAAGCAAGAATCTCGATTTCAAATATTTTTCATTTCCTACCAAATAAAAATTTATATTAATTTATTAGCAATGACAGTGGACCGAGTATAGTGCATATAGTGCAAAAATCATATCTGCACACCAATACACAACTGTTCCTTCATATCCACATGGGATATGAATATGGGTACTATATATGCATTGTATAATATAAATGCAGATATCACACTACATCCGGTGTATTTATATAATATAATATAAAAGAATAAATCTTAAATCACATAAATAAATTGCCAACTTGGTAAGTGTACGGTAAATATTTTAAGGTTCTAATGAAATTAAGGTATTGTATATTTATGTATATATAAGAGCGAATGGAAATTGGATATACTTTCCAAATCGTATCCACATCGCATTCGCACAAATATTGATTTTTCAAAGCCATGTCCGCATGTGTATCCATTTTTCAGGAAAAAAAACATCTGCATGGTGCAAATGTGGTTATAAATGATATCTTTACAATTTATCTTACTAGTCCAAGTTAATTACTTCGAGAATTACATGAATGGTTTAATGCAAATCTATTTGCAACCAATGGATTAATAGATAGATTCTTTTACAATTCTTTAGCTATTTGTAGTCTTTTTTTTTTAAAGCCCAACCAAAGAGGCCCTCATTTTTTAGTTTGCAACCAATTATTACCTTTGCTTTTCGCTAATAATGGTTATGATCGAACTAGATGTTATTTGCAACACTACTAAGATCAAACTAGGATGGGACATGAGAGTCTATTGAACCTAAGGAGGCAATTAGGGCTGTTCATAGGTCGGGTCAGGATGGGTTTGAAGAAAAAATCGGCCCAACCCAACCAACAAACAACCGGGTCAGGTCGGGTTTGTAGGTAAATTTTTTTGAACCCGATCCGAATCGACCCGCCCGAAATCTGATCGGGTCAGGTTGAGTAGTCAGGTACCCATTTAAAAAAATAAAAATAAATAAAAGATTTTTTTAAAAAAAAACTAATGAGACATGTGCGTCTCGAAAGACATGTGTGTCTCAATACCCGACGATAATACGTGGTGCTGGCCGCGTCTTTCCAAGAATACGTGGTGATGGTCGCGTCTTCCCGAGAATACGCGGCGCGAGCCACATGTTCCCCAGAGTACGTGACCCGCGTGGCCACCTCTTCCCGAGAAGAGGCGGTCACGCGTCTTCTCAAGGAGAAGAAGCGGCGCAGGCCATGTCTTCTCGGGAAAAGACGCGGCCTGCGCCGCTTCTTCTTGTGAAAACGTGGCCACGTGGGCCGCGTATTCTCGGGAAGATGCGATTTTGGCGCAGCCCGCGTTTAATTTCCCGAACAATTTTTTTAATTTTTAATACATTTTTTGAAAAAAAAAAATTCGGGTAATCGGGTTGGGTCTCATGTCATCAGGTTTCATGTACTGAAACCTAGGACCCAACCCGATTATGATCATGTTTGAATAATTTGAACCTGACCCGGCCCGACCCAATTGGTCCGGGTCGGGTCGGGTTTGACCCATGAACATCATGTTAGAGGCAATGCATGTGACAATAAGGGGTTGCTTTTAGTCTTTAGTCTTTTATTCAAAGCATTCATGTTAGCTTTTAGTCTTTTATTCAAAGTGTTTCTGTTTGTTGCTAAAACATCTATATATCACCCTTTTCTCAACATTAGTTAAGAAATTGGATATTTGATCCACTCAAAAGTAGATGGTTTTAGTGTATCCCTTCTCTAACTCGATCTCATGAGTAACTTATAGGAACAAAATAAAATATCATAGACATATTAAGAGAAATTGTTCAGCGATGCACCAAAGTGTAAAATTAATCGTCCATAGGGTCGTGAGACAAGGTCACACGGTCTCTTTATCGATGACGTAGGGATTAAAATTTTTATGTTAATATTAGGAGACCTTAGGGTTATTTATGAAATAAAAAAAAGTTAAATAGTTATTTTTTATGATGAAATATTTTCCAAAATTCATTTCAGAAAGTATTTCCAATAATGCATAGTGAGAGTGGGGTTGAAATGTGGGCGGTTAGAATCTATTTAAACACATTAATAACTTAATCCCAATTTCTTATTTGATAACAAAATAGCTAAAATCAAAATTTTTGGTCAGATTGAATGGTCATTTTCGTTTATATATTTTTAAATTTAAATTAGATCGCCCAAATTTTAATTGGCTTTTTAAGCTGAACCAAGTTTTAAATCAATCGCTGCAAATATAAAAAGAATAAGTCTACGATTAAAAGAAATTATACTGGGGAAGAGTTTAGATTTAATTAGGTCTCACTTTGCTCGGTTGGTCGTTGCTAACTTTAATTTTGAAGTCAAACTTGGTTGGTTTCTATTTCAATTTGTACGTATTCTAATTCGTTGTAATACCCGCACTAGTTTTTCTTAATTTTGAATCTTAGTGGGAAACCCGAGATGCGCGTCGGAGCGGGCTGAGTGAATCGCCGGAGAGCGCGATCCAAGGTACGTATGGCCCTTACGCGTGAGAAATTCATCTTAATTTAGGAGGATTTTGAGTTTGGGTTCGAGTTTGCTTCAGGAACCTTTTGCATTGGGTTGCCATTTGACTGAACTTGAGGGTCATTGTAAGTCGAGTTCAACTTAGGGGGTAATATGGTCATTTAGCCCTAAGTAAAAAAACAAAAATATAAAATACCTGTTGGGCAAGTATATATTAAAGCTAAGTTTCTTAGGTAAAAAGAGTTATTGTTTTATAAAGCTTGAGAGCTTCAAAAGATCCTTCAAAGTTTATCCCATGACACAAGCAACAATGTGATGTTTTAAAAGAGTACGGAAGTTGGTGAAATCATTCAACATTTGATTCTTGAAACTAAAAAAGTTATGAAATTGTTTTAGTTTCTTTATAAGTAGAGAAGAACCTCTACAAAATTGAGTACAATGAACCAACAAGCCACCTGCTCACGAATTAAATGCCTTATATAGATGACCAAAGTCTTGATGTTTCGACAAGCCACCTTCTTTTAGTTGTTTACGAATTGGCCGACATGGATATTGGTGATAGAGATGGCATGGGCGATGGCATGGCTGAGGGGGAGAAGAGGCTGGCCATCGCTGTGAGGCTCCTCAAGGTGCGCGACCTTGGGCAAGCGGTACGTCGAGTGGGCCATGGAGGTGGATCCCTCCTTGACGGTGTCGACGAAGTCATCGCCACCGCGAACGTTCTCCTGGCAGGTCAGCGGCAGATCAACAACCACGTAGATTGGTATTGGGTCCTCCAACTCCTGCCCCAATTCCCCACCAATCCCACCGACCCAATCACAGTCAAACGCCAGTACTGCCGCCTTGCCCTCCTTGTCAACCCCGATCGTACGAGCGTCTTCGGCACTAACAGCACCTATCGCCAAGCAATGCCTATGCCGTCCTCTCAGATCCCACAAAAAGTTCCATTTTCGACGCCGAGCTGCACATCGCCAACGCTACAGTCGGCGTGATTGCCACACCGACCGCCACTTTTTCCTCAAAACCCTTACATCCTTCGGCATCCCTCTCCGCCACTTCCATCTCAATATTGAATGGAAACGCTTATTTCCCACTTTTCCCGATTCTGCAAAAGAGAAATCATTTGAGCCTTCCAACCATGAGCAGGACTATCACAACAATGCACATAATAATGCAAGCCACGAAGAGTAAGAAAGTTTTCTTTTCTCAATGGCCCTGACCTTATATTCCCTTCAACCCAGCAGAATTGAATACAAGTTGCTTTTCATTGGAAAAAAAAAAATGTGCAAAAAGTTTAATCTAATTTGAGATAGAAAATGAGAAATTACCTTGCAGGATGAAAGTGTCTTGATGAACACCGTGGGATTGAACCTTGAACCTCACACATCATGTTGTAGCAATTTGTTTTCTATTGGCTCCTTCCCCCATATTACTACGACTAATATTCCAAACTCTAACTCTTGTTTTCTTCCACCTCTTACAGATCTGATCGAGCACTATGGTTGAGTTCTTTATAAAGACAAATTTGATATATTTTACAAGCAAGTAATTAGAAAAAGATTCCCCTGCATATTACATTCCAAAATGTTCTTACCAAAACCAGTGGTGTATGAATCATATCCTCGCTGGCCTAAACGCGTCCAGCATTACTTCCATAACTATAACAAAAAAGTGTTAATGCAAGAATCTGGAATTCAAATATTTTTTATTTCCTACCAAATTAGAATTTATTCCAATTTATTAGCGATGACAACGAATCGGATATGATGCGGATAGTACAAAAACCATATACACAATCACACATCCATATCCATAGCAGATATGAATATGTGGTACTATATTTTCACCGTATATGTAAATGTGGATATCACACCACATCCTAAATATATATACAATATAATATAAAAAGAATAAATCACATAAATAAATTGGCAACTCGATAAGTGTATGGTAAATATTTAAGGTTATGATAAAATTATTGTATTATATATTTATGTATATATAAGAGCAATTGAGGGTATAGAGTAATTCTAACTATGCAAATAGGGATGTGGATGTGGATGCACATAGGATATGGTGTGGATATACTTTACAAATTGTTCCCACACCGTATTTGCGTAGGTGTTGATTTTTCAAAAGTCATATTCGCATGCATATCCATTTATCAATAATAATAATAATTTGCATGGTGCAAATGCGGTTAGAATTGACATCCCTACAATTTATCCTGCTAGTTCAAGTTAATTGCTTCCGGAATTACATGAATGGTTTAGTGTAAATAGATTTTCCTGCAAATGGGCTTATTCAAAGGACAACCAAAGAGGCTCTAAGTTTTTAGTTTCCAACCAATTATTAATTTTGCTTAGGGGAAAACGTACAAAAATGTTCTTAACGTTTTCTCACGGGTACTAAAATGCTTGTAAGATTTTTTTGGGATCAAAAGTACCCCTTACGTTATGAAATTGGGTTAAAAAATGACCGTATAGGTAAACAACGTTAATGGAGGGATAAGGAAGCTGACGTGGCTGATGGCTAGGACTAATGACGTGGACACGTTAATGGCTGACGAGATCCACTATGATTTTTTTATTTGATCATTTTTATATATATGAAGATTTAAAACATATATTTTAAAATGAATTTCAAATTTTATACGGATCAAGGTTAAATAAAAGAATAATATTTAATTTTTGGTAGCAGATTTTTTAATAAAAATAATAGATTAAAATTATGATAAATTTTAAAAAACTTTTACTTTGTATTAAAAATTTAACTTTTAGCATAGGCTCCACCCAGCCATACAAGGACACCCACATCATCATTAATTACGGGACATTCGTCATTCACGAACCCAGCATCTCCAGGATCAGCATCGACACATTCTAAGCAACATCCCTACAAAATTATCAGGCGGAATCATCGCCAATCATCCATCATCCTACATTATATACAGACACTATACACATCATGTACCCTAGATCTAGTCCATTTTCTGTTACATCCACCTAGAACATATTCTAACTTGAGTTTCGAAGTGTCTTTTGCAGGTCCCCCGCCGGAGTTACACATGATCAGAAGACACACCGGATCAGACTGCATCGCTCCGACTTCGCGCGAAGAACAAGAGGCAGATGTCTGTATAACACAAGTTAACAAATGAAATTTATGGAAGACTTAAATTGACTAAAAAGAAAATCACATTAACACTAAAAAAAGGTTAGCAAAAAAGTTGCCAGAAAGTTCCACCTTATTGGTGGCTTGAAGTAATACATTCAGGGATCAATGTCACGAATTTAAAGTAACCCATTAAAATTCTCTCTCATTTGATCATCATTAGCATCACTATGCCTATTAGAATCAAAGACTTTAAGCTCCTCCCATTTGATTATATTTATTCTCTCCTATCTCTTTTCCCCTCTCTAAATCCATCTAGAAATTTCTTCTACATTTTGTACCTCTTGAAATGAATTTCAAAGAATTGATTACACCATTAACCTTTTCTTTTAAAAAGATACTTGAATTTTTAAAAATATAGTAAATTAAAAAAATCCAAAAATAAGGATAATATGATAAATCAATGCCATGTGTTTTATGTATGTTACTTATTCTACATGAGAATTATTTGTAATATTTTCTTCTTCGTAAAATTTATATATACTTTGTAACCTACCTATTTGACTTTTTGGCACTTAGATTGTCGTTTACTTTACCTTTTTCTCCTTTTAAAAAAAGTTTTTTCTTTCCACGATCTTATGCTTGTATTCCCTCCAACCATCTTGAATCCAATATTTTTTCGTTCAAAAATAAAATATGCAAAAAGTGCAATATAATATGAGATAGAAAAAATGAGAAATTACCTTACAAAATGACGAAAAATATGAACACCATGGGATTGAACCTTGAACCTCACGTATTATCTTGTGGTGGGTGCTAGCATATTCTTTTTTATTGGTTCCTCCCCCCACATTGCTACGGCTAATAATTTCAAACTCAAACGGTTGTTATCTTTCAACTATTACAGATCTAATCTAGAACACTGTGGTCGAGTTCTTTATAAAGACAAATTCAATATCTTTTACAAGCAAGTAATTAGAAAAAGAATCCCCTACGTATTACATTCCAAAATATTATCAAAACTAGTGGTGTATGAATCATACCCTGGTTGTCCTAAACGGATCCAGCATTACTTCCATAACTCTAATCGAAAGTATTAAAGTGAGAATATCATTTTTCAAATATTTTTCATTTGCTACGAAATTAGAATTTATACCAATTTATAAAGATAAATTTGATAAGAATTAAAATATTTTTCATTTCCTACAAAATAAGAATTTATATCAATTTATTAGCGATGACAACGGATCGAATATGGGCAGATAGTACAAAAATCTTATCTGCACACCAATCCTCAACCACACATCATATCCATATCAGATATGAATATGTGGTACTATATTTGCACCATATAATGTAAATGTGAATATCGCACCACATCCTAAATACACAATATATAATATAATATAAAAAAATAAATCACATAAATAAATTGGCAACTCGATAAGTGTATGGTACGTATTCAAGGTTATGATAAAATTATTGTATTAATATATTTTGTATATATAAGAGTAATTGAGGTTATAGAGTAATTCTAACTATGCGAATAGGGATGTGGATGTGGATGCACATAGGATATGGTGTGGATATACTTTACAAACCATTCCCACACCGTATTTGCGTAGGTATTGATTTTTCAAAGCCATATCCGCTTGCATATCCATTTATAAATTTTTTTAGTAATAATAATAATTTGCATGGCGCAAATGCGGTTAGAATTGACATCCCTACAATTTATCCTACTAGTCCAAGTTAATTGCTTCCAGAATTACATGAATGGTTTAATGTAAATCTATTTGCAACAAATGGGTCAATATCTTTTACAAGCAAGTAATTAGAAAAAGAATCACCTACGTATTACATTCCAAAATGTTATCAAAACTAGTGGTGTATGAATCATACCCTGGTTGTCCTAAACGGATCCAACATTACTTCTATAACTCTAATCGAAAGTATTAAAGCGAGAATCTCATTTTTGAAATTTTTTTCATTTGCTACCAAATTAGAATTTATGCCAATTTATAAAGATAAATTCGATATATTTTACAATAAAGTAATTATAAAAATAATCCCCAACAAATTATGTTCCAAAATGTTCTTACCAAAACTCGTGGTGTATGAATCATAGCCTCGCTGTCCTAAACGTGTCCTGCATTAGTTCCATAACTTTATCCGAAAGTAATAAAACAAGAATCTTGAATTCAAATATTTTTTTATTTCCTACTAAATTAGAATTTATACTGATTTATTAGCGATGACAGCGAATCAGATAGTGTGGATAGTGCAAAAACCATATCTACACACCAATCCACAACCGCACATCCATATCCATAGTGGATATGAATATGTGGTACTATATCTGCACCGTATAATGTAAATGTGGATATCTCACCACATCCCAAATACACAATATATAATATAATATAAAAGAATAAATCATTAAATCACATAAATAAATTGGCAACTCGATGATGAATAAATATTAGCAACAGCCGCTAAATAGCGGCTATCGCTGATATATTACTTGTGGTGGCTGACACGACTGCCATAGGTTATTAGCGACACGTCTAGATGCTACGACTTGTTGCAACGGTCCGCGTCGTCCGTGATAATCATCACCGATGACTCAGCAACAAATTTAACCGTCGGTGAAGCTTATATTCCCAATAATGTTATGGTAAATATTTGAGATTCTAATAAAATTATTGTATTGTGTATATAGGGTTGTTCATAGGTCAAACCTGACCCAATGAACCCAAGAAACCGACCCGACCCGAACCAATCAGGTCGGGTCGGGTAATCGGGCCGAGTCGAGTTCAAATTATTCAAACCCGATCATAATCAGGTCGGGTCTTGGGTTTAAGTATTTGAAACTCGATGCCCGAGACCCAACCCGTTTACCCAAATTATTTATATATTTTTTCAAAAAATATATTAAAAAATTGAAAAAAAAATGTTTGAGAAGACGCGGCCGCGTCGGAACCACATCCTCCCAAGAATACATGGCACACGTGGCCTCATTTTCATGAGAAGAAGTGGCGCAGGACGAGTCTTTTCCTCGAGAAGACGCGACGTGGGCTGCTTCTTCTCCCTGAGAAAACACGTGGCTGCCTCTTCTCGGGAAGACGCGGCCATGCGGGCCACGTACTCTAGGGAATACACGGCCCACACTGCATACTCTAGGGAAGACGCTGCAGCGCCGTGTCTCCCCTCGGGTATTGATACACACGCGTCTTTCGAGACATGTGTGTCTCGTTATTCTTTTTATTTTTTAAACGAGTACTCGATTACCCGACCCGATCCAATTTCGGGCGGGTCAGTTCGGATTGGGTTCAAAAAAATTTACCTTCAAATTTGACCCGACCCGCCCCGACACGTGAACAGCCCTAATTGTGTATTTATGTATATATAAGAGTAATTCTAACTATGTGAATAGGGATGTGGATGCGGATGCACATAGGATATGGTGTGGATATATTTTCCAAATCGTACTCACACTGTATTTGCGTAGGTATTGATTTTTCAAAGCCATATCCGCATGGATATCCATTTATATAAAAAAAACAATTTGCCCGGTGCAAATGTGGTTACAATTGACATCCATACAATTTATCCTACTAGTCCAAGTTAATTGCTTTCAATCCCTAGTATGGTCACCTATCGTGATTTTTTATCTTTGTTATATAAAAAAAGTTAATTGCTTTCAAAATAACATGAATGGTTTAATGCAAATCTATTTGCAACAAATGGGTTAATAAATGGATTTTTTTTTGCAAATGGGCTTATTCAAAGCCCAACCAAAGAACCCCTCAGTTTTTAGTTTGCAACCAATAAAATAATAATATTTAATAAATACTAATTTCCAACTTTTATTAAAATTTTAATTTTAGTTCGAATAATAATGATCATATTTAACCTATAGTATAAAACTACTATATATTATTGAAATTTGATTTTTTTTCTAAATTCGAGATCCACTATGGTTTTTTATTTCATCATTTTTATATGAAGGTTTAGAACATATATTTTAAAATGAATTTCAAATTTTATAAAATATTAATATTTAGTTTTTGGTAGCGGATTTTTTTTAAAAAATAATAGATTAAAATTATGATAAATTTATAACACTTTTAGTTCGTATTAAAATTTTAGATTTCATAAAAGTAGAAATTATTTTTACAATATAGGAATAGGAGTGTATATATATATATATATATATATATATATAAAATAAATGTTGGGTCAAAGTGGAAAGTTCAAGTCGAAGTAGTTTGTGAAATTTATGATTGTTTTGGAGAAAGAAACTTTAATTGCCGCGGCCAACAACTCAGCACTAGTCACGCCTCCACTTCTTTTTCCTCATCCGAAACTTAATCTACCCACTCTATTACCCGCCACTCCTACATCGGAGAAAAGTGTGGGCTCCACGTTCAACTCGATCCATTGGCTGTTCGATTAGAAGGGGGTACAAATGTGGTGCGTATAAAATAATTTGATTTTAAAATACAATTTAATCTTCTCCCACCTCTTGTCGGGTGTCTAAAAGTGGAACGAAGAACGTTCGAGTTCACCGACGGTGGCGGCGGCGGCGGCGAGATCTGACGCGTTGGCGACAGCCGCGGACGGCGATGGCGAGGATGAAGCCCGAGCTCTAGCTAGGAAGTTCTCTTGGTTAGATTTCTCATCTAGTTTCTTTCGTGGCGGTTCTCGGGTAGATCTGAGTGTTTTCGCGGGGTGTTGATCGTTGAGGGCGTGGACGACCAAGAATGGAAGTTGCGCCCCCGTCTCGGGGCTCCAACAGGGCGGTCTCTTCTGCGGTATTTGCTGATGCGGAGGCGCCGAGAGTTTACCAGGTCTGGAAGGGCAGCAACGTAAGTAGCTCATCTCTCTCTCTACTTCCTGTCAGTGAGTTGTTTCTTCACATCTTTCCAAAATTAGGACTTGACAGCTATTAGGGGATTTTCATATATACGGATTTCCTTGTTTCCTTGTCATTAATGCCTGTGCTGGTGCTTAATAGAAGCTTTCCCAGTTCTTTTTTCTTGTTTTTGAATAATCGTTGATTGAAATAACGAGTTATCAGCTTCCGTTTTCGTTTCACTATGAAACTGTGGATAGATTGGGCTTCCATATTACCATGCTTATCCTCATCTGCCAGCTAACAATGGCTTTGAGATGGAGCGGGAGAATCAAGGATCAATTAAACTCGAGTTATAAGTCAATCAAAAATGCACCTAAAAGAAATGTCATTAGATCCTCAGATTATAATAATGAAAAACCCAAAGAATTGGCCCCAAAATTTGTAGCTGTTGAAACATTGGTCCAATACTCACTTTTTTGTGATGACTGATGAAGAACTATTAATCTATTATACACAAGAATAACATTTCAATGTAAATAGGAAAGTCAGTGAATGCTTCTATATCAACAGGCATTCTAATCAAACAATTTTTATGTGAACCTAATAGAAATGACTCCCTTATCAATATGCATACTAATATCATTTTGGAAATGAGTATCAATGGACATCAATGTGAATGCTACATAAACGAAACATACTTTTTATTGGACATAATTTTTCTCTTTTTAACATTAATCAAAGAAGGGATAGATATAAAATCAAACACAAAATATTTTCTAAAAAAGTCAGGCAATAATATACGTTATAAATAATCTATTATCTATGCACAAAACAAATCAGTAATGTTCTGATAAAGTTTTTTTAAATCTTAGTTTTGGTGTGAAATGCTTCATGAGTTAAATTCTCTTCATATTTTTGACCAATTATTCTCGAGTGCCTAATAAATCAATAACATGAAATGCGCAATACTAAATAATACCTCAGCTTCCTATCATCAAGTTAGAAAATTGACCTCAAGTATTGAGTTATCAAAATTTGGACTCTTTTCTCTAATCTCTCAATTGCTTTTTCTACTTGACTTAGATGGACCATTTTGAATATACACACCAATAGTCAAAACCTCATAAACCCACATTGTCCACCTTGAAACAACTATTTAGTGATAATAACCTTTACTCTAAGCTGCCAGTTAATTGAGTTGAATCAAGCTTGAGCATACCTACATATAGCTTGATCTTTAGTAAGTTGTGTCAGCAAAAAGATTATGCTTAAATATGTTGTTGCTTGTGTTAATTAGAACCTAGCAGGTTTGCTTTCTAAACATATTATACTTCTCCTATTTGTGATCATTTTTCACTTTCCTTTGTGTAACTATGAAACAAATATGATGGGCTTTTTCTTCTGATTCAGTCTTTTTTGTGTATTTGCTGCAGATATTTTTACATCAAGGGAGGTTTATATTTGGACCAGATGCGAGATCATTATTTCTCACCATTTTCCTCATTGTGGCACCTGTCTTAATCTTTTGTATATCCGTTGCTAGAAAACTAATGGATGATTTCTCTCATAACTTGGGAAAATCAATAATGATAATTGCTGTTGTTTTCACATTATATGTGAGTACCAGTAATTACTCATTGCTTTTCTTTGTCTTTCAACTACATGCTTGATTTTGTTTTGAATGGATGTTACACTAATGCCGAGTTCAAAGAAGCGTAATATGTAAAACACCCAGATACTCGGCAAATTTATTTAATGCACATTGGAAATCTCAATTTCTTGCATATGTTTGGATGGAGTAACTCATGCTCGTAGTTTGTCTTGAAACAATCATTTATGCTATCAAAATAATGTGGTGCATGATATTAAGCATGTCACTTGAATTTATTTATTTGATTGTTTTGTTAACTTATCTTTGCCCATGTCAAAAGGGTTATATATAGTTTGAGAATCAACAAACTGCTTGGATAATTAGAAAAATTTGGATCTACAATAGACATATAGTTCCTTCACATTCTTCACATTGAAGTTCAAAATAACCAAAGCCACAAACATTGTAAATAAGTCTTTATTCCTTTTATGCAGTTATAAGTAGTGCACAACTAAATCTCACAGTTTGATGTGGACTTATATCAAAAGAAAACATGGAAATTGACAAGGGAAAAAGGCTTAGGGGTCCAGGTGGATGTCTACTTGGAGGGTGATGACGGCCTGTCATCAGCATGTGTTATTTACATCTCTACTATAACTACTGGATCAAGGAGAAGGCGCACAGCAGATTATTGTTCTGCAATGTAGTTCAAAATACTGTATGCAGTATGAACTAATTATGTTAGTACAACAAGAATCTGAGTGAATTACCCAATGCTCATTGGTGCTCCACTGCTCCTATGTTGGTGCATTTGGAGTAGGGAAAGTGCACCTTGCACTCTTGGTACTGATATGAGTTATCTTTTTACCATTATTTTAATCTTGCCAGTTGTCACTGACTGCATTGGTTTCAGACTAGACTTGACAATTCGTCACTGGGTTTTTTAATTCTTATGGATTCTGTGTGATGATTTGGGTCCATTCATATAAGATATTTCAAACTTTAGTACACCTATAAGATATCTTTTCATATCTGCAAGTTGAGAGCAAGAGAACTAATGTCTGTTTAGATTATTTTGCTTGGCTAATTAAATCTTGTTATTTTCATAATGTATCCTTTGTGTTTATGCTTGGATAGGTAGGTTATCTTCTCGAAGATTAAATACTTTATTGAATGTTTCTTAAATGAAAGTATGATTCTTATTTTCAGGATTTGTGTCTTCTATTAATTACCTCTGGTAGAGATCCAGGTATAATCCCTCGAAATGCACATCCGCCAGAACCCGAAAGTTATGGGGGGAACAATGAAGTGGGAGGTGTCCAAACCCCACAAATGCGTATACCTCGAACTAAGGATGTCATTGTGAATGGGATGCCTGTGAGGATCAAGTATTGTGATACCTGCATGCTTTATCGACCTCCTCGCTGCTCACATTGCTCAATCTGCAATAACTGTGTGGAGCGTTTTGATCATCATTGCCCATGGGTGGGACAGTGCATAGGGCTTGTATGTTACATATCTTTATATCTCTTCGGTTCAGTACATTATATATATTGACTGTGATGCAACTAGAAAATCACTTAAGGATTAGGTAAACTGAACTTCTCAAACAGTTGACATTCCAAACTTGTTTTTTGCTGAACCAGTGGGAGTGAGGGACTGATATGTATTGTTTTCCTTCATGATGTATGTACTTTCTTTTAGAAGAAAGTACACTACCATTTTTTTGGGTCATAGACTAATAGTTGATATTTAATAGCAGTTGTTTTTTTCAGTTTATTTGACATGGTTTTGTTGACTGTTCATCTTTGTATCTGATGCAGCGGAATTATCGATTCTTCTATATGTTTGTCTTCTCAACAACTTTACTCTGCCTCTATATCTTTGGATTTTGCTGGGTGTATATAATAAGGATTAGAGATGCCGAGCAAACATCTATTTGGAGAGCGATGATCAAGACTCCAGCTTCAATAGTTCTGATAATCTATACTTTTATATCAGTGTGGTTTGTTGGTGGCTTATCTGGTTTCCATTTATATCTCATGAGCACCAACCAGGTAAGCTAACTACCCTTCTTAGTGGAAAGTGTAATCAAGAATGAATAGCCTTTTGTGGTACTAATGCACTCTTTTTTGGCAGACAACATATGAGAACTTCAGATATCGTTATGACCTGCGAGCTAACCCATACAACAGAGGAGTGGTGGAGAACTTCAAGGAGATCTTTTTCACGAGCATCCCTCCATCAAAGAACAATTTCAGGGAAAGGGTGCCACGAGATCAAGGAGTACAGACACAACCAACAGCAGGTCGAGGATTTTTGAGCCCAAACATGGGCAAAGCAATGGGTGATATTGAAATGGGTAGGAAGCCCATATCATGGGACGAAGCTCGGACACTGACACATATAGGAGACATGGAAACAGGTCTACATGACTCTAAGATCTTGGATGAGAAGGAAGATGGATTTGGTGATGTGTCTCCTGATTTAAGCAAGCAGGTTTTCCCTCCAGAGGCTATGGAAGAGCGAACCACACTGCATCCAAGGCATTCCAGTTGGGGACGGCAAAGCGGAAGCTGGGAGATGACGCCGGAGGTCCTGGCCTTGGCTGCTGGATTGGGGGAGTCAAACAGGATTAGTAGCAGCATATCCACTGGTGTCATGCCTGCAGGAAATAAATAGGGAGGGTGGTTTGGAAATGCATACCCGATGCTTCTAATTTATAGTGTTGTGTGGCAAGGATTGAGTGAATTATTGTATTTCCCGTAGATTGCAAATTTGCAATTTTCTGATATGGTTTTGTAATTACATTGTTTTTTTCTTTTTCCATGTTGTGCATTTGCTATATTTTGCTTTGTGAGTTGACAGCATGGCTAATATGATCGGATCTGTACTCTAGTTTGATTGCTTGGTGTATGCATCCTGTCATCATTTCAGTAAAATGATTATAGTTTCTTTTTAGCATATGATTGCTCAAATGACACAATAACAATTTGAGCTCTTTGTTGAATCAAGTAAGAGTTATTGACTATTTGTCATTTTAGTAGTAAACAAGTCATAGGTTGTCAAGTGGCTATCAATTACTTCAAAAGCTTCCTCTCCATGGATAAAAGCATCAAATTTCATCAAACATGCTTTTATTTGCAGCTTGAAGTTGCTCTGCAGTGATTACATAACCAAGAAGAAACAAAGTAGAGATCACAAAAACTTGCCTCTGATGCAAACACAATATGCTTCATTCTTAGATACATCTTTTTTTTTCAATGTAGAAACATAATGGCAAAAGGTATATAAGTAATATTTCCAATATGTATGAATCTCCCACCAATTCAACTCATTTGCACTTCTCAGCTAGTATTTCACCTTAAAAAATTTACTTTAATTAAATTTATAATTTATAAAATATTTATTTTTATTTATAAATAACTAATATATAAAATTTATAAATTAAATCACTCAAATACAAAATATACTAAATTTTACTAATTTGTACTTAATTTTATTTTAGAATATATGATTTTTATTGACAAATTAAGGAACAAAATATATAATTTATAAAGATATAGTAAGATGCAAAATATTTACTAGTTCTGAAATTTTTTATTTATTTTTATTTTTTAAAATATATATTCTTATTGATAAATATTAAAATATAAATTAATAGAATATAAGGACTTTCAAAATATATTATTTTCACTGGTTTTTATTTATTTAATTTTAACGTATTATTTTAAAACTATGTATTTTCATTGAAAATGACTAAAATATAACATTTATAAAACTAAATTACCCAACTATAAAATATAATATAATTTTTTTAAAACAAAAATTAAATTATTTTCTATTATCAAAAGAATGGAATAAAAAAGATATATAGTGAGAGCCTATTTAGGTATCAAATTTGAGAATAAGTTTAATTTTTAAATCTCACTTGGACTTTCAAAATTCAGAAACATTTTGTTTAATATTCATACTCATTTTGTCAAACCTTTTTTATCAAACACATAATATTCAATATGAAATTATTCTCAATTCAATCAAATAATCCTTAAAAGAGTTGTAGAATTTATTCCTTTAAAAGGGTTAAAAAAATAGGAATAATCCTGAAATATTTTGTCAAAGGTTTATTCCTGCCTAATCTATATATCTAATAGATCCTGTAATTGTGAAAATATTTAAATCATAATTGTTAATTCATGAGTTGCAAGTAGGGACTCATAATTCTTAATTAATTCATAAGTGAAACAAAGTGTTGCACTTTTAGTGGAATGCTTAAATCTGCACCACCCTTTTCTCTAAAGATTCTTCTTGTCAAAAGCTAGTGAAATGTACAGCACTAGTTAAAGAAATTGTCAAAGCAATGATTAGAGGGAGACATGATTTTTGAGCCCACGAAGGTGAAAGTCATTCCCACTATTGAAAGACAACGTCATTCCTCGATATGATATTTTATAGGAGTGTGCATGAGTACCAAATAAATTTAAAATCGATTGAAATCGGCTCGATCAGGTAGGTTCTTGGTAGACCCGAATTAAATTCGGATAGGATTCGAGATAAAAATTAAAGAATCGATTAAAATCGATTTCGATTCCAGGTTCAATACGTCGGATACCCAGAATCGAAACATGTACCGTGGAACATATTCATTTACGGGTTCCAGCATGGTACCCAGAACCTGTAAATGATCGAACAGATTCTAATATGGTACTTGTAAATGAATAGGTTCCAACATGGTATCCGAAACTTGTATTACATCATAGGTTACGAGTAGGGTTTGGTTCTAGGTCCCAATAGGATAGGTCCGATTCCAAGTTCCAACAATGTAGGATTCGATTTCAAGTCCCAACAGGGTAGGCCCGGATCCAAAACCTAAGAACCGATCCTATATAGGGTAGGATTCGAGTATCATGAAAAACACAGAATACTTGAACTCGCTCACCCCTAATATTTTATAATTGTCTTGATTATTGCCAACGAGGATCCCATTATTTATTTTAAGCCATATAAATCATGTGGATAATCTTATTAAAGTGAAAATTTGAAGATTCCAGTAGTTCTTTTAGGTCATATCAATCATGTTCGAAACTCCATTAATTGAAGTTTTTAGGGTAAGTGATGGAGCACATTTTCGAACCATCCATGCAAACCCAACCTTGACTGTAGCACCCAAGTCAAATTTAAGTTGAATAAATATGACCAACCATTAGATTAGTATTATTCTTTTATGTTTTATTCATTAATTTTATGATATATACATATGTATAAGTGCTTGGACTTATTTGTAATAGGGATAGGGGTTTACTTAATTTTTTTACAATATTTGTGATGTTTTCATGATATAGCCAATACAAGATCTTAACTTGTAACTCATAAATTTGATCGAATCTTCTTCTGTATATTTTTTTTCTAGATTGTATGATGAAATACACGATTATCTTGTCAATCCATTCGGAAGGAGTGCTCGGTGCAATGCCGCCAATCTACCATCCACCAAAGAGAAGCCAAGCCGTTCTCCGCCTCTCCACCCCTTTTCTTCCTCTTCAACGGCTGCTTCACAGTTAATATGACATGCAATTATGCAGAAAAAAATATAAAAATGCTCATAACGTTTTCTCACGAGTACTAAAATGCCCCCATAGGTAAACAACGTTAATTGAGGGATAACGGAGCTAACATGACTGATAACTAAGACTGACGACGTGGACATGTGGCGTGCATGCATGCCAAGACGTTTTCTTACAGGTACTAAAATGCCTCTGACGTTTTCTCACGGGTACTAAAATGCACCTAATGTTTTTCTCACGGGTACTAAAATGCCCCTAACATTTGTTTTGGAGCTAAAATACCCCTGATGATATTGAAAATGGTACAACAATAGCACCAAGCTAACTTTTGTTAGGTGAGACTTAACAGAGATGTCGTGGGTGCTGATAAATATGTTGATTTTACACGTGACACATATATAGAGAGCAACTTGCCATGCAAGCGACATGTAAGAAATCAAAACCAAAACCGAAATCGAAAACCGAAACTAAAACCATCGGATCGATTAATCGAAAAATTTGGTTCGGTTTTGGACCGGTTTTTCAATTAACCAAATTTTTTATTTTTTTTTCTCACCCCTACGTTGCATCTTACGTGTCACTTGCGTGGCAAGTTGCTCTCTGCATGTGCACCACGTGTAAAGTCAACATCTCTATCAGCATCTATGATATCTTCGTTAAGTTTTATCTAACAGAAGTTAGTTCGATGTCATTTTTGTATCATTTTCAATAACCTTAGGGGTATTTTAGCTCCAAAACAAACGTTATGAGCATTTTAGTACTCGTGAGAAAACGTTATGAGTATTTTAGTACTCGTGAGAAAACGTTAGGGGTTTTATAATACCCATGAGAAAACGTCAGGGGCATTTTAGTACCTGAGAGAAAATGTGCCGTTTACCTATAGGGGCATTTTTGTACCCAATTCCATAATGTCAGGAGTATTTTTTATCCAAAAAAAATCTTAGGAGTATTTTAGTATCCGTGAGAAAATGTTAGAGATATTTTTGTACATTTTCCCAATTATGCAAATAGTAGGGGTCCATTGTGATAAAAGTATTATGTGGTTTCATAGATGAGCAAAAATGCAACTTTCTTTGTAAGTTTCCCTTCTGTTATTTTCATTTTTTTAAATTTAATATAATAAAATAATTGGTGGGAGCAGCTCATCTTCCTCTATCATCTAAACTAAGACATACAGGGAAGGAATTTAATTAATTGTCAATTGGATCTATTTTATTATATATGTATATAGAAGTTGTCAACACTTCAACAAAAATAACTCATATTATATGATTAATTAGCAAATTACATGACAACTTGTTACCAAATAAACACATATGATTCAAATAGTTTATGACAGAGGTACAGTGAATGAATCAGGCAGAAATTTCTTGCAGAAGCCAGCAGATTTCTCCTTTGGGGGGCGTTTGGTTACCCGCAAGTGTAAATGCTGCAAAATTTATTTGCATGCAAAAGCAAATGCCCGCAAATAGATTTTGCAGCCTACCGTTTGGTTGCCCGCAAGTAGAGTTGCAACTTCTATTTGCAAGCATTTGGTTGGCCGCAAATGGAATTTGTAATTACACTTGCAACTTGCAACGTGCAACTTGCATCTTACGAAATTTTTTGGGTCGGGTCGGGCACGAATTTTCTCAAGTTGGGCTGAGCCGGGCCGGGATGGGATGGGCCGAGCATGCACGAATTTATCCGGGCTGGGTACAAACTTTTTCGGGCAAGGCCGGGCACGAACTTTTCGGGTCGGGTCGTGCACAAATCTTTTTGGGCCGGGCCGGACACGAATTTTTTCGAGTCGGCCCGAGCCGGACCGGGCCAGGTTGGGCAGTGCACGAATTTTTTCGGGCAAGGCTGGGCCGAACACAATTTTTTTTTCGGGCTGGGCACGAATTTTTTTTCTGGTCAGGCCGGGCCGGGCATGAATTTTTTTGAGCTGGGCCGGGAAACGGATTTTTTCAGGCCGGGTCGGGCAGGAATTTTTTCGGGCCGGGCCGAGCACAAAATTTTTTTGGCCGGGAACGAATTTTCTCATGCGGGGTCGGGCATAAATTTTTTGGGCCGAGCCGAGTCAAGATGGGCAGTGCACGAATTTTTTCGGGCAAGGTTGGGCCCGATGCGAATATTTCGGACTGGGCATGAATTTCTTTTCGTGTTAGGTCGGGCTGGGCATAAAATTTTTTGGGTCGGGTCGGGACACGAATTTTTTTGGGCAGGGCTGACCACGAATTTTTTCGGGCAGGGCCAGGCAAGAATTTTTTCGGTCCAGATCGGGCACGAATTTTTTTGGGGCGGGCCGAGCACAAAATATTTTGGGCCGGGTTGGGCACGAATTTTTTGGGGTTGGGCCGTGCACGAATAATTTTGGGCCGGGCAAGGCACGAATTTTTTCGGGTCGGCACGAGTCGGGCAGTGCATAAATTTTTTCGGGCAGGGCTGGGTTGGGCACGAATTTTTTTGGGTCGGGCATGAATTTTTTCGGGCCGGGCCGGGGTATGAATTTTTTTTGGGCAGGGCCGGGCCGACAGTGAATTTTTTCGAGCCAGGCTGAGCACGAATTTTTTCGGGCCTGGCTGAGCACAAATTTTTTCGGGCTAGGCTAGGCACGAAATTTGACTCGGGCTGGGCACGAAATTTTTCAGGCCGGGTTGGGCACGAATATTTTTGGACCGAGCCGGGCTGGGACGGGCCGTGCAGTGCACGAATTTTATGGGTCGGGTTGGACACAAATTTTTTCGGGGCGGGACGGACACGAATTTTTTCGGGCCGGGCCGGGCACAAATTTTTTGGGTCGAGCCTGGGACAAATTTTTTCGGGCCAGGCTAAAAACTTAGGCCCGACATGATTTGTCTGACAAATTAATAATTTTTGATTTTTGTATAATACTGAAAATATATTAAAAAAAAATTATCAAATGACATCAGATGTAAAATCTGACACTACCATCAGGTTCAGCACGCAAAAACTTACAACTTTGATATTTATCTCGTCTTCATCCGACGACTCTACGTCGCCAAAATTAATTATTTTTCAATACTTAAATTATTGCATTTGCAGCCCGCAATCTTGTATTGCGGGCTTTTTGGGCTGCAATTCCACTTGCGGCCCGCAAATGATATTTGAAATACAAGTTGCAACTAGTAAATGCTGCAAAATAATTTTGCAGCCAACCAAACAAATTTGTTATCTAAATGCTGCAACTAGAGTTGCAGCATTTGTACTTGCGGGCAACCAAACGCCCCCTTGATGACACTTGGTCAGATATGGAAGCAGATCATGGTATCCAGCAAAGGTGCTGTCTCATGGATTCAAAGCATCAAGCCCTCATCATCTGCAGACTTCATTTGTAAAGACTGCAGATGCAAGTCTCAGAACTAAATTCATTTACTAGGTTTCTCTTTTCTTGTCATTCTCAAAATTCTCACCAGCAAAATTTGAAGAATTCATGCCTGTTCTCATCAAACCTCACAGCATAAAACTAAGCTAAAGTCAGCTCTGCTTGAAGAAAACTTCCAGATTCAGATATTTAGCAAAGAATGGATAATTGAGCAAGAGAAAACCTCTTAATCTTATCAGTAAATTGCTTAAGAGATATAGAATTAGTACTAAAACCAAAGAAAGAAGACAACTTTGCTTTAAAGGATATAAAACTGTCAAGTTTGCTACTCAGCAATTAGCAACAATTTATATTTTCCAGAGCATGACATGATTCAGAAATTTCCTAGCAGATTTCTTGCAGCTTTCTGGGCAGAGATTGGCCCAGCACAAGTAAAACAGCAACTGGAGAAGATGAGTACACCACACATTCATTACAAAAACACAAATATGGGAACAAAGGAAGCAGTACCCAGTAAGAAAGACAAAAAGCTAGTGACAGCTTTATTTGCTCACAACCCCTACCTAAAGAGATAATTCTACAAGCACCTGGTGGGCACATTAATTAGATGGGAGATGCAGACACAATCCGACCTTGCTCAGTCTCCCTTCGCTTCCTTCTCCTTGGGCTTGCTCTTCTTGGTCTTCATGAAGCAGAAGCAGGAGCAGCATGGGCACTGGAACAAGAACTTCATGGCTGGTTGCAGCTTGCTGATGCCCCGGAGAATGAATTCCAGCAGATGTAGATCTTGTTCTGACTGGTGCGTAGACTCAACTTTTTTCCCCTTATCCTTGCTTTAAATCAATATACATCGCATCGATTCCTTTACCTGTTGTCGCTTCGGAAAAGATGATGCCTGTTGTCCGAGATGTGATGGAAAAAGTCATTCACTCTTCCATTCCTTCCATTGGTGGGTCATGCCATCGAAAAAACCTCGACGAAGATTCTTCGTGAGGTAAATTCTGGCAAAACATCTGGCCGGGCGACATATGATTAATTTATTGTTTGGCGGATAAAATTCATCAATTCGTACCTCGAAGCTGAAAGCGCAGTAGTTGAGTTCTTCTGCTGATGCAGATTGGCTCGGATTAACCATGGTTTAGTGGAATTCTTTGACTGGTTTTTAGATCCGGTGATGTAATCTTGTAGTGGGAGAGTTGAATTGCGAGGGAGATGACAAGAGAAGGCGGTGGGGCAGATGGTCATCATCATGTTCTCGATATGGAAAAAGTGAATCAAGACGCGCAAGATGGCTTGTCAACCGTACGATTTCATGTTCCAACCACCAACCATTTTTTCCCCTCCCCCTTCTATTTCAGCTCAGGTACACCTTCTCCTTTCATGTAACTTTGATATACTGTTTACTAACCCCTTGTTTGTTTCGTTGTAAGTAGAGCTGGCAATATATGGCCCGACCCGATAGCCTGAAAAAATATCGGGTTCGGGCCGGTCCTTATCGTGCTCGGGCCGTTATCGGGTTGTTCCGATAAGGCCCGAAAAACTATTGGGTCGGGCTTGGCTAGGCGGTGTAGGCCCAGTTCGGCCCGATAGCCCGATAAGGATTTTGACATTATCGAAAATATCGGGCTATCGGGCCCGAATCGGCTCGATAGCCCGATATTGGCCCAATAGCCCGATTATAATGGCACGATTTCAGCCCGATAGCACGATTTGAGCTCGATAACTCCATTTTCATTTTTGTGTTATCGGGCTAAACGGGCCATGCCATGCCACCCCGTTAAGTTTTCGTGCCGAGCCGGACCGAAGATTCCAGGCCCGAATTTTTATTGGGCCAACCAGACCCGACAACACCGGGCCGGCATGATTTGCCACCCCTAGTTGTAAGGTATAATTTTACGTGATATGATATTATTTAATTTTTTATTTGGAAATACTTTCAAAGAATGATCATGATTTATGATGGTAATCTTATGATTTAAAAATTATAGATTTTGACCAAATTTTTAAACCATTGATAAAATCCATGATTTTTAAATCATAAATTTGATGATTTCTCATTGCTTAGTGAAATTTATTTTTAAGATATTCCCAATCAGAATTTATAATTTATCTTATGTCCTTTATTTAGCCATATCAAATTAGATTTTTACTCATTATTCTTGATTGGTTGAGCCAAGACTCTCTTCTCCTCCGTAGTTGTTGTCATTTAATTGTATCATACCATATCGTCTTCCTAAATAGGGTAACAGTAGTTAGAGTATCATACCATACCATATCATATCTTACTAAATCATGTTTCACCTCATCTAAACAAGACTAGTTGGCCTGCAAATAGGCTTCCAACATTTACATTTGCAGCATTTGCTCAATTAAATTATTTGGTTTGTTGCAATTGAGTTAATTGCAACATTAGACTTTTACATGTTGCAATTGAAAGCTGCAAATAGGATTACAATCCAAAAAGTTCGCAAGTCGAATTTGCAGCCTACGAATGATATGACTTACTCTCTTCCTCTTGCTCACAACAACATTCCTTTTCGCTCACAACTCTCGCACCAATCTCCTATCACTCGCGTCAGTCTCATTCCGCTTGCGACAACCTCCCTCATTCTCTCACTCGCAAAAGCCTTTCTCTCACCCGTGACAATCTCCCTCTTCCTCTCACTCGTAACAGTTTCTCTCGCTCACAAACAATTTCCTTCTTACCCACGATAATCTTTCCCTCGCCGCAACAACCTGCCTCTTTTATATTTGTAGTCAACCAAACATTTGCAAATAGAACTTGCAACTATACTTGCGGGCAACCAAGTAGGTTGCAACTTTTATTCGCAGATACTATTTATGGTCAACTAAACGCTTGCAAATAGAATTGACAAGTATACTTGCAGGGCGACCAAACATAGGTTGCAACTTTTATTCGCGGGCATGCTTTTGCATGCAAATATTTTTTTTACAGTATTTATATTTGCGGGGAACCAAACACACACACGTGTGTGTGTATATATATATATAGATATATATATATATATATATATATCATTTTCATAGATTTTCCATTCAATTTTTAGTTTTATAGTCTTATTCCCATTATTTTTCTTTCCTATAATAATTGAATATAAAGTTTTTTTAAAAATAAGAAATGTTTTCCCTGTATGATTGTGTAGTTGAGATTGACACCATTATGAAATGTGAATGTAGTATCTTTAATTTAGAAATAATTTGATGATTAGTAATGCCATATTCCTATAAATGAATTTATTCATGAATTAAATGAACTAGAATTTATTAGCACTTAAGCTCATTTAATTAGTCATTTATTTTTAAAAAAACACATGTAATTGGTTCGGTTTGATTGAACCGAACCGGGAACCGTCCC
This sequence comes from Canna indica, assembly GCA_034359265.1. Taxonomy (NCBI): domain Eukaryota; kingdom Viridiplantae; phylum Streptophyta; class Magnoliopsida; order Zingiberales; family Cannaceae; genus Canna; species Canna indica. Next base: position 2,417,896 of record CP136898.1, on the reverse strand, counting down.
ATATTATTCCGGTCTGTTTCCATTTCCCAGTTAATGCGTCTCGTGTGCTTGCTTTCCACTCTCGCTAAATCCCTCGCTCCACCCAAAACCCTCCTCCGCCGCCGCCGCCTCTCATCCGCGACCGCGTTGTCCATGGCGGCCTCCGAGGAATCTCTCCGTCTGGCCCTATCCGAAAAACAGGCCGCGGTTGACACCCAGGCCGAGGCTGTCCGGGCCCTCAAGGCCCGCCCCGGCGCCGCCAAGGCCGAAATAGACGCCGCCGTTGAATCCCTCAAGGCCCTCAAGGTGGACGCCGGCGCCGCCGCGAGGCGCCTCCAAGCCGCCGTCAGCAGCAGCGGCGATGGCGGCAGCAGGGAGGCGTTCCGCCAGGCCGTCGTCAACACGCTTGAAAGGAGGCTCTTCTACATCCCCTCTTTCAAAATCTACCGAGGGGTCGCCGGACTTTATGACTACGGCCCTCCTGGTTGCGCCGTCAAGTCTAATGTGCTCGCTTTCTGGCGCCAGGTAAACAGCGCTAGCTCGCTTAATTGATCGTGTAGGATTTTTTTCTATATATTCTTGGAATGAGCACTCGTAGTTTATGAATTTAGCATTTCAACCTAAAGCTCAAGGAAGAAAATAACATTTTAGCTTTCGTCATCTTCTGTTTATGCGCATAAAGTTCATAAGCTTGTTCCTAAAGCTTTCTGTAGGCTTACATTTGGCGATTGATGGGAAATTGATGGTCACTAGTCTCGTGTCATTTATGATTTTCTAGTAAAGATGTTTGTTTGTGTACTTATAGTTCTTATAATGAATGATCCAAATGATGAGAAACCACACAATTCCAATTTATTTTATTCTATGTTAGAATATCACAATTCAAGTTGCATAGTGCTCTGAAATGACCTTCTTTCGATTGTAGCATTTTGTTCTGGAAGAGAACATGTTAGAGGTTGATTGCCCCTGTGTGACTCCTGAAGTTGTCCTCAAAGCATCTGGACATGTGGAGAAGTTCACTGATCTGATGGTGAAGGATGAGAAAACTGGTACATGCTATCGAGCTGATCACTTACTCAAGGACTACTGCAAAGAGAAGCTTGAGAAGGATCTCACATTGTCGGCTGAGAAGGCTGCTGAGCTCAAGCATGTTCTGGCAATGTTGGATGATCTTTCTGCGGAGGAACTGGGTGCCAAGCTTAAAGAGTATGGGATAACAGCACCAGATACCAAGAATCCACTTTCTGATCCTTACCCCTTCAACCTCATGTTCCAGACTTCCATTGGCCCGTCCGGCCTAAGTCCTGGGTGAGATAATTCACATGGCTTTGCTGGGTATATAAGTAATTAGCTATTAGAGGTTGACATTTCAAATGTTGCTGAAATGAATGCTGTGTGGTTGTAGGTATATGAGGCCAGAGACAGCACAAGGGATCTTTGTGAATTTCAAGGACTTGTACTATTACAATGGCAACAAACTCCCATTTGCAGCAGCCCAGATTGGTCAAGCATTTAGAAACGAGGTTTGTTGTTATTACCATAATTTCTTTCCTTTTATTCAGGCTAAATGATTTTAGTATAAAAGATCAGTATATTACATATTATTATTTTCAAGTTAGTGATAGTTTTAGCTTTAAGTTTATTTCTTGTGAATATGCTAAAACCTTTTGTTTCTTTATGATGGTTTGTGTGGTTGATAACTGTGTACATAAACATTTCAGTTTTGGAAAATCTGTTTCTTTGCAATTGAATACCATTTTTGCATGGAGATTCCTAGTCTACTAGTTGCATGGTGAGAGATAATAATTTTTGCGTCGTTAAAATGAGGTTGATGTTTGAAACAAGTTTTGATCTGTATTTAAAAAATATAGGCTAACTTGTCCAGTATATAATCACTAGGTATAGTTACCAAATGAAGTTCTGATTTTGAACATGCAAGAGTATTGGGCTAGGTAATGTAAGTTTGCACATTAAATCTTTGTAAGTGGATATTGCATGCACATTTCAAGCCTCGATTGAAGTAGTTAGCAAAATTGGCCTCTTCCAATCTAGATCCGTGAGCTGGATAAGGATCAACCAAGGCCAATCTGCTCTTGTTAGGGAAATTGGCTGCTGCCATTGAGTAGTCGGGCCAGAAATTTGTCGCAAGTGGAAGAACTATTGGAAATAGGCCTGGAGCATCCACAAATCGATCTAAATTCTCCCCAAATTGTTTGATCCTTCTGAGAATCATTTGGCATTTTTTAAATTAAATAATATATTTTCTATGATATAGATAAATTATAATAAGAATATAACATTATTAGTATAGTACGAGACATATTATAGATAGTTTCCATATACTATTTATATTGACTATAAATTAAATAATATTATATAAATTATAACGTTAGGCATATATCATGGATAAGTTAATTTAAACTTAAAATCATAATATAACTTGTAATCATATTGAATATTAATTAAGTTTTCTATATTTTGGCAAAAGTAAATAATTTAGTGTACAAAATATATGAATTATGTTTTTCTTATCTACACTTGTAACCTATGAGTTATAATATATAGATTCATGTATATAATTGATTCTTGCAAAACTTTATGTACTAGGTTGTAGGATCTTACAATCTGAGTTCCCTTGTCCTCTACCATTCCTTCATTGAAAAGCGAGTCCAAAAACCTTGTGTATTTTTTATATAGCCAAATTGTTACAAGTAAAATTTGGTGGCATGAGGTATTTTATTTATATGTTGTTCTTGATCCAACTGTCTGATGGTACATAGTAGTTACTATGACATGCAGATTTCACCTCGGCAAGGTCTTCTTAGAGTTCGCGAATTTACATTAGCAGAGATTGAACATTTTGTGGATCCAGAAGACAAGTCTCACCCAAAGTTTGTTGATGTTGCAAACTTGGAGTTCTTGATGTTTCCTAGAAAGGAGCAAATGGCAGGGGAATCAGCAAAACCAATGATCCTTGGCGAGGCAGTTTCAAAGGTTGCTATCTCTGACTGGTTTCTACACTTTTTGTACTTTATATGTTCTATAAATATTGAGGCTTCTATCTTTGGAATCCTTTTATGGATTTGTTTGCCAGGGAATTGTCAACAATGAAACACTTGGGTACTTTATTGGGAGGGTATACCTCTTTCTAACACGCCTTGGAATAGATAAAGAACGATTGCGCTTCAGGCAGCATTTGCCAAATGAGATGGCTCACTATGCTGCTGACTGTTGGGATGCAGAGATAGAATGCTCTTATGGCTGGATTGAATGTGTTGGAATTGCTGATAGATCTGCTTATGATCTTCGGGCTCATTCGGTAAGTTGTAGGAATCTCATCACTACAAATGATATTCAGACACTAATTATTTAACACTACAGTCTTTTAAAGCAACTCAGACGTGTACAGAAGTATTAAAGTGTCCGGACATTTTATCTAGTTCAACATTTGAAAAGAAATTCACCTTTTCTTCTGAATTATTATGTACAATCTAGGTGCTAATTCTTCCTACTTGGATATCACCTTATTTAGTTGATTTTTTTGCTATCTACTTCAATTGTTGTGTTCATGAACATTTAACACAATATTTTGCATCAATTGCATGTCTTTTTATTCTTCTATATCCATTTTATATCATATATGTACATTCTTCATGTTATCGAACCCAAATCATATTGAATGCCAAATTGAAGTACTGTAATTCTATGTGGTTAACAGGAGAAAAGTGGTGTTGCACTGGTTGCTCATGAAAAGTTCTCGGAACCTAGAGAGGTGGAGGTAAGTATTTAGCCCTGACATGCTTCATGCTATTCTTGTGTGTTTATCCTTTTATTGATGAATTTAACTATAGGGTAAACCTACACAATTTTTTTGTATTAGAAGTAATGGGCATTGAAAATTCTGCATATACTTATTCGTAGTTATTCTTTGTTTATGCTTTTGTTTAGCTTTATACTCAATATGGTTGTGTTTGTCATTGTTTTGATTTTAGAAACTAGTAATTGTGCCATCAAAGAAAGAACTTGGTCTCGCATTTAAGGGCAACCAAAAGATGGTGGTTGAAGCATTGGAGGTAGATTTGAAATTTTGATGTGCTGCTAAAGTTATTGTTTTGGCAGCCAGTTTTTAATTAACTTATTGTTCTTGTCAAAATACTGTGGACAGGCCATGAGTGAAAAGGAAGCACTGGAAATGAAAGCTTCATTGGAATCTAAGGGAGAGGTAGAGCTCACTGTCTGCACACTTGGAAAAGATGTTGTCATAACAAAAAAAATGGTGTCAATTAGCATTGAAAAGAAGAAAGAACATCAAAGGGTTTTTACACCCTCTGTTGTTGAGCCATCTTTTGGTATTGGACGTATAATCTATTGCCTCTTTGAGCATTCTTTCTACACGCGACCAAGCAAGTCAGAGGATGAACAACTGAATGTGTTTCGTTTTCCTCCTCTTGTGGCTCCCATCAAATGCACTGTTTTCCCACTGATCAAATCCCAAAAGTTTGACGATGCTGCTAAGATCATAGCGAAATCATTGACAACAGCTGGGATTTCTCATATTATAGATATCACAGGTATGATTATCAAAATCCATTTAGTTTACATTAGGAAATTTAGGTCCGCCGAGGCAACCTTTATCATCAGTTATTGACATTGGTCATTTTTCTGTAATGTCTTAATCCAAATGTGGTCCTTTTTGATGAATCATATTCTAAAATATTTTGAAAAGTTGCCATTTGACCAGTAGATGCTTTATGTACAAAGTTTTCTGCATGGGTCCTGAAATTCTGGTTGCAGTTGCAGCATGCATATTTAAACAGTTTACATTTCGTTGCTTTCAATGTATAATTATGGCTACAGATTCATAGTGCACAACGAACTCTTAGCCTTTACATCTGAAATTTTGACAGGTACATCAATAGGGAAGCGGTATGCGAGGACTGACGAGATCGGTGTACCTTTCGCCATAACCGTTGATGCAACCGATAGTGTGACTATCCGAGAAAGGGACAGCAAGGAGCAGATCCGTGTAGGCATCAATGAGGTGGCATCAGTGGTGAAAGAGGTGACAGATGGGCAAAGCACATGGGCTGATATTATGTGGAGGTATCCAGCTCATTCTGCTATTCAGACCAATGAGTAATGAAAGTTCTCTACAAAGGAATATTTATTACCTTATTGGAGTTTCATTTTATAATTGGGATATCACAATAATATGCACAATACTCTGCCATTTTTGTATCATCTACGTCTTCTGCCCTCAGATCATGACAATTGAAATCATCTCAGTTTTGTTAGCACATCAAAATCATCTCAGTTTTTGTTACAATTGATTAAATTCCTTTCAATGGATGATAATAAACCCTTAGCAGAAGATACTTGATTGACAAACAAAGATAGGCCATCCAAAGCTTATGGAGTAACAAAAACATCTAATAAAGGCATAATTCACGTACAGTATAAAACAGGTAATTCCTTCTTTGAATTTGTGCTGCGATCCAGTTAAATATGCTACAGGACTATCAAGAATCCAGTCGGTGAAAAGAAGACAAACGATAGTGAGATTTTTTCCGACTCTGTTACAAACAGGATTGTATATATATATATATATGTTTGTTCTTTCCTTTATTGTGGACATTGTTGAAGAAACATGATAGTGTGTGCTAGAGGTGAGTCGAGCAGCTCATGAGCTACTTGGGATCGATTTGATGAAAACTCGGACTTGATCTTATCGAGCCGAGCTTTACATATGAGCGAGCTAAGCTCGAGCTAACCAATACTTGGCTCGAGCGACTCCTGAGCCTAATCGAGCTTCATATATTTATATATAATTATATAAAAATTAATATTTCGTGTCAAGCATAAACCTGAGTCGAGTCGAGATTCAACAAGCTCGGTCAAACTTGAGAAAAATAAACGAGCCGAGCTCGAGCCTAGAGATTGAAGCCCGCTTGAGCTCGAGCTCAATATTTCTTAAACGATCTGAGCTCGAGCACGAGCACAGACAAGCTGTGTGTCTTTGGTTTATTTTTATTTCGATAAATCCTATATGGTAAACTTGAAAGCACATACCTTAACTGTTCGATTGAAGGTCTTTTTTAATCAAACATATGCTAAAACAACAAACAAACGATGGTTTTCTTCGTACTCTTTTGTACTGAATGTTCATTACCTCGATTCCATATGCCTAAACCAGTTGAATTTTCAAAATCAAATGTTTATCAATGCACGTAGTGACTCAACTAGTGATAAAAAAGATGAAGATAATTCCAACGAAACTACATGCAGTCCAATTTGTATATCTGATAACTTAAAGTGTACTACAAATTTTGATAACTCCAGCATCCTTATTTGTATAGCTAACCAGCATAATATTTTCTCTATCTTGGTTTTCATCACTTTGGTGAGTAAGATCAAGGTAAGTGAGATACAATGAGTTAGATAACAGATTCTTCAATCGGGACCAAGGGTAACCTTCCACCATAGATTTCTGGGAGCTGGTTCTCATCAATGTCCACCAGCAAAGTGGCCTTTAGTTTCTTGTCCTCGACAAAGATGAACTGTGCAAGAGTAAAAGAGATTCAAGTGAGAATAAGCAATCTAAAATCTAAAATAAGAGAACGTTTTTATCTGTTAATATGAATATCTGTTCAGCAATGGTTACTTTTCCCACATAAAATGGAGGAAGGTGGTCGTAAATGCTTGAAGTATATACCTTCTTTCTGGTGTTCTTATCAATAAAGGGGTATATGATCTTCCAAGTCTTCATGAATAGATAAGGGACATGGACTAAAAAGATCTTGCCTAATCTCTCTGGGTAACAGTTCTGCAATATCATGATTAGAATAAGTGATTGCAATTTTGAACTATTAAAAAGGGCACATGCAAATGTCAGTTTAAGCAGAGAAAAACATACAAAAGCATTGTACTTGGAACCAAAAATATAGATCTTCTATCAATTCTATTGGGGAATGAGCATAAGGAAAGAAAGCAAGACACTTCCCAGAATATTAACCTAATATCCAAAGTATCAATCACACAACTTATCCTTGACAGTCTCAGGGATCAGGAAGGGATTTCTAAGCTAATATATTTCCTCCTGAATTTTTTCTACAGGATATAGATGCTCGCTAAAAATCTACTAATTATACTTGTGACATGCAGCTACAATAGGCATGACTACCAGCTAATGGTTTGATGACTCCCATGCTCTCATCTCAAATCCTGGGAAACATGAACGGTCAATGATATCTTTAAATAAACCTTAGTATGAATGATTTTCTTTATCAATTTAATCAATTGAGCTTCATGGGACAAACCTGCATAATGTCTAGAGCTGCAATGTATGCCCTGATGTCACAGTTAGAATAACCCCAACCCTTAAGATCTCCAATGCAGGTAAACTTCTCCTGACCTGCAGGCATGCTGCAACCATGTCCAGTTTTAGAGGAAAATGACAAGGAACTATATGAGTAAGTTGTGCTTCAGTACTCTAAACTCTAAAGTACTTTAAGACTGCAAAGACATTGAATTATAATTTTCATAACTGAAATTAGAATCACTTGTAAAGTTTAACTAACAATCTTCTGTATCAACACATTATTATGGTTACCTGGAAGATATTCTGTCAAGAACATATACAACAAAATCTGAAATTCCAACAAATCAGCAATGTCAGCAACAGTGTCTTGTTATGCTTCAACCCGTACTTCAATTTTTTCTATGTGAAGATATTTTGCTACTAAGTAAAATAGACTCTCCTTATTGATTGTTATCCCTGTTAAATGACAACTTACTTTTAAACTCATCCATGTGTCTATGCAAGGAGTAGTGTTTAGCACCAAAAGCAACTACAATAGGGTGGCCTGCTTTATCAGTTCCCTGCATGTATATCTTCTTCTGAGAGAGCTCATTCCTGACTTCTTCCTCTGAGATGAATCCATTAGGCACAGCTGTTCTCTTCCAGTTGAGATATTTTAGAAAGAGGAGAGAAGCCTTTTCGATGTCCAAATCACGTGCACGCAAAAACCTTCTAAGCATGAGATTGTCTACCTCCTGTATTTGGCATATCCAGTTGGTTCATTAATGCTTCATCTTCAGATGCTAAACAATATGGACTAAGAAGATCCAAATAGGATGCCAAATTTCAGATGTTTTACCTCACCTCTCATATTTACTGGACAGGAAGATGAAGCTTAGACATGGAGATAAGATTGGAACATAAACATAAACTCAGAAGCATACTAAAGTTCAGTAAGCATCAAGAGTTAGACTCTAGATGTTATATCTGGCAATTTTATACAAAATAAAAGTACCAGATGTAGCTCCATGGTCTTTTAACTAAGATGTAATATTTATGGAAGATAGTTTAAAGAGATATTGTGAAAGGAATAGGATGTTTTGATCGACAAGTGGGAGTCAAGTGTATGCTAACTTGGACGCATGGTTGGCGGATGTTTGTGTGTGATGTGCCGAAGTGGTGATAGCTTGTATAGTTTTTTACTTAGATGGTTGAGGTACAAGAAGGTGGTTTTGCAGTTTGTATAAGTTATTTTTGTCAACAGTCCATGTTAACATGATAACAAAAAACTTTGTAATGAATATATCCGAACTCTTTGTTATTACAACAAAGTTGTCAAACTGAAGCACTGAAGGCGGAGAGCTATTCCAGTTCTTCATGAAATGGGCAACCTCGGGGTTTTGTGGACTTTTAGGTTTAATACATTGTGAGGTAATGAATGTAAAAAAGCCTGAAGGGTGTGTTTACAAAAACGACTTCTATCTCTGCCATCTCTCAATTGTAATCTCCTTTCTTATAAATATATTCCCGGCGGACTCTTGGTCCTCCAGTTTCATTCAGAAAAAAAATCTTTGTTAGCACTACTGTTAGGTGATTCATGTGAGCATCTGACTTGGTTTTTAAAACTAGTTCACACTGACACATAAAAATTAATGACATGCCAAGTTAAAATGATGATTTGGCAGTCCACATCATGTTAAAATGGTGGTTTCGTAGTCCACATCAACATTTATCATGAGTATTTTGAGGATGGAGCGAGGTTCAGAGAATAGATAAAGTAAAAAAAAAAATTATATGCCATGACTGCACATGATGTGGCAGCGCAAATTACGTTAAGAGTCATATTTTTTTTTGATCAAAGAAGTTTGTTTCCATTCAAGAGTATTGAAAAGTTACAGGAAAGATCAGAGAGAGACACAATAAAACAACGATAGTAAACGACAACATCAGGGGATCAAGAGGCCCCATTACAGGAATTAGCAAGAATAGTTGTTGATGAAGTTGGCGGCCGAGGCAGCTAAGATCTGCGCAGAAGAAGATATTTGCTGAAACAATCTTCGGTTGCGTTCATACCAGATGAACCAGCTCCAAATTTTTTTTAATCTCAAGCGACGACGATTGCAAGATATCATCTCCTCGAACCTAATCGACGATAGAGGAGCAAACTGAGAATTCCTTAAAGAGAGAAGAGTTCTCCAACCCTGGCAGGAAAAGGAACACGAGTCGAACAGATGAGAGTGTGACTCAAGGCCATTAGGATAGAGAAGGCAGCCCCCATCCGTAGTGACACCCCATCGAGCAAGTCGATCCCTTGTAAGAAGCTTCTTCCTAATCCAGATCCAACCGAAGAGAAAAATTTTGGGAGGGAGATTGGAGCTCCAAAGCAGACCATGAAAAGGATCCTTAACTCCTCGGAAAGAAAGAATACGATAAAGACTACGAGTGGAGAAAGAACCTTCAGCCTCCCATTTTAGGGATGGCACTGGAGAGGGCTTGGGACGGCGAAGTCAATTCTATCCCAAACCCATTAAGAAAACTCAATCCTAAACCCATCCCAAACGCGTTAGTATTTTGAAGGGTAATTCTCAAACCTATCCCACTAATTTAACGGGTACCCGCTGGGTACCCGCTTTTCGCCCATTAATAAATTTTATATATAAAAAAATTGATCTACAATCTACATACTTATCATAACATCTAAGAATAGTTAATAGAATTTATATTAAAAAAATTATTCTACGTACTTATCATAACATCTAATATTATATGACTTATACGAATAGTTTAAAATTATAAAAAATGATTGAAATTAATAGCTGACGAGCTACTTCTTCGAACCTCTCAACTCTTGATGGTGTATTGTTATATTATATATTGTGTTAGGAAATAGGGTATAGGTAATTAAATGTGTTATTGTTGTATAATGTATACTTAGCTTTAATTAAAAAAATAAATTATATTGAATTCTAATTAAAAAGACATAATTATCCTATATATATGGATAATATGAGGGATATTTTAGTAATTTTATACTTAACGGGTTTGGGATGGGTTTTAGACTAAAATCTTGTACCCATCCCAAACCCTACAGGGTTTTTACCTCAAAATCCTATACCCATCCCACGACCCAATGGGCAAAACCTGCTAATGACCTATCAGGGTTTGGGACGGGTAAATACCCATTTACAAAAACCCACTGTCATTCCTATCCCATTTCCAAGCCACAGAATCAGCGTGCCTAGAATGTTTAAAAGGTTCCAAATCCAAAGCCAAAGCAGCCAAAGAATCAGTCTCCACAAGTGAAGAAAAGGTGAGATTCCACCCAGTACAGACCCCATCTAGGTTTAACAACGGGCCCCCGAAATGAAGCTGCTCTGCTGTTGAGAGAGATGGAAAAGATGAGGATACTTCATCGCGAGACTGATCCCATTGAGCCAGCGATCAGTCCATAGCTTCGTACGATCACCCAAACCAACCAGGAAGGAAGAACCTGCAAAAATCAAGTCTCAGGTGGTAGTGATATCACGCCAAACAAGCGAGGCACATCTAAGGAAGCTAGGGCTGCTCCACCTTCGGTAATCTCCATAAAGTTGCAAAAGAAGATGATTCCAAGAAAGATCCCTGCCCTGCAAAATTTTCCAAAACCAAGAGCCGAGATGAGCTAAATTGTGCGACTTCAGGTCTAGAATCCTAGTTCCACCATCGGATTTATGGCAAGTGACATTACTCCAACTATTTTGGCATCTCACTGTAACCGAGAGATCACCATTACCTACCCAAAAGAACTTCCGTCTTCTACAATCAATCATCTTGATTACCTAGCACGGAGCTTTAAAAACCGAGAGCATATAAGAAGCGGAGCTAGTCAGCGTACTATTAATAAGGGTAAGTCTTCCAGCACGCGAAAGCATCCTTCCTTGCCAATTGTTCAGCCTCACATCAAGACAAGAAATGAGATGGAGCCAATCGCTCGTAAGGGGACGCCCAATGTGAAGCGGCAGGCCGAGATACGAGATAGGGAAAGAGCAAGATCGACAGCCAAAGTCGGAAGCCCTAAGAGCCGCCATTTGAAAGTCACCGATAGTACTCGAGATGCGGGTCTTTGCGATATTCACTTTCAGTCCAGCAGCCAACTCAAAGCAACTAAGGAGCAAGAGAAGGTTATGATGACTAAAACCATCATTAGAGCATAATAATACCAAGTCGTCAGCAAAAAGAAAATGCGTAATAGGGTTCGCAAGCCGATCAGCCAATACTCCCCGAAGAAGACCATTTTGAGAAGCCAAATCAATCAAGCGAGAAAGGCGGTCCATAACCAAGTTAAAGAGGAAAGGGGAAAGGGAATTGCCTTGACGAATACCCCGCCTGTGCAGAAGCTTCTCCTAGCCGCACCATTAATGAGGAGTGAAGAGTCGGTGTTGAGAAGATGAAAAATCCAATTCCTCCATTTCTGAGAGAATCCTCGAACCTTAAGCAAGTCAAGCAAGAAATCCCAAGAAACCGAATCGAACGCCTTTTCGAAATCAATTTTGATAAGAAGTCTGTCCTCTCCAACATGATTGCAGGCCCATAAGGTTTCGTGCACCCCCATAAAGTTGTCCAGCGTGCTACGTCCGGCCATGAAAGCACATTGCTTATTACCAATCAGATCATGCAAGAATGGCTTTACCCGATTAGCCAAAACCTTAGAGAAGAGCCGCGTGATGACATTCTCTAGGCTAATGGGTCGGAAATCCCTCACACAAGAAGCACCTTCAAACTTCGGAATAAGAACAATATGCCCAAGCTTAAAGCGCTGCAGGGTGTCCGGCTTAAAGAAAATCTCATTGAAGATGCCCACAAGTTCAGCCTGGATGAGATCCCAGAAGGAGCGCAAGAATTCTGCAGTTAAACCATTAGGCCCGGGAGCCTTATGAGAGCCTAGGTCATCAAGGGCCGACTTAATCTCCGAGAGCGAAAAAGGAGAGTCAAGCAATGCCAAAGCAGGAAGGGGAGAAAGATGCAGGTCCGGCCAATTAATACCCAGAGAAGGCTGAATCCTAGCCCCTAACAACTGCACATAGAAGCTCCGAAAACACTCAGCCACCTCCACGAGACTAGAAATAACTCCGGCCGAAGTGGAGAGCTGCGACATCCAGTTGCGCTTTAGGCGGAGAGAAGCCCATTGCTGGAAGAATCGAGAATTCTGATCACCATCGCGGATCCACCGAAGTTTAGCTCATTGGCGCCAAAAAGAAATAGAGTCACGGTAAATGGAGTCCAAATCAGCCCTCAGGCCACGGTAAACTTCGAGCTCACTCTCATCGAGATCGGTAAGCTCAGCTTTAGAACTAAGCTTATCTAAGTCCACTTCGAGTTAAGCGACGGGTATTGCATGATTTGCAAACAAGAGAAGCCCAGGAAGAGATATCTTTATGAAGCTTCTTCCAACGAGAGATCCAATTTGCAGCCACCGAGCCTTCCCCGAGGTGATTGGCCATCCAAGCAGCCTCTATTATGGCGCGGAACTCAGCCTTTTGCAACCAGAAGTTGTTAATTCTGAACGGCTGAGGCTTCGAACTAAATTAAAGATGTTTATGTCATATTAATTAAAGATGTTAAGAGTCATATTAATTAAAGATGTTTATGTAAACTAGCATGCCATTTTTTAACAACTGTATCAACAGAGTTAGCGATTGGATATTGTTTGTTACAAAGTATACAGTTGGTGTACAATATATTTGTTTCAAAGTTGAATTTTGGATGGATGGATCCTTTTCAATATTCGTGGGTTTAAGATTAGGGATGACCATTTTATCCGTATCCGTCAATTAAAAACCGTATCTGCAAATAAAAACGAATATAGATGAGGATATGGATTTAAAAATTATATATCTGCGCGGATAAGGTACGGAGATGGATGCAGATCCGCACCGTATCCGCACCGCATATCTGCATATGAAAAATTATCATTTTTACCCATATATAAGTTATTTCATATATATGTATGTATGATTTTTGGTAAATTACATACGAAGCCTTAGTAAGTTACTAATTGTTATGAATTTCAGTAATGTAAGTTAATATTTTTCATATGCAGATAATACAGTATCCGATCCGCTATCATTCCTATTTAGGATATATTAAGTAAGTTAGGTTTATGAAAACACCAATTTTTCCCTTATCCGAACTATTACTGGTATGCTAACAAGTTCCACGAGCAAAGATTTCTGAGCAGATGTCAAAAATATCGTATAGGCAGGAAGGTGCTTTATGAATGTTAGGCCTAGTGCTAATTTGGGTTTCCCTATTCACAAATTTAGCTTAATCGTATTGCCATTTCCATTTATCCATCATTCTATTCTAGAATCCTGCTCCAAATTTTTTCCCCCCGTTTTTATCGCATTTAAGTTTTTGAGTGTATGTATTGCTCTCACCATATTAAAAGAAAAAGGAAATTCCAGTGACAAGATTGACATCTACAAATCAATTCACACGCACAAAGGTTAAAAGGAGCACCTTTGCAGCTCGATCTCGTCCCTCGACGAAGGTCCTCATCAGAGCCACCTTCTCCTCCTCGCTGCAGGCGATACCGGAATCATCATCACGGCCCGGAAGGCCTCGGCCCTCCTCAGCTTCCATCGCTCTCTCTCACAGACTCCTCCCCTGTTCCGCCGAACCGAGTGAAATGCCCTTCAATTTATACATCAACGAGGGAGGGGGTAATGGAGCTGTCCGGCGAGGGCAAAATCGAGCAAGAAGTGAATCCGACAGAAGGGTGAATACTGTAGAGTAGCTGAGGTGATGGAGATACGAAGACAGCCAGCAAAAGTGCCTGCATCTGCATTAAATGCCATCATCCTCCGCCATTAAGGGGATCTGGTGAGCGGAAGCGAGTTGCGCCTACTCGTCGCGCTCGAGTGCGTGATGCTCATCGAAATCGCGTGCATCTACCTGGACCGCTCGTTCAACTGAACCGAACCAAACCGATATATTATATTTCTACAAAAAGTAATTTGGAAAAAATCAGATATGCCATAAATACATATTAACTAAATTACGGAAAATATTTTATACGTGAAAAAAAAATCCAAAAATAAATATTTAATCAATAAATAAGATATCTGCACCGTTCGAGAATAATATAGTATTTTTTATAATTAGAAAAACGCATATGATGATAGTATACAAATCAAATATAATGATGTGAACTGCTTTGAAAATTATAACGGTATAAGCTTGAAAAACTATCGCGATGCCCTCGATCTGTTCTAAATCGGCTTCTTGTTTTCACACGACACATTTGATCTTTATGTTCTAATCGTAGAAACAAAGCAACAACAATACTAAATTTATTGTCAAACTCAATTTCATAGTGTTATTTTTAATATTGTCATACACAATATTATATTATACTCTACCGATCAATCTTGCATTGTTTTGCATGCACAACCTACCACAATCTAGATTGCATTTTAGGCCTTGTTTGTTTCATGATAGAGTATGGTTTATCATGATATGGTATGGTATGATTTTATATTTGGAAAAAAAATTAAAATCATGATATAGTATGGTACGTATGGTAATCTCATGATTTTAAAACAATGAATTTTGTAAGATTTTTGAAATCACCAACTCATGGTTACCAAATTTTAATACCTAAAATACCCATCAACTCTTCATATATTTTTTTTATCCGTCGATCCTTATTATGCTTCAATTTCTTCTGATTTTTTTCTTTTGTAAAAAATTTATGTATTTAATTAAATCTAATATTTTGAAAAAAAAATAAATTTAATATAATGTTACATGAATTTTTATATTTGAGGATATTCCGATTATTTTATCATTTGAGGAACCAAACATAAATATGTTATTTAACCATATCATACTATAATATTTTTCCAAATATGATAACAATAATTACAGTACAATACAATATTATACAATACCATACATTACTAAAATATGCTACACCTCATTCAAACAAGGTCTTAGTCTGATTTTTTTTAATAAACTAATATAAAATGAGGGGTAATACATAAATATATTTTAAACTTTACAATTTTTTTTTTCAAATTTACCAAAATTTTTCATTCGTTAAAATTGTATCATATATTATTATATTTATGTTAATTGAATCATTTGGTCCACCGGTCGCCCTGTTAAAATAATGGTGTGACATGTTGACGTGGACAAAAAAATATTATAATTATACTCAACATCACTATTTTTTATGTTTTTAAATAATATTTAGAGATTTTTATATTGAAATTTTAAATATTAAAATGATATATATTGCATGTCACGTCAATAATATTAAAATAAAATAGCGGCACATATTATATTAAATATTTTAATACAAAATTTTTTATTGTCTATGTCAACCTATCATATCGTCATTTTAACAAGGTTGTCGATGAAAAATTGACAAGAGAATTCAATTGATGCAAATGTGATAATATATGATACCATACTAACAAATAAAAAAATTAATATATTTATTAAATTTCTTAACATTTATGATGTATTTATGTAATTATCTTAAAATTAATGAATGAATTTAACTATGTGAACCCACTTGTGCTCAAGTGGTAGTAGCATTCGGGTATGTTACTTAGATCTTAGGTTCAATTTTTAGTTGTAGTGATTTTGTGCGTATTTTTCACGTATTTGTATATATTGTAATACGTCTTGTGTGTATATTATTGCGTTTATATTTTATAATAATTGTGCTATAAAACCATTTTTTTTAATGCTATGTATGATTTTGCCAATATTCATATGACCTCCCTGTGTATTTCCAAGACAGCTAGGTGCTGCTTGATTAGTGAGAACTTTGAACATGTTTTCGGGTGTAAAGAAATTATAAAAACTTTGAACGTTTTTAATTTTATTTAAAAAATTAATTTCGATTCAATTTTATAAAAATATAAAAATAAACATGTTTTCCTAAATAATTTTGATTTTGATAAAACCAAATCTGATTTCGCCAACCAAACCGGTTCTTAGGAACTTAATTAGAATTAATATCAAAGTCGAGATGGTTGACGATTGCACGGCAGAACCAAACCTGTTGTCTGTCTTGATATTGACAGGAGGTTGGCGGGCAGGGCAGAGCAGGTGAGGGACTAAAGCCGTTGTTTTAATTGCCCTGCCAATTGTTTGCAAGCATTAATTGCATTACATGCGCACGGCATTTTCTTGTTTTCTTTAAATAATAATATATATTTATAGAAAATTAGGCCTTATATCTACCGTTCATTTTCTTAGTCTGTAGCCTTCAGCTGGCAGCTGCTCTGTCCGATTCAATAGAAGATATGTTTATTTTAAGAGATGAAAAAAAATGATGAGTGAATTTTTGTTGGATGATAGAATTAGGAAGAAAAATAGTACATGTGTTTTATCCATTATTTATTTAGTATATTAATTAGGGGAAAAATATTAAAAATATATATAATTAATATTATGTTCAATAATTAATAATTATGTTAATAATTATTTTTTATATTAAAAAATAGTTATATTACCTTTTGAGATTCAAAAGGTAATATAACTCCTCATTGTGAAACACTAGTAGTTAAAAAGCACCCATTAATAGACATGAGTAGATACAAAAAGTTATAATAGAGACCGATTCCAATATTCTAGTTGATCATTTGAGCTCTGATATAGCTTCCCCTCAGCATTTGAATACCATAATTAATTGTAGATATTAGAGAAAGCTCTAGTGCTTTGTGATTGCATTTATTCTAGTTTTTCTTATAGTCGTCAATTTGACCTCCTAACCTTCTTGGTCGCGGCGCAAGCGGACTAATGTCATGGGAAGAGAAGCAAATGAAGATACCCATTAGACACCAAATCGTGCAAGAGTTTGTAAGAACTCCGATATCTAGATGTCAATTTGACCTCCTAACCTTCTGGTCCCGACTTAAGTCGACTAATGTCATGGTGAAACGACTTTGATATTAGTTTTTTTTCACAATATGGGTGGTGGAATAGGAGTTGAGAAACTATACTTAAAAAATAGAATGGAGTTTAATGAGTAAGCTGGCAAAAATATCACAACATCTAATTGCACACTCCACTGAACGCAATTGGTACTCTTTAAAACCATCCTTCCCAACCAAATCCTATATCATCAATGATAATTAATTGAAGGGTTGATTAATACTAGATATTCTTAATCTTAATAATTGTTAAGTCGCACATTGGTTAAAAATATAATAATTTAAGCAGTTCTCTCCTTATAAGCTAATTTTTGAAGTGAATTAGACTTATTAACTTTTTAACATGGTATCAAAGTCTATCATATGATTGATATTGTGCCACCCGCGGTATATCCTGGGCGTGAGGAGAATGTGTTAAAATCTCATATTGGTCAAATTATGATCGAGATAATCTTTGAATAGTCGGGGCATTTCTCTCTAATGAGCTAACTTTAATAATTAATACCTACTTAGAATAATCTTTTAAAAAATTAATTATTTACATTAGTAAAAATTAATACCTACTTAATTAGAATATATATATATATATATATATATATCTTTTAGTCAAGTATTCTTGTTGGTTTACAAAAATCATTACCTGCTTAAAATAGCCTCATTAGTAATTAAAGAAAGCCATGAAAAAAATTAAATTTATAATATAATATAATATATGAAAAATATAAACTATTAATGATATAATATGCACTTCCTAATTTTATGTATATATATCTATCTTTTAGTCAAATATTCTTGTTGGTTTACAAAAATCATTACCTACTTAAAATAGCCTCATAAGTAATTAAAGAAAGCCATGAAAAACTAAATTTATAATATAATATAATATATGAAAAATATAAACTATTAATGATATAATATGTACTTCCCTTACTTGCTTATATATATATATATATATATATATATATATATATATATATATATATATATAATAGAAAATGTTTTTAAATGAAATGTACATAAATAAACAAATAACTGAATGACTAAAAAACTAAAGCTAATAAAATATTTAAAATTTCCCTTTCAAATTATTTTTTATTGCTTTAACATGATAATTTAGATTCCATAATTCAAAATATATGGGAATATTAGCAAGGAAAGTATCTATCATTCCCATTATTTAAAATATAAGGGTGTATATTTGAATGATTCTAGATGAGTCAAATTGCAATCTCATGTATATATTTTTTTTAATATGGGATTTAGGTTAATAAAACTTTATTATATTCAGATGGCACGTGACGGATTGGAGAATTTAGCTGGAAATTTTTAAAATTAAAGGACTAAAGTGAAAACATTAAAGGACTAAATTGCTACTTCAGACAAATTGTAGGGGTGAAATTAAAATATTTATGTTATCATGAATTCATGATATCATCCCCTCGCGAGCGACGGAGATCCAGCTGGTGTTGACGTCGCCTTCTTTTCCCGTTACAGTCTTCGATAAGTATTATGAAGGCTTAAGTAACTCCCCTACTGTTCTCATCGCCCCGTCACTCTCCCGCTCCCAATTCCGAAGCCCTAGCAATCGACACCTGAGATCTTCCGGCAAATGCAAGGAGGAGGAGGGACAGGTGCAGATGAGAACAGCAGTCGCAGCAAGGATGTGATCCGGCTGGAGCGCGAGTCCGTCATTCCCATCCTCAAGCCTAAGCTTGTCATGAAGCTCGCCGACCTCATTGGTGTGGCACCTGGCCTCTTTTCTTTCGCCCTCTCCTCTCACACTTAATTATGAATAGGATATATCTTCAAGCATTTGCAAATTGCTTTATTTTGGTTTAATGTGCCCGTGCGGTTCGAAAGAGGAACGGTTGTAGATTCGTTAGGTTACTGTGAGAAACATGGCCCAAAAACTATCTCTATCGTGAATTTCTCATAGATGGGTTAGGAGCAAGCTCATGAGCACGATCTTTTAGGCAATGAACTAAAATTGAGGAATTGATAGTGTGGGAGAGAAGTAAGAACTCAAGGATGTAGGGTTTATTGCTCTGACGTGAACCCACTTGTGCTCTAGCACAAGTGGGTAGTAGCATCCGCGTATGTTGGGTTCAATCTCTAGTTGTAGCGCTTTGTGCGCCTATTATCGCGTTCACGCTTTGTAATGGTTGTGTTATAAAGTCACTTTTTTTTAAAAAAAAAGGTTTATTGCTCTGACAAGTGACAACATTTGGGGATAGCTGGTGACAGGCAACTGTTGTTGCCCTATGCATAAGATGCAACTTAAACCTTTGGTTTTCACTGGCAACTGAAAGTTTCAAATTTCCTTAGTGGTCACTGGAACATGTAACACAAAGTAGTAGTTGTTGGATTCAGCTAAATACCCATATGAAGATCCCACTGCGTTGTTTCATTGTGCTCAAACAAAACAGAAATTTATTAACTTTACTGAAACTAATCGAGAACTACTTGGGCGTGAAAAATTTGCATCTTTTGAGTTTTGCTTTGGAGTGATTGAAACTACAATGAAATTTGATTGTAACCTCATGAAATTTCTTCTTATTGGTATCTCCTTTTGAAAATTAATTCTGTTTGTATTATTAGTGCTTGAATGATGCAGTTCCCTGGAAGGTACGGTAAACTCACAAAATAGTAAATAAAGAAGGAATAAATTTGATTTGAAATTATGTTAAAGGAGATAAGATAGTTGTTTCTGCAATATATTCTTCACATAATGAAAAAGAGAAATTCTTGCTTTGCAGCTTTAGGGCTCACACTATGGGGAAAGGGGCTCAAGGGCTTGTGCTAAAAGGAAAAAAAACACAACAGCTCTCCGTGCACTTTTCTGTTTTGAAGCCAATGAAACAGTTCAAAGCCTAGACCCTTGTAACTTGTTTGCTAGATTACTTTAGGAACCCCTAGGTGGCTACTTTAAGGATGCGAAGCTTCCGAGGAGCTTGACATATCCTTTGCCAAATGATTTGGTAGCTTAACTTTTTATCCGCCCCCCCCCCCCCCCCCCCCCCCCCCCCCCCCCCCCCCCCACACACACACACACTTGAAGGCTCAAACATCTTCCAGGTATAGTCCCATGCTATGAACATATTGGTTGCACCTGTAATAGTATGAACAGTAAGAATAAATCTGGAGAGACATGACTTCCAAAATTTGAATACTCTCTCAACAAACTTATGAATAATCTATGTGGCAAAATAATAACTAACAACATAGTTTTCTTTCACATGAATCTGGAGCAAGACCCTATTCAGATAGGTCTGTTGATGTAATTCAATTTACTGTATAAGGATCAATGGCATAGATTAAAAGATGAATATTGACTTGTCTGATTGGTGCAAGATTTTTGAATCTCATTATGCAATTAAATCTTGATTTCTTGTTTCATTCATTTTGATCTACAGCTATATTCACTCTTCTTCTTTTGTTCATCTTACATTTAATAAGCCAATGCATTTTTACCTTTATCTGCATTTCTCATCATGGAAGAATAATCTAATACTATTAATTTGTTAAGGTTTTCCTTTTCTAATATTTTGCTTCATTCCAACTCTAGATTATGCTGCTATACATATTTCTTTGTTCTCTTGCAGAGCATGACTCTGATCGGGTAGAGTTTTTGAAGCTCTGTAGGAGAATTGAGTATACTGTCAGGGCATGGTACTTACTTCAATTTGAAGACCTACTGGTATAAATATTTGCAGATTCGTCAGTGACAGTTATGACATTAATAAAATGGTTTTTGGATTCTTTACCTGTAATTATGCACTTCACCATGCTTGACTGCATAATGATAATTGAACTTATATTTATTTAATTGAAAGAGGGTGTTGTACTTTCAGCAATTGTATTCCCTATTCGATCCTGTTCATGGTGCTCAGAAACTGGAGCAGCAGAACTTAACTTCTGAAGAGATTGATGATCTTGAACAAAAGTTCTTGACATACTTCTTTCAGGTGAGCTATTGTTGCATCCTTTGTCATATCTTTATGACTATTCATCACATTGTAACTAACAATGTGCATTTCATGATTATGTTTTACTTTTCCAGACACATGAGGTATTAAAGCAAATCTACTTTGTTGATTATACAACTGATGGCACTTTTCAGCTTTTCATTTTTGAACATATCAAAGTGGTAGTTTTGTGCATAGGTAATGCCAAACAAGAAGTCACTGACATTGATATTTACTGAGGAATATGGCGCTTTAAGGAAAATCATTATTTCATTTTCTGTCAGCTACATATTTTTGGTGGTTTTCAGTTGCCTTCTAAAGTGTTCAAAAGATTGCACAAATTGCACTTTTCACAACCTGTAAACAAACTTTGAATTGGACATACAATTTGTGTTAGTGATTTCATAGAAAATTAACTTTCGTTTGAGCTTCGCCCTCTAGCTTTAAAATATAAAAATAAGTTCTAATTTCCTGTTTACTAGAAATGAAGATTTGATATATCAAGTGGAAATGGATCACCTTTCTAGACTATGAACATCTAGTTAAGAACAATATTTTATAAGTAGAACCATGGTTTCAAATACCGTACCGTACCGCTTGGTACGACCGGTATTTACCGATTTTTGAAAAAACCAGTATACGAGATACCCGATATTGGGAGATACCGGGTATCTTGGTAAATACCGCCCGGTATGGGCGGTATTTATCAAATACCGGGCGGTATTTGCTGTCACACCAGGCGATACAAAGAGCCGTTGGGTTACTGTAGCAAGATACCCGGTATTGGGAGATATCGGGTATCTCGGTAAATACCTCCCATACCGGGCGGTATTTGAGTTCATACCGGGCGGTATCGCCCGGTAAAAGAGCCGTTGGGCGCTGTATTAGGGTTTTTCACAGATACAAGAGAATCATTACATTGGAGTTTATATAGGGCGACACAGCCCAAAGGGTCCAAAAAATCTCCGCGTAGCGCAACATAAGAGGGTTAGGGCAAATCAGTCGCCACACATCCCAACATACGGTGTTGACCTTAGTCATGTATGTCCCCAAGATATGTACTAGTACGACGGACGTTATTCGTCCACATTTTAAACATTGTATTTATGTATTTAATATTTGAATATTAAATTTAAGTATTTCTTGATCAATTATGTGTTATTGGAGTTATTTTTAACAAAAAAAAAATGTCCGGTATGCATTTTTCGTACCGGACCGTACTGTGTGTCGCTACGGTACCGGTACATACCGGTACCGGTCAACGACCGAGATGGGTACCGGTACCGGTATTTTAAACCTTGAGTAGAACATTATTTCACATTTCATAGTCATTACTTTTTAGTCGACTATCGATTACCCCATTTTACTATGCAGGTTATGGAAAAGAGCAACTTTAAGATAGTGACTGATGATGAGATAGATGTTGCACATTCTGGTCAATATTTACTGAATCTTCCTATCAAAGTTGATGAATCCAAGGTTGGTGCACGAACTACTACTATAGGAAAAGATCTTTTTTCCATCTATACTTCTTTCACCAGATGATAGCTTTGCTCACAAATCCATTTAAAAATATTTCTAAATGCAGCTTGACAAAAAGCTTTTATCAAGGTATTTTAAAGAGCATCCTCATGACAACCTTCCAGAATTTTCAAACAAGGTAATTGTTAAGAATATAAATGCATAGATTGGTCTCTTTCCTAACAACTTAAGCTTTTGGGAATGTTGGTCATCCAATCAAATTTATCATGGTAATCCTCCTAGTGTCGATATTTGAAAAAATTATCTCCCACCTCAATTAAGTCGATCCACTTGTTGGGCTTAAGTTAGTCTCCTCAAATTCACCTTCCCACAGGTGAGGGGGAGTTTTAACTTTTAAACATATAAATGTATAGATTGGTCTCTTTCCTAACAAATAGTTTCTCTTCTCATATGTAGTTAGGCACAAGTCAACATGCTGTTGTAGCTCTCTTGTTTTTTCTTGACTTTGTTTTCTTTTGCATCGAAAATTGATGCTTTTATAAGTTGTATTCTACTTCTTCAAATAATTGTTTGGCTTTGGTGTATTGTGACCTCATACACTTGATTGTTTGGTGCTTTTTGGATCCGGATATATAGATTGTATATCATGACATTTTAGTATTATGCACTTAATTGTTTGCTGCTGTTTTAAACTCTGATATAATAGATACACGTACCATTTTACATCCAATTCTAAGCTAGTTTTAGTCTCTTGGATAATTCACTTTAGCCTCTATTGATAAATTATGATAAATTCTTATACTTACTCCCATTGTAGTGTATTATTAGTTAGCTAGTTTTGGCATTCGCACAACCTGGATGGGTATGTAGAGCAAAGGAAGGTCTTAGGGTTACCCACCATTACATGAATTGAAAAGATTAAAAGTCTTGGTCTACAGTTTCGCTTAAGTCTCATAATTTTCCCTGTTGTGAAGAAGTGCTTCAATATCTCAATCAAATTTTATATCCTTAATAAATATAGAATATTATTGCAAGTGGTCTTGGTCTCCTCTTATTAATAGATTAAACTAGTATCTCTTGTAGCAGTTATGTTGTCGTCTTTTATTACACACTAAATGGTTTCTTTTTGTTGCAAGTATGTAATATTTCGACGTGGCATCGGAATAGATCGAACAAGTGATTACTTTATAATGGAGAAGCTGGATATGATCATTTCTCGTATTTGGCTATGGTTTCTTAAAAAAACAAGGTATTTGGTGTTCACTATTCATTCATACTTCCACTATCTCATGTATTAAGGGTCACAACTGTTGGGAATTGGTGCAGGCTACAAATGCTATTTTCCAGTAGAGCAAACAGAAAACAAAGGAATGATCACAAAAAGACAGATGAAATTACTCCCGAAACAGAAGAACAAGAAGAAGAAGATTTGTTTGTTGAACGCATTAGGATTGAAAACATAGAACTGAGGTTTTATGTCGTATCTGTATTACCCATCCCTTTTTTGTTTTCCCTTCTCTCTCTTTTTCATCATGATATGAAAACTGATGCTGCTCATTTATTTTTGTTGCCTTGTGGGTGTTCATGAAGCATGCGGAATTTGTTTGGAAAGATTATGATACAAGAACCTACTTTTGATAGGATGATTGTTGTCTATAGGTATGTTAACTGTTTTCCATTCTAAAAATTTAAACTTGGCCTTGCTATATAAAGTTCCATTGTATGTTTCACTTTATTTAACTGTATGCATGGAAATGAAAAGAAGTTTACTTAAGAACTCTTATCCACGAAATGTTTGACTTATTATTCATTTTTTTTTATCTGATAAATATACAGACGTGCTGGTGCGAAGAACATGACCGAACGAGGAGTTTTTGTGAAGCACTATAAAAACATCCCTATGGCTGATATGGAGTTAGTATTGGTCAGCATATATCCTTTTGAAGAAGGAAAAGATCTTATTGCATTATTTTTCCAGTAGTTTCCTACTTGACCTGATGATTAAGATGTTAAATAATTTAAATCTGCATTGCAGCCTGAAAAGAAAAACCCAAGTTTAACTCCTATGGATTGGGTCAAGTTTCTCATTTCTGTCGTAATTGGGCTTGTAAGTTTATAATATATTTGTTTAATTTATCTTGTTAAAACTTTCTATTTCAGGTTATAGTTTGAATTTCTTTGCAGGTTACTCTTGTTAGTTCTCTTGAACTGCCTAAAGCTGATATATGGGTTGTTATAGCTATCCTTTCTGGTGTTGTTGGTTATTGTGCTAAAGTCTACTTTTCGTAAGCACTTCTTGGAACTTCTACTGGAACATTGTTTCTTTTTTCCATGTCAAAACATTGATAATTGTACTTAATGTAGTAAAACGTAGTTCAAGACTTCAAATAGATTTTTAAAAGTCATATAGATTCTTAATTCTTTGAAGTTCTCCAGCTTTTGTTTTTTAGTGAGGTATTGTGACTTTTATTTTATATTGACATAGTCGTCATCATTGTTATTTTATGACTTCATAGTTCATGTATTCTAGATTTGTCCTACCCTTTACTTCCAATGTTACACCACAGGTTTCAACAAAACATGGAAACATATAGGAACCTAATCACCAAGTCAATGTATGACAAACAATTGGATAGCGGGAAGGGAACACTTCTACACTTATGCGATGATGTGATCCAACAGGAAGTAGGTTACATATAAGTTATCTATATATTCCTAAAAGCGTATTGAAATTCTATTGAGAATTTTCCCCTCTATTTTCCTTATTATTTAATACTCCACATGTTCAGGTTAAAGAGGTTATAATTTCTTACTTTATTTTGATGGAGCAAGGAAAGGCCACAACTCAGGTCCTGTTTGTTTAAAGATATTCATATTCACCACCTTTCAGTCAAGCTGAATATCATGGTTGAATCATGTGAGATTTCTTTACTCCCTTTAGATGCTCATGTAGGATCTTGATTTTCGGTGTGAAGAACTCATTCAGGAAGAGTTTGGCATGCAATGCAATTTTGAGGTTCTGGATGCGGTCCAGAAGTTGGAGAAACTTGGAATTGTTGTGAGAGTAAGTTTGCAAAGCCAATAGATATGCTTTCTTCAATTTCTTATAATAGTTTGATATATCATTGTCAGGATAATCATTTGAGTTTCTGTTGTAATTAGGGAAGAATCGCAAAATATCAATTTGTGATTAGTCCGAATTGGATAAACATGTATTGTAGCTCAATGACCCATAACAAGCCACAAAAATATATAGCATTTCTGGACATTTCCTTTTCTTCGAAACATTATAACCTAGTGCTCATATGTTCTAACATAAATTCTCAATTACATGCAAGGTGCAGATATAACTGTTTTATTCCCCCAAAATAGTTCATGCTGTTAAATAGACAACTATCACTTATCTAGGGGTTTTGCAACATTCGATGGTATTAACAAAGAGTGCATATTTTTTTGGTAACTTATCATTATCAAAATACTAGATTACTGGATTACAACTAGGTTTTTCACATATGTGGCCCCTGTTATTTTATTAGTTAACATCAACATAATTGAAATTATGATCTCAACTCTAATCATGAGATGACCACCTTAGATGCAGGTTGTGGTTGCTGCTGGACATTGTCTGTATCAAGAGACTTGATATCATTTTGCAAATATAAGAAAGTATTACGAAACTGATCCGATCAGTATAGTGAACTCATTTACTTTGTTTTCATTGTCCATCAGGACTCAATTGGTAGAATATACTGTCTTCCGCTGAAGCGTGCCAACGAGGTGATAGGCTCCACTACAGAAGAGTTGATATTAAACGCCGCTAAAAACCCTTCTTAATGATTACTGGGTAAACTTCTTTCAAATAATCTATTATTTAATACACTTCAGTGTACTTCACATCACTATTTTGATAACTCATTTTATATTCAGATCATTGCAACTGATCATCTTGTGTTTCCCAGGCTTTTCTGGCTCAGAACAGATGGAGGAATAACGTTTTGGAGATCTCATTCACCTTATTGTACCTTGTCGCGACTTACAATAAAAATTGTTACAGTTTATTCTTATTCTATTGAATTGAGATTGATTTAGATTTTACTCGATAGTCAGTTTTCTTAATAATTTGATTTTTCATTAGAAAACAAGTTATGTTTGAGTGTTGCATCTTTTAGACATGGGTCATTTAAAGTTGCTTTTCTGAGACCTGAAGTTGGATTGAGAGATTTGTTTTGATGTTTTTGATATTTAAAAATAATTTAAACTCGAATGCTCTAATTCTACTATGGTCTCTAAATCTTCACTTTCTGATTTGTTTTTTTGAAAAAAAATGACGAAATTTACATACAAATTTATTTTATGCATTTGTTTTGGATATATTCAAAATTGAAGACTTGATGTGCCTCCGATATGTTAAAAAGCTTGATTGCATTTGTTTTTTGAAAGCTCGAAAAGCCATCAATAAAACATGAAAGCAAGAATATTTTTTGGCTATGCATAGGCAATGATAAGGTTTGCTCCAAAGGTAAATGTTCTTGACTATTAAATGACAATATTTTAGCAGTAATTATTGTTAGAAAAAAGAATGATAAAAATATTATAATTTTTATTTCGACAAGTTTTGACTGCTCTTCCTGTTTTAAGGCCAGTCGTCCATAAAAACCACTATCTATACAAGCTTAGAACTGAAAATTTAATCATCCTTTTAGTACCAACATAATTTGTTGCAATAACCTTTTCAGCAAATTCAACAGAAATATCGTCACCTTTGTTAAGGTTGACATCTGCATTATTTACCTGCAACATTATTGATAATAAGCAAATGCAATGCATGGCTGCAGGATGTCCTAACAGGACAGTGATCAAATATTATAACATAATAAGATACGTCAAAACAGCTCAAATTTATGCTTCATTCATCAGATATATTGGCATAATTTCTGGATGCAATCAAATTATAGGCATGAAAGACTATAAAATGCGGAGGACGTTACCAGGATGTCAAGCCCGCCATACTTGTCGCCAACCCAGTTAGCAAATGATTCGATGGAGTCAGCGTCCAAAATGTCAAGCTGGCGGAACTCCACATTGAGGCCTTCTCGACGCAAAAGACGGCGGCCGCCCGGCCTCGGTCGGCGTCCCTTGCGGTCAGGATGACGCACAACCCATGGCCCGCGAGCTGACGCGCGATCTCGTATCCGATCCGCCGGTTAGCCCCCCGTCACCGCGGCCACCGTCTCCGAAGACCACCATCTAAGGAGAGAAAAAAGGAGATAGAACGCAGAGGGAGGCAATTCGACGAACAGGTGGTGTGCGGTGTGGTCGGTAAAACGTACCTGTCGGAGGGAGAGTAGAGTAGGGTATCTTGCGGAGCTCAGCGATCTGGAGATATCTCAGCAGCCGCTGATGTTTGGCTCGTCGCCTCTCAAGCTTGCCCATGATGGAGAACGTGAACGATGATGGTTGACTCAACGACACCTCGACAGTATTTATAGAGCCTGGAATACCACAAGTGGACGTGTTGGAGTGGTTATCACGTGGGTTCTGCCCGCGCAGTAGGCCACAAGGAGAAGGAGGAGGTGTTGTTGCAGTAGGCCACAATTTCGAGCCTTAGCTACTGATTTCAACTCAATCAATATCCAGAGTTCATGGTAAATGAAGCAAACGCAAATATGCCCATAAAAATTATTTGAAATAAGTTACTTCGAGGCTAAGTGCATGGATAGTTCACTGGATGTGGTTAACAGACAAATCTATCACTATATGGCTTGTCAAATGCCAAGCAATACAAACCCAGCTGTTCCATCGTCATCAAAAAATTTCATGAGAACAGCTCTAGTTGGTGCCACAGGAAACGCAATCAAATTCAAAAGCTGATCTCACGCCTTTCAGCAAAAAATTTGCCTGTGGTGGCTTGTTGGGAGGGGAGAAGAATAATCCACACTCCAGTATCTGCTCCTACCTCAGGTGTAGCATTTCCTTCCCAACCTGTCATGGCAGTCTTTACCCAGCCTGGGCAATAGCAATTTATGTAGATCTTATGACCTTCGGGTCTGTCCGCGAGCCTCCTTGCCATTAGTCGGGTGTAAGAATTCACTGCCAGTTTTGATACTGAATAATCCGTGAACATTTGTGGCCAGTCATTTGATGCCCATGTTCCCTCCTTCACTTGGTGTAGCAAATTAGTGACCATACCATCAATCAGCTCCTCCGACAGGCAGTCATCTTTGAGTAATTGCTCTCTTAAGGTCGCATTTCCCACTCTCTGACAGAGGAATCCCATAGGGTTATGCGGACATAAGCAGATAATTATGATTATTGATTACCTAAGGCAGCTAACAATAAGAGCAGTTATGAACTATAATGTTTTTGTATCTTACATTCCGTCTGCCATTCACTCTGCCAAGCCTTGAGCTAACATTCAATATTCGGGAACCAGAAGAAGAAGGACGCATCTTTGGAATCAAGGTTTCAATTATCCTTTTAGTACCAACATAATTTGTTGCAATAACCTTTTCGGCAAATTCAACAGAATTATCAGCACCTGTGTTAAAGTTGACGCCTGCATTATTTACCTGCAACATGATTGAGAATAAGCAAATGCAATGCATGGCTGCAGGATGTCCTAAGAGTGCAGTGATCAAATATTATAACATAGTGAGAAACATCAAAACAGCTCAAATCAAATTTACTCTGTATGCTTCGTTCATCAGCTATATTTGCATAATTTCTGGATGCAATCAGCTTATAGACATGAAAGACTAGATTCTTTGCTTCCTTTACATAAGAACTACCAATATAGTTACAAAAAGCAGGTAAAGGTCAACTCACAAAGGGGTAACTTCTTTGCTTCCTCTACATACGAACAATCAATTATCAACTACAGCTACAAAGAAAGGGTAAGGGTCAAAGGAAAATAGGAAAGGTGCATGCGATAGTGGACAAATTCACTTACTGATAACCATGAAAGACCAATTTATATGATCAGCTGCTGCAGGAAAATTACTCTCTTAAAAGAAATTCTAATCCAAGATGGTTCCCCCAATGATTCTATAATGGTAACAGATAGCTAAATTCATGGACAATTCTGGCATATAACTTGCCCATGGATACACTGGTTCTACTAAAAAACCTAAAATGCACTTGAGGCCCAATCCAGAGAGCTACTAGTTATCTGGGATATGGATTCTCTCCAGAGAGCTACTAGTTATCTGGGATATGGATTCTCTAGAAGGAATTCCTTTTAACTTTGGCAGCATGTAAGCATTTGATGCTCATCAGCTAGGATACCGACACCCAACGTTGTGCGTCCTCATTATTATTGAGGGTTTTGGATCTAAATGGATTATTCTGATTAAAGAACCAAACTAGTGTTTTATGTTCAAGGATCCATTTTCTATTTTTGTAAGTGCTAGAAGATCTACTTCTTGTATATAAATGAGTCACTGACACTGGGTTACCCAAAGGTCGATGTCATGCTATTTTAGCCAAAAATATATCATCATGATAGATCATCTTTTGGTCAAATATGTTGGAACAAAAATCAGAATGAGTGGGACTTGTAGTTGGGATATGATTAGATGCACCCTAAGGTCAAAAGGTTTTTCTATAAATGCTTTAGAGGATTCTTAACTACCCTAGTTACCGTTGCTAAGTCATATGGCGGCTAATTACGACTAGTTCTAAGATAACAAGAATGGAAATGCTAATTATGATTAGTTGGACTCAAGTCTCGCCAATCCTTCACACCATTCAACCAAGTAACCAACATGTCTTCACAACGATGAACAAATTGTCATAAAAAGACTTCATCACTAGAATATCGGATATTAATGCACTTTAGGAAACACTGGTAGGTGACAATGAAGCAACATAAGGAACAAACAAGGAATTTAGTGTTTCAGGCGATGAAAGCCTTTTCTACTAGCTTAACTGTTTTTGTTTTATGTAATTTCCACCCTCGGAAGATGCTACAATTGAAATTAGAAAATCTTATTTGCTAATTCCATATCATTTTTTTACTTAAGTAAACACTTTGCTGCCTGTAACTTTTGATTGCTAAATATGAGAAGATTGGACATTCCTTTTAAGTCCAAGAATGTTGCAAGAATAAGCTTCAAGAATTATAGTCATACACAAAGTAACAACATATGATTCTAGAGCAAAATGGACAACTAATTGAACTCCTCGAAAATGTCAGTTTTATGACTTCTTAACTTCTGATTTGAAATTTAAAATTATAACAACACTAAAAGACTATTATAACCTAATTCTATTGAAAGTTGGAACTTTTTCTCACGCTCAATAGCTTTGGCAGCTCAATGGCTGTTTGGAGATGAACTACAGCAGCCTTCATGGACCATTTTGATAATACAAAAGTGAACCTATGCAGGTAATCCCATAACCATAGTCCAACGCATGCCAACATTATCCAATTGTTAAGTAAAACAGTTTGTTCAGAGTTGATGATGGGTTAGTTTAGCAATCATCATTCAATAGAATATACTACAAATTTGAGCTTAATCATTTTAGCTCAAATGATTCTCATTTCGACCTATTCAAGTAGAAACTTCTTACTGTGCTACTTGTGAGGAATGAGAAACCTAATGGCTCACAACAGTTTCCTGATTTCCTCTGCTCTTTGCCTCTTTGCTCCTCCAATAACTCTACGAATTGATATTATTACTATGAATCTGAGCAAGTAACGAACAATAATTGGAGCACAAAATCAAAATGTGAAGCACCTCACCAGGATGTCAAGCCCGCCATACTTGTCGCCAACCCACTTAGTGAATGATTTGATAGAGTCAGCATCCATAACGTCAAGCTGTCGGAATTCCACATTGAGGCCTTCTCCACGCAGACCGTCCGCCGTTGCACGGCCTCGATCGGCGTCCCTTGCGGTCAGGATGACGCACAACCCATGGGACGCGAGCTGACGCGCAATCTCGTATCCGATCCCCCGGTTAGCCCCCGTCACCACGGCCACCGTCTCCGAAGACCACCATCTAGGGAGAAAAAAAAAAGGAGATAGGACGCAGAGGGAGGCAATTCGACGAACAGGTGGTGTGCGGTGGCCGGGGTCGGTAAACGTACCTGTCGACGGGAGAATAGGGTATCTTGCGGAGCTCAGCGATCTCAAGGAGTCGCTGCACCCGCCGCTCTTTGGCTCGTTGCTTCCCTTGCTTGCCCATGCGATGCGAGCGAGCGAGCGGCCGCCGCGTATTCGCGTAGGAAGAGTCCGTATTCGGGTTCAAACTCCAAAGAGGGAGAAGCGTGAACGTCACCTGGACAGTATTTTTATCGAATATAGATTCAATTGATCAAATACCATTTTCTACCACAGAAAATAAAAAAAGTGGACGTGCCGGAGTGGTTATCGGGCATGACTAGAAATCATGTGGGCTCTGCCCGCGCAGGTTCGAATCCTGCCGTCCACGTTTTATCAAATTAATTCCTTATTTAAAATCTTCGTTTTGTACTTATCGTTTTATTGGTTATCCTCGTCAAAATAATATCTTTCTTTTTTCCATTTTAATGGACAATGAATTGAAATATGATCCCTAATTAATGATATTGCACCACGCCCCGCATATAAATGTTTGCGAGAAAAAAAAGGGTCCACCTAAAATTAGATTAAAGCAGAAGAAAACAATGACATGCTCGAAAGGGGAGTAGTACAATATATTCTTCCCCAATCCCAAGCAAAACCCTGTGGTGTGGGCCACTACCCACAGCTTACATCAACACCTTACCAAACCTTTACTCCATTCCCAGCCACCTCAAGTGACAACCCAACTTTTACTTATATTAATTAATTAATTATTTCAAATTTCAAATCATCTCTTTGTAAGAAAAAAACTTAATTATATTATAAATTCATACTAAAAAAGATTTTTTTCCCCCAAAAAATGCCATGGATAAACAACAGTAGATATATATACCATTAAATTCACATCTCATATGCATATATAACACCCAATGCAAGCAGGAAATCAATAATTATAATTATAATTATAATTATATATAAAGGCCATATATTAATATTAATAATATTATAATCCTCTGGCGAGCATCGCCTGGTACTCCAATTCCTGGTAATGAAGCAATGCGATGCGACTCTGCGCCTGGAGTTGCTCGTAGAACCTCTTGATGAACTCCTCGGCGTCGTCGTCCACCTCGCGACTGGGCGCGTCCTGATCCTCATCGTCCTCGGACGAGTAGTGCACGATCCGCACCGAGAACGGCGACGACAGCGGAGTGCGCTGCTCGCCCGGCGCGAGGTCCTGCGACGACGACAAGGAGAGGGCGGCGGTGCAGTACTGCGGGGAGGAGTACTCGATCCTGGGCAGCGCCACGGCGGCAATAGCGGCGTCGTCGTCCTCGACGACCGCGTGCAGGCAAGGGAAGTAGTGGTGGCGGCGCGGGTGCGGCCGGCCGTGGTAAAAAACAGGGTTGGGGCTGTTGCTGCAGGAGAACTCGTACTCGCGGGGGCGGGCGAAGGCGGAGGAGGGGATATTGTTGTGCCCGCCCGGGCGGGGGTGGTGGAAGGACAAGAGGAGGGACTTGCCGAGGAGCTTGCCGCGCTTCATGAGGAGGTTCATGTCGGCGAGGAGCCTGCGCTTGGAGGCGAAGCCTTTGCGCATCATGAAGAAGGCGACTCGGAGGTAGTTCCAGAGCTTCTTGGCGGTGGCGTGGTGGGAGTGCAGCTCCATGGCTTCTCTCCGCGAGGTCGGGGAACCTCGCAGGAGAAGAGAGAGCCCTCGAATGATGGGGGAGGTGGAGGAGAAGAGGGCGAAGAATTTATAGGTGGAGAGAGTAGTGGTGAGGAAGAAGAAGGAGCGCGTGAATTGATGGAAGAGGGAATAGCTTAGTGCAGAAGACAAGGAAAAGAGGTGGAGGTGGACCACCACAGCGAAGAGGAGGAGGAGGAGGAGGAGAAGAAGACCGCATCGACTGGCGACTGCTGCAGCGCGCTCTCAGACGTCCTCAGGCTCAGCTAACTATAATCGATTATTATAATAAATTAATAATAAAATGAATAAATGGACTCAACATGATGTGTGTGATAAGTCAACACATGCATATATATATTTGATAGTTATATACATATATACAGACCATGTTCCTTTCTCAAATTATCTACTAATTAATTAAGGTATAAGACTGATTAGTATAGTATAAAATTATATAAAATAGTACAAGAAAAAAAAAATTGTTCGTTTTGCACAACAAATTTAGTATTGATCAAGGTGAGATGTGTCGAGTAAAAATAAGGCCGGAGCTATTCAAGTTTTGAGATAGATCGAGGATATTATGATAACCTTTCAAACTTGTACAATTGTACCATAAAGTAACAAGAAAATGACTCTATTGTATTAGGCGGAGACGTGACTTTTGCCATGTCTACTACGAGGGAATTGATTCAATTTGAATCCGACCCGAGTTTAAAATTGGGCTAGACATTACATGGTTGAACCACAAAAAATGAAGAAATCTGATGGCGAGCTCAGTTGCCTGTTTGGGCCAGGCGGACGAGCCAACCCTGTTGCGTCTCACGCAAGTTGGTGAATCAGGACGCTTCACTTTACCTGTCAATTTTGACTAGGTCAAAATAAGAGGCAGTTGCAGGCCAACTTCCTTTGGCCAATCAAAATGCAGACGGGATAATCAATCTCAGTCTTCTTCTCCAAATCATTCATATGTTTCGGATAGAATAAATTTCGCAAGAAGATTTGCAGAAATCTTTGCTGTCGAACAAGCTCCATTTGGACATGATCAAAGTGTTGACCTCCTCTCCACCTTTTTGAAAGATTTGATCATCATCTTATCAAGAGAATAGCCCGGTCAAATTTATTGGGAGAAATTGGACCAAGCAATCACAGCGCATAATTTATCCGTAAATTAATTTTTTCGACTATCTCTTCCTTAACAGCAGTGAATCTCTGCTCCCTCATCCTAGCTAAGCAACAGATCAATAGGAAGAGAATCGGTTCACAACTCCTATAAAAAGGAGGCTCTCTCACTCACGCAGAGAGTGAATTAATGGTCGGCCATCTTCATGCAATTACATAGAGAGGGGGAGCATTCGGGCAACTTGCAAGGAATCAAGAAGAAGAAGCCAGCTGCGAGTTTTCTTTCAATTATAAGCAGTATTTGTCATTTACGCTTTCTGTTTTTGATTATATATTGTCTTGATTCTTCTAGCATGGCTGAAATTTCCCTCCGCTTAATAATAAAGATTAGTGCACTCTTCTCCTCGCGTGGACGTACGATCTGCCGACACCCAGCTGACTCCGAACCACGTTAATTCTTGGTGTTTGCTCTTTTCTGAATTTTTCATTTGGACAATTTTACTTTTGACATTTTTGGGAAAATATACAAAATGAATGAATCCTAGAATTTGGTTGTGTTGTTATTCACATAATAGTGTAAATATTAATTAATATCTCATTCAAATTAAAGTGCTTTGTAAGTGATATATAGATAGATAAATAATTGATGATCAAGTTGAGAAATGTAGTATGTAGAAAGCGAATTATATTGATGATTCATAATGATTATTGGCAACCAGCTAAACAAGGAGAAGTGAGACTAATGATGATGATGAGTAGCTGCAGGCTAATGATTGCTTGAGGAGTATTTCCAGGAATGGCCAATTAATAATATCCAACAGATTGGACTAGCTAGGTCTGGTTGGAGGCTGTCATCTTCTTTACCTATATATAGTGTTTGAAAGATTTGATTGAATCCACCAATTAAATCTAATATTCATGCATGCATTCTTTGAAAATTGATGATATTAAAATACAAGTGGTAAATATATACAAGGCCATTAATTAATTCAGTTCACTGTGTTTATCATGATCATATTGATTTATTCATGAAGAAAGAAAGGTTAATTAAGATAGGAAAGAGGTTGGTAATGGAAGATGGTTTGAGTTCACACATTGGCTTGATTTGCTCTTTAAAATGAAAAGAAGAGGACCACTATCTAGCTCCTGCTTTTCTAATGCTTTTTTGCGTGTGACGCGATAACCCGGCCGGCCACACTCATGCGTGAAACACGTGATATATATTATTATTTCTTATAAATTACTATTAATTTTTTTTAAAATATAATCATATTTTCTTTTTCAAAAACTGACTTTTATTCAATTATTATAATGAAAGAAAACAACTAGCTAGGAATGGAACCGATGACCTATAAATAACATGTTTAGATGTCTAATCACCGAATTATACATATATTAACAAAAAAATGTAATCATATTAAACTTATTATACATAATATGTTGATAGAGGAAAAATAACATGCATAAATATATTAAAAGTCAATATATATATTATAAGCATCATTAATTACATCAAATATATAATATACATGTTATTAGGCAAAAAAAATATATATAAAAGCATCATTACATAATTTTTATGTTTTTTTAAAAAAAGAAAAGATTTTTTTTTAAAAAAAATTAACTTCATAACACAGTCATTACAAAACGTAAGACATACAAATATGTGAAAAAGACACACAAAGCGCTATAACTAGGATTTGAACCCAAGACCTATAGGTAATTTACTCGGATGCTACTACCACTTAAGCATAAGTGGGTTCAAAAAAAAAAGAAAAAGAAAAGAAAAGAAAAATGAATAAGGATGTGATGCAATAATAATTAATTATAAATGGGTAATTAATTAATTAAAATAAAGTAGAAATAAAGAAAATATCAGGTGTCGGTGGGTCTTAAAGTGCAAGGATTTGATAGCTTTGCTTTAATATTTTCCTTTTGCTCCAGTGATTGCGGCAGAGGAAAAGGTTTATTGACCTTCATGTTTGAATCCTTTTCATTCATTCATATGTTCATTATCTCTCAAGCTAATTCAAATCTTTCATCTAATAATATCTATGGACATTGGAAATATAAAATAGAAAAAAGATGAATGAGTGGCTAGGATGAGAGAAACGTTGTGATTTCTTTTTAGCTAACAGGTCTAATCTAACTTTGCCTACATAATTAAAAAGGTATATATATGTGGCATGTGGTTTGTATGCATTAATTTTCAGAAATTCTTGTGTGCTTTCTTTTGCAAAAGGTCAATATTATATAATTGTTTAATTAAAACCAAAGCAGCTGCCTCATTTTGAATCCAATTGGACCACCTGAATATAACACCATGAATTAACAAGATTAGTTAGCTGATATCTCCTCATAAACTAACTGCAATTAGGATTTGATGATACAAATTAAAGAGCTCTTCAAGGAAAGCATGGATGTCATGGGATATTTAGCCAGAAGCTTTTTCTTGAATGTACAGCTGCAAAACTAGTAGTTTGACTTTAATATTAAACCCACCCACCCAGCTTGCTCAGTATCTTCTGTCTGATTTGATTGTTCATCAGAATTATATATATAGTTTGCATGAACCCTTTTTGTAGAATATATTTTCTTCTTTCCTACCCTGACAATCCTGGTTGAGGGAAAGTATATGCAAGTTGTAGAGATACTGAGCTTGGCCACCTGAATTTAGATGAGCTAGCTCAGGAGATACTATTCAAAACAATGATGTTAGAAAAGTATGGAGCCTAATTTCAATATATTCAAGGAGATTAAAACTAGGTAGGTGAGAATTAATGTTCAATGTAAGAAAAGCAAAAGGAGTAGAAAGACTCAAAGCATGGACACTATCAATTAACTATTATGAGTTTGCTACTAGCACTGTGAAAAATTTCAAAAGCTGAACAACTAGTAAGAGACACATGTCCCCATACCTAATTTGTCTTCTTCAAATCTTGTGATTTTTTTGATTACTTTAAGCAGCTTTAATTGCTCTCACTTTCATCCTTTTCAACTTGAGTGCCCACTTTCCCACCCAATTGCTTGAGTTTTTTCTTCCTCATACTCCACTCAATTAATTAGCTAATATATTTAATACTCATGATTCTTTTATTTAGCAAATGGCTCCCCTCTCTCTTCCTATAAATACCAGTCATCTGCAATAAGAGAAGGCCCATGACATAGCATTAAACATTGCTCATCTTAATTTCCATGCCTAGTCGAAATCCACCACCTGTTCTTAATATTCAATCCCTGTCGAAAATGAAGAAGGCTGCTGCTTCCTTCCTCAAGCAGATAGGCGCTGTGCTTGCAGCAGTGCTGAAGGCCAAATCCTTGCAAGCTGCAGTCAGGAACAAAACCAGGCTCATCATCCTCGGCTTGCTTCCGAGCAAGAAGGTTAATTTGGTGTCGAAGAGGATGCTCCATGCGCTCAAAGGCCATGGCAATGCTGCTGCTGCGGGGGAGGAGGAGGTTGTTCTGAGTCGAGAGCTCATGGAACTGTCGCTCGGATTTGTGGATGATGATGATGTGTATCCCGACCTAACGCATTGTCTCTTCAATGAGGAAGAGGAGGAGGAGGATGGCAGTGCTTGCTCGGCGATAGACTTGGTTCGGAGTTCGCGGGAGGGTAGTGGTCCGGAGTTCAAACTGGAGGATGAGATTGATCAGGTGGCTGAAGTGTTCATTAGGAAGTTCAGGAGGCAGATGAGGTTTGCAGAAGCAGTAGTACTAATTAACTAGAAATGTAACTGTGCATGAATAAGGAGAAAGAGAGAATTAATTACAAACACCTGATCATACTTGTCATCTATACAATATACATGCATATACTAATTAATGAGTTTAATTTGGTCTCTCTGGACAATACAGAATTAATCTGGTCTTCTTCTTTGTGGAGGGAATTGTCGAGCCATGCATGCAAACACTAGCTGTTTGTTACATCGTACCATATTAATCTACATCGGCTAATCTGTATAGTACTAATATGTATCGACTAACATATATAATATAATATAATATACTATATTATACTATACTATACTATACTATACGTACACTATAATATAATATTATATGTAACATATTATAATAAATATAATATAATATAATATATATAATATATAATAATATACACTATAATATTATATTATATGTAATATATTATAATAATATATTATAATATAAAAAATTATATAATATATTTTATCATTAAAAGTATTTCATAAATTAAAATTATTTTTTTAATATTATATATATATATATATATATATATATAAATTTTTGACCGAAGTTAAAATGAGTATCAAAAATATTAAAAATTCTAGTGTAAACTAATGAAGAACTAGCTCTGAGAGTGTATTACTAATATACCTTATGGTAACTTATAAGGTACTATTTTTAGTGCAGATATTAGTTAATACCCTTATCAAATATTGTATAATATTATTCTAATACCATACATGAGGTTTATACGTGATACCAAACGGGCCCTAAACGTAGGTGGCACCATGGAAGTCATTTTTGGGGCTAACAATTGCAAGTATAAGTTGAGGATGTAGCAATGAAAATTAGTGGATCATCTTCAGCGGAGCAAACTCATGCATGCACTTTCAAGACAACTCATTGGATCATCCTCATTGGCTTGTCATTACTAGACTTTTTGCATATATTGTGGGCAACATACATATATATGAAAAACCGAGCATGGTGGGTATATTCCTGTTCCAAGACAATATATAATTAAACTGCCCTAGTGTTAAGGGTCCAAGCTTATATCATGATCCAATTGATTCATTTGCTAAGCCCATGCCACTTCCAAAAAATATATATAATGGATGAGCCAAAGCCTAAAATATGTAATTCATTTGCTTAGGGGGCGTTTGGTTGCCCGCAAGTACAAATGCTGCAACTCTAGTTGCAGCATTTAGATAACAAATTTGTTTGGTTGGCTGCAAAATCATTTTGCAACATTTACTAGTTGCAACTTGTATTTCAAATATCATTTGCGGGCCGCAAGTGGAATTGCAGCCCAAAAAGCCCGCAATACAAGATTGCGGGCTGCAAATGCAATAATTTAAGTATTGAAAAATAATTAATTTTGGCGACGTAGAGTCGTCGGATGAAGACGAGATAAATATCAAAGTTGTAGGTTTTTGCGTGCTGAACCTGATGGTAGTGTCAGATTTTACATCTGATGTCATTTGATAGATTTTTTAATATATTTTCAGTATTATATAAAAATTAAAAATTATTAATTTGTCAGACAAATTGTGTCGGGACTAAGTTTTTAGCCTGGCCCGAAAAAATTTGTCCCAAGCTCGACCCAAAAAAATTATGCCCGACCCGACCCAAAAAAGTTCGTGTCCAGCCTGGCCCGAAAAACTTTGTGCCCGGCCCGGCCCGAAAAAATTCGTGTCCGTCCCGCCCCGAAAAAATTTGTGTCCGACCCGACCCAAAAAATTCGTGCATTGCACGGCCCGTCCCAGCCCGGCTCGGTCCGAAAAAATTCGTGCCCAACCCGGCCTGAAAAATTTCGTGCCCAGCCCGACTCAAAAATTTCGTGCTTGGCCTAGCCCGAAAAAATTTGTGCTCGGCCAGGCCCGAAAAAATTCGTGCTCAGCCTGGCTCGAAAAAATTCACTGTCGGCCTAGCCCTGCCCAAAAAAAATTCGTACCCCGGCCCGGCCCGAAAAAATTCATGCCTGACCCAAAAAAATTCGTGCCCAACCCAGCCCTGCCCGACCCGGCCTGAAAAAATTCCTGCCCGACCCGGCCTGAAAAAAATTGTTTCCCGGCCCAGCTCAAAAAAATTCATGCCCGGCCCGGCCTGACCAGGAAAAAAATTCGTGCCCAGCCCGAAAAAAAATTGTGTTCGGCCCAGCCTTGCCCGAAAAAATTCCTGCACTGCCCAACCTATCCCGGTCCGGCTCGGACCGACTCGAAAAAATTCGTGTTCGGCCCGGCCTAAAAAGATTTGTGCACGACCCGACCCGAAAAGTTCGTG
This sequence comes from Canna indica, assembly GCA_034359265.1. NCBI lineage: Eukaryota > Viridiplantae > Streptophyta > Magnoliopsida > Zingiberales > Cannaceae > Canna > Canna indica. The sequence continues at coordinate 2,377,407 of CP136898.1, read as the reverse complement.
CCCGGCCCTGCCCGAAAAAGTTTGTACCCGGCCCGGATAAATTCATGCATGCTCGGCCCATCCCATCCCGGCCCGGCTCAGCCCGACTTGAGAAAATTCGTGCCCGACCCGACCCGAAAAATTTCGTAAGATGCAAGTTGCACGTTGCAAGTTGCAAGTGTAATTACAACTTCCATTTGCGGCCAACCAAATGCTTGCAAATAGAAGTTGCAACTCTACTTGCGGGCAACCAAACGGTAGGCTGCAAAATCTATTTGCGGGCATTTGCTTTTGCATGCAAATAGATTTTGCAGCATTTACACTTGCGGGTAACCAAACGCCCCCTTAGAGAACCTCAGATATCGAAGAGGGTCATTCTCTCCTCCACACCTAAGCCGGCCTTCATTGTGGGAATGGCTTTCTGCAGGTTGTTCCTTTGCCGACATCATGAGGCTACGCCTCCCCCGGCGCCATGCATCCTCCTCCTCGCCCCCAAAGCCTCTCCCTTCTAACTATCTGGCAGCTGGAAAAATCGATAGGCAACTTGTGTAAGGAAGATTAGAGCGGGCAACCTGTTTAATGAAGATTAGAGACAAGTTAATTATTGGAAAAATCGATAAGCAACTGGCCTCTTGGAAGGGCTGATTCCTTTCGAGGGTGGGAAGACTCACCCTCGATCATCAATAGCGTATTGTTCAGTCTTTGAAGCGCCAGCTTAATTGGGTTATCAGACAAATAGATAGGGAAGTGGATTTGGAAACTTAAGCAGCTTGATGGAATGGTCTGGATAAACCTATTACAGTCAATCTACCCACACATCTAGCTTGTTGGATCTGCATGGATGTCAGAGTGCTTCAGGGGAGTTTGCCCAAAAGCAGTTTGGGTGATGAATTGGATCGCCATCAGAGGACGGCTACTAACAAAAAAGAGGTTGCATGCGTGAAACACTCATGTCAAATGGCTCTGCCTCCTGTGTCGGAGAGAGGACACATATGCGCATCTTTCATGACTGCACCTACACTCTATGTGGATGGGGGCTGATGTTAAGCTCCGCACGTTACCAGCATTTCACTGGACTTTGGACTTCTTGCCTTGGATTGAAGGACCAACAACATTACATGCTTATCATGATATGAAGATGGAAGGTATGATCCGAAACGTAACACTCGATGTTCCAAGTGCATATTACTTGGTCCGATTTGTTTCTCTTTTTACGGCGGACTTCTATCGTTGAACGAGCAGCAAGCGTAGGCAATTGTTTCCGCAGGGGTGGGGAGGACAAGGTCAAGCAAGGGAAGGTCAGATTCGGAATCGAATCCGTTAAGCAAGTGGTGCTTCAGGATTCCAATGTACTGCGTCCAATATCATAACGATAAACAGACCACACATCGAGTTGGCCATGGAGGCAGCGCACTTTTTAAATCTCCTTAGAAGTTAATCGCGTTTTCTGTATGCCCACCCTCTCAATTCTCTTAGGTAAATACAAGTTACTCTTTTTCAAAAAATATATATAATTAATTTGCTAAGCATTTCTTCTTGATTGGTATCTACTATTCCAATTATTCTTCTCCATTGGTATGAAGGTGGAAAAGGGGATAAGATCATGTCATGGAAGGATAGGTGGCTCCTCAATACTTGTCTATCTGATTTATTTTTGAAAAAAATTAAATAATTTTAAATTTCTTATATATATATATATATATAAAAGTAACATATCATTCTCGTCTAAACTTCATCCCCTCAATTTTTTGTCACTTTTCCCACCTAAATTTTTTCCTTCCAAATTTTTGTCTCACTTAAATTTAGAATATATTTTTTTACCCACTTATTTTCTCTATATGCACTTATTTTAATATTTTTAATTTTTAATTTATTATTTTTTGAATAATAATTGTAAATATTTTTTATTTATTGAAGTTTTTTTAATTACTTTTTTGGTTTTGAAATATCATTTTTTTGAGTTTGTTAATGAAAAATAGTATTTCAAAACTAAAGAAATTTATGTAGATTAGAATAATTTAAATTTTTTATTTTTTATTTTTCTCATTATGTTATCTTCTATTTATATTACAATTGATTTTATCCATAAAAATATTATTTTTGTATATTTTAATTTTTGATGATTGAAATCTATATAAATTAATTTTTTTTAATGTATATAATTATTGTATTTATGAAATACCATTTTTCCTTTATTTTTGAAAAATAAATAAATAAATTTAAATTTCTTATTTTTGAATTAGTTATCTATATTTATAAATTTTTAATTGATATAATTTACTTTATATTTACATTATATTTAATGTTTACCCCGTAAATTATTATTAGTTTCTCATTTTATTTTTTCTATATATTTTTTTGTCAAAAACCTATATAGTATTATTTATTTTGAAATAGTTTTGATTTTTTCTATTATTAAAATTATTAGTTTAAATTTTTATTGAGAAATTTTTACTTTAAAGATGTATGTATTTTAATAAAAAATAATATCATTACATAAAAAGATAGTTACCACTTTTAAATTTATATCTTATTGATATTTTATTTTGTATATCACACTAGGTTATAAATTTATTTATATAAATTTTTATTTTTTATATATCGACATATTATTTTAAGCGTTAAAAATAACTATTAATCTAGATTACAATCCATCTTTTATCTTCTGAATTCTTATTTTTATTTTAAATTTAATTATTACTTATAGTTATTTTAAATTAAATTATATAAATATACATGCATATTTTTATAATTATATAAATCAAATTAAATTAATAGATATTACTTTGTGGTATGTTTATATATTATTATTTAAAATTGTAATTTAATTTAAATATCTTACTATTGATTTTTATTATCATTTTTTAAAATCATAATATGATAGTAATATTATAATTTATTTATGAAAATATAAGTATAAAAATATTTATTTATTTTTAAAAAATTAATTTTAATTATTATGCATATTAAATTATTGTTACAAATTTAATTTAAAATTAAAATTAAAATTAAAATTAATTTATAATTGAAGTTTAAAATAATTATTTTCTAAAAATATAAAAAATATTTTTAAATTTAAATTTATATAATTTCAACTTAAAATTATGTTATAAAATGTGAAAATATCAAAAAAAAATATTATAGACTATTCTATTTATATCTAATAATATATTAAAAATAAAAAATTCAATTTCAAACTTTTTTGTAAGATGTTAATAAGATATAGTAATTTATCCTTGAAAAATCTAGGTATACAATTATTTAGTTCTAAATTTTTTATTTAAATTACTAAGAATATTAAATTATAAATAAAATATAGTTTACAATTTAAATTGTAAATTAATTTACTATTAAAAGTTTAAATAATCATTTTCTAAAATTATAAAAAATTAATTCTAAATTTAAATTTATATAATTTCAAAATTTATATTATAAAATATGAAAAATATCAAATTTTTTTTGATAAACTATTCTATTTGTATATAAACATATATTAAAATATAACATTCAATTTCAATTTTTTTATTTATTAAAATTATAAGTTAATCGTGCAAAGCGCGAGTAGTGCAGCTAGTTTGATAGGAAATCAAAAATATATGAAATCAAAATTCTTGATTTAGTACTTAGGGGTAGATTTATGGAAGTAATACTATATCTATTTTGGACAGCAAAGGTATGATTCATACACCAGTAGTTTTGATAAGAATATTTTAGAATGTAAATTATAGGGATGTCAATTATAACCACAATTGCACCATGCAAATTAATTTTTTCTTGAAAAATGGATGCACATGAGGTTATGGCTTAATTTGAAAAATCAGCACCAGCGCAAATAAGGTGTGGATATGGTATGAAAAGTAACACCATATCTTATCTGCATCTGCATCCACATCCCTATTCGCATACAATTACTCTTATATATGCATAAATATATAATACAATAATTACATCAGGACCTCATATATTTATCATACAGTTACCAAGTTGTCAATTTATTTATCTGATTTAGTGATTTATTCTTTTTATATAATATTATATATTATGTATTTAGGATGTGGTGTGAGTTCTGAATTTACGTTATACGGTGTAGATATAATACTAGATATTCATATCTGCTATGGATATGAATGTGCGGTTGTGGATTGGTGTGCAGATATAATTTTTTTTTACTATTTGCACCATATCCAGTATCTGTCATCGCTAATAAATTGGTATTAATTCTAATTTGGTATAAATTGGAAAATATTTTAAATCAAGATTCTTGCTTTAGTGCTTTCAAATATATTTATAGAAGTAATGCCGGATGACAGCGAGGGTATGATCGATTCATACACCACTTGTTTTGGTAAGAATATTTTGGAATGTAATACTTAGAGAATCTTTTTTCTAATTACTTGCTTGTAAAAGATAACAAATTTATCTTTATAAAGAACTCAACCATAGTGTTTTAGATCAAATATGTAAGAGTTGAAAGATAACAAGAGTTTGGAGTTATTAGCCGTAGCAATATGGGGGAAGGAACCAATAAAAACAAAATGCTAGCACCAACTACATCATGATCATGCATGAGGTTCAAGGTTCAATCCCATGGTGTCTATTGATGCCCATCATCTTGAGAGGTAGTTTCTCATTTTTTGTCTCATATTAGATTACACTTTTTGCGTATTTTATTTTCGAATGAAAAACAATTGGTATTCAACTCAACTCAAGATGGTTGAAGGGAATACAAACATAAGACTATGGAAAGAATAAAAATAAAGGGGACAAGGTAGAGTAAACGATAATCTAATTAGTGACAAAAAATTAAATTTGTAGGCTACAAGGTATATAAATTTTATGAGGAAGAAAATGTTACAATTAATTCTCATTACAAGTAGAATAAGTTACATATATAATTACATCAAACAGATTTTTCATATCATTGTTATTTTTTTGGATTTTATGTATTTACTATATTTTTAATATTTCTACTACCTTTCTTGAAAAGAAATGGCTAGTCTTGTAATCAATCATCTGGAATTCATTTTTAGAGGTACAAAATGTGTAGAAGAAATTTGTAGACAGAATGAAAAAGGAGAAAAGAGAAGAATAGACATAATCAAATCAAAGGAGGTTAAAGTCTTTGATTCTAATAGGCACAATGATGCCAATGATGATCATATGAGAGGAAATTTAATGGCTTACTTTAAATTCAAGATATTTGATATCTTAATGTGGTTACTTCAAGCTCCTAATAAGATAGAGCTTTTTGCCAAATTTTTTTGTGTGCCATTTTTTTTTGTGTGTTGATGTGATTTTCTTTATAGTCAATGTAAAAGTCTTCTGTAAATTTTATTTGTTGACTTGTGTTATACAGATGTTTGCTCTTTTAGGAACTTTTTTTGACTTTGAGTATTGGTAAGAGGTGATATCTTATCTATTATTTTTTCCTTTAGTTTCTATCTTGGTTTTTGTTGTATTCCTTCATTGCATGTTAGGGCATTTTAAAAAAGAAAATGTCGGAGAAGAGAGTAGAGAATAGAAGAGAGTGATAGGTTCCCTTGCCTTGTTTGGATAGAATAGGAAGGAAGAGAAAAGAAGAAGCTTTCTCTTGTTTGACTGCAAAAAATGCAAAGGGGAGAAAAGAAGCGAACATTATTTTTATTCTTATATAATATTCTTAGAATCGTTCATTACATATTTGGAATACAATAAAGTGATGAATAGATCAATTATTTTTATTCGCATAATTTTATTTCTTTTGGAGAGTAGGGGATTTCAATTCATGTTCTTTTTCTTACACGTGAACTTAGGGTAGGCGCATGGTCGTGGGACTCTACCACAGACGAGGAGTTCCGCGTCGTAGGCGAGCTCGTCAAGGCATACAACTTCCGTTTCGTGTGCTCCTCTTGGCGCTCCGCCACATCGCAGATCAAGTTCGCTCCTCTCATGATGTTCCCCTTGGATGCCACCACCGGCACCATCAAGTTCTTCAACCCGTCCGACAATCACTCATCTCAGCTTACAAAGGATTACCTCCGGGACAAAGTGCTATGCGGATCGACCGAGGGCATGCTGGTGTTGATGGACAAGCGTGCTAGAATGTCCCTCTTCAACCCCTTCACCCCTCTCATTTCGGTCCGGTTCGATCGTCGATTCGGGTTTTGAGTTTTCAGGTTGGTTTTTGGGGTTCTTTTGCACTATAAAGGGGATTTGTACAATTATTCTAGACACCCTAAATGTTAACTCTATCTTCCCGACGAATTCGAGCGTCGACGAGCGTCCTACCGATTTTTTCGATCGTGGACGTCGTGCGCTAGTCGACTTGAAACCTGAAAATATTTCTACATGAAATCATTATTTTCATATTTATTATCATCAAAATCGAAATTAAGATCTATGTTGAAAACCTTAGGCCAACAACATCGTCAAAAATGTCATTCACTTTAGGTCCCACTTATGCACCCTTCTATGGTCGCTTGACATGTGTGTACTTTTTCCTTTGTTGTGTATTTTTCTTCCTGAACCGTGAGCTCCGTGTACAGGGGTCATTTCAATGGATCTGATCTAATTTCTTTGTACATATATATTAACATATAATGCAATTAGTTAATGAATGTACTTGCAAACTGATTTGGCCAGACTTAATTTTTGGAGCAAACAATGGATATTGCAGATATAAATATTCAATTAACAATGAATTAATGTCCATGTTCAAAAACATGGAGGGTAGACAATTAAAATGATGAAATGATTAAAAGTTGGCATGTGGAAATGTCTTGAATCTTGATGAGTTAAAATTGTACATAGAACCAGATGAGATTGTAGATTTGATCCCACAAAAGAATGGCGTCATTTATTTATAATGAATCACACAATTCATTATAATTTATGGAGTCCATCTCACCAAGAAACACAAGTCATTTTCTGATAACTAATTAATTAATATGCATACTATATATCTAATTAATTTAGCTTAGAGCATTTTTTATTACTATATATATTATCAATATATATGATGTATTATTCATCATTTTATTTAGACAATAATTAAAACAGGGTTAATTTCATCCCTAATTCGAATGGCGTTATTATTATTTTTTTGACAAAATACGAGCGAGTTGCACATAAAAGGGAAAACATTACTACATTCAATTATAAATTGCGCGGTATACTATCCAAGTGACCGTTGCGTGGCACGAGTGGGTTGTCCTGGTAGAGCACATGGGAAGGCAAGCCGAGGGAGATCATGAGGAAGACGAAGCCAACCGGAAGCAAACCAGCAAAGCCACATGCATGGATGGTCACATCAACAGCTCGACAGAACACCCTTCCGACGGATCGAGCAACTCATTAGGAGATGCAAATCTACCTAACAGCATATAGGAAGATGGTTGTGACAACAACTTGGGAGACATCTCTAGAAATCACCGCGGGTATGACCCTTCCGACATGCTTTGTGAACGGTCTTCTGGAAGCTTGCAAGTTGTGATGGGAAGAATACCCGGCGCACAGTAGAAAACTTCTTCCCTAACTTGTAAGAACCAATGGATGAACGAATACAAAATTATAACTACAGTTGCAACAATATATATACCAATGCAGTAAATAATAAAATACTACTAGAATATACCACATCAGTAACGGGGATCAGTGATGGCTGGAAGAGCCGTAAGAATAAGTCACGGCTTTGCGTCGGCCCAGTCGGTCGTGGCTGATGTAACTAAATCAGTCGCGGCTCGCATACGGCCGCACAAAGCTGTAGTTCATAGATCATGGCGCGCACGGCGTGCGAATTAAAATGGGTTAGTAGCCACGGTTTAGCGGGGGCCACGTAGCCGTTGGTGATGAGAGTAATCGGGCGCGCAAAATAAAATAGGTTAGTAGCGACGGCTCCACTACGCCGTCAGTGATATGCGAAGTCATTAGCCATGGCTGGCTGCGACGGTCGCTTATTATTTAATGCCACGAACGCATCGCGAATATATAACTCTCTTAACCGACGGCTCTACGAGCCGTCGGTGATAATAAAGTTACATATCCACGGTGTTCCAACGGCCAGTGCGCCGTCGATGAAAATCCTTTTTATTTGCGTTCGCGCCCGACCCTTCCTCTTTCTTCCTCTTCCTTCTCTACTTGTCGATGTCGCCGTTGTCGCCGTCGTCCGTCGCTGCCGAGTTGCCGGGGAGTCGTTGCCTGTTGCCGCTGCTGTCAATCGCCACTGGTGAACCTTCCGGTATGCTCACTTCTTCTTCTTCTCCTCCGTTAAATCCCCACAGTGCCGTTGCCGCCCGTGCTGCCTCTCCGCGCCGGCATCGACCCGGCGTTCATCTCAGCGCTGGCCTCAACCCGGTCGGCACCGCATTGGGGCCGATTACCATCGACCCCAATGCCGACGAGCAGTAGCCGGTAGTGATGTCGGCTACTACTTGATTAGGATAATTAACCCCTAATCAAACTATGATTAGGGTTTAATAACCCTAATCACAATTTGATTAGTTTTTTTAGAAATTATTTATTGTTAATTTTTAGAAATTAATTATTGTTAATTTTTAGAAATTAATTATTAATTATTATAAATTAATTGTTAATTAGATTAATTATTAGTTTAATATTAATTAATTAGTTGCGCGGAATCGTCCACTAAGGACTCGTGCCAGAACCGTCCACTTTGGACTCGCGCGGAATCGTCCACAATGGATGGACTCGTGTCGAAATCGTCCACTTTGGACTCGCGCGGAATTGTCCACTATGGACTCGCACCGGCATCCATAAAGTTAGAAAAAAAATCAAGACGAGTTGATACGTTTCACATACGATCGACGAGTCAAGTTTTAATTTTGCAAAACCTTAGATCCGTTCGGGGGTTGTATGTTCGTGTAAACAAAGTTAATGATCTTTCATACGACGTACAACCCTTGAATTGTCCCTAATTCGATAATTTGGGAGCATAGTTATTTATATTGCACTTAGTTTATTTTTTTTAGTCATTAACTTCATTTTTAAATTTTGGCTTGTATCTCCCTTGTTCTCCGATACGCGCCCAGATGATATGCGTATTCGGAGAACTATAGGGAGATGCTGCCGAAATTTAGAATGAAGTTAATTACTAAAAAAAATACTAAGTTCAATATGAATAACATGAATCCTGAATGGAATAAGACCATCCCACCTAAAGACATTACCTAAAGATATTGCAAATTTTTTGACAGAACATGTTGGGCGATCGAAGTTGGATGTACCGACGAATTCATCGTGGAGCTATAACGGACAAATTTCGAGTAGGCGTAACTTACTTCTTAAATTTCGCCTACTCGAATGAAAAATTCCTTAGTGGTGATAAAATCCGATATCCGTGCCGGAAATATTCGAACATAAGATTTTTGGACTGAGAAACTGTCACACTGCATCTGTATACAAAAGGATTCACACCAATATATTTTGTGTGGAATTATCACGGGGAGTCACGTCAAGTTGGGACGTCGAGCAATCATGTTGTCCAAACTCATGGTGAATATTCTTCTGCTGATGTTTCTTCTTCCAATCCACCTAATCCTTATAGAATAATGATTCTTGATAGTCTTGGAAGATAATTCCATTTAAATGATAATATTGAGTCAGTTACTGAGACGGTAGTGCCACCAGATACTGTGACAGTTGAAGTCACTGAAGAACAACCTGAGATACAGATTGAATTGCCGAATAAGGAGGCTGCAGAATTTTACAAGATGTTGAAAGCTGCCGATGAACCTTTGTATGATAATTGTCCTAATTATACAAGATTTTCGGCAATGGCACAACTCCTGAACATCAAGTTCGATTGTAATATCAGCGAGATTGCGTTTGATCGGATTGCAGGCTTTATCAGTGGTATGCTACCTCCAAATAACAAGTTTGAGCCAACATTTTATAAGACAAAAAAGTTGATGATGAAATTAGGGCTTGGGTACGAAAAGATACACGCGTGCCCAAATAACTGCATTTTATATTATAAAGAAAATGCACAGTTAGAACAATGCCCGATATGTGAACATCCTCGTTACAAGGAGAAGAAATCAGTCTGACAAAAAAATATTCCCTTTAAGGTGCTTCGGTATATATTTTCCATTGACACCGAGGCTTCAAAGGTTATTTATGTCGAAAAAGACTGCCCCCTATATGAGTTGACATACAAGAAGTCGTGATGATACAGTAATGACTCATCCATCCGACAGTGAAGCACGAAAACATTTGGATAGGTGTTATCCATCATTTGCCGGGGAGACTAGAAATATCAGGTTTGGATTGTGCACATATGGTTTTAATCTGTTTGGTAATTCGGCAACTCCGTATTTAGTATGGTTAGTGTTGTTAACAGTTTATAATTTGTTGCCCTCAATGTGTATGAAAGATGAATTTATCTATCTTTTGATGATTATTCTGGGTTCTAAGGGTCCTCGCAAAGAAATTGGCATATTTCTCCGTCCCCTAATTGATGAATTCAAAACATTATGCGCTGAGGGAGTTGTCACTTATGATTATTACCGAAAGCAAAACTTCACTTTACGAGCTGTTATATCGTGGACAATCAATGATTTCCCGGCCCATGGCATGTTGTCTGGTTGGAGCACGCATGGTCGACTCTCTTGCCCGTATTGCATGGAACACTCAAAATCTTTCAGTCTTGAGAATGGTCGAAAAATTTCCTTCTTTGATTGTCATCGCCGATTCCTACCGTCTAACCATCAGTATCGAAGGAATCGTGACAAATTTATCAAAGGTAGAGTCGAAAGAGATGAGCCACCACCGATGTTGTCTGGTGAACAGATGTTAGCACGTGTTCAATTACTTCCAGATATTACTTTTAGTCGGAATGTAAGAATCTCAGGCTTTGGTCAAACACATAACTGGGTGAAGAAAAGTATTTTTTGGGAATTGCCGTATTGGAGTTCATTACTGATTCAGCATAATTTGGACGTCATGCACATTGAAAAAAATGTGTTCGATAATATTTTTAACACAGTGATGGATATTTCCGGCAAAACTAAATATAATGTGAAGGCCCGACATGATGTAAAAATACTTTGTAAGAGGCCTGAGTTAGAGTTGCAAGAGGTCAACCGACGATTTCATAAGCCAAGGGCGTCGTATGTGTTAAATAAACAACAGATGAAAGATGTGTATCGATCAATGGATCAAAGAACTCAAATTATCCTATGGATATGCCTCAAACTTATCTCGATGTGTAAACGTCGATGAATGCAAAATATTGGGGATGAAGAGCCACGATTGTCATGTATTCATGCAGAGATTGCTTCTGGTTGCGTTTCAAGATCATCTACATGATAAGATTTGGGATCCGTTGACAGAGTTAAGTATGTTTTTCAGAAACATTTGTGCAATGTACTTCGAGTCGAAGATATGACAATACTTGAAAATAATATTGTTGAAATCATATGCAAGCTGGAGCAGATTTTCCCTCCTGTATTTTTTGACTCGATGGAGCATCTACCGATACATTTGGCATACGAGGCACGAGTTGGTGGCCCCGTTCAATACCGGTGGATGTACTTATTTGAAAGATACATGAATCGTCTGAAGAAAAAAGTAAAGAACACCGCCGCAGTTGAAGGTTCCATATCAGAAGCATATATAATTCAAGAAATTTCAACTTTCTGCTCATTTTATTTTGAATCAACCATCAAGACAAGACTTAATCGTCTTCCACGAAATGACGACGGGGGAGTTCGACCATCAGACAGGGGAGCTGGACCATCAGATGGTTGTTTAAATATCTTTTGTTACCCCGGTCGTGCTTTGGGTTCTCGTTCGTCTCGATTCTTAAACGATGAAGAGTATCATTTGGCCTACTTGTACGTTTTACTAAACTGTCTAGAGATTGAGAAGTTCATTGAAATATTTGACATTGAGATGGTGACAAGATACTCAATTTACAGCGATGATGAATTAGAAAAATTATGGAATCGTGAGCTCCCTAATTGGTTTCAAGCTTACAGCACAGAACACAGAGGCGAAATAGATAATCAAATCTTTGAGTTTGCTAGCGGACCGGCACAACTTGTACAGTGTTATAATGGTTATTTTGTCAATGGATATAAATTTCACACACTTGAATATTCATCTACAAAAAAGACTATGAATGCTGGGGTCTGCGTCAAAGGGACAACGTATGCTGAATGTGATATTGACTTTTACAGACTATTGGAAGAAGTCATTGAATTATAATTTTTCGGATGTAAATCAGTTGCCCTTTTTAAATGTCATTGGTTCGATACAAGCGATAGGGGCATGAGAGTTCATCCAAAGTATAAACAGCTGGTCGAGGTCAATTACAAATCAAATTTGGCTTCAAATGAGCCATTTATATTGGCATCTCAAGCTAAACAAGTATATTATATGCAGTATTCGTCTCGAAAGAAAGACATGACAGATTGGCGTGTAGTCTGTAAGACTAAAGCCAGAGGAAAAATTGATCCAATAGTTGGAGATAATGAGCTAGCATATGACTTCTATCAAGAAAAGGATCCTTCCGAAGTGGAACGAGTTAGTCCAATACTCGAGGATGATGACACAGAGTTAGTTCAATTGGAAATAGAATAAGTTGATGAGGACGATAATAAAGTTGAGGAAGGACAGAATGAAGATGAGGGAGACGAAGAAGAATTTCAAGATTCAGATACAGCAGAACAAGAAGAAGAGTATTACACGGATGATGATAATGACGATGATGAATAATTGTAAATGTGAAGTATATATTCAATTATTAAATATATCTATTATATATAATCTAATTATATTAAAAAATTTACGGCTATGGTTCAAGATATCAGTTCTCAAGGAGGCATTCCTCGTAGGACCCCCCGACGATTACCACCCGCCCCACCAGTACCCACTGACCATTCGTCTTCCACCACCATCCCCCCACCTCTAGCCACCATCCCCCCACCTGGTCCGACCACCATTCCCCCACCTGATCCATCCACTAATCCCCCAGCTAATATGGTCACCATCCCCCCACCTCTAGCTACCATCCCTTCAGCTGATCCAGGCCCGTCGACATCGAGACGTAGGCCACGATGGTCTAACAAAATTCTCCCTCCGCCACCCGAGGGACAACTACGCAGAGCAGTTACTGTGCGCCGAAGAAGGTAAGTATATGCATTAATTATTTCTTATATTTTATTTATAATTCAAAATATCATAATATGAATTTATATATGGTGCATATTTGAGCAGGAGGACGTCCCCCGCACGATAGCGGGGACGATCCGGAAGTTTATGCACGGGGCGTGGCCTACATGGTCTCACGTGCCCCGTGAGCATATAGATCTTTTGCTGTGCATGAGCGTCGTATGGTATGTATAATTTCCTTACTTTTAATTAAATTATATATTATGTATAATGATACTAATGTATTTGTTTTCTAATGTAAGATGTGTGTGACGGAGGACGGCATCGTCCGACGCCCGTCGATGATGGAGGTGTTTGAGCACACCCACCGTCGTCGATGATGAGCGGGGGACTACGTTGATAGCAGAGCATCGTATATAATGGTAAGTATTTATATATGTCTATTTGATTTACACAATTTTTATTTTTATTTATAGTTTATATATATAAATAAAATATAAACACATGTAGAAAACTTATTCGAGGACTGTGATCGAGCGTGGAGGGACACTGGAGGAGTTCGACGCAGGAGCTTGGGTGGAGGCAGCAGGTGGCTGGGAGTAGGGGTGTGCACGGGTACCAACACTATTAGAAAAATGGGCATCAGCAACGGCTGATGCCGTTGCTGAGCCGTTGCTGAAGAGCATCAGCAACGGCCGAGCCATTGCAATAGAGCCGTGACAGAAAGTCGCGTTACTGATAACTTAGCAACGGATCAGCAACGGCCGCTCGAGCCGTTGCTAAAAATATTATCAGCAACGGTTTTGCCACGGACTCGGAGCCGTTGCTGATAACATTAATAGCAACGGCCGCTGAGTCCGTAGCAACGTCGTTAGTAAAAGCCCGTCGCTAAGTCGTTGCTGTAGGTCATCAGCAACGGCTTTCGATACACTTTTAGCAACGACTTTCCCACAGACGGCCGTGGGAAAGCCGTTGCTGATGATGTGAACCTGGTAACGAAAAAATTTAAAATTTAAAATTTCCATTGATACATTGATACATTATCTGATACATAACTCACACACCCATACACTCATGCACACATTCATTCACACATCACAAACACACCAAGATATACATCAAAACAATTATATTTATATTGATAATTATCCACGATAGTATAAAAATAATTCAAATGCAAAATTGAAGTATCAATATCCAAACAAAATAAGTTAAACAAGTTCAATATCTCAGTAACAAAGTCAATATAAAAAAAAGTCTCAGGATGACGATGGAGGATGGCCTAGATCATATGGCGGGGTCTGGAGTGCTTGAGTGTACACCGGCGTGGACTGACTCGAAGACGATGGATTAGATGATGCCGAAGAGATGCCTGCTTCGGGATGACCTGACATGTTGCGTAGCATAGCTTGTATATCCGCCATCATCTGACTCTGGCGCTCCATTATCTCAGTCTGACGCGCGACCGTGTCCTCTAGAGTCCTTATTCTGCTACTATGATCATAACTGGATCTAGAGGTGGACGGCCGCTCACCAGCGACCGGAGGGGTCGGTGCCCCAAGTGACCCTAGTACGGCTCGCGCATGACCACTATCTGTGAAGCCATATACGCGGCCATGGTCCCAGCTACCTGCGGCCTCGACCCACGATGCTGCGTCAAAGTCCTCGGAGGTACCCCCGCGCTGCACCACCGTCTGGCTGTAGGTCTCCTACTCGAGTTTGATTTTTTGTTTAATATTTATCATAAAACTTAAATTATAAATATATAATGAATAATTTAAACAAATATATAATTACCATAATGTATGCAGTGCAGTTGTCGATGTACTCCCCCGTCCCATGTGCTCGACGGTGAGTCCGCTCAAACACCGCCATCGGGGAGGGTCGCTGGACAGTCCCGTCATCCGACACCGTCGTCTACATTTACAAAACAAATACATTAATTTATACACATAGTAACAAATAAAATATATAATTAAAAGATATACTTACCATACGGTTCGCGTGCACTGCAAATGCAACAGAGCCGCCGGTGTGACGCGCTGCTCCCCCCGACATGCGATTTCTAGCCGCATTCCGAGAAACCTCCTGCCATCGATCCATCGACCATATTCCCACGAGCTGGTCCCATATATCCGGAGTAATCCAACCGGGGCCGTATCCCCGAGTCTCCGCGATGTTAGTGGTCTCAGCTCGGGCCATCGCTTGGGACCGAGCCTGCCCCAGCTACCCGTTGTACCTTGCCCGGGAAATAGCCTCCCAGGCAGCGTAAATTGTAAATTGTAGGGATGTCAATTATAACCACACTTGCATCATGCAGATCAATTTTTTCTTTAAAATGGATACACATGCAGATATGGCTTAATTTGAAAAATCAACACCTGCGCAAATGCGGTGTGGGTACGGTATGAAAAGTATATTCACACCATGTCATACCTGCATCTGCGCGCATCCACATCCCTATTCGCGAACAATTACTCTATTACCCTTAATTATTCTTATATATGCATAAATATGTAATACAATAATTACATCAGGACCTCATATATTTATCATACAGTTAACAAGTTGCCAATTTATTTATCTGATTTAGTGATTTATTCTTTTTATACAATATTATATATTATGTATTTAGGATGTGGTGTGCGTTCTGAATTTACATTATACAGTGTAGATATAGTATCAAATATTCATATCTGCTACGGATATTGATGTGCGGTTGTGGATTGGTGTGCAGATATGATTTTTTGCACTATTTGCACCATATCTAGTACTCTGTTATCGCTAATAAATTGGTATTAATTATAATTTGGTAGAAATAGGAAAATATTTTAAATCAAGATTCTTGCTTTAGTGCTTTCGAATATATTTATGGAAGTAATGCTGGTACACCACTTGTTTTGATAAAAATATTTTGGAATGTAATATGTAGGGAATTTTTTTTCTAATTACTTGCTTGTAAAAGATAGTAAATTTGTCTTTATAAAGAACTCGACCATAGTGTTTTAGATCAGATCCGTAAGAGTTGAAAGATAACAAGAGTTTGGAGTTACTAGCCGTAGCAATATGAGGGAAGGAACCAATAAAAATAAAATGCTAGCACCAACTACATCATGATCATGTGTGAGGTTCAAGGTTCAATCCCACGGTGTCTATCGATGCCCATCATCTTGAGAGGTAGTTTCTCATTTTTCGTCTCATATTAGGTTATACTTTTTTTGTCTCATATTAGGTAAAGTAAACGTCAATCTAATTGGTGACAAAAAGTTAAATCGGTAGGCTAAGAGATATATAAATTTTATGAGGAAGAAGATGTTACCATTAATTCTCATTACACGTAGAATAAGTTACATATATAATTACATCAAACAGATTTTTCATATTATTGCTACTTTTTTGGATTTTATTTATTTACTATATTTTTAAATTCTACTACTTTCTTGAAAAGAAATGGCTAGTCTTGTAATCAATCATCTGGAATTCATTTTTAGAGGTACAAAATGTGTAGAATAAATTTGTAGACAAAATGAGAAAGGAGAAAAGAGGAGAGTCTTGTAATCAATCATCAAATTAAAGGAGGTTAAAGTCTTTGATTCTAATAGGCAAAAATGATTCTAATGATGATCATATGAGAGGGAATTTAATGGCTTACTTTAAATTCGAGATATTTGATCTCTTAATGTGGTTACTTCGAGCCACTAATAACATAGAGCTTTTTGCTAATTTTTCTCTCTGCCATTTTTTTTTGTCGATATGATTTTTTTTTATAGTCAATGTAAAAGTATTCCAAAGGAAGAAAATTTTTACTTTCAATATTGATAAATGATGGTATCTTATCTATTATTTTCTTCTTTTAGTTTCTGTCTTGATTTTTGTTACATTTCTTCGTTACATGTTAGGGCATTTTTTAAATAAATGGTTTTTGTTATATTTGTCAGTTGCCTTGTTCGGGTAGAAGAGAAAGGAAGAGAAAGGAAGAGAAAAGAAGAAGCTTTCTCT
Source organism: Canna indica (assembly GCA_034359265.1). Taxonomy (NCBI): domain Eukaryota; kingdom Viridiplantae; phylum Streptophyta; class Magnoliopsida; order Zingiberales; family Cannaceae; genus Canna; species Canna indica. The sequence goes on along the minus strand of CP136898.1, from coordinate 2,360,319 downwards.
TGTTTGACCGCAAAAAATGCAAAGAGGAGAAAATAAGCTAATACTATTTTTATTCGTATAATACTCTTAGAATCGTTTGTTATATATTTAGAATATAATAAAGTGATCAATATATAGATCAATTATTTTTATTCGTATAATTTTATTTCTTTTGGAGAGTAGGGAAATTCAATTCATGTTCTTTTTCTTACATGTGAACTTAGGGTAGATTTTGTTTTTCTTATTTTTTTAATTCAATGTGCAAGACAATTATGGATAAAATAGGTAAGAAAAATATATATAACTTATGATATTTCTCTTCTCTCCACTTTTTGTCAAAATCAAGAAGAAAAAAATTGCTCACGTGAAGAGAAGTGAGTTGAGTTATGTCCACTTATCTTCTTATTTTCTATCCAAATAGGCGAAACTTGTATTTTTTTCTTGAATATTCCTAGGGGTGAGCATCGGTTCGGTTCGGTTCGGTTAATAATCGAATCGAATAATCGGTTAACCGAACCGAACAAAATTTTTTTTTTTAACCATTTATCGAACTGAAAAAATTTGGTTAAATTTGTCTCAATTATGGTATGTACTTTCATTTGTCTCATTTGTATATATATGTTCTAAGACATTTGTGTCAATTATGGTATGTCGTCTAATTTTCGTCAACAACTCGTTAAACTAATGATGTGGCATGCTGACATGTAATAAAAAATATTTTTTTAATTAAAAATTTAGGATCTGAATTCGCTCGCACCAATGATGGGCGCAGCGAACGCTCTGCTATGATCAAGGCCGAAGTTCGGAAGGACTCGAAGGTGAGACTTGGCTGTGGGACTCTGCCACAGACGAGGAGTTTCGCGTCGCAATTGAGCTCGCCAAGACATACAACTTCCGTTCAGTGTGCTCATCTTGGCGCTTCGCCACCCCGCAGATCAAGTTCACTCCTCTCTTGATGTTCCCCTTAGACACCACCACCGGCACCATGCATCAAGTTCTTCAGCCCGTCCGACGATCGCTCATTTCAACTTACAAAGGATTACCTCCGGGACAAAGTGCTATGCGGATCGACCGAGGGCATGCTGGTGCTGATGGACAAGTGCGCTACAATGTCCCTCTTCAATCCCTTCACCCCGCCCATTTCGGCCTAGTTCGATCGTCGATTCAGGTTTCGTGTTTTCGGGTTGATTTTTGGGTTCTTTTGCATCATAAAGGGGATTTGTACAATTATTCTAGACACCCTAAATCTAAACTCTATCTTCCCGACGAATTCGAGCGTCGACGAGCGTCCTTCCGATTTTTTTTTTATCGTGGACGTCGTGCATTGTTCGACTTGAAACCTGAAAATATTTCTACATGAAATCATTAATTTCATGTTTGTTATCATTAAAATCGAGATTAAGATCTATGTTGAAAACCTTAGAACAACAACATCATCGAAAATGTCATTCACTTTTGGTCTCGCGCGCTTATGCACCCTTCTATGGTCGCTTGACATGTTTGTACTTTTTTTCTTTGCTGTGTATTTTTCTTCATGTACTAAATGCGGGAAGTCTGTGAGCTCTTTTCAATATGATGTAATTTCTCCGTATATATTAACATATAATGCAATTAGTTAATGAATGAACTTGCAAACTGATTAGTTGGCCAGACTTAATTTTTGGAGCAAACAATGGATATTGTAGACATAAATATTCAATTAACAATGAATTAATGTCCATGTTCAAAAACATGGAGGGAGACAAGATGATGAAATGATTAAAAGTTGGCATGTGGAAATGTCTTGAATCTTGATGTGTTTAATTGTACATAGAACCAGATGAGATTATAGAGTCCCCCACTAGATTTGATCCCACAAAATATGGATGTCATTGATTAATTATGAATCACACAATTCATTATAATTCATTGAGTCCGGCTCACCAAGAAACACAAGTCATTTTCTGATAACTAATTAATATGCATGTTATATATCTAATTAATTTATCTTAGAGCATTTTTTTCATTTTTTATTACTATATATACGATCAATATATGATGTATTATTCATCATTTTATTTAGACAATAATTAATACAGGGTTAATTTCAATTTAGTTTCTATATACAGTTTAAGCCCAAATCTAGTTTAATTATCATATTTTAGAAGAAAAAAACTTCAATTTCATCCCTAATTCGAACGACATTATTATTATTTTTGGGAAAATACGAATGCGAGTTACACATAAAAGGGGAAAAATTATTGTGTTGTTGTTTTACTTTTTATATTATCATTTTTTTGTAAGATTTTCATTAGTTAGATTTTTTATAATAATAATAATAATAATAATAATAAATGTGGATCTATGAAATGGGAGTGTTATTTTAATTATGAAATAAATAAAGTGAATTGTGAGACAAAATCACATGCAAATGGATATGTAAAGGAGATGGATTGAATTTGGACACTTGGTGTTGTTATCATGCTAGCTACTAGCTTTAATATTTTCAATTAAAAATCAATTAATCACATAAATGAAATTAAGATATATGTTATATTACTCTATTTGAGAAGCATTTCGCCTTTGGATCAATGCACAAAAATCACTTAATTACTATGTAAATTATTAAGACTTGGTGCGGCCACCCCACCGATGAACTTTAAACTAAGGCAATTTAAATGTACGTTTATCGGGTAATTATTAAGTCCTAATATAGGCTAATGAATTACTTTTAGCATGGTTTGAATATTGGTTTAATTAAAATGTTTAAGCTGAAGTTTATATTCTTCACTTGAATGACTTAGTTTAGTAGCAATTCTACCCCAACTCAAATAAATTTTCGCGCATAGACTCCTTCATCAATTCAATGATCATATCCTATTTCAGTACCAAGATCATCTATTCATTTCATAGGCCTTAATCATTACCATGATGTGTAAATTGAAATTGATGATAATACATCCATCAAGTCTTTTTAATTAACACAACTTCACATGTACTTTAAATGTGGAGTTGTCTGTGGCTACTAAGCTAGACGACTTCGGTTTGCTTTTGGGATATGTGCTTGACTTGACTTGGATCTTGGTGAGGACGTCAAGACTTTAGTCCTGACGATTGTAGTACTTTGATTTATAGTTCAACATTACGAGTACACTGAATGTTGTATTGGTTAATAAGACTTAATGAGTGTACTATCATCAACTTCAAGTTAAATATTACAGTTAGGTCAATTGTTACGACCCATTCAATGGGATAATTAACCCATTAACTTCATATTATTGGTCTAATTAAAATGCTTAAGCTAAAATTGATAGTAGTACACCCATCAAGCATCATTAACCAACACATCATTCAATATATTGACGAATCATTTATCTTACCAAGCATGTCATGATACCCGTCAAGTTTTATTAATCAACACAACTCCATCTTTAATAACTTTCAATGGGCAACACCGGATGTTTATCCGTAAAGAATCTTTATATTTTGCTTCCTAAATAAAATCCATCCAACTACATAACTTTTCTTCTCACACTCTGTTTGGACAAAGTTCAGTAAGGTGAAGGGAGGGGATCAAAAAATTCACCTTGTTTGGATATAACTTAACAAGAGGAATGGAAGGGAAGAAAAAAATTAATCTCGTTTTGATGTACATTGTAAGGGGAAAGAAGAGTAACGAGAAAAACTTTGATTTAATAAACAATTATAACTTTTTATTTTTATGTTATATGTGATGCTTCGAGACAAAACTGAAATTGTAGAAGAGAACCCCAACCAATAGGGATGGGAAGAGACCATTAGGATTTAATGAAATCTTGTAAATTCGTAAAAATAATAAGAATAATTTTATAAATCTATGTTGGATGAATTTTTTATAATTTTATTCATCATCATTCAATCTTAAACCGTGGTTGAAAGAAAATTAAGTTTTTAGAAGGAAACCAAGATAAATAATCTATTTTCTTTCCCCTATGTTGAAATCATAAAACCAAACTAAAGAAATTTTTCACTTCCCTTCTCTCCCCCTCCTTTGAACCCCAATCCAAACAGTGTACTAGACAACCAAGTAGTTTTTATTTATTTGGATGCTCATGCTGTAAATTAACAGCTCGATCATAACTTATAACTCAAAAAACGACCAATTCATTGGCCAATCAGTTAGCAACACGCATCAAAATGTTTCTTCCGACATGCAATGCAAGAACCCTAAACAGAGGAGAACATCATGGAATGTGTAAATAGTTAATTCCTATGAGGGAATGCAAACAAATACTTTAACATTCTTAAATTGACAGCATCCATGTGATCACCAAAACATAGGCATTTTCCTTTTAAGAGATGCCCCTTTCTTAATTAATCATATAATTAATTTGCAACCACCCTACATTATATATTTATATTTATATTTATATTTATGCAGGCATGTTCCATCAGCTTACATATCTCCTTTTATATTGTGCAAGATCTTACAATTCTTAATTATTTCAGATGCTGAAATTAAAGAATCTTCCAGTGATTGAGCCTCAGAAAAATTATTGCAATTAACAGTGTAATTCCACTGTTAAAGAAACAATAATATTGCATTAAATATGCACAAGCAGGACCATATCAACTACAAATGCTGCATGCAGTGTCTGATCCTTTGCAGGAGGAGCAGTGTCCTAACCATATAGGGTAATTTACCCTAAAGGAGGCCAACTATTCTTTTGAATTTTACTTCACCTTAGATGATGAGAACCCTGTTTTTTTATTTTATTTTTTGAAATAAAACTTAAAATGCATTCTGAAAAAAGCTCCTGATGAATATTGGACAGAAGAACAAGTTCATTCAAATTTTTATGTTAGCAAACTTATCTTGATGAATTGGGGGGGGGGGGGGGCAATCGATTCAAAACCTTATCTTGATGAAAGACATGCATTGTAGTGAGCTTGTAGCATGTCAGTATTCAATGCATGGAGCAAGGCCAACCTAAATATACCTACTGAGACAGTGACCTACTAAGCTGCAAGGAAAGCACAAGGTCAAGATTTGTTTACTTCCAGGACTGTGTGACCATTTGCTTCAGATTGAGATATGAGATGTGACTACTACTGGCAGCAGCAGCAGCAGTCTGCTTCTTTCCAGCCAATATGTTAACAGCCTTGTCTATCTCTCTCTCCTCCTTTTTACTGCAGCAAGGGCCAAATTAACCCCAGAAATCTCCAACCCCAACACATCACACACCATGCACCAAATCTCCAACAAGACATCAAGATACATCCAGCCATTCTCTCTCATCAGATACCACCCACTAGCTAGATCATATTATTTGTATTCAATCCAGAAGAACAAAACAAAGGCAGCCAGGATTAAGCTGTTCCCAGATATCACATTAATAAATTGATACTCTAGTCCTTCCCCTTTCCCTACATAAACCCCTACCTCCCCTCCTCCTCTCCTCACTCCTCTCTCCTCCCCTCATCACAATGGCTTCTTCTTGTGCTGTACTTGTGTTAGGGTTGGTGTGCTTGACCACCATGGCCATGGCTGCCACACCCAGGAGACCTATCAATGTCCCGTTCCAGAAGAACTATGTGCCTACTTGGGCATCTGATCACATCAAGTACTACAATGGAGGCAATGAGGTCCAGCTCTATTTGGACAAAAACACAGGTATTCATCACTTGCTTGAGTTTCATTTCGTTTTTTAATAATCAGTATGACTAATGCGGTAGATGGTTTGGGGGTTTGATTTAGGGACTGGCTTTCAATCAAGCGGGTCTTACTTGTTTGGTCACTTCAGTATGCAGATAAAGATGGTTCCTGGTGATTCAGCTGGAACATGCACTGCTTTCTATGTAAGCAGCCAGGCACTAAGTTTGCTTAAATTTGGTCTTTGATTGATTTCTGATATATTTCTTGTCTTCTCTCAGCTTTCGTCTCAGAACTCAGAGCACGATGAGATAGATTTTGAGTTCTTGGGCAACAGGAGCAACCAGCCCTACATCCTGCAGACCAATGTGTTCACTGGTGGCAAGGGGGACAGGGAGCAGAGGATCTACCTCTGGTTTGACCCAACCAAAGACTACCACTCCTACTCTGTCTTGTGGAACATGTACCAGATTGTGTAAGTTCATCTTTCTTCTTTTTTTCTACCTTTTGATCAATTTATGGAAGAAGACGAAGTAGTATTAGCAGTAGACAAGTTGCATACCACAGAAGATGTAGTGAAGGAAACAAGGAGATGTACTTTTAGCGAACAGCTCACGTGCATGACACAATGTGGTAGCCAAACCCCCATGTTGTGTTGCAGGGCTTTTTCAGAGGCGGCCATGGATGGTAGCAGCAGGGCAATTTGGACTTGCTCTTTCAATCTTTCTACTCATTGGCTGCCCCTTGTTTTGAATTCTAAAAAAGTCGAATCTCATTAGAAAATGCGACATGAAAAAGAGGGAATCAATAAAGCAAAAGAGCTCTTTTGATTTGCATGCAGATTCTTCGTGGACGATGTGCCGATCAGGGTGTTCAAGAACAGCAAGGACTTGGGCGTCCGGTACCCGTTCAGCCAGCCAATGAAGATCTACTCGAGCCTGTGGAACGCCGACGACTGGGCGACGCGGGGCGGGCTGGAGAAGACGGACTGGTCGAAGGCGCCGTTCGTGGCGGCGTACCGGGGCTTCCACATCGACGGGTGCGAGGCGTCGGTGGAGGCCAAGTTCTGCGCCACCCAGGGGATGCGGTGGTGGGACCAGAAGGAGTTCCAGGACCTCGACGGCCTCCAGTACCGCCGCCTCCTCTGGGTCCGCCAGAAGTACACCATCTACAACTACTGCACCGACCGCAAGCGCTACCCGGTCATGCCGCCGGAATGCCGGAGAGACCGAGATGTGTGATTTTCGATCCCGTACTCATCCCTATTTCAATTCGGATCTTGCAATTCATGCGCGTCGCCGAGCAGATATATCACATATATCTCTCTTTGTTATTACTATTATTATTATTATTATTGCGGCCTTGCTTATTACATTTGGTGGATTGTGGATGTAAAATTAACGTGGAACTCTAAATATAATATATTTATAATTATTGTTTTTGGTTAATTAAATTAAATTAAATTACATATATATTGTAATAAATAATTCCATGTGGATATAGTTGTAATGGTACGAGAGAATCCATGAAGAAAGCAACGCATGATGCGATGGACTTGGGAACAGCGAGGCATGTGCGCGTTTGTCGGTTTGCTTTCGAGGCCATGCGATGCTCGCAAGCATTAAATGAAGCATGCATCCATGCAGACTTGTGCCTGCGAAGAATTATTTGCGAATGGGGTCACAATCACATGCGACCAGCTAAATTAAATTAATATACTCCAGTATTTATGTTGACAAGCATGCAAAGGTGTATTATTTTTGAGACAATTTTATTTCGAATCAAATTGAATAACAACATATCAACTGAGAATTATTATTTTTCTATAAAAGAAAATGTAGCACTTGACTAAATATTAGGAGTGGAATGTTCAACTATGTTACATTAGCATGGGTAGAATAGTACTCCACTGTTTATTACAATATTCAACCTAAACAAGCTAGCATGGTCGAGTACACTTGAAGTCACATAAGCACGCAGTCTATGCGGTTAGGGATGACAACAAATACTTGTTCAAGCTAGTATTGTACGTGAATATTTACTCGTTTATATTGTACGTGAATATTTACTCGTTTATGATAAGTACTTTAGAACTAATATTTTATTCGTGAGGATATTGTGAGTAAAAAATTTTATTTGTTTAAGGTATGTACGAATATTATAGTACCTGTATCCGCAGCTACCCACTACTCGTGAATATAAATATAATTACAAAAAAAGTACTCTTGTATACATAAACTATAAAATCATTAAAAAAAATTCTTAGAACTTATATTGTTGGTGATATTTATTTTGTTATTGTGAGTTTGAATAATAATAATTATTATTATTATTATTTATTATTTTTAAAGTGTCATGGATACCCGTAAATATCTGTGAGGACCCGTCCCCCGTGACGGGTACCCAATATATATATATACAATATGTATAAACATCAATAGACCAAAAAAAATATTTTTTCTTAAAAATCAAATTATTTATTTTGTAGATGCAAATAAAAGGTACATTACACACACTAGAAAAATCATTGATCAATTATTAGTTTAGCGGTTGGACCATTTAAATATGTTGCCCATCATGAGTTCAATTCTTAGTTATAATAATTTTATTCTCATATTTTTGTGTTTAATGATTATGTTGGAAAGTCTATTTTGTTTAAAAAAACACTAATTAATAAAATCAAGTACTAAATAAGATGTGATCAAGAAGAAACCAACATCTTGTCCATCTTGAATTTGAATGTGTAAAAGAAATTAACCTAAATGCTCAAATATTCTAAGAATAATTTCGTTGATCAATGGCCACCACTATAATCTTCCTAGCCACTCACAATGGTATGAATGGTAATTATATCAACAATCATGAATACGTTATTATATGTGAGTATTAGGAGAATTATTAGGCACATGAGTTGGGAGGATTTAGAATTTCTCATGTAAGATTCATTCATATAATTTTCGAAATTACTTTTAATTAAATTTTTCCTTACAAGTCAAAATAAATGTCTAATTAATGTGGCATTTAATTATGTTATAATTATATTCTTATCGGAGATTTTTTATATATATATAAAATCACCCCTAAAGTCAAATTGTACTCAGGAACTGGGTGAAGGAGGCAGAGAGTCAGTGACCGTGCACTCATCGCCAGGAGCCCAAGTACCACCATATTCTCTCGAATGGGAAGAAATTTTATTAACCATTGAAACCTTCAGGCTGAGACCTTACATCAGAGATGTAGTTTTGGATGAGGTTAGCATCAGAAATGCATAGCCTCGATACATCAGATAACAAAAAATGATAGAGATTACAAGATTTACAAGGATTGATGTTTTGAGAAATATCAACATAATGAGGATCAATGAACATTCTCCATTTGTGGAAGTTATTAATGCAGCTACCAACAATGTTCCATGACTTTGAAGAAGAAGAAGGGATTGAGGGCCTCTCAGAGATACCATAATTTGTCAATTGGTGTGCCAAAAAGTTATGCTCTCTGCTAATATGAATCCACCCAAGAACACCAAGCTTTTTACCAATGCCAAGGATATCAATAACCAGTTCTTTCACATTCCATGGGGGTTTCATATGGTCATTCAAAATGTCAACAACACCCTTGCAATCAGAGAAAATTTTGAGATGTTTAATGTTGATTAGTTCAGCTTTTGTTAAGCACCACCAGATTGCCCTTAATTCAGCACTTAAAATATCAGGAGCATAAGAAGAGCTAAAACCTTTTGTGAATTTTACATTTCTTTCATTGACTATGTAGAAACCAGGTCCAATTTTGCTTGACTGTTTGAGCCAAGCTACATCACAATAAGTAGCAAGAGGAGGGTTGAAATGAGCATGAACACTGGCAAGGTTTCCAGACTTGTGATGTTTGTTATCCCTGCTATCATTGCAGTGAAAACTGGACAGTTTAGTCACATCAGCATCATTGAACACTACCTTTATAGGATTACACTTATTCAATTGCTTCACATTGTTTAGCTCAGCTAGAACTCTAGATATCAGTGTATTGTGGCCAGCAAATTTATCCTTGAAACATGCCTCATTTTTATTCTTTCATAAGATCCATAGACCAATTGTAATACTGCATAACAATGTCATCCTTCTATCCTTGTTCAAATCTTTCCTTTCATCAGCCCATTTTTCATGTATCCAATTGTCCATAGATTCAAATTTATGGTTTAAAGCAGATTTTAAATCAGCCCAGAATTTGATAGCATAGTTGCATTCAAAGAAAATGTGAAAAATGTTATCCTAGTCTATTTTGCAGATCCAACATTCATGTTCAGAGATGATCTTCATCATGGAAAGCCATTTGGAAGTAGGTAATCTCCCTTGGACTAACTTCCATAAGAAAATTTTAATTTTTGGTAGAATTTTCAGGCTCCATAATAATCTCCAGTTAAAAACTTTGTCAGTTTTTGAAACAGCTTCATTTTTCAGGAAATTATAGGCACATTTGCAGTTCAACTTTCTTTTCTTATTTAGAACCCATATCCACTTATCATGTTTGTCCTTCCAAGGCAAGTAAATTTTAGAAATCGAGTTCACCAAGTCAACCCCAAAGAGCTGTGGAAGGAGAGGTAAGTTCCATTCCTTGTTAAGGATGAGATCACTTACCATATTGATTTCATTCATCTTGTTAATATTTATGAATGTTGGTCATCTATTGATAGGAAGGCAATCAATCCAGGGATCTTCCCAAGCATTAGTGGAGTGTCCATTTCCAATTCTTATTTTTAGACCATCCTTCAGTTTGTGTAAAGTCATGAACAGACTCTTGGTGGCCTAGCTTTTGCCTTTGTCACAAGCTTCATTCCATGGATGAATTCTATCATGTTTTGTAGTCAGTAAGTTGACCCAGCTAGAGTTCTTTCGGTTCAGCAAAGGAATGATCCTTTTGGCATGAATTGAAAATTTTACTAGCTTTAAATCCCTGATTCCTAGGCCCTCATTGAGCCTACTAAGAGAGATTTTTTTTCAATTTGCAAGATGAAGATCATGCTTTTTCTTTCCAGACTTCCAAAAATAATTCCTAGCTAGTTTCTCATAATCTTTTACCACAACATCATTGAGCCATGTGGTAGCCAGGGTGTGGATAGGAATTGAGTTAACCACAGAGTTTAATAGCACAGCTTTGCATGCTTGAGTGATATTCTTACTTGCCCAACTTTTCAATCTTTTTTTAGTTTTGCCTATGATTTGTCTTTGAATGTTAATAGGTGTTCTACCCTTGTCAATATGAGCTCCCAAATATTTGAATGGTAGAGAACCTTCTCTAATGCCCAATAAAGCACATATATCCATCTCTCTTGGCTTTTGGGTAGTCACTTGGGAAGAAATATTCTGATTTCCTAAGGTTGATACTCTGGTTGGTTATATCACCATACAAGCTTAAGACTTTTTTAAGGTAAGCACAAGACCTTTTGCAATATTTAATTAACAAGATTATATCATCCGCAGAGAAGAGATGGCTGAGACAAAAAAAATTGTATTTGAAAGCTTTGATATGCCCATTTTTAACCTACTGTTCAATCATAACAGATAGTAGCTCTTGAACAATGATGAACAAGTAGGGTGAAAGAGGATCACCTTGTCTCACCCCTTTGAAACTTTTGAAACTTTTTGATTGGATCTCATTTATGCAACATTTAAAGCTAGCAGCCTCCAGACAAGTAGTAAATCAATTGACTAACTTAACAGGCAAGTTCATGCAATAGCAGATGTTTTTAAGAGCTATGAATGCTTTCTTTACTATTTTCCAATTATACTAACAATTTCAAAAAGAATAATGATATTGTCATGCATATTTGTTTTTTCTACAAAAGCTGATGGCTCTTTTGTAATGATATCTCCAATTCAGAATTTTAGTCTATTGACAATAACTTTTGAGAAAATCTTATAGGCCACATTGCAAAGTGCAATGGGCCTATAGTCTTTGATGCCCTGTGGATTATCACCTTTCGGGATGAAGATAAGGTTAGTTTGACCATGATTCAGGTAATTTCTCATCATGGAATAAACCATCTAAAGCTTCCATATATGAATTCATTATTATCTCCCCGAATTTCCAGAAGAATTCTAGGTTGTAGCCATTAGGCCCTGGTGCTTTCCTTTTGCCTAAACTGTTCATGGCTAGAATGACTTCTGATTCAGTGAACTTTTCAGTAAGCATGTTGTGATTATTTTTAGGGATTTTCCTCCAATTCAATTTTTTTATCTCATCCCAGTTTAATCCATTATCATGTAGACAATCTTTCCTCCATAGATTGATGTACCAGTTAACAAATTCAGCCAAAATCTATTTAGTATCAGTGTACACTTTTTCTTCTACAGAGATTTGAAGTATGGTATTATGTCTTCTTTTATACTTTACCAAATTATGAAAGTACTTGATATTTTTATCATTCATATCCACCCAATTTGTTCTTGGTTTGGTCCATTATTTAATATAGATTTGCCTATTGAGGGTCATAGTCTTGTTTGTGAGACAATTAAGCTTGTTAATCTCATATTCAGTAGCAACTTTTGCTTCATCTGCAGCTTCTAAGGCCCCAAGTTCCTCAAGAGTAATTTTAAGATCTTTCTCCGTTGAGCCAAAGATTTATCTGCTCCAGTTACTTAGGGAGAAGCCGAGACTACTTAAGCAATTGCCAAAATAGCTAGTTTTGTTTCTTATGGAAGATTTCAATTGGCAATCTTTGACCGATAAATAACTGAATCAGGACATATACGCTGACCATTGAATGCACACTTTATTTTGCAACTCTATGACTGTAGTGGATAGAATGGAAACATATAAATTCCTTATTTTGAAAAAGTGACAACTTTAGTTTCATTTTTTTATATGATCAAATGTGGAATTCATGAACAAGAACAATGGCATATTATCCAAATTAGATCAAGGAAAATGACATCCACCAAGCTTTGTCCAAGACCAATCAACCCTAATTCGCACATCGTTCATGTGCTTAGAATTTTTTTTGTTCGTAAAATACAAAATGTTTAAATTAAAATTGATAATATATAGTTTAATTTGTCCCGATTTGTCAACATGAAACTTAAATGGGTTAAAAAGCTCATGTATTGTAATTTATTATTGTGTTGGTATGTTTACTTTAGTGGATAGAATATATATGATAAGACAGGATAACAAATGAAAGAAAGAATTGAACATAGATTTATATTTTTTAAATCCTAATTTTTTTTAAGCCAAGCACTAAATAAATAAGGGATTGAAATTCATCCCTCGTTGTATCATCTTTTATCGTATGAAATAAACAACTTAACAAAGGCACAAAGTAACTTTTATTAAATGCATTTTTTAAGAAAAAGCAAGTTTGTATTAATCACAAGGGGTGAGTAATACAAGTAGGGATGTCCATTCGGTTCAAATCGAATCGAACCGACTGAATTAAACCAAATCGAATTTTTGTTCACACTAATATTTCAACCCGAACTCGAATCGAATTATGCCTAAACCGATCTAATCCGAACCAAAATTATTTGGTTCGATTTCAACCCGAAAAAATCAAAAATTTATCCAAACAATGTATTAACCCTAACGGGCCTAACCCACTTACTCTAACTACTCGACCCGAACCCAAAATCTGGAAAAAAAAATTAATATTTTTAGTTATTCGGTTTTCGGTTCGGGTCGGTTCCCAAATTTTGGGAACCAGATCCGAACCGAATAGCATTGTTCGGGTTCGATTCGGGTCAAGAACCGAACCCCACAGCGTTGAAACCGAACCGAACCAAATAATTTGGTTCGGTTTTCGGTTCAATTCGGTGTGAACCGAATAATGGACATGCCTAAATACAAGTCATAATTATGGGAAAAGAGTAAAATAAAAACACGCTCAAGACAAAATGGGCAAATAGACACAAACTCCTCTATAGTACAAGCCTCTAACAAGGAGACCCCGTAGGTGTAGGTAAGTCATAATCGTGTCGAAGTGCCTAAAGGGCCACTATCGGATGTCTCGGATGTTTCACTACGACAAATTAATATAATACCGACTCATTTTAATAGAGAAATTGATCCTTTTGGGGGTCTAAATATGAGTTTAAACACACTCAAAATAGTTAGTATGAGGATAAATAATGATGGATGAAGAAAATACAGAACTAACGTCCAAAAGAGACGGTGATATTAAAATAACAAATAGGGGCGCCAATTTATTGAATACCAACGCCTAAGATATAGGTGTTGATATTCAAATATTAAAATACATTAATTTTATTCATATTATTAATTTATAAAATATATAAAATATTATAATTTTTTTAAGTTTAACCGGATATTTATAATATTTAAAAGTAATAAAAAAATTTAAATTATGTGTGACTATAAATATGATATTTATAATAACTAAGAACTATTTAAAAAATAATTTGTATCAACGTGAGACTTAAAATAATTTTCATCTCATTTATAATTTTTTTATTATAAAAAATAAATAATCGACGCTTGTATAATTTTTATCAATGTGTCCCTAAACTAATGATGTGAGAATAAATCTGCCAAAATACGCATAAATCCCAAAATTTGGCACCTATATAGGCATCGGGTTCCTAGAATCTGGCACCAGCTTGGAGCTGGCATCTGAAACTAGGAAATCGACGCCTAACTGGCACCCGTCAATATCATGTGCCGATTTCAAACTGGCACCTGACACATGAGTCCATAAATTTATGCCTGTTTTACACTTTTTTGTTGCTATGCTCCTTAAAAGCGAAGAGCCCTCAGATGCAAGTTCCACGAATGATCGTCCTCTCATTCGCGAAACACCTGTTGCATTTTTGCGATATTTTTTTTAAAAAAATCATACATATATAAAATGCTGAGATCATTCTCTTGATTTCTCTTAATTAATATATTAATGTTGTAAGTTAATAAACTAAGGTGATGTATTTGGATCCAGGAATCCTGATTCCCAACCACAATGCAAGAAATGAAAAGGATCGGTGTATGAAGAAGCCTTACACTCATCAGCCTCCCTTTGAGTTGGCTGATGCGCTTTATTCTTGCCATATGCTAGACTGTGTTGCACTTCTCCTCCTTATAAACTACTCCTAATCATTCTTCTTCTACCATTCATGTACATTAGAATTATATTCCACTTGTATTCCGCCCCCAGGTTGACAAACAAAACACCAAAACTGTATTGTCATCTCATACTAATTAAGTTGCTACTTAAATTATAAGTACAGAAGAAGAATATTCTCCTCTAGCTTTTTCATGCTCCATCTCATTCAGCCTGTCTTCAAATAAATATATGAACTTCTTCACTGAATCTCTTTATTTATGCAAAACTGTAATTAATCATCATTCAGATCTCGTATTGTGTCTCGAGAAGATCTATTATTCTCTTTTACGTGTTAAAATCTCATATTGTTTAAAAATATGATCAAATTAGCCTTTAAATAGTTTGAGAATCATCTCCTCATGAACTAGCTTTTGGGATGAATTAGACCAATTAATTTTTTAACATGATATTAGAACCTATCATGTGGTTGATATTGTGTCACCCGCAGATATCCAATCCTGCAAAGCTCCACGCTCCAGATGTCCAATCCTGAGCGTGAGAGGGGTGTGTTAAAGTCTCACATTGGTTAAAAATATGGCAAAGGTAGTCTTTAAATAGTTTGGGCAATTCTCTCCTCATGAGCTAGTTTTTGGGGTGAGTTAGACCAACTAATTTTTTAACATGATATCAGAGCCAAACATGTGGTTGATATTGTGTCACCTGCAGATGTCCAGTCCTGCAAAACTACACGCTCCAGATGTTCAATCTTGGGCGCAAGGGAAGTGTGTTAAAATTCCACAATGATTAAAAATATGATCAAAATAGATTTTAAATAGTTTAGGCAATCCTCTCCTCATGAGCTAGTTTATGGGATGAGTTAGGTCTACTAATTTTTTAACATTAAGTACAGTGCATGAGTTGTCCCAATTTGGTGTAAAGCTTTGTTTTAATAACATACATAATGTGGGTTAAAATACTCTTCTTAATTAAATGACACTACCATTTTGCTCACTATATAAACCCTTTCACTTGCCCTACCTCCTACAAGCCATCTCTCTCTCTCTCTCTCTCTCTCAAAACAGTGTAAGATGACGAAGGAAGAGAACTTGAAGGTGAGCAGCACATATAACTCTCTCTCTCTCTCTGTATATATATATATATATATTTATATGTATCAATTACTTATTGAGAAGATAGAAATTTGTGCAGAGAGTTGAGCTGAAGGTTTCAGTCAACTGCTGCGATGGCTGCAAGAAAAAGGTTTTGAAGGCCTTAAGCATGAAAGGAGTACTGAGAACAGACATCCACCCAACTCTCCCCAGAGTCACCGTCATCGGTAATGTTGATGCTGGAATTCTCATCAAGAGGTTGTCGAAGGTGGGAAAGACCGCCGAGGTTTTCCCCCAAGGAGAGAATAAGAGCTCCGAATCTCCTGAGAAAAAACCAGAGAAACCATGTAATAAGGAGAAAGACAAAGACGCCGAGAAGGCCAACCCAAAGAAGGAGAAGTCCGCGAACTCGAGTGACGCCAATAAGAACAACGAGAGCAAGAGCAATGGAGATGACGACGACGTCAGGAAAGCTAACGCGAGTGAGAAAGAGATCACCGACAGTACTGCCAAGAACACTTCCCCTGAAAGAACAATGAGCTCGTACCCAACAATTGTTCCGCAGATGAGCTACATGATGAACCCGGGCATGGTGCACGCAAGAGTTTACTACCCGATGCCGCCATGCTACACCATGTGCGCCCATCCCAGCCCTGCAGCATACTACCAAATGCCGGTGGAGGGCGCGGCGTATCGCCCCCTGCCGCCGCCATTGCAGTCTCAGGCCACTGCTTTTGGTGACTACTTCAACGAGGATAACACCGTCGGTTGCAAGATCATGTGAGCAGTTGGACTGATACGGTCGATCTCAAAAAAATTTGTTTTGTGGTGAAAGGTAGATGAAGAAGAAGAGCATAATGAATGCTCCCCTTCTAAGTTTGACTTGGAAAGGATGCCATTCCTTGTTAATTACTACTGTCTGCTCTTGTTTTGGTAGCAATACTGGAAGAATCTTGAGTAAGAAGTGGGAATCTTTTACCACCTAATTAAGATAGCTAGTGAGGAAATTTGTGTGAAGAAGAATGAAAGGACAGGATGTTAAGTTCCTGTAGCTAAAAGATGCTTAGTATTACATTTAAGATCACTTACTTGCAGTAGGAAGTAGAACCAAGGATGATTAATTTCTTGTTAGGGGACCAAAGAATAAAGCAGGAAGGCCATCAGCCACCAAAATTTGATACTCTGTTGAACTTTTTGTCCAGCTACACTTGAGTGTTAAACATTTAAGAAGAGATATATTGGATGAAATGGACTTAAATTGTTCTTAGTCAATGTAAAAAAGTTAAAGAGACTTCATTGGAGATGCCTTCTCTACATTTTGCTTCATTTTAATTCCTAGCTTCAGAAACCACTGTTTCTTATTGGGTTTAATGTGTAGGATGAAGTCAAATCAGCTACCTTTTTCTTTGATTTACAACCAAAAGATGAAATCTTTTCTGGAGACCTCCATTTTGCTGCAAATGGAACTATTGGGTTTACATGGTGAGGCATGAATTCTGCAGTGTTGGAAACAGTGGTTGTAACTTTTCTTTGGAAGAAAAGAACAATTCAAAACAAAATGAGGCAAAATTGAGACAGGGAATCATCTATTTTTTTCTGAATAAATAAATAGAGTATCATCAATCCACTCCTTCCAACTTTCATAGATGTGGTTTGAAAGTTGACTGCAAAATGCATGCATTTTCCACATCATCAATCTTCTTCCTCTTTGTCCAAAAGTCTGATGCTTGAGTTGTCCTCAAAATCATCTAACACACATACTAGATTGATTCTACTAACCATACTCCTAATTTGATTGATTCTTTTGTTGCCTAAGACATGATGTTCTTAAAAAGAAGGAAAATGAGACATTTGAAAATGGCTTTATGTAATGGTGGTGACTAAATACTTTCATATTATAACTAAGCAATTCTAAAGGTTGAAGTACAGTCAGTTAAAAAGATACTGGCTAGATAAGTTTGATAAACAGCCTTAAAATGTTTAAATTTTTCTTTCCATTTAATCCAGAACAATTCAAAGTGTTTCAATCCATAAGAAAGATCACTTAGTTGAATCAGGGAGAAAAATATAAGACAAAAGACAAAACATTTTACACTATTACTTTTAATTTTAAAGACAACATTATAATTAGGGATGACAACGGATCGAATACGGTGCAGATATTGTTTATCAATATCTGTATCACGCTTCACATCTGCACATCTGCAGGATCGCATTCGCACTGCATCCGATGCGAATATAAATATGAATATCCATATCTGCAACACATTCAGATGTGGATGTCCACACAACATTTAGGAGTGAGCGAGTCCGAGTACCTTATATTTTTCATGATACCCGGACCCTACCCTATATATGACATGTTCCTATGTCACGCCCCGACCCGGGCCCGCCCTCGGCGACCCCGACCCGAAATGCAACGGCGACTCGAACACCGCACAGCGGAAGGAAAAGCCACAAATCATAACATTAAAGAAAACAACAACATAAAAATCAATAACTATAATTCATAAGTCCGATCAAATGCAATATTTAACCAAATATAAAATTGATCTATAATTTATAGCTCCAAAATAACAATATCAAAGTCGAGCTATAAGACGATAAAACAAACCAAAATACAAAAGCAGTCGCCATCAGAGCTCCACATCTACGACTGACTACTAGCTGACAAAAACTATATACACCTCGATCTACAAATCGACTGCTCACCCCTGCAAGTCTGAAGCAAAAACAACGGAGATCAGCGAATGCTGAGTAGGAGAATCACAATATGTTCAACAAGTATCAAGTGTCAACTCAACAATGCATAACAACATGGCCTAAGATGCAACCAAAGGCGGTGAACACAACAAATACACCTCACCTACTCCTAAACAACATCAACTGAATCATCGAGCGTGTGGATCATTGGGTAAAAACCTCGCACTCTACCACCTGCAGAGTGGCATCAACCGTCCGCTCCAACGGTGATACGACTACCCCCACCAAGCAGGTAGCCCGTCAGATGCCGCGTCCGACATCATCGCACCCGAAGGTGCCCAACATGCGACTAGTCAATATCATATATACCCTCTCCCATGCCTGGGGGGTACCACACCGAAATGGTCCTGGACCGAAGTCCTCTCCAAGGCCGTAGCCTCCAGATCGACATCAACCATGCAACTCGACTCCAAGAGTGCAACAAGATATATCACTATGATCAACAACATAGCAACAACTCCAAGTGATTATGACATGATCAACAGGATAATAACAAAACATCATGATCAATAATATCACAACAACTCCAAGTGATTATGACATGATCAACATGCTACTAGCACAACATCATCATGATCAACATTATAACAACTCCAATTAATTATGACATGATCAACAGGATAACAACATGCTCAACGAATAAACAACACCAATAAGCAACAATAAAATGCAACACATGCAATTCCTCTACATGGCATGTCCAACGATAATATGCAACAGGAGTTCAATAATTTCAGGAAAACAAACCAAACAATGGAAGCAAAGGTATTTCCGTAATTTATCTCCAACGACAAATCAACAACAGACTTGCAGGCTCAACCCACACTCAGCACACTCTCCAAATGCCCATGATCAACCAACTCACTCTCCAAATCCCATGCTCAACTCATTCTCCAAACAACGACAAATCAACAACAAGCATGGAACAACAGACTTGCAGGCTCAACTCATGCTCAACCCACTCTCCAAACACCCATGATCAACCAACTCACCAAACCATAATTATTTCGCACGATCAATCAACTAAATTCACAGACTAATAATTTACTATTATTTGAACACCTCGACAACCTCAACCACTAACCAACTGAAAGAACAACCTAATAATGCTTTCTCGAAAAACTAACCCCACCATCGCGTTCAGCACGCGAAAACGATCAAGATTTCTATTCACCTCAACTTCAACCGACAACTCGGGATCCACCAAATTAAATTAATTTCAAATACAACTATCAATCACTTACTCAACAACAACAAAATATCAAAATCATATCAAACGATCTCCAATCTGAAATCCGACACCACCATCACGTTCAACACGCGAAAACGATCGAGATTACTATTCACCTTAACTTCAACCGACAACTCGAGATCCACCAACTAAATTAATTTCAAACATAACAATATCACTAATTTACTAAACAACATCAATACTAAAATATATCAAAATCATATCAATCGATCTCCAAATCTGAAATCCGACACCACCATCGCGTTCAGCACGCGAAAATGATCGAGATTTCTATGCACCTCAACCTCATCAGACAAGTCGGGGCCCACCAACTAAATTAATTTCAAACATAATTATATCACTAACTTACTAAACAACATCAATACTGAAATATATCAAAATCATATCAAATGATTTCCAATCTGAAATCCGACACCACCATCGCGTTCAACACACGAAAACGATCGAGATTACTATTTATCTCAACTTCAACCGACAACTCGAGATCCACCAAATAAATTAATTTCAAACATAACTATCACCTACTTACTCACCAACAGCATAATACTAAAATATATCAAAATCACACCAAATGATCTCCAATCTGAAATCTGACACCACCATCGCGTTCAGCACGCGAAAATGATCAAGATTCCTATTCACCTCAACTTCAATAGACAACTCGGGGCCCACCAACTAAATTAATTTTAAACACAATTCTCACCCACTTATTAAACACAGTAAAATACTGAAATAATATCAAAATCATACCAAACGATCTCCAATCAAAAATCCGACACCACCATCGCTTTTAGCACACGAAAATCTACAATTTTGGTATTCACCTCGACTCGATCCGACGACTCTACGATCAACTACAAAAATATCCCAATAATTTATAAATCAATCCAATTTCATGCGATACAGCTCTCTTCTCTAAACACTATTCATATCCCTCTCAACCGCTCGACTCCCCCTCACGCTGCCCCTTGCCCCAGCGCCCGACGCCATCTCCTGCTCCGCTCGAACCCATGCCGGCCGGCCATCTCGACCGCCGGCGACCACCCCGGCGGCATGGCCGCCCTCTCCCCGACCTCCAACACCGACGGGACACACTCTCTCTCTCCCTCTCAGCCGCCGCCTACGACCCACACGCCGGCCGACCTCTCCCACGGCTCCCGGCGCCGGCGGGATATCCAATCACTCACACACACTCTCTCCCGATCTCCCTCTTCTCCTCCGATCACCCGCAGACCCATCTTCTCCTCTCGGCCAGCCGCTATCCGTCGCCGACCGGCGACTCCACAACCTGCGCCCTCTCCTCGACCTCCGCGACCGGTCCGACCCACCGGCGACTGAATGGTGGCCGGGAGGGCCACCACCAAGCACCGCCACCTGCTACTGCTGGCCTGCGCGTGTTTTGGAGCGCACGGCCAGCGCGCAGCAGCGGTGTCGCGGCGACCAGCACCGCAGCGGACATGGCCGCGCGGCCTGCGCGCCCGCGATTGCCCGCCGCCAACCCCTACAGTTCGTCGTTGTCGTCGTCGGTAGATAAATGCCGAAGTAAAGGAGAAGGGGAAGATCTCCTACCTCGATTTTGCGATTCCAACGTCGACCGACGAGCTCCACCGGCGACGCGCGCACCGACTCCTCCGCCTGAAGCATCTCCTTCCTCCGCTCTCCTCTTCTCAATTCTCTTCCCCAGCTCCCTCTTCTTAAAACCCTTCAGCGACACCTCTCCCTTATCTCCCATTACCTTCACCTGCCACCCCCCACTCCCCCTGCATTAACTCAAAAATTTAATTAATTTTTTTTTTATATACAGGATATAACATCCTAGGTTTTGGACTCGGACCAGGCCTACCCTATTAGGACATGAAACCATACCTTACCTAGAACTTGTGGTGTAGTACAGGTTCTGAATACCCTATTGGAACATATTCATTTATAGGTTCTAGGTACCCTATTGAAATCTATTTATTTATAGGTTCCAAAATACAAATTTCAGATACCGGTACAAGTTCGAATACCTATATATTTACACCCCTAACCACATTTAATTTAAAAATCAATAAATAATATATTCAATAAAAATAATAAAATTACATTATTAAAATTCACAATAGTTGGCGGTTTACTAGGTTTTCATATGTAATTTATTATAAAACATACCTATATAATATATATTAAGTAACTTATATATGGGTAAAATGATAATTATCTATACGTGGATGATGCGAATCTATATCCATATTCACATTCATATCTATTTTTATTTACGAATATAAATTGAATATAAGGATCGCTACTACAAGCAGTACTACACTTTTGATCATGAAATATCGATTGCTTGATGAACCCTACGAATCACGTGAAAGTAGGATACTCCAAATTCGGGGGTCAAAAAGTTTCATAAAGCGTTCTTGATGAGAAAAAAAAATGTGATGCAAATGCGATTTTTATTCGACTGATACAAATAAAATTGTCACCCCTAATTTTAACTACATTTATACCCATAGTTTTAGAAACCAGACGAGCTACCTTTCCTGTCCGGTCAATTTAAAGACCGGATCAGCCCGACCGGTTTGAAGCCCAATCATGCAATGTCGCTAGTAAGAAGCCCACTAATTCTTGGGGCTCTGGAACATGTGAAATTAGGGCACCCGATCCCCTCTATAAATACCAGTCTCGCCACAAACATCATATCCCTCGTCTTTTTTTTTTCTTTTTTTCTTTTTGTCTCCTTTCCTGCCGTTTATGTGTGTTGCTAGTTTTCCTTGATTTTAAACCTGGTAACAAATCTTTCTTTTCCCTTTCATATTCTTCGTGTTAGTGTCGTTGTATCTTTTCCGATGATGAACAGAATACTTTCGTTCTTCCTAGGTCACTTACGATGCGGAAGATTTCTTGGAGACCTGAACTGAGGAGATCTGTTATCTTGTAAGATTTGATCTGTTGTGCTCGAAATTTGCTTTTTCGATTTATTTCTACGTTTTCTGATCTCCGATTTGCAAATGCTATGATTTGAGTGCCTTTTTTCATGAGGTATCTACCAAATGCTTACCGAAATTCTTGGTTTCTTTTGGCCAGAGATGTTATTTGATTAATTTTTTTTGAAATCCTATATGGAAATTGTTAAACTCTAGGTTGGGCTTTGTTTTGAGCATATGGAATCTCCCAATGATTGAACTATTCAAATAGTTTCAGCCTTGTCTGAGTCTAAAAATAATGCTGAATTTTAAAATTCGTTCTGAGGGAGATGTTGTTTACTAAATGCTGAATTAGATTTTATGTAAATGTATGTACGAAATAAAGCGATTTAAATCCACCGTTGGGTTTCTGTTTTTTCTTATCATTTTTCAACAATCTATCTTGAATTCCAGATTTCATTTTAAATATCATTCCTAACGATGCAAGCTTTATTCAGTAAAAATTGTAACAAATTTGCTCTGGTTATTCGTTAAAATATGAGTAAATGATTTTTACAAAAGCAGGTGGTGTGATATTTAGAATGTGAAATCTGATCAAAACCGTGTATTTATACATTTTGGTTTCATTGAATTAAAATTCAAGTTAAGTTGATTGAATCGGATCGAACTAAATTTTCATAGTGTAACTTGCGCAGGCTTTCATCGTTTATGTTATCCGGTGTCTCATCTTCCAGACATTGAACAAGTAATCATCCATAAATCATCAGTAGCTTTGTACATTAACGATTTAATAGCTAAGCTTTCATAGTTATATTTTAACAATTGAGTGTATAACTTTGCTGCTCTGAATCCGACATGTAAACGAATATTTATTTTAATCAAAACATTGGGAAGGGCTGGAGCTGTTTTGTGATGTAACCTGGAAGGAGGAGAGGCAAGAATGAGTGGGTTTCGTACTTTCATTTGCTTGAACAGGAAACAAGGAATGTTCTTCGGAAATGGAATTTTTAAAGCTGGGGAAGTTCTCAGCAATCAATATTTTTAAGTGACTTTATGAAGCTCCATGGCACTGAATGTGCTTGTTGACTGGGTTTCAGTAGTTGGCTGGAGAATATTAAAGCTAGGAAGAATGGTTTCAGTAGTTGACTGGGTTCATTTTAAGAGCCACTGTGATGGTTGTGCTCGTAATATAGCAAAAGCCACTGTGAATGGTGTGTGTATTGAAGGTCTGTTAAAGGAGGGAGACGAGGAATTGTGTAATCTCTGTATTGTGAAAGTTTTCTGAATAAAGCAACACCTAGTTGGGATGGAATACTCTTGCAATGAGGGAATTCAAAACCACATGAGTTTTTTTTATTTGAAAAAAAAATGTTATCCTTAATCTCATCTAAACTTCGGATTGCATATTCACACCCAGATAAGATTTGATTATGATGCTCTTTTTTCTCACCAAAAAAGAACATATCGACCCGACTTGGTTTTTTTTGGTTATTCGGTCTATTCGGGTTTTGCTCACCCATATAAGAGAACACCAAATTTATTTCCTTCTTTATTTCCAATTTAGGAAGAAATACATCAATTTAAATATAATATTATCATCTCCCATATAATGAGATGTTAATTGGTCACCGACTGAATAAATCGGCGATCAATTTCGAAGAATTACAGTTGAAAACTTCCAATGTTATTTGATTTGGTTTGGCAATATGCAATTCATATTTGAGAACTCTATGTCGATATTCCGGAATTCTTATATCATTTTTTTTTCGTCACCTGCAGTCCTGCATATATAAAAGGAGAGAATAAGAAAACATCTGAGATATCCCAAACTGAAGGCCTTCCAAAGAGTGTTCGGATCCTGAGAGTGAATCAGAGGCAACATTGAGATGGAGGATATGTTGTCTCATATTAATCCTAATCATCTTTTTCAAAATTAACATAAAGACTTCGCCCCGTGGGCATAGGATCAACCCATTGTCGACTTCAAACCATATAAATTTGAGTGCCTTTATTATCTTCTCATCAATTTTTATTAGCGCTTGGTTTTGTGATTCTCTGGTAGCGTTTATATTTTGTATGTCATGTAGTAAATTTCTCAAATTTCCTAACAATTCTAGTGAATTAAGCAAAGTGTGTCAAATTTGGTAGCTTTCTCAAGTTAGTTATTTTTAATCAATTATTGCAGGATGACAATTAAAATCGATTAACTTTAATTAATCATTATAACTTTTCGATTTAGTTTCGATTATCCATTCGTGGATACTCACAATTGAAACTGATTTTTTTTAATATATAATTTAATTATCAAAATAAAAGAACCATTACTTAGTTTATATTTTATTGTTTCTTTCACTTTTGACTTTCAACTTTTTATAAACTTTTATTGTATTTTTCTAGTAACTAGCTAATCATTTAGTAACTAATTTCGCTTAATCATCGGATACTCGACGTCTAATCGATTTCGGTCTTAAATTGTAATTTTAAAAATGAACTAATTATCTATATATAAAACGATTAATTGAACTACTGTAAACCGAAATTATAATTTTAAAATTGAACTAATTATAATTTCGCTTTCAATTTCGAAGAATAAATTTGTAAGCGGATTCTATTTTAATTATTCATATATAAAGCGATTAATAGAACTACTGTCCCTATATTGAATATGGAACAACTCATTCTATAAACCTCAGCTCAGTGCCTCAGTTTGCTGTAATAAAAAGTTGATGCCTTACTCTACAGACTACTGCTATAAACCTCAACTCAGTTTGCTATAATAAAAAGTTGATGCCTTACACTACAAGCTACTGCTATAAATTCCTATTTTGTTGGTCAAAATATTACTATAATTCATCTGAATTGCCCATAAAAACTAAACCAAAATAAAAGCATTAGGAAAATAGCTGTCAACAACTTACCCAAATTAGATTGTAATTAAAAGCGCAACAAAACTTTATGTATTATACACACTTTTTTTTGTCAAAAAAAAAGAAAAAAAAAAAACTTATTTTGTCAGACTCACGAGCGAATTACCGAAATGGTACCATAACGTTTCGCGTCCCCGTAAACATCCTCCCCAGAACATTACCCGTTCTTACGCGGGCCTTCTCCGGATGCAAGCACTCACAACCTTCTACCACGTAAGCAGGTGTACAGTGAGATGGCAAACGTCAAAATAATTCAATCCGTTTCATCGACCAGTATAAAACCGCAAGCATTTCTCGCCATTACACCGCTTCGTCTTCTTCCTTCGGCCATTCTCCGCACGGTTTCTCGATAGCGGAGACGGTTGCGAAGCAGCGCCACTGGAGCTTTCCTCGTTTCACGGTTGGTTCTCTTTCGTCCTGTTCGCTCTTTGCCCTATTCTTGTTTTGCTCTCTTTCCATGCCGATCTGCTGTTCTTGTTCTTAGCTAGCTAGTGTGATTCTTGATCTTCTTGAGCATGGAGGAGAGAAGAAACGAGGGGAATGGGAGGAGAAGGGGCACGGCGGACGGAGTGCCGAGGAAATTAAATCGGCCTAAAGAAATGGGTTCACCCGGTGCTGGTGTGAGTAAGAAGAAGAAGCGACGCGGTATAACTTCCCCCGCTCCTACCGGAGAGACGGCCCCGGATCCTGTAGCATCTAGTTTATCCGAAGGCAATAATCGTGCCGAGGGATCGAAGAGAAGAAGAAATGATTGGAGCATTCAACTGGGTGGTGAGGATCTGAAAGCTTATGGAAGGAAGCTGGTAAAAGAAGCAGTTGGATTTGCCAATGGGAAGTCAGTTACTCGAGCTTTGGAACGGGAGAGGAAGGGAACTTCTTCAGATTCGCAACCTTCCTCATCGAGAGTGAAGAGGAACAGAGCTTCTTCAGCTCCAAATAAAGTAAAAAGAGTTGTGCGACTCTTTAATGTGGTTTACACTGAACTCTTGCGTTATCCGAAAGCCAAATTACAAACATTAGGCAAGAGATTGGACGTGGCCGCTGCTAAAATTCTCAAAAATGAAAATGAATGGCTTAACACTGATAAGATCATAGGAGATGTTCCTGGAGTCGAAGTTGGATGTGAGTTCACATATAGAGTGGAGCTCTCTATTGTTGGTCTTCATGGGCCATTTCAACGTGGTATAGATATGGTAGAGAAAAATGGTGAATTAGTTGCAACAAGTATTGTGGCATCAGGGGGATATAAGGATGAGATGAGGAGTTCAGATGTCTTGATATATCGTGGTTCTGGAGGAAATCATGATGGTGATAAACCAAAGGACCAAAAATTAAAGGGTGGAAATCTGGCACTGAAGAATAGTATTGAGAAAAAGACGCATGTTCGAGTTATTTTTGGAACCAACGAGAAGGGAACAGGAAGTTCCTCCGAGTCCCAGGTAGCCTCAAAGTTTACATACGCTGGTCTTTATTTGACTGAGGATTATTGGGAGGAGAAGTTTCAAGGTTGCAATGTTTTTAAGTTTCGATTAAGAAGAATAGCAGGGCAACCAGAACTTGCTATTCTAAATGTCAAACCATCAAGGAAGTCTCTACAACTCTCTGGTAGATAAGGTCGTCTCTGATGAGGCAACGTGAAGAAGTCTGACGCATCACTACAATGTTTTTTAGTTTCACTACAAGTCTCTGATAGACACTGTCTGCTGCTGCTATGAACAACATAAAACGAAAAAATTGTTTCTCCTAGATGCAGGAGAAGGCTTTATTGAGACAGGTTATGTTTTCACCAAGATTTTTGTTAATTTTTCGGGTTTTGACAGGTAACATCAAAGTGACATCTTATATTTCTTACTAGGATGTTAATCATTGTGCTGTTCGTACTAGGATTTATATGAAGTGGATCAGAAGATAGAAAGATTACTTTTAAATGTGATGGTCCTGTGATATTCTCTCTTCTTTTTCACTCACTCGCCTGCCGTCCTCGGCGCTAGGCCTGGCGCTGTGCCAGCCCAGCGCCGGCCTAGTCTGGCGCTGCGCCAGGCCAGGCCGGCAGAGCGCAGGAGCGCAGGCTGGACCTGCGCCAAGCCTAACCTAGGGCATAGCCTGCGCTTTCCAGCTGCTAGCGCCCAATAAAAAAATTTAAAATTTAAAATAATAAAATTTATTTGGGCTGGCCGAACCCAAATGAACGGGCCATGCCGGGCTGGCCGCCCCTTCGGAGCGTGCCAGGTATGGCCCCGACGGGCAATGGGTCTGCTTGGGTTCTAACCGATCAGGACAGGTCCATTGCCATCTCTATTTTCATATTTTTTCTTGATTTGATTTTCTTAGATAACTTTCTATGGAGGTCGATTTTTATATGTTTTTTCTTTTCTTTTTTTCTTTTTATATTTATTTTGATGCTTTATAAATATATATTATACTATGAAGCACCGACACGGAATATTAACTTCAAAAATTTACAGGACAACTTTTGGTATTTTCTAGGTTCCTTTCAAAATATACGAAACATTCTAGATAATTTTTTGTGTCAATGTTATTTCAAAGCACCTTTCTTTTTTTTTTTCAAGACGCTCTTAAACACGTGAAACTCATGTATCAAACAAATTTCTTTTGTCAAGACACTCTTAAACACTCTTAAACACGTGAAACTCATGTATCAAACAAATGACTTCTGTGGGTTACCACAGCAATCTCACGAGTGCTTCCTAAATATTATATATTAATTTTTTAAAATATATATATTTTTTATTTCAGAAATACATTTTTTATGTGTAATATATTGTTTTTATAAAAGTTTTATTATATTTTTTTATTCTGATAATATTATTTTAGATCACATCTTATTTTTAATTTTATATATATTAAACAAATAAACGATATTTGTATTAAGTTTCACTGCTGTACAACAAAACACTTTGTGGGAACAAGAACAAAATCTCAAGACGTTACACCTATGCCTAACGTGCGAACCCCATTGCATTATCGCAGCAACATCGTACACTAAAAGGCATACACACTGAATTACTGCTAACCAGCTCCAAGCAACGGTCCATTGAGTACAGAGGATTAGGGTATAGAAACCTTCATAGTTGTGAACTTGCCACAAGAACCATCAAGGCGGTGAATGACAAGTATCAGCTTCTAGTCCTGGAAAAGATACGAAGGAGCAAAAAACCATTACAACAAATTTTGAAGAAACAGATCAGTCATTGATGGCTATAAACCTCATGGAAAAGAAAGGAAGATTAAACATTCTACAAGTAAATGTTTGGACAACGATGGCTGAATCAAAGTTCCCGTGCATTGATTATGGGACACCATACATGAGATAGTCATGATCAGCTTAGAAAGTCGTTCTCTATGTTTCCATTTGTTCAGCATCATCATTCTGCTCTTTATCTTGAGCTTCATTTTCTTGATTCTGATTCTGACCATCCGTGTCCATTTGGTCACCTGCCGCATCTCCTGAAGCAATATTTGTTTCCTTGCCCAAATTCATGAACTCTTCAGGAATTTGACCCAACTTCAAAGCCTGCTCACATGAATGGAATACAGATAAATAAATATATTAGATGATAAAAATTGGTTGCCTGTTTCAAGTGAACACACCTTTTCAAGCCTTGCGACTTCCTCAAGAGTTTGGGAATTCACAATCGCAGCCTGTTCACAAAAAAATTTCTCCATGTGAATACCAAGTAATTTATACAGCACAATAAAAAATTCTTCTAAGAAATGATTGTTTGAGACAGAATTACATTAAAAATATCTATTGAATGCAATATTCTGTGCTGAAGCAGAAATAAAGAACAACACTTGATTTGATCTTTGACATCTTCAAAACATTACCTTAATAGCAGTAATTTGCTCGAGAGTGGGGGCAACTTTAGGGGCCTGCTCCACTTTTGAATTGTCTGATAGTGATAGTTCCTGAACCTCACCGGGACTGAATGTCTTTGGAGGTATTTTCTTTGCCTCCTCTTCTGCTTCCTTGGACGCAAATAGCCTTTCTGCTTCAGCCCTCTCCTAATATAGTGTTAAGCAGGACACAAAGTAAGCATGCTAAATATTACATTCAAAGAAGAATTTAGTATCACTGCTCCACAAATTTGTATATGAGCATGAACCATGATTTCCTGATAGAAAGATAAACATTTGCCCAAAACAAGAAGTGTAAAATTATCATAAGCGAATTTTGACAAATAGTACCCCTATATAATGCATAGGGTTTAGACGAACTAGTTTTGCATGCATAATTTTTTTTGAAGCCTACGATAACAAACAGAACCTTTGAGGACAAGTGATCTTTTTTCTTGGTGCACACAAATAATGTTGAAAAGGCAAAAATGTATCAACCAGAAGAACGTATACACCTTTCCCAAACATTCCCATCTACTTAACAAATAGAAGGTAAAACAAAAGACATACATTTGTGAGTTACTATTTTTACACCCTAAATTCGACAAAGAAACCCCAAATTTAGTTACTTTGATGAAGTTATTAAGATGAGTATCTCAATTAAGGATTTCACTACCACTTCAAGCAAAAAAAAAGTGTTTTACTACATATTCCATATTTCATGGTGGACAAGTCCAATTGTAGAACCAAAATATTGTAATATTTTTGTCATGCACATATGCATCTTTTTTCATTGTATTATAATGATTCAGTTGTTGAATATATCCAATTTAAATGGTAAAGTAAATCACAAGGCCAATTGCTTAGCTTCCATTAGGATTACTTAAGAATAGAAGCAGTCAGAGAGAAGTAAAGTAGGTCAAGGCGACTCGGGTTCTAAGAAAGTTTAAGCTCTAGGAAGAGGTGAAGGATGAGTACTTTTCTTCCTTCCGTCTTAAAATTAATAACAATGTAAATCATTAAAGAAAATAGTGTTATTATTGAAATGGTAGAATATGACTGTAATTTCTAAGAAATAGACAGCTATACTGAAATTGAAAATATTAAAATGCAATCTTATCACCAAAGAAAAAGTAAAAGTATATTAGGACAGAAGTCAAACCTTGTAAGATCCACATTCCACAAGAAATAAAAATAATTAATATAAGCTAAATGATAACCTAAATTTGAAGAATAGCAGTAATCTAAACAAGAAAGAAATTGCCACAAAAACAACAAGTTAGTAAACCTAAAGAAATATCAATCATATGTCACGCCATACAGCTGACAAGGTTTCTACCAAGAAACATATTATAATATGACATATCAAGCTGATACAGAATTAAACTAACCTTTTGTTTCACTTTCTTGAAATCAAGCAATCTCAATGGTTTCAGTTTATAAATCACATAAAGTCGATAATTTGGTTTCTTTGTAATAGTATTGTCCAGTAAGCTAAGAAATTGCAACTTCTGAAGGGATGCAAGAGGATCAATCTCCACCAGGTTTACCAAACGGTTATTTGTTAGAACCAAAGTATGCAACTTGGGCAAAAACTCTGAAAAAATTTCATGACAAAATGAATTAGAATGTATAAACCATTAGTCTACAAATATGAAATTTGGTTTGGTTCGAGTTTTCCAACCTCCAATGTTTGGATTGATACGAGTGATTCTGTTATTGTTGATTAACAAAGTGCCCAGACGGTTTAAGTAAGGAAAGTTTTCAAGCTTCACAATCTCATTATCAGATAGATCAATGGTGTCAAATTGGTCCTGCAGAGAGGAAAATAAACAAGGTTCAAATATATAAAGAACAAGCAAAGAGAAACTTTATTTTCCAAAGTAGGGTTACTGCATGTTGTCAGAATAAAATTGATAAAGCATTGTTTACAAGGAAATTGGAGGGAGAAGAGAAAAATAATTCTTAGACAACACTCTGTAATTTGTATCAACAAATCATTAGCTTGGATCTCCATCTTTGTAAAATAATAAAGGCACACATGGAACATCCTGCAATTATTGAACATCTAACATTATGCAATGTGGAAGGTAGTGAACTAGTGATATTCATAGGGGTAAGAAATTTGATTCGAGCACGATGAATCTCAGTAAAAAGAAAAAATAAGTAGAAAACAACTACAATCAAATGTCAAGCGTTCTTACAATTTTCAATAATTCTTTCTACAGACCAAAAGATTCAAGCAACAATTACCAGCTAGTACACCCATTGGACATTTTAAATCTAGAACTAAGATTCAAGCAACAACTATCAGCTAGTACACCCATTAAACTTTTTAAACCTAGAAGTATGGTTCAAGCAAAAACTAGCAGCTAGTACACAAATACTATAACATCAACTTAATCCTCCAAGAAAACATTCTCATACAACCAATCTCCAACTTCATTGAGCACTTACAATAGCACTCAAAAATAGTCATTGCCCATCAATAATAATATCATGAAAACCAACCCCACCTCATCGGAAGCATGTACTTAATTTTCAACTAAACTAGCCTAGTTCAACCACCACTCTAATCCTAGTAGGATGAATATTCTGTTTAAAATCACATGTGGTTCAAGGAAATAACAGTTTGAGATGGTAAATATGATCTTTTATTTCTTCTTCAACACCATACATTGAACATGCTTTACTAATATGGAGAGAAAAAATATTCCTTTAAGAAATATCTTAGCCCAAATTACCACTTTAGTATCACTAGTAGATTTGTTTCTCTTGTGTAATTCGTATACATAGCCACTTAAGCTGTATAGAAACCTGCACCTACCTCATCCAAGTATCCAACTCCATAAACTTTTTAACAGAAGGAGATGAAGAACAGAAAAAATGGCACACCTCTAGGATTTAGTATTGCATAAGTATTTACTATTAACTCAAAATTTAATTTATATGTAGGTTCCTATAGTTAGAACTTCAAAAGAAGCATAGAATTGTCCTTGAGAACATGTCTAAATTGGGGTCTCCTTGCTTCAAACAAGAGAAGAATCTCTGGACGATTTAAACAATGAAAATATTTACTATATTGTTAAAAAGATGAATGAAAGAGGAAAAAAGTCTCAGTTGCACATTTGAGCCTCATAAACAGTCTATATATGATTGTGAAGAAAAGAGTTCTCTATTTTGTAGATATCATCACCAAACAAAGCCCCGCTTGAGGAATCATTAAGGACTTGCTAAGAGGACATGTTACTTGCAACTGGAAATGCCCACAAGTGATACTTGCAACCAAAAGCAAATTCAAGGAGCACTAGGGTGGCAACTAAGCAATTCAAGCTCTTTGCACGTTTTAAGTGCAAAGGCATAGTTCACTCATACAGAGTGCTTTACCACTAAAATAATGTACAGGGTGCAAGTGCATCATTCACCTTAGTCAAAGGGTGATAATTGAGGGCGCAAATGTAATCAATAGATTACGCAGTCAAAATAATATGACACCTCGTAGATAAACTTATGCCACAAGAAATTCCATTATAAAAAGCCATCAGGTCAAGGTTCTCGTCACAATGTAGAACCAAGTAACTAACATAAGGCTTCCAGGGGGTGGGGTTCAAGGAAGATGCCTAATGGAAAAAAGCAGCCAATATGCGTGGGAGAATCACTTGGTGTCAAATAACAACACGAACACAGAGGGCGCGACGCGCGCGCGCGTGTTAAATCCAACTCACCTCAGTCGCACCGATGTTCTCGATGACCGCGATCTTGTTACCTGAAACCCAACAGAGCAGCCCAGTCAAAAACGCCATCCCCATAATCAGCAGCAGTTCATACCACATGAGGGGATGAACCCTAACCCTAGAAACTACGGAGAAAAAAGAAGAAGCGTATGCTGAAGAGGAGAAGGGAAGCTGCTCACCGCGGAGGTCAAGCTCTCGCTCCTTGATGGCGTTGAAGAAGTGAGGGCTCTTCCATATCAAGTCCGCCGTTAGCCTCACCATGCTCTCCGCTGCTGGTGCTGCTTCTACTACAGTCGTCGACCGCTTGGTGGGAGCACAGGAAATGGAAGAGAGGCAAAACCCTCGAGCTTTTCGCAGGGCGGGGCGAGGGGCCGATCCCTAATTTTGTTTGTTGAACTTGAACCCGTGTCGATGGATCGGATTCGGATCTGTCCCAATCCCATCCAATTTGAATCATGAGTCGCGCCTGCTAACCCGCAGGCACAATTATCTGATTATAATAATTATTATATCATAAAATATTACCTAAATTTATATTATGTTGTTAATTCTTTAATATATTTATGATTTTTAAATTTATTCTGTCATTTCATTTATTTTAATAATATTTTTTTTATAAAAAAATAATGAAATTAATTACTAGGATGAAGTAAGGTTCAAGTACTACGATGGATAAATACACAAAATCACTTTCACAATCGTAAGGATGAAATAAATTAATATTACAATCAATAATATCAGATAAATTAAAAAATATGCATAAAAGCGATTATGCTAGGGTTCAAATTCTAGATCAATAGAATATACACGGGATGTTATTATCACTTGTGCTGCAAGTGAATTTATTATTGAATATTATCAAACAAACTGAAGATGAATTAAACCAAGTGAACTAACTGCAATGATTTAAGCATATTTTTGAAAATATAAAATACTTTAATCTTTGCCTATTAAGTAAGAGTTATAATTTGTCAATTATATGTAGCATAGTTTGTGGCAATATATTGTATATTGCTTAAAGATTTAGGATTCGTAGTATGATCATTTATTGTGATTTTTTATGTTTGTAAAAAAAATTAAAAGTTATAATTTCATCAAATATCACAAATTCAAAATATTATACGTCATAAATCATATTAATGTAAACATTTACTCATTAAAGTGCATCAAACATTAATATTACTAGTAAATCATACAAATATAAATATTTGGTCATCAAAGTACCTTTAAATATTGATATTACTAATAAATACTTCCACCAAAATGTTCATCAATGATACGAATCAATATCTTTTAATTAATAATTAACTTTATAATATGATCATTAAAAATGTACAAAAACATAAAAAATATACGCACAATATGTAGGGGTGGCAATTGGAATCGATTAACCGCGGTTAACCGGTTAACCGAACCGCAAAATCCGGTTGGATAATGATTTTTGCGGTTCGGTTTCAGTTTCGGTTAGTGAAACTCAAAAATCGTTTCTAAACGGTTCGATTTCTGTTATCGAGGTGCGGTTAATCGGTAATCAAAATCGATTATAAATTTCGGTTTCGATTATCGATTTTCACGGTTAACCGATATCCAAAACCGTTTATAATATAAATTATTAGATTATTTAAATCCGAAACTCGTTACCATTAACCCACTTACCCATTTACCCTTATATATAAAAACCTAAAAACTAAATCTAACCCTAAAATTTCCCTCACAGCCTCACTCTCTCAGCCGACACCCTCAATCCCTTATCACACTCGATAGTCGACCGTCGACGCTCCCTCTCCCTCAGTCCCTCAACCGACACCCATTCCCTCATCACACTCGACAATCGACACTCCCTCTCCCTCATTCCCTCAGTCGACAGTCGACATCCTCAATCCCTCATCACACTCGACAATCGACACTCCCTCTCCCTCAGTCCCTCAACTGACTGCCGAGTGCCTACCCGACTCGCGACAGTGCGATTGTGCGAATGTCGCGATTCCGCGACTCCCCTTCCCTTCAGTCGATCATCAAATCACCCTCGACGGGCCTCGAGCGACTCCCTTCCGGCCTTCCCCCTCGGCCTCGACCCTCGGCGGCCCTCGCCAACGCCCGACCACTCGATTTGCTCGACAGCTCCAATTTGGCATTTTCTTAGCATTTTTTTTAATTACTATTTTGGCATATTTGAACCGATTATCCGGTTACTACCGGCCTGTTAACCGGTAGTAAATGGATAACCGGGTCTATATGAACTGAAAAATATTCGGTTTCAATTAACCGCGGTTAATTGAAACCAAGTCGGTTACGGTTTCGGGTATAGGTTTTTGAAACCGAACGGTTTCGGTTTCGGTTTCGATTAGCGAGTATTTAGGTCAGTTTTAGTTTTGGTTAACCTACAAAAATGCGGTTAACCGAACCGTTGTCATCCCTAACAATATGCATTTTATAAGATGTATAAAAATATAGAAAGATACATAAAACATTACAACCGAGGACCAAATCTCATATTTATTGACAACATAAACATATGCATAACTACTAAACTACTAGTGGGGTCATAATCTGATTAGAGCTTTTTAAAATCAATCCACTAAGGGGTAAAGTTCTCACTACGATAGTTTCCTTAATTCATAAATCTCGAACCTGAGACATTGCTCCAGGAAAACAAGTGCCGACCATCCACTCAAATGAACTAATATCTTATAGGTTAATTTGTTTAAGGGTTGAACATTGTTGACAAAAATTAAACTTTCGAGTTTTTGTAGAAATAAAATGTTCTCACATGAGAGTCGGGGTGGTATGATGCGTCTTTTGGTCATGTGCGACTCTGATGAGGGGGCACAAAAGATACTTTGACACTCAAGTAAGTATGTATTCGAGATGGAGATAATAGAAATTAAAATATATGATACATGAGGCGTGTCGTATTTGTATATAATGTTGGATCGGGGATGATTGACAATGATACTAGTCTAATTCGGTTGGCCCGAAGGTATTAGTCGAGTCCATAAAGTATCGAGAAAAATTTAAAAATATATTACGGAATTAATTCTTAAAACATTAGATAATTTCATTTTTTCCGCCCTAATAATATATATATATATATATATATATATATATATATATATATATATATATATATATATATATATCAAATGCAAATAAATATATAAGCAATTTACCAAATTCGAATTTTGAAAATGAGAAATTCCCAAAATCGGATTTGAAGTTCCAAAATTTTTCAAACCGAAATTTAGTGGATCAGATACTCATTTTACCTATGGATCAAAGTTTCTAACCAATTAGAGACTTTGGTTAAAATTGTATATATATATATATATATATATATATATATATATATATATATATATATATATAAATTTATTAAAAAAATTATAATAAAAATGAGGTGTTAGAGTCTAAAAAATAAATTTTCAAGTTGCACCAAGTCTATAAATCTAAGTTTAATTTAAAAATTGTGAAATATTTTGATGAAAAATACTTTTTTGAACCACAACACATCTTTTATATTTAAAAAAATATATTTTATTATTATTTTTTAATTATAAAACTATTATAGATTTTGGGCAAAAGTCTCTAATAAATCTCTAATGCATTAGAGACTATAAAACTATTTTTTTAATTAAAAATAATAAAATATTTTTTGTCCAAAATATTTTGATAGACTCTAGCACAACTTTTATATTACATATATATTTTTTTGTGAATTAAAATTTATTTTTTATAATTATAAAATTATTATAAATAAATTTTTTTAACTTATTAGAGAATTTTGTGCAAAGTTTATAATAGCTTCATATTTTTTTTAAAAAAATATTTGGGTTAATGAAATAATTTTTTAATAATACAAAAGATGTACTGTGATTCAAAAAAAATTTACATCAAAATATTTTATAATTTTTAATTTAAATTTAAATTTATAGACTTTATTCAGTATTTAATACATTAGATAGTTTGAAAAATATATTTTTTATTCTCTAATATCTTACTTTTATCATAAAAAATATTTTTTAAATTAAATTATTATATATATATATATATATATATATATATATATATATATATATATATTAAATTTTTTATCAAAATCTTTAACTGATTAGATATTTTAATCAGAGATAATATAAATATTCGATCTACTCAATTTCAATTTAGAAAATTTTAAATTTTAAAATTCGATTTTAAAAATTTCCCATTCCTTCAGAATTTGATAAATATATAGAAAGCGAACCAGCCGCCGCGGCTGAGTCGAGAAAGAGGACAGAAGAAGACGATGGGCAGTGAACCGGATTTCATAACGGATAAGGCGGCGATGCGGTCGTGGTCGCGGTCGCATCGGTCGCATGGAAAGACGGTGGCTCTGGTCCCAACCATGGGTTTCCTCCACGACGGCCACCTCGCCCTCGTCGCCGCCGCCCGCTCCCTCGCCGACGTCATCGTCGTGTCCATCTACGTCAACCCCGGTCAGTTCGCCCCCTCCGAGGACCTAGCTACCTACCCCTCTGATCTCCGCGGCGACCTGCAGAAGCTCGCCGACCTCGGAGGTGTCCACGCCGTTTTCTGCCCCACCAATCTCTACGACTACGGCTGCGGCGTAGGGGGGGCAGGTGGCCGTGGCGGGCCCCAGTCTGCGGCCGGTTCTTTTATCTCACCGGTTTCGTGCATCGAGGCGGCGGCGGAGGGCGATGGGTCAGCGCACGAGACATGGGTCAGGGTGGAGAAGTTGGAGCGGGGGTTGTGCGGGAAGAGCAGGCCGGTTTTCTTCCGAGGGGTGGCTACCGTGGTGGCGAAATTGTTCAACATAGTGGATCCAGATTACGGGGTCTTTGGCAAGAAGGACTATCAGCAATGGCGCATAATCTGCCGAATGGTATGTCTGAGATGTTCGTCTCCTCCACTGTTTCTTTCTCCCCTTTTTTCGTTCTGAATTGATATTCGATGACAAAACTTCATTTTGTACGCACTTTCATGGTATGATTGTGATATAGTTTCAGTTCACAGAAATCCGAAGTTATTGCTAAGCCTAAATTGAGTGTGATTAACTATTGAACATTACACAAAAACTAGTGACTTCTTAAACTAAGGAACCTAATATGCACTCCAATGTTAGATTCGATCACGTAGAATCTCACTAGGACAGAGCTTGATGATTGACAATCATGAGTGTTAATTGTTGATTACCTTTTTTAGGTAGCTTTATGTAGCAGGGTTGGTTGTTGAAATAAAAAATAATAAAGAGACTAAGAAAATCATGCAACTGACTTCTCCTAATAGGATATCCAAAAAAAATTTGAAAATCAGTTTTCCCTTTGCAGCTTGTGGCGAAACAAATTTGACTAATTTCAACCAACAAGACTCCCTTTTTGGATTCAAGAAATTGAGACCAGTCTTGCACAAACCTATCCTTAAACCTCAGCAATCTTATAATTATTAACTTCGATATTTAGTGAAATAAATTGAAAACTTCTCTCATTGCTTTAAAATATAAAAATTTGGCTTTGTCTGTTGGGTGAGGTATATATGAATATTGTAGGTACTTGTTCAGCTTTAACTTTTAGATACAATTTAGCAAATGATTTATGATTTAGATGGGCAAAAGGTCCAAGAAAACAGTCAGCAGTAACATGTTTAGGCCACCTATCATTGCTTTATTTCTTTCTGTCCCATACTAAGGATTACATGTGCCTTTATTCTTATGGGTAAAGAACTTATTGTCAAGAATTATCATAAGCAAATGCTTCAACATATCCAGATCATATTATCAACTCTAACGTTTGTTGGCTATCCATGTATTCCTTGAACTTGAATAGATCACAGTTACAGGTATAGAAACATAATCTTGGATTGTCTTGCCTTAGCTTAGCTTCTTGCTGAGTACTGTATTAACTTGATGCTTCTTCTTAGTGTAAGAATCTCATTTTGAAACTACCTTGAACTTCATAGCACTTAATTGAAGATTAATTGTTCTGGTGACTTAATAGTTTTAGTGGAATAGCAATGAGACTTCTTTCTATGTAGCTCTTGTTATGCTTTATGATGCCATAACTAGGTGAAAATCAGGTGCTGATTGTACAATTTTTCTACCATTCATTGGTTTTGCAATTCAGAGTTATTAAAAACCATTAATTCTTTGCCCTCTAATATGACTTAGAAAAGTACTGCTTCATAAAAGAGGCAGTCTTGATGTTTAATGCATATGGTATGTGAAAGTGAATTTGCTAATATATATTGTCATAACTGTATATTTTTATAGCTTGTAGCATGCTATATTACCTCCTTTACAGTAGGTAATATCAAGAGGCAAATTTGGTATGTTATTAACTCTTTTGGTGCTTTTGTTGGTTGATGGCTATTTTAGGTTCGCGATCTTGATTTTGCAGTTAAAATAATTGGTTCAGAAATTGTACGTGAATCTGATGGTCTTGCTATGAGCTCGCGCAACGTGCGCCTTTCACCTGAAGAGCGAGAGAAGGTTTTTCCTGCAACTAAGATATATTTAATTACTGTATTATCTTGAATTGAAGTGTTAGGTATAACACTAATAGTGAAGTACATCTTAAATTTCATGTTTAGTTTTCTATTAGTTAACAAATATTTTACATCTACTAGATAAATAAATATTTTCCTTTTTCTGCATATATATATATATATATATATATATATTACATTTGTGAAATTTTGGATATGCAATCAGCAATGATGAACTATTAGATTTATCATCATATGGGAACAAATTATATGATTCTTCATATTGTGTATTCTTGATGTAATAGACCTCCAGTCATTGAGAGGTATAAATAATTATTTTGTTCGTCTCTCTTGTTTTGTAGACAATTAAACTGTTCTCTATTCTTATTAAGGCACTCAATTCGTTATGTAGATGTTTGTCCTTTGCCTTTCAGTTTATGAAATTTAGACATTCCATAGAGATAAAAGAGAGTTATGATGATAGACAATTGATATTATGTTATGCAACAATCTGGTCTTGATCAACCTAAACATGGTCATCGTCCGTTGGAAGCAATGGTAGATAAGGAACCACCTCAAGCAGGAAATAAATGGTCCAAGAAATATTCAAGAAGGGAAAAGATCAAGCAGTCCTTACCGACAACTACCGACAAGAGACTTAACCAATATCCTCATCATAGAGACCAAGTCTTCAGGGATAAGGATGTTTACTTAGTTAATTTCTTAATTTTGTTTCAGTCATTTATAAGACTTAGTCATTGATAAGGTAACTTTATTTATTAGATAAAGATGGGGTAATAGACATCTGCAAGAAGAAGGAGATTCATTCAAGTCTTGTACTGCTATATATATTACATAGAATGAATGAGACACACATGTCATTGCAGATATCTCTTCTCTTTCAGCTATGTTATGTGCTAGTTCATCTTGCATAGACTTAAGGAGTGCCATCACTTGCTACTAGAATTCTTCTCCCGTGGTCGGCTCTGATACCATATTTGTCATGGCCTTGGCGTAGGATCGAGTCCACGGGCGATGTCATGTTGATGATGAACTGGGAATGGGGTTGGTCTCTCCATGAGAAGATGCCTATGAATCCTGCGAGGGAATAGAAGATGATTTCTTCTTCTTCCCTATGGTGACTAGTGTTTAGGTTGCTCAAAGAATAGAAGAGGGAGGGGGTAGAGGGTTGAGGAAGAAGATAGAAAAGATATTAGCAATGACATGCGTGTCTCATTCATTCTATGTAATATATATAGCAATGCAAGGCTTGAATGAATCTCCTTCTTGCATATGTCTATTACCCCATCTTT
This sequence comes from Canna indica, assembly GCA_034359265.1. Lineage (NCBI taxonomy): Eukaryota > Viridiplantae > Streptophyta > Magnoliopsida > Zingiberales > Cannaceae > Canna > Canna indica. The sequence continues at coordinate 2,319,344 of CP136898.1, read as the reverse complement.
ATCTAATAAATAAAGTTGCCTTATCAATGACTAAGTCTTATAAATGACTGAAACAAAATTAAGAAATTAACTAAGTAAACATCCTTATCCCTAAAGACTTGGTCTCCATGATGAGGATATTGGTTAAGTCTCGGACTCTCGGTTGTCAGTAAGGACTGCTTGATCTTTTCTCTTCTTGAATATTTCTTGGACCATTTATTTCCTGCTTGAGGTGGTTCCTTATCTACCATTGCTTCCGGCGGATGATGACCATGTTTAGGTTGATCAAGACCAGGTTGTTGCATAACATATTAATATAGGAACAAATAGAAGATTTTGGAAGGTCTAAGCAAATTATAATATTTCAGTATGAAAAAGCTATCAATCATTTAAATGGATCCTAAGGCATTGAGCTTATGCAACCAAACAATTCTATAATTACTTAGATGATAGACTTTCACGTGACAATGTTGCATACTTGCATGTGTGCAAATTTTAATACATTGCAGGAGTTTCTACTGCCACTGGTAAATCAAATAGTTTATTTGGTAATTACGAAATGCTTTTAAGTCTTATGTTCATATGGTAGTTAATTTTGGATTTGTATTCACTATCATTGAAATGTTATTCTGCAAAAGATAGGTATCTTTGTTGTAGGCCTTACATTAAATTATCTTTTAAAGGTTGCCTGGATATTGAAATCGTCCATCCTATTGTTCCATCTCCTGTAGGCCTTGTCAATCTACAACTCGTTGACAAAAGCTAAGTATACTGCACAGCATGAAAAAACCTCTTGCCAAGAACTGAATGATATTATCATCCAATCTATAACAAAAGCTGGTGGAAGAATTGACTATGTTGAGGTAATTGTAGCAATACCATCGTTTCTTTTTTCAAGAATTCATATGTGCAACATCATCATTGTCTTATGTTTTTATCGTTACTGTAACATTAACATTGAACAAAGTATAACTTATCCACTGCGCATGCCCTGTTATCTGTTTCATTTCAAGAAATCATGTCTAATATATATTATCCAAATTAGTTCATATTGCAACCAAATATCTAGAGAAAAGCATATTGCTTTTCTCCATTGGTGTCTTCTCTGATCAACATTTGACTGGTTCCATGCTCAAAAGTCAGCACATTTATCATTGGTAAATTATTATAGTCATGCACGCCAGTATGATATGGGAATCGCTTCAGTTGAATGCTCCAGTTTTCAATTTTAGTTTTTTGTTAAAATTTTGCCTAATAAAATCCCCATGTAAGAAGTCTTCATGCTATACTATTGAAGGGAGCTGCTGATACACATAAATTAAGACTTTGGTAAGCTGATGGGCAGATATGTAAACCAAGTAAATCACATGTTTTTGATATAGTTTTTGTGGGGCAAGCGACGAGAAATGATATTTTGATCTTCAAATGCCAGATAGTGGAGCAAGAAAGTTTGCTGCCGGTGGAAGAGCTCAGCGGCCCTGTTGTGATTTGTGTGGCTGCTTGGTTTGGCAATGTCAGGCTGATTGATAACATGGAACTAGAGTATGTGGCTGGAAGATAGTGTTGACCTTCAAGTGCAAGAAGCTTGTACTCACATCCTTTTCCTACTTAGTTTGCTTTATCCGATTGGCAGATGTTGTTGTTTACTGTTTTGGCAAGCCCTATTGCCACCAAAAGAGTTGGGAAAGTATACCCCGTTAATAATGTACTAATGCCAGTTAGGCAATGCCATGTATCAATGTAAACATGATATGTTTATCTTGAAGAAGATTTTTCTGCCATGCACATGTACTAGTGGATATAATTTTTCAAGCATGGTATACATTTGCGAAAATTCTATATTAATATAATGAAATAAATGCTTGTGAGCAATTGAAGGAACATTTTCTTGTGTTAGATGTGTTCTATCAGAGGTTATTTTCTATTTTAGGACATTTAGGGGAGTAATGTGTACAATTTTTCCCCAAAAGTTAACATAGCTAAGCTCAGTTCATTTACATCCTTATTTAGAGGTGGTATGGATGAGAACAAGGTAGGTTCAACAAAGATTCTTAGCTTTATAACTTAGTGATTACAAAACATATACAAACATGAGAATATACACAGAAGACGCAGATGCAAAAATAGATGCATAAAATGTTACAACTAAGGAGCAAACTCATGATCCATTGGTAATATATTCGGATGTCCTACCACTAAATTACTATTGGGTCAACAATTAATTAATCAACTTGGCAATTGACACCCATGCATTGATGAAAATCATGAAACCACGTGAAAGAATGTCACGCCCCGGCCCGGGCCCGCCCTCGGCGACCCCGACCCGAAACGCGACGGCGACTCGAACACCGCACAGCGGAAGGAAAAGCCACATATCATAACATAAAATAAAACAACAATATCAAATAATTCCACATATTACATCTCCAAAATAACAATATCAAGTTTTATCGCTATAAAGCGACAAGACGAAACAAAATACAAAAGCAGTCGCCATCAGAGCTCCACATCTACGACTGACTACTAGCTGACAAAAACTATATACACCTCGATCTACAAATCGACTGCTCACCCCTGCAAGTCTGAAGCAAAAACAACGGAGATCAGCGAATGCTGAGTAGGAGAATCACAATATGATCAACAAGTATCAAGTGTCAACTCAACAATGCATAACGACATGGCCTAAGATGCAGTCAAAGGCAATGAACACAACAAATACTTCTTATCTACTTCTAAACGACATCAACAGAATCATCGAGCGTGTGGACCGTTGGGTAAAAACCCCGCACTCTACCACCTGCAGAGTGGCATCAACCGTCCGCTCCAACGGTGATACGACTACCCCCACCAAGCAGGTAGCCCGTCAGATGCCGCGTCCGACATCATCGCACCCGAAGGTGCCCAACATGCGACTAGTCAATATCATACATACCCTCTCCCATGCCTGGGGGGTACCACACCGAAATGGTCCTGGACCGAAGTCCTCTCCAAGGCCGTAGCCTCCAGATCGACATCAACCATGCAACTCGACTCCAAGAGTGCAACAAGGTATATCACCATGATCAACAATACGATAACTCCAAGCGATAACAACATGAACAACATGATAATAACAAAACATCATCATGATCAATAATATAACAACTCCAAGTGATTATGACATGATCAACAGGATAATAACATGCTCAACAAATAAACGACATCAATAAGCAACAATAAAATGCAACACATGCAATTTCTCTACATGGCATGTCCGACAATAATGTGCAACAAGAGTTCAATAAATTTCAGGAAGCAAATCAAACAATGGAAGCAAAGGTATTTCCGTAATTTATCTCCGACGACAAATCAACAACAGACAAGGGTCGACAGACTTGCAGGCTCAACCCATCACCAAACACCCATGATCAACCAACTCTTCAATCCACAATTATTTCACACCGATCGATCGACTAAATTCACGGACTAATAATTTACTATTATTTAAACACCTCGACAATCTCAACCACTAACCAACTAAAAGAACAACCTAACAATGCTTTCTCGAAAAACTAACCCCACCATCGCGTTCAGCACGCGAAAATCTATAATTTTGGTATTCACCTCGACTCGATCTGACGACTCTACGATCAATTACAAAAATACCCCAATAATTCATAAATTAACCCAATTTCATATAATACAGCTCTATTCTCTAAACACTATTTATATCCACCCACTCGTCTCCTACCCACCCGACGCCTCCACTCCCGCTCGACCTCCCACCCGACGCCGCCCCCTCCTTCGCTCGAAACCAGGCCGACCGGCCATCCCGGCCGCCGGCGATCACCTCGGCGGCACGGCCGCCCTCTCCCGCGACTTCCGGCGCCGACAAGACTCTCTCTCTCTCCTGGTCTACCTCTTCACCCCCCTCATCCCACCTACAACTTGCCGCCTCCTCTGCTCACCTTGAATCCACGCCGGGCGGCTCCCCAAGCCGCCGGCGACCAACTTGAAGGCACCTCTACCCTCTTCTCGGCCTCCGGCACCGGCCCGACCCATCGGCAACTGAATGGTGGCCGGGAGGGCCACCACCAAGCACCGCCAGCTGCTACTGCTGGCCTGCGCATGTTCTGGAGCGCACGGCCAGCGCGTAGCAGCGCACGCGGCGTCGCGGCGACCTGCACGCGACCAGCACCGCAACGGACATGGCCGCGCGACCTGCGGTAGCCTGCGCGCCCGCGATTACCCGCCGCCAACCCCCACAGTTCGACGTTGTCGTCGTCGGTAGATAAATGCCGAAGTAAAGGAGAAGGGGAAGATCTCCTACCTCGATTTCGCAATTCCAACGTCGACGACGAGCTCCACCAGCGACACGACGCGCGCCGACTCCTCTGCTTGCAGGTTACTCTCCTCTCCTCTTCTCAATCTCTCTTCACCAGCCCCCCTCTCGCCCCCTTCTTAAAACCCTTCAACGAACACCTCTCCCTTACCTCCCCATGCCTTCACCTGCCACTTCCACTTCCCGAGCATTGACTCAAAATTTTAATTTTTTAATTAATTAATTAATTTTTTTTTTTTTTTTAACTGGATATAACATCCTCCCTACCTTAAGAAATTTGGTCCTCCAAATTTACATACCTGATGAGTTAAACAAATGGGGGAAGCGTCCTCGGATATCCTCCTCACGCTCCCAAGTCGCCTCTGCATCTGAATGGTGTTGCCACCCCACCTTGACCAATGAGACGACCCTGTTACGAAGATGATGCTCCTTCCTGTCAAGAATCCTCACTGGCAACTCCTCATAGCTCACGTCCTCTCTAATCTGCATGACTGGCTCCTGCAGAATATGGGAAGGATCGGACACGTACTTCCTTAACATAGAGACATGGAAGACGCTATGCACTCCTGCTAAAGAAGGTGGCAATGCTAGCCGATAAGCGACAGCTCCTACTCTCTCCAAGATCTCGAAAGGACCAATATAACGCGGTGCAAGCTTTCCCTTCTTGCCAAACCGCATCACACCCTTAGTCGGGGACACCTTGAGGAACACATGATCCCCAACCGAGAACTCCAGGTCCCTTCTCCGCCGATCTGCATAGCTCTTCTGCCGACTCTGAGATGTGAGCAACCTCTGCCTAATCCTCTGGACCAGTTCAACGTCCTGCTGGACCATCTCCGGTCCCAAAAGACGTCGCTCACCCACCTCATCCCAAAGCACTGGGGACCGACACCTCCGTCCATAAAGAGCCTCGAACGGGGCCATCTGAATAGCTGAATGATAGCTATTATTATATGCAAACTCCACCAAGTGTAGATGACTCTCCCAGCTGCCTCCAAAGTCCAAAACACAAGCACGTAAAAGATCCTCCAATGTCTGAATAGTGCGTTCGGACTGTCCATCAGTCTGCGGATGGAATGCTGTACTAAACCGAAGCTCAGTACCTAAGGCCCTCTGAAGACTCTGCCAAAACTGTGAAGTGAATCGAGGATCTCTGTCTGAAATGATGCTAGCAGGTATACCATGCAACCTCACTATCTCCACGCAATAGAGTTGAGCTAATCTGTCCAAAGAAAAAGTCTTCTTAACCGGCAAAAAGTGAGATGACTTTGTCAGTCGATCCACGATCACCCATATCGAGTCGTGCCCCTTCTGCGTCCTCGGAAGTCCAGATACAAAGTCCATAGTGATGTGCTCCCATTTCCACTCAGGGATAGGGAGATTTTGGAGCTTCCCAGCCGGTCTATGATGCTCGGCCTTTATCTGTTGGCATACCAAACATCTCGCCACATACTCTGCAACATCTCTCTTCATCCCACGCCACCAATAAGACTTCTGCAAGTCCTTATACATCCTCGAACTGCCTGGGTGAATAGCAAAACGAGACCTGTGAGCCTCCTCTAACAACTCCTCCTTCACTGGGTGCTTCTCAGGAACACAAAGCCTGCCACGAAACCACAAGGTACCATAGCTATCTCGTGTGAAGTCCAGACGAGTGCCCTGCTCCACCTCCTGAGCAAAGACCTGAAAGTGACGGTCCTCCATCTGACACTGTCGAATCCGCTCCACTATCGGCGACTGTGCGATCAACTGTGCAAGCACTCCACTCTGAGTCTGACCTACCAAGTCCAAGCTAAGCTCTGACAACTGTCTAATCAGCTCTGACTCTGCAACTCTGAGATGCTGACACATCCCCACTGATTTTCTACTCAAGGCATCTGCCACTACGTTCGCCCTGCCAGGATGATAATTAATAGTGCAGTCATAATCTTTAAGAAAATCCATCCACCTCCTCTGTCTCATGTTCAGCTCCTTTTGAGTGAATAGGTGCTTCAAGCTCTTATGATCTGTGAATATCTCGAAGGTGACACCATAAAGGTAATGCCTCCACATCTTAAGGGCAAATATGATGGCAGCTAACTCTAAATCATGCACTGGGTAGTTCTTCTCATGCTCCTTAAGTTGTCTAGAAGCATAAGCTACCACTCGCCCGTTCTGCATCAAAACAGCACCAAGGCCCTGAATGGATGCATCAGTGTACAAGGCAAAACCATCTCCTCCAGAAGAAATCACTAACACAGGTGCAGTAGTAAGCCTTTTCTTCAGCTCTTGAAAGCTAGCCTCACAATTGTCATTCCAAATAAACTTCACACCTTTCCTCGTCAACTGAGTCAAAGGTGCGGCGATCTTCGAGAAACTCTCTACAAATCTACGGTAGTAGCCTGCTAGTCCAAGGAAACTGCGAATCTCATGGACCGTCCTTGGCCTCTGCCAGCTCATCACTGCCTCAACCTTCTGCGGATCCACTGATATACCAGCACCAGAAATCACATGCCCCAAGAAGTTGACTTCTTTTAGCCAGAATGAACATTTACTCAATTTGCCAAACAATTGCTCTCTCCTCAATACACCTAAAACAATCCTCAAGTGCTCTTCATGCTCAGCCTTTGACTTGGAGTACACCAGAATATCGTCAATGAAAACAATCACGAACCGATCTAAGTACTCTAAAAATACACGGTTCATCAAATCCATGAATGCTGCAGGAGCATTAGTTAGCCCAAATGGCATAACCAAAAACTCGAAATGCCCGTAACGCGTACGGAAAGCAGTCTTCTGCACATCCTGCTCTCTCACCCTCAACTGGTGATATCCGGATCTCAAGTCAATTTTCGAGTACACACAAGTATCTCGCAACTGGTCAAACAGGTCATTAATCCGAGGCAATGGGTACTTGTTCTTGACGGTCACTGCATTTAACTGTCTGTAGTCGATGCAGAGCCTCAAAGATCCATCCTTCTTTCTCACAAATAGGACAGGAGCTCCCCAAGGTGACACACTAGGACGGATAAATCTCTTATCTATAAGCTCTTGCAATTGCCCCTTAAGCTCCTCTAATTCCTTAGGCGCCATACGGTACGGTGTCTTCGAAATAGGAGCTGTACCAGGCTGCAACTCAATACAGAACTCAATCTGTCGCTCCGGTGGTAGGCCTGGTAGCTCATCTGGGAATACATCTGGAAACTCTCTAACCACCGGTATGCTCTCGATTTGAAGCTGCTCATCAATAGACGTGCCCACTAATGACACCAGAAAGCCATTGCACCCTCGGCCCATCAACTGCCTAGCCTGCAAAGCTGAAATAATCGGTGCCACCCGCTCCTTTGATCCAACAAACTCAAAGGAAGGCTGTCCTGGGGGAGAAAATATTACTACTTTCTCTCGACAATCGACTCTAGCATGATTAGCGGTAAGCCAATCCATACCCAAGATAACATCGAAGTCGAAGAAATCTAACACAAGCAAGTCTACCAAAATCTCAACATCTCCCAAACGGAGTCTACACCCCTTCAACTCATGGCTCGACCGCATCACATCACCTGACGCCGTGAGCACAAACAAACCACTAGATCTAGGTGTAGGCTCTCTTACCAATTTAGCAACCATAGATGGAGAAATAAAAGAATGAGTACTACCAGTATCTATCAATGCATGAGCAGGTAAATCAAACACTAAAATAATACCTCTGATCACTGAACCTGACGCCTGATGTGCCTCCTCCTGGGTCAATGCAAAAACTCGGGCCTGAGTCTGACTAGACTGTCTCTGATAACTGGGCTGCTTCTGACCCTGACTCTGCCCCCTCGACTGTTGTTGCGGAGTCCTCTGCGCTCGTCCGACTGGACAACTCCTGCTGATGTGGCCGGGCTGCTTGCAATGATAGCACACACTGCCACCTCTAGGACAGTCCCTAGCAAAGTGTCCACTGTCTCCACAGTTAAAACAGTGGTCAGACCTGACTCCCATCTGATCTCCAGATCTAGCAGTGACCCTCGAAAACTGATCTCGAGGTGCCTGGGAAGGCTGGGATGATCCCTGCGACTGAGTGGGAAACGTCCTTGCCTTCTTCGGCGGTCTGAAATGACTACCAACGGATCTATTCTGAGATGGCTGGGCCTGAGCTCTAAAGCCTCCCTGGCCCCCAACATGACCTCCTGCACCCTGCGGAAGTGGTGGTCGACCATGACGATCTTTTTGCTTCAGTTGGCTGATCCTCAAGTGAGTACTCTCAACCAGAAGTGCTCGTGCCACCACTCGACTATAGTCTCTCAGATCATCATGACTAGACATCCGATCCTGAATAGCAAAGTCGAGTCCTTTGAAGAAATGCTCTGCTTTGTCTTCCTCTGAGGCCACCATGTGCGGACAAAACTCTGACAAACGGTCAAACTCAACCTCATACTCTGCCACATTACGACCTCGCTGTCGCAGATCAAGGAACTCTTGCTTCTTCTGCTGGCGAAATGTTATCGGAAAATATTTACTGTAGAATGCAGCTCTGAATTCTGCCCACGAAATATCAGCTCCACCTCTAGCAGCGTCCTGAGCCCTCCACCAAACTCTAGCCCCATCAATCAGGTAAAAGGTGGCCAGATCCACCTTTTCCTCCTCCTTGCACCTAAGTGCCTTAAAAGTATCCTCCACTCCAGCCAACCATGCCCTAGCTGCCATAGGGTCTGCACCACCCCCGAAGTTACCGAAACGCTCTCTGCCAAACTGTTGGAACCTCAGCATGCGGGACTCCCATGACTCAGTGCTAGCAAAGCCTCTCTCTGGTCCTGGTACAAGCATAACATACTGCGGCTGTGGCATAGTAGGAATATGCACAGCTGAGCCCTCTCCAACGGCCTGAGGGACTACCGGTACAGCCTGACCAACTACCTCCTCCTCCCCAGCTCCAGGAATAAAGTCCTGCACCTCCTCCACGGGAACATGAACAGGGGCACCACGACCACGACCTCTACCACCAGAAGTACGACCGGTCCGACGAGTACCCCGGCTCGCCCGTCCACCACGACCCCTAACAGTTGGAGTCGCTACCTGAGAAGTCCGTGCCCGTCGAGGAACGGCTACCCGATCATGATCTCCACCTGGATCCTCAAGACCCAGCGCAGGTCCAACATTGCCTCTCGACATCCTCTCTACAAATAAAATGAAATAAAAAAGATTTAGGTAAAGCTTACAACTTCAACTTCTACACCATAGAATATTATCGCTAAGGTAAGACACCTTGGCTCTTAACTTTAACCTAATATTAAATCCTAGGCTCTGATACCAAAAATTGTCACGCCCCGGCCCGGGCCCGCCCTCGGCGACCCCGACCCGAAACGCGACGGCGACTCGAACACCGCACAGCGGAAGGAAAAGCCACATATCATAACATAAAATAAAACAACAATATCAAATAATTCCACATATTACATCTCCAAAATAACAATATCAAGTTTTATCGCTATAAAGCGACAAGACGAAACAAAATACAAAAGCAGTCGCCATCAGAGCTCCACATCTACGACTGACTACTAGCTGACAAAAACTATATACACCTCGATCTACAAATCGACTGCTCACCCCTGCAAGTCTGAAGCAAAAACAACGGAGATCAGCGAATGCTGAGTAGGAGAATCACAATATGATCAACAAGTATCAAGTGTCAACTCAACAATGCATAACGACATGGCCTAAGATGCAGTCAAAGGCAATGAACACAACAAATACTTCTTATCTACTTCTAAACGACATCAACAGAATCATCGAGCGTGTGGACCGTTGGGTAAAAACCCCGCACTCTACCACCTGCAGAGTGGCATCAACCGTCCGCTCCAACGGTGATACGACTACCCCCACCAAGCAGGTAGCCCGTCAGATGCCGCGTCCGACATCATCGCACCCGAAGGTGCCCAACATGCGACTAGTCAATATCATACATACCCTCTCCCATGCCTGGGGGGTACCACACCGAAATGGTCCTGGACCGAAGTCCTCTCCAAGGCCGTAGCCTCCAGATCGACATCAACCATGCAACTCGACTCCAAGAGTGCAACAAGGTATATCACCATGATCAACAATACGATAACTCCAAGCGATAACAACATGAACAACATGATAATAACAAAACATCATCATGATCAATAATATAACAACTCCAAGTGATTATGACATGATCAACAGGATAATAACATGCTCAACAAATAAACGACATCAATAAGCAACAATAAAATGCAACACATGCAATTTCTCTACATGGCATGTCCGACAATAATGTGCAACAAGAGTTCAATAAATTTCAGGAAGCAAATCAAACAATGGAAGCAAAGGTATTTCCGTAATTTATCTCCGACGACAAATCAACAACAGACAAGGGTCGACAGACTTGCAGGCTCAACCCATCACCAAACACCCATGATCAACCAACTCTTCAATCCACAATTATTTCACACCGATCGATCGACTAAATTCACGGACTAATAATTTACTATTATTTAAACACCTCGACAATCTCAACCACTAACCAACTAAAAGAACAACCTAACAATGCTTTCTCGAAAAACTAACCCCACCATCGCGTTCAGCACGCGAAAATCTATAATTTTGGTATTCACCTCGACTCGATCTGACGACTCTACGATCAATTACAAAAATACCCCAATAATTCATAAATTAACCCAATTTCATATAATACAGCTCTATTCTCTAAACACTATTTATATCCACCCACTCGTCTCCTACCCACCCGACGCCTCCACTCCCGCTCGACCTCCCACCCGACGCCGCCCCCTCCTTCGCTCGAAACCAGGCCGACCGGCCATCCCGGCCGCCGGCGATCACCTCGGCGGCACGGCCGCCCTCTCCCGCGACTTCCGGCGCCGACAAGACTCTCTCTCTCTCCTGGTCTACCTCTTCACCCCCCTCATCCCACCTACAACTTGCCGCCTCCTCTGCTCACCTTGAATCCACGCCGGGCGGCTCCCCAAGCCGCCGGCGACCAACTTGAAGGCACCTCTACCCTCTTCTCGGCCTCCGGCACCGGCCCGACCCATCGGCAACTGAATGGTGGCCGGGAGGGCCACCACCAAGCACCGCCAGCTGCTACTGCTAGCCTGCGCATGTTCTGGAGCGCACGGCCAGCGCGTAGCAGCGCACGCGGCGTCGCGGCGACCTGCACGCGACCAGCACCGCAACGGACATGGCCGCGCGACCTGCGGTAGCCTGCGCGCCCGCGATTACCCGCCGCCAACCCCCACAGTTCGACGTTGTCGTCGTCGGTAGATAAATGCCGAAGTAAAGGAGAAGGGGAAGATCTCCTACCTCGATTTCGCAATTCCAACGTCGACGACGAGCTCCACCAGCGACACGACGCGCGCCGACTCCTCTGCTTGCAGGTTACTCTCCTCTCCTCTTCTCAATCTCTCTTCACCAGCCCCCCTCTCGCCCCCTTCTTAAAACCCTTCAACGAACACCTCTCCCTTACCTCCCCATGCCTTCACCTGCCACTTCCACTTCCCGAGCATTGACTCAAAATTTTAATTTTTTAATTAATTAATTTTTTTTTTTTTTTTTTAACTGGATATAACAAAGAAAGGGGTGTCCAATGACACCCCTCAAAATTCACAATAACTAATATCAATAAATCTTTTTTACACTTTCACAGGTTAATTTCATCTTGTTAAGTGTTAACAAATATAAATACTTAGGTTATTTTGTTGCTTTGATTAGGTTTGTTAAATTAAATTAATTTAGTTAATTTAATTTAATTACCTAGGTTACTTTAATATATCTAATTAAATTATTAAGTTTAGTTTTAATTAAATTATTTAGGTTAATTTTGACATGCTTAATTTTAATTGTTAAATAACATACATTGATTTTAGCAAAATTAACTTACTTAAGTTAAATTAAATTATTAGATAAAATTTAATTAAACCAAATTATTTAGATTAGTTTCAATTAAATCAATGTTTCAACCCTTAATTTAAATTATAAATTGTCTCACAAATATTCTTCTAACTAACTAACCTATTGCAAATTTGTGTACGGTGCACTGCCACCTGTAATACTATTGTCAATGTATCCGTTAGTTATTTGGTAGAGGTGACAACGGACCGGGCCCGCCCATCGGCGGCACGAGCCCAACCCAACCTAGCCCGATGGCTTGTGTTGTGCTCGGCATGGCATGTGGCTCGTGTCATGCTCGGCCCGCGCTAGGGCCACCCTATGCCTAGCCTGGCCCTTACCCCCTATGCCAGCTTGGCGTAGACTAGAAAGCCCGATAGGGCTGGGCTATTCTTCTGAAAATCTTAGTCGTGCCTCGGGATGTGCCAAGCACGGCCCAATGGACAACAGGTTAGCCCGGGCTCGGGCACGGCCTATTGTCATCTCTACCTCGGGTCTTGGATTCACCGCTGCACCCACGTGATTCACATCAATGATTAATTACTATATATATGGATAAAGTTGTTCTTTTAAATTTCCGGATCTACCCTCGATCATATCATTATATTCGTCCACGCCTATCACACAGCTCGCTACCAGCTCCTGTCTTCCACAGCCAACGGCACATTTGTCGGCGACGGCAGTGGCAGAAGAACGATGAATGCCCACTGCTGCTTCCTTCATATTCTTCTTCTCTTTTCAGCTCTGTCGGCGGCGGCTGCTGGCCGGAAGCTGGAGGCGGGCGGCGGGAGGAGTAGAAGCAGTATTGCGGCGTTGGGGTCGAGCAGGTACGCCGTGATATTTGACGCTGGCAGCACGGGGAGCAGAGTACACGTGTACTGCTTCGACGACGAGCTCGAGCTTCAACGTATTAATGGCTCGGACATTGAGCTCTTTGTTCAGGTAGACATACTGGCTTTATTGCTTTGTGGGTACATCCAAACATTCTGTGAATTAACTTCTAATTTTCTGCACACATATGATATCAAGATTAAGACTTTATTGCTTTAGCTTTCCAATATTCTTTGAATAAACACGATGTCACCTGTTCTTTTCTTCTTTAAGAATGCATACTAAATTTCTAAAAGGAACACTTTATGAATGGATTTACTCAGTATGAACTGAAAGCACTTTAATTGAAAATGCACTTCCAAAACAAAATCAAAATTGAACTTTTCACTTATATGAATGCAGCTAAAACCAGGGTTAAGTGCATACGCTGATGATCCCCAAGCGGCAGCCAATTCACTCGCCCCCTTGTTGGAAGAAGCTGAAAGCGCTATTCCAGAAGAGTTGAGGTCCAAAACGCCTATTAGATTAGGGGTATGTATTAATGTTTTCATTCACAAAAAAATCTTAATGAGAGGATTAACCTTTGATAGGGTTTCTGTTGTTATATAATTTAGAATATATGCTATGATTAATCCTTTGATAGGGTTTCTGTTGTTATATAATTTAGAATATATGCTATGATTGCTATGTTAAATTCCTTAATTACTTGCTTCTAATCCTATATTAACTAAGAATTATCAATTATTTTTGTAGGCTACAGCGGGCTTGAGATCACTGGGAACAGAGAAGTCTAACCAAATTCTGGATGCTGTAATTAATCATTTATATCATAAAATAACTGATGCATTTGTTAACCATATGAAATATAATATGTGTATGCATATTCTAAATGGAAGTTGATTCTTGCAATTAATTAAACAGGTGAGGGATCTCCTTCAATACAACAGCTCACTGGAATATGAGGCAGATTGGGTCACTGTTCTTACTGGACACCAAGAAGGATTTTATCTTTGGGTATGTCACAGTGTCACACATCTCCTTAACTTGTTCTTTATTTTACTGCATCAGAATCAGATGCTCTGTATATTGAAAGGAACTAAATTTTTATCACTGCGTGATCTATCTATATATATATATATACATATTTGCATGTGTTTAATATGTAGGGTTTACTTTTGTTTTTCAATATTGCAGGTCACTGTAAACTACTTGTTGGGGAACTTGGGCAAGAAATATTCTGATACAGTTGCAGTGATTGATCTGGGAGGTGGGTCTGTTCAAATGGCTTATGCCATCTCTCAGAATGCAGCTTCTAATGCTCCAAATGTTTCTGCTGATGAGGAAGCATATGTCAAAGATACTTTTCTCCAAGGAGCCACCTACTACTTATATGTTCACAGGTTACTCATACTCTCGTGATATATTATTCAAACTTTGTCATGCAATATCCAAAGAAAATTATGTATATCTTTCAGTATGTCTCACGGAGATTGTGAAGAACCAAATTTCTCTTCTATATATGAGTGAATTATATCATATATTAATGAAGTTAGTGTGGTATTTCTTAACCTTTTAAAATGTTGAAATTGTGAACCTAATGAAGTTCTTTTTACATTCTTGGGCATTAACTACAGCTATTTGAACTACGGTCTGATGGCTGCTAGGGCAGAAATCCTCAAAGCTGGAGCTAAATCATACAGTTTTTGCATTTTGAGTGGCTACAATGGTATGCTACTTTTAGTCATGTATATAAACTAGCTTGAAGCATTACCTTCATACAATTGAAAGTTTTGTTTTGTGGTGATGCAAGATTGTTCTAACAAAAGTTAAATTTTCTTTTGGTTCCTTTTTATCAAGGGGTGTACGAGTACAATGGAGGGGTCTATAATGCTTCATCTTCCCCTTTAGGTTCGAGTTTTAGCAAATGCAGGAGTGAAGTGATCAAGGCCCTCAAGGTTGATGAGCCATGCAACTATTCCAAGTGTACATTTGCGGGGATATGGAACGGCGGAGGCGGAGAAGGACAGAAGAATCTATATGTGGCTTCCTATTTTTTCGATAGAGCCTCAGATGTAAGCCTCGACACTATTCGTATACATTCAAACAATTTTATTCCATCTACAAGTAGAAAATGAACAATTCATAGATTCTTAATTAACACTTTTTGTGACGGTGTACCAGGTGGGTTTTGTAGATCCAAATGCAGCTACTGTCCCGGCTAAACCTTTAGACTTCATGGAAGCTGCCAAGGCTGCTTGCCAAACAACAATGGACAATGCAAGAACAATGTATCCTAATGTTCGCGAGAGTGACTTGCCATATGTATGCATGGATCTTGTCTACCAGTACACATTGCTTGTGGATGGATTTGGTATGGCTGACGACCATTAAAAGTAGTTCAGTTTTAGTACTGAGACTTACATCTGATCCTTGTTCATGATCTTCTGCAATGAGCAGGGTTGAAGCCAGAGAAAGATATCACACTTGTGAAGAAGGTGCAGTACAGAGATTCTGATGCCTTCGGAGAGGCAGCATGGCCACTTGGAAGTGCCATTGAAGTTGTGACATCAGAGAACAGCAATCTCAACCAGGTTTATTAGCTGAAATAATCTGTCATGAGCACTGCTCTAATCATTTGGATTTACTATTTAGAGCTGCTGATGGAAGCTTTGTTAGACTTCAAAATAAGCAGCAGTTGAGTACCGCGACTACTGTCACTATGTATTATTGTCCAACTCGAATCATATCCGGCTCCATTTTAATATGATATATGAGCTAGCATTTAATGCAATTAGTGTCAGCTGTCAACTTTTTGTTCACTTAATAGAATGGTCAAGAAATATGTTCTAGTTTTATATAAACAAATATGACCAAACTTACTGGAAAAACAAACTTGAGAAGAACACCACCTTGCTCTTTAAGTCACTTCATTCCTAGAATTTGGTTCATGCAAAATAATTTTCTTGAAAAATTATATTAAATCACCACATTACAATTTTTGCATACAAAGATGCTAAGAGTACAAGAACTACAAGGATCCATGTGGAACTCTTGACCTTATGTAGCATGCTTGGATGCCTTAACCATCTAAACCACTAGAGCTTGATTAATCCAAAATAAATTAATAATTGCTTCATCTCACATTTGCTAACTGTTGATATTTAGGACGACTTGAGATGGCACTTTCTGATTGAATGCGATTGGATAGAACTAGAACGCATCGTATCATCATTACCTCGAGTACCAAAACTGGCAATAATGTTCACAAGCCTCTCAGGTGGCACTTTCGTCTGGATCAGACTTAATAACAGGAAGATTTTTTCTGTAATGAGAAGATGTCAACCTTCTCTCTAATGGTGTTTTTCTTTTGCTGACGACAAATCTATTGACTCCCTTTCTCATTGGCATTATCTCTGGGAAATCTTCATCAGGAATGTTGCTGAGTTCAGAAATGTCCTTTATCTGAGCAACCCGACGAAACCACCTTGCTGCTTTTGCTTCCTCTGACATGTCCAGAGGATCAGGTTCTTTCACCAGTGATCCTTCCAAGCTCTTTCTACCGAGGCTTGGTTTTGACTCGTCTGTGGCACTCTGAGGACTTTCTGATTGCCGAAACTTTGCAGTGGCACTGTCACTCTCATGTCTGCTAAAAGAATGCTCATCATTCCCGCTCCTATTGCTGTTACTCCATGAGTTTCCTGGAGTCCCAACTGAAGCTGTGGTAGCTCCTTTATAAACAGCACCAGCTTTACCCTCACTCAAGTTTTCTTCTGAAGAATTTGCAATAGAACTCCTACTGTTAGATTGGTTGATAGCCGGAGTCTTAAGTAGCTGTGATGTAGTTCCACTTGAGACCTGCTCAGAAGCCTCAGTCTTATTATCTTGCAATTTCACTGGCACAGTCTGAGACTTCTCGTGTGTTGTGAGACCTTCAGATGCAGAATCATTGGTGGAAGAAGCTTCAGGATTTTTATCCTTCTTCGTAAAGTAATCTGGGGGAAAGGGGACAAAGGGCACAAAACTTGAACTATTGGCTTGCTCCAGAGCTATGCGTCTCTTGTATTGTGGCGATGTTAAAGAACGGTCCTTCTTTTTGCTGATTACAAATCGATTCTCACCTTTACGCATAGGCATTATTTCAGGAAAGTCGTCATCAGATGCTGAATTGGCAAGATCTGATGTATTATCAAGCTCTGCAACTTTCTGAGACCATTTCTCAGCCATGTCAGAGGAATCTGCATCTTTGCCCTCAAATCTTTTAACTGTGGGTTCATGCGGCGAAGAAGCTGAATCTTCCTTAAGTGGTACTTGCAAAATATCACTATTTGCATTCTGTGCATTACTAAACATATCTTTTGGTAAAGGAACAAAAGGAACATGGTCAGAATCTTTCCTTTGGCTAGGTATTCTTTTTCTATACTCTGAAGGGTTTCCAGTTCCATTTATATCTGAAGGAGAAACCTGTTGGTTTATGCCAGATAAAATAGACGAGCGACCAAATATGCTGTCTAATCTTTGGCTAATTGATGATTCAGAATTTGCATTAGATTCCATTCCATTCAAACCATTTCCTTGATATGCATTATTTTGAACAGTTGAACTTCTATTGTAAAGCCAGCCCCTGCCTGCAGCAATATTTTTTGGGGCTTCTCCAGGGCGCTTGAAATCACACCTTAAGCATGACATGTTCCTCCCATAATTATAGAAGTCGCATCTAGAACAAGTAATATAATGAATTGAAAGGATCAGAACATAATTGGAGTAACAAAACAGAGAGTAAGCTTGGTAAAAGGACTTACTGAGGACATTCCCACTCTCCACCAGTCAGAACTCTTTTTGGCCGTGAATCATTGCACTCAAAGCATTTCATATTCCTTGCGAAGTTCAAGAAACTACATCTGTGACAAAAGAATGACAACAAAATACATTAATAAATTTCAGGCCATATGATACCAAAGTGGTCTATCAATTTTTCAAAAAAAGTTAATTCTGCCAACTGGAACTAATAATGAAAATTGATAAGGCCATGTATAATGGAAACTACATTCTGCACATGTCATTTGTAGAACAGATTGTATATAAGTGATATATATATATATATATCTCTTTCAAACTTAACACAAGCACAAATACATGGGAAAATTGACAACAATTATTTCTTGGTCCATCTCAGGGTTTCAGACACCATACTTGCAATGTAATCTGAAGAAACATATATATACACACAACAAAGTAGAAGAATGACCTAACAAATTCATGTAGGAAGCAAAAAAATAAGGGGGGAATGTACCCCAAGTTCAATTGAACCTTAGGTAAGGTTGAACTAAATAAACTTGTTCTGCGTGTCCTTGAATTGCTAAATAAAATTGTTCAAATAAGTACTTTTTAGACCAGAACAATATACATATTAATAATTATATGTATAGGTGGGGCCCCTTCCTAAAGGCTTGAGCTTTTGGTAAAGTTGGTCACTTAATCAAATTTAACATGGTTTGAGAGAATAAACTCCTGAGTTTGAATCCTGCCAATTTAAATAATTATAAAAATATCCCAAGTTAAATTAAATCAATTCACATGTTGCACTTGGGCCAATATAGTTTACCCGCCCAATTGTGAGGGAGGAGTGTTAAGAATTAAACATTGTCATATTGGTCTCTTTCTGAGAGCTTAAACTTCTAGGAAAGTTGGTGACTATTTCCTTCTTTTACTTTTTTAGAGAATTGTAGCAAATTTAAATCGGAGTTAGAATTAGTTTATGACTAATATAAGAGAAAAGTAGAAAGAAATTATGTCTAGTAAACGACTGCCTGTTAACATGCAAAAACAGTTTGTTGTCCGCTTTTCTAACAATTAGTATTATCATTATATCTATGATATGAATCTAGATGTACATGGTTCTAAGCATTTTTTCATAAGTAGCATATCCCTGGGCAGATAAAGTTCCTTATTCTTTCCCTCTAGTCTCTCTAAAGTTCTCTCCCACTTTTCTACCTATTTGTTCCAAGAAAAGATTTATCTTTACTTACTTTACTTCTGAGTCAAAGCATCTGCTATGTTACTCTTTCAAATGACAGATGTAAAATAACCAGATGCTTGAATGGTTGCACCAGTTGCAACGGACAGCTTTACATTGTCAATAGCATGTATAATAACCAAACTAAGGACTTAGTATTGGAATATCACAAGTTATGCGGAAGTGCAGATAATGTATGAAGCTAAACATCCTCTATATACATACGGAGCACTGAACCATTTTACTATGTTTTTAGTCAAAGAGAAAAAGAGAAATTGAAGATATGATACTTTCTTTTTGAGGACAAAAGATATTATACACCATGCTAAAGCAAAAAAAGAAAAGAAAATGTGACTTACTTTCTGCAAATCCAATCACCTCTTTTCATTTCAAAATTTTGTCCAGGAGGTCTTGCTAACTGTTGGCTTAAGGAGGTCGAATTAGCGGTAGACTCAGCTGATGCAGATTCTTCACCAGCTGTGCTCACATTAACTAGCTCAGCCAACAGACGGCGAACACTTTTTTCAATATGTTGCCTAACTTTGATAAATTCCTCATCTTTACTAGAAAAAGGTTTGCATGCATAGCTCAACAAGTACCGCATTATGTCAAAAGTTTTCACACTCTGAGATTCAAGTACCTGAT
This sequence comes from Canna indica, assembly GCA_034359265.1. Taxonomy (NCBI): domain Eukaryota; kingdom Viridiplantae; phylum Streptophyta; class Magnoliopsida; order Zingiberales; family Cannaceae; genus Canna; species Canna indica. The sequence continues at coordinate 2,299,662 of CP136898.1, read as the reverse complement.
ATTGCCCGAAAAAAATAAGTATTTGTTTGTCCAGTCAAAATGATGTAGTGCTTTTTCGAATATACTAACATGAATAAGACTTTTTCCCTTGTGTAACTAGGGCATCAGAAATTCAATAATGGTAACAAAGTGGACCATATCGGGTTCATTATTCAAATTTGTTAAGAGTTGAGGAAAACACGGAGCAAAAATTGTTAAATTATGGTTCATTCACCTCCTTGGTAATCAAAAGAAGTATGCGAAGAAAATGAAAAAACATGTATAAAGCATTAATATTCAAAAAAGAAAAGAAAATGCAACAGATTCATGAGATGGGAATGTCACAGGTATTATTCAACCTTCACAGTTCAAAGATATTGTCAATGCAACAATTATTATTAACTAGGCATGAGTTTTATTGGTAAAAGGATTTTGAATGATAGTTCACAAAATACACATTCAGCACTTCCAATAATCGAGAAAATAAGTTAGTTTAGCTTGATTTTCTTGAAAAAACATATAATACTCAATGGAAATGCAAACATTTATTTGTTCAACTTTCTCATACTAAATGTTACTGAAAAAAATAAAATGTGATATCAGCACAATAGGCACTATTTGTAACATTTGTAAATCATTCATTTGTAGTGTGAGCATTGTATATAAACTCCGCCTATATCACTCATTTGCCGACCGATTCATCACTAAATATCTAAACAATATAAGAAATTTCCGAAAATACAACTGCAATGAAACAAAAGTACTGAATAGAGATCCTAGAGCCTACCAAATGTTCACAGCAAAAAAGTTGTTCAAGCTTGCTCCCCTAAAAAAAAAGGTTGTTCAGGCAATTTTTTTCTCATGCTTATTTTATCATCTAACTATAATAACAAAATTGTCTATTTGTGTACTCTGTAATATCAACAGAAATAAAGAAAATAAAATTGAAGTGCGAGGAGGGGAAGATGGTGTCCTTACACTGTTCCCATCGCCACTTATGAATGACTTCAACCGCCTAGTAGAATTTGCACCGTTCTTGAAAAGAAAGGGGGAACCTTTATCCACAATTATCTCTATATCCTTCTTTTCCAGCGACCTAACAAGTCGACGGTAAAGAAAAATTCAGAAGCTGAACATTGATAAGCTCCCCAAATTAGAATTAATATTAGTAATAATTTTGTCGAGACACCAGCGCATGACCTCAACAGTTCAGGCCGTTCTCTGGCAAAGAGTAGGCAGGCCTCGGCGGCTTTCGCGAAATCCTCTGTCGGCTCCTCTCCGGCCACCCACGAATCATCATCGCCGTCCTCGACCGCAGCAGAGACCCGACGATCGCGATAGCCTCCGGCGAAGAGAAAATCGATGAGCCGGGGCCACTCGGGCCACGGATGGGCGGGGCTGGAGCTCGCGAACGACGCCGCGGCCTCGCCATAGGCCACCCGGGTGCCGGCGGCCAGAGAATGCGCTTCGGCCGCGCCTCGGACGGCGAATCCGGGCCGGGCGCGTTGGCTGGAGGAGGCGAGGCTGCGACCGCAGGGGAAAGCGGCGGAGACGGAGCGGGGAGCGAGGCGGACGGCGGAGGGGAGGGGAAGGGGTGCGGCGAGGAGGACGAGCAGCTTGGAGGCGCTGCCCATGAGGGGAGCAGAGAGTGGACCGTGGAGATGAGGAGGGAGGGTTTTGCGATGAGAGTGGGTAAGCCCTCCTGGCTCTGGGCCTCTGGCTGGGAAGAGTCGAAGCTTCGAGAGGGAAGGAAATGTTATCCGTGGCTACGAAAACATCCACGAAGGTCGAAGATCGGCATGCGGTCTCACGACGAGAAAATGAAAAGAAAATATTGTTATTATAACGTATAGTCAAGGTCACAAAATGTTAGGAGGTGTGCAGGAATATCGGATACATCCTAAACTGGTTGTAGGGGTAAGGTAGGGGCAGAGGTAGGGGTGAACAAGATTTCTCGATTCATCGAAACCAATCGTACCGAAGTCGATTTAACCGCACCGAATTTATCGAATTAATTTTGGTTCGGTTTTCGATTAATTTTTTTATGGGATTTCGATTTATGATTCGGTTCGGTTCGATGAATTTTCTATAAAAGATCGGTTTTAATCGAATTTACCAAAAATAAAAAATGATCATTTTACCCCCAACAAGTCACTTAATTACCTATGTATCCTTAAACCCAAATACCCAATAACAGCAGGAGCAGTCGGCTCCCCCCCCCCCCCAAATCGCTGACAAAGGTAATATACTAATCTCCGACTTTTCTCCTTCTCTTCTTCACACCGACCAGTCTATCTCAATATCTGAGCTCATCTTCTTCTTTTCATCCCGCGGCAGTGAGCAGTCTGGTTGAATTGAATTTTTATGTAAAATTTATGTTGCAGAATGTTTAATTCCGGATGAGATGTGAAATGCTCCTTTATATAAAATGCAGAATGTTTATGTAAAATTTATGTTGCAGAATGTTTAATTTGAATTTTGAAATTTTTGATTATTTCAGTCGGTTAATCGGATCGAACCAAATTTTTTTGGTTAATTCGGTCGGTTAACCGAACGGTTCGGTTCGGTGAACGATAAAAAGATATATGAACTTTCAGTTTAGTTAATTTACCGAACCAACCGATGCTCACCCCTAACTGGTTGGAACATATCCTATCGGGTAAATTTTGATTAAATCAGATATATAATGGTTCGACCTTAATTAGAGTTGGATAGGATTCGAATAAGGAATTAAAGAACCGATTAAATTTGGCTTTGGTTCCGATTCCAACATACGAGGTACCTAGAATCGGAATCGAAACCGGTATCCGAAATCAATTTTATCATATTATATATATTAATATATATGTTATATTCTCTCTTGCTATTTATTTTTTTGTTTTATTTATTTATTAAATTATGATATATGAAAAGATTAGAAAAAATGAACAAATTTCAACAAGGTACTCGGAACCTACACTACACCATAGGTTCAAGGTGAGGTTTGATTCCATGTCCCAAGTGGGCATGATCCGGATCCAAAACCTAGAAGACAATCCTATATACGGTAGAATCCGAATATTATAAAAATAATAATGTTAATATAAATAATTATTATAATTAATTTTTAAAATAATAATAGATATTCTTAAGATGTTTTTAAAAAGTTTGAATATGAAATATCGACCAAATAAGTGATTTAATTTATTTAGGAGGCGTTTGGTTACCCGCAAGTGTAAATGCTGCAAAATCTATTTGCATGCAAAAGCAAATGCCCGCAAATAGATTTTGCAGCCTACCGTTTGGTTGCCCGCAAGTAGAGTTGCAACTTCTATTTGCAAGCATTTGGTTGGCCGCAAATGGAAGTTGTAATTACACTTGCAACTTGCAACGTGCAACTTGCATCTTACGAAATTTTTCGGGTCGGGTCGGGCACGAATTTTCTCAAGTCGGGCTGAGCCGGGCCGGGATGGGATAGGCCGAGCATGCACGAATTTATCCGGGCCGGGTACAAACTTTTTCGGGCAGGGCCGGGCACGAACTTTTCGGGTCGGGTCGTGCACAAATCTTTTTAGGCCGGGCCGGACACGAATTTTTTCGAGTCGGCCCGAGCCGGACCGGGACAGGTTGGGCAGTGCACGAATTTTTTCGGGCAAGGCTGGGCCGAACACAATTTTTTTTTCGGGCTGGGCACGAATTTTTTTTCTGGTCAGGCCGGGTCGGGCCGGGCATGAATTTTTTTGAGCTAGGCCGGGAAACAATTTTTTTCAGGCCGGGTCGGGCAGGGCTGGGTTGGGCACGAATTTTTTTGGGTCGGGCATGAATTTTTTCGGGCCGGGCCGGGGTACGAATTTTTTTTGGGCAGGGCCGGGCCGACAGTGAATTTTTTCGAGCCAGGCTGAGCACGAATTTTTTCGGGCTAGGCCAGGCACGAAATTTTTGAGTCGGGCTGGGCACGAAATTTTTCAGGCCGGGTTGGGCACGAATTTTTTCGGACCGAGCCGGGCTGGGACGGGCCGTGCAGTGCACGAATTTTTTGGGTCGGGACGGACACGAATTTTTTCGGGCCGGGCCGGGCACAAATTTTTTCGGGCCAGGCTGGACACGAACTTTTTTGGGTCGGGTCGGGCATAAATTTTTTGGGTCGAGCCTGGGACAATTTTTTTCGGGCGAGGCTAAAAACTTAGTCCCGACACGATTTGTCTGACAAATTAATAATTTTTAATTTTTGTATAATACTAAAAATATATTAAAAAATCTATCAAATGACATCATATGTAAAATCTGACACTACCATCAGGTTCAGCACGCAAAAACCTACAACTTTGATATTTATCTCGTCTTCATCCGACGACTCTACGTCGCCAAAATTAATTATTTTTTAATACTTAAATTATTGCATTTGCAGCCCGCAATCTTGTATTGCGGGCTTTTTGGGCTGCAATTCCACTTGCGGCCCGCAAATGATATTTGAAATACAAGTTGCAACTAGTAAATGCTGCAAAATGATTTTGCAGCCAACCAAACAAATTTGTTATCTAAATGCTGCAACTAGAGTTGCAGCATTTGTACTTGCGGGCAACCAAACGCCCCCTTAATTACCTTATAAACCTAGCCGAAAAATCTTTCTGATCCAACAACCATTCGAGGAACGGTTAATCATATTTTTTATGGATAACTAAGATTAAAATTATTTAGAAAATCATTATCTGAAATCAAAATCGAAATTAATCGATTTTTGATATTGCTATATGAAACTGAAACTGTTTAATCGTTGGATATTCGACGATCAATAATATTGACTCAAACGATTCAGATAGATATGTAGTTAATCGGTTATTAAATAATTAACATATATATATATATATATATATATATATATATATATATATATATATATATATATATATATAATAAATCTATAGCATATATTGGTTATTTATTATTCGTGAATCGACAATCTAAACAAGATAACTAATAACCAAAATCGAATCGAGCTGAATCGATCTTTTGAATTCATTAATCGCACTAAAGTCGAACAATAAAATTACAATGTGAAATCGAATTTTGCGATTCAATTAATTAACTAATCGATTGAATTTACGGGGTTTTTTTTTAAAATTGTGGCTTTATAACAGAGTCATTACAAAGCGTAAACGCGATAATATACGCACAAGACGTATTACAAGATGTACAAAGACGTGAAAAACACACACAAAATGCTACAATTAGGGATTGAATTCAAAACCTAAGTAACATACCTAGATGCTACTACCACTTGAGCACGAGTGAATTCACTAAATTTATGGTTTAATTGGTTCCAATTTATCTCTCTAACTAATTATCAGCAATTAAAAGGCACAGAAATGTTATTTGTTGAAAGGACATTAATTATGATATTTATTCAGGAATGTTGACATGAGAAAACTACGTAAGCTCAATGACGATTCATGTAATTATTCTCGCCCAGATGATATATCCATTGGCCACCAAAGAGACACGTCGGCCATCCCCATCATTAGCGCATGCATCCATTGATTCGACGAGTCATCAAAGAGTGTAATTTCTATGCGCAGGTTACTCATAAAAAAATCTATGAATAAATTAATATGAACTCTAAACAACTGAATATGAATAAAAATAAATAAATATGAATATAAATAAAAAAGAAATAAATATAAATAATATTCATTTTTTTCTATTCAAATTCAATTATATTTATATGAGCACGCTGCCCGTATAGGATCATCATGCAGCCATGCAAACTAGTCATCACGAAGGTCCCGTTACAGGCATTTGACCCGTTTCGCTTGGGTCAGAATATATATCTGATGTGTGCGTGCCGTTGACAATTAAAATGTCGGCACCAAAGTCCAAACTAAAAAAGGAGAAGGCCGATCTCTCAAGTAACGCAACACATAATTGCGCATCTAATAATTAATATATCTTCATCAAGCTGCGGATCAAACAAATTTTTCTGACGTCGTTGCATCACTTGCACAGCCTTCAAAGTTTTTAATCTCGAGTGACAGGATGCAGAGATTGCAAAAGATTTCTTCATTAATGCATGCAGCTTAATCTTCGGCTTGTTTTACTCAAAGGAGGTTAATTATATAATTAGGATATCATTCATCACCTGCATGGCTGCGTGCATGTGATATCGGTCGTCGTCTACCACAGAAAGAAATGGTTTGCTTGCTGTTTGCTAGCTGATCTAGATCTCTTACACTATGCATGCTAATCTGATATGTACTGAGCAACAGTACAGGTGCTCGGAGGACTCCATCTTTGCCAAGCAACCTAGGTTGGCTGCCTCTAGTAATAAGCAAGCTTGACGCTTACGTGAAGGACAACAACAGTTGACTAATTCATTCCCTGTATATATATATATCCTTCTGTTCTGCCTTGTATAAATAAACCCCAGCAGACACTGGCCTTCTCAGTTTTGATTGGGGCAAACAGCAGCAGTACACAAGCAATACAGATCAAGTTCCAAGTGATGGAGAAGAACACAAGCAATAATCTGCTTCTGCTGCAGATCTTGGCATTGCTTCTGCTTCTTCTGTCATGCCATGTCCAGCCTTCGGCTGCTGTTCCTGCACACAGTAAGTTCCTTTAATCAATTCACCCTTCCACGTACTGATCTTTTTCCTTCTCTCTTTCAGTCAAGTCATGTATACTTGCTTGCTATCAGGGACTAGTCTGCTCGGTTTGGAGAACAAAGATCCAGCTTCACTTCTTCAACTGGAACAAGATCACCAGGTTCATTTTCTCTCTCTCTTATTTCTGCCTCTCAGATTTCAGTTGAACGAGATCGATCAGTTCATTTCTTTTGCTCTATTTCTTCAGCAAAAGCTGCAAATTAAACTATACTGCTTCACAAAAAGATGATTCATTAATTACTTGTTTATTCATTTTGTCGCAATACGCATAAATGTTTAATTTCTGCGAGCACTCGTGAAACACGACGATGTGATCGACGCGATTAATTTTGTCGCATGCGAGCATTCATTAATCAAACAAGCGTTACCAGATCGATGAACAGTATGCCATGCACGTGAACCCTTTTTTCCAGAATATATATATATATATATATATATATATATATATATATATATATATATATATAAATGATAAATTAATTAAGGCGAAATTTAACCCTAAAATTTTATATGAGAAAAAAAGCATATAATAAGTATGATTTATTCGACGCAGGTGATCAGCAGAGAAGTGATCAGAATGATGGAAGAGGAGATATCGACGATGGAGATCGCAAGCAACGATTATCCCGGTTCGGGTGCTAATAATCGCCACGACCCAAAAAGTCCAGGAAGACCTTGAATTAATTAACTAGTTAGATTGAGTCATGAACCCTAGTTTGCTTTGCTATGTATAATTATCCATATATATAATACCTAGCTATTAATTAATAGCATGGATGAGTACTTTGCAGTGTATATATATATATAGCTGGAGATTAATTAATTAACTAGGTTTTTGATTAGGTTAATTAAATATATGTGTGAATTATTAAGTGTGCTTGGTGCTTAAGAAATATATTTTATTGTGATATATATGGTCTTGTCTTTTTGTCCATTTATTATCAATATAATCAATCATTATCAAATAAATAATATTTATTACTTAATTGTTTATTTATGGGAAAAGGCCAAAGCTAGCTGGTCCTCCCTTGAAGAGTTGGAATTGAATAATTTTTTTATGGAACCCTCCTGAGTAAACCTACGTTTATTAATATTGAACCTAATATAATTTATATAGAACTTAAAGTAAGAATGAATCTATGTTACAAACGAATGAACATAATATTTTTACTTCAGATTCAATATTAATAATTTTAGATTCAATATTAATAAACATACGTTCATTCACGGGGTCCATAGAAATTATTTTTCTTGGAGTTGGGCGGTGCAGATGATTGTGTCCTTAATTATGGACCTTATCTATGCCACCTCATCATCACAACATAGGCTGTGTTGTACGAAGTGATGACGTGGACAGGATAAGAATATTAGACAATGTCAATGTATACTGTAATTTGGAGAAAAATAACAATGTGAGATGATATAAGGGACAATTAATAGCAAGTTTTATAAAGGAGTCATTATTCTAGCTATCTACTCATATTAAAGTAGGGATGATAATTGAAATTGGTTAATTGTATAGCAAAATTTGATTTTAGATAGTAAATTTACGGTCCGGTTTCGATTTTGGTTAGTAAAATCAAAAAATTGATTAAAATTGATTCGATTTCGATTATCGGGTCGCGGATAATCGGTTATATATTTCTATTTCGATTACCGATTATCCGTGGTTAACCGGTAATCGGAACCGATAATATTAGTTATTTTGCTAATGTTTATATATTTCAAAATTTATTTCACTAATCAATTACTCGTTTACTAATCGGTTAGTAAATACGTAACCGGTTTTATTCGAACCCACTAATCGGTTTCGGTTTCGATTTCGAATACTAGTTTTTGAAATCGATCGATTTTGATTTCGGTTAATTAACCACAAAAAATGTGGTTAATCAAACCGTTGTTATTCCTATATTAAAGCATATGACACCAACTATTATCTCAGAGCCTGTCGCAAAAATACTTGATTTTGTTTTTCAAATATTCCGCCTAATTTTATTTTTATTTTTATTTTTTTACACAAAATTTTTACGCCCTATTCATTATCATCCGTCAATTCATCGATAGGATGCTACGTAAGTAATGAGTTATATCGTTATTAACCCCAAAGTCTATCATTTTAATCATTTCTATATTATGTTCACTAACTTCTATATCTTTCCTTATCCAAGCTATGTTTGTTTTTTTTGTCATGATAATTCATTTTTCAATCATGTTAACTTATTCAACCCTTTTGCAATAGAAAGGTAAGTCGTGATTCAGGTGTTGTTTTGTGTGATGTGAGTAAGGGTGACAATTTTATTCGCATTTGTCAACTAAAAATTGCATTTGGATCATAGCTAATTCACATCCGTAAATAAAAATGAATATGAATGCAGATATTGATTTAAAAAATTTATATCCGCGCGGATGCAGTGCGGAAATGTATAGATATGAATGCAGATTTGCACCGCATTCGCACTACATATCCACATATAAAAAATTATCATTTTATATATGATAAATTATATATGAAACCCTAGTGAGTTACTAGTTGTTATAAAATTGTATAATGTAAGTTATTAATTTTTATTAAATATATTATTTTTTGATTTTTTTAATTAAATGCGAGTGCGGTGAGGATATCCGCATATGAATGCGGTCTGAATATGGATATCTGCAACATATGCGGATATGCGATTGTGCGATGCAGATGCGAATAATACAATTCTACATCGTATTAAGTCCGTTATCATCCCTATATGCGAGAGAAGGGATAGACTGAAGAAAGGTATAATAGCATGTGTTGCTTCATGTGATAGATTTCAGTCTCTTGTTTGTGTTGTTTGAAATAAAAGAAATTATAACTAGAAGGATATAAAATTGATATTACATCCAGTATACACTCGATCAAAGAAAATCTAACTAATTTATCCTCTTATTTATTATCTCATCATATCATATTCTATCTAGTAAAGCTGATCGACCATAAAATCTTAGGCAAAACAATATCAAATTTTAGCTAGGTGAGGGTATATTGGGAAATAGCTTTGAAGTGGAATGTTAGAGTACTTTTTTTGAAAAAATTAATGAATATGACCCGAACTTTAATGTTTTTAATAAATATGGTTCATTCTTTTATTTAAAATAAATATGTACTCCAATTTTTGAAATTATAACAATTATAGACTCTCGTTAGATTTCTATTTATTTACCCGTTATCGTTAATCCTACGTGATAATTTTTTGAATTTAGGATGTCACGTCATCGGTGGCATTTTTTTTGAAAAAATAGGAAAAATTAACAAAAATGACCTGAATTTTAATATTTTTAACAAATATGACTCATTCTTTTATTTGAAATAAATATGTATTCCAACTTTTGAAATTATAACAATTATAGACTCCCGTTAGATCTCTATTTATTTACCTGTTATGTGCTGACGTGGAATGCCACAGCATCACATAAAAGTTATTTTTTAAATTCAGGATGTCACGTCATCATTAATCCTACGTGGCAGAATTTAAAAAATATATATTAAAAAACTAAAAATATTTCACGTCACCAGCACAACTTAAAAACTTTAAACCTAATATCCGACCAAATTAAAAAACTAAAACATGCCGCCCACTCGACTCGACACCCTCAACAGATCACTCGACGAAGGTGTTCCTGTCGTCGGCGCCTCACCCCGAAGGGTTTTTTTTCTTATTTCTTGCTTGGTCTCGTTGGCGCCTCACCCCAAAGGTAATCTTTCGCCTAACCTTTCTTGCAGGCCCGAAATACCTATTTTTTATCACCGAAGTTTGTCGCCTGAACCCTAAACCTAGATATCAATCTAACTGCATGCATACCATGGGTTGTAGATCAAATCGACAGCGGATGACTATTTTACCTACACGACGAGATACATCATCAGCTTCCTCTCCGGTATATTTTATCTTGAATGCATTTTTATATCAATTTGTTTAATTAAATATCAGTATCAATATACTGATATGTATACTGATATTAGTGACAACAATAAGTATATGCGGTGACAATAAGTGACATGAGGTGAGACCAGTCGAGGTGATGCGCTAGCGACAATAGTAGGCGACGTGAGGCGCCAACAACAAGAACACCTTCGTCGAGGGATTTGTCGAGTGTGTCGAGTCGAGTGGGCGGTAGGTTTTAGTTTTTTAATTTGATCGGATATTAGGTTTGAAGTTTGTAAGTTGTGGTGATGATATTGATTAGTTTTAGTTTTTAAAAAAATTCTGCCACTTAGGATTAACGATGACGTGACATCCTAAATTTAAAAAACAATTTTTATATGATGCAGTGGTGTTCCACGTCAGCACATAACGGGTAAATAAATAGAGACCTAATAGGAGTCTATAATTGTTATAATTTCAAAAGTTGGAATACATATTTGTTTCAAATAAAAGAATGAGCCATATTTGTTAAAAACGTTAAAGTTCGGGTCATTTTTGTTAATTTTTCCTAATTTTTTTAAAAAAATCTGCCATGTAGTATTAACGATGATGTGGCATCCTGAATTTAAAAAATAATTTTTCTGTGTTGACGTGGTGTTCCACGTCAGCACATAACGGGTAAATAAACAGAAATTTAACGAGAGCCTATAATTGTTATAATTTCAAAAGTTGGAATATATATTTATTTCAAATAAAAGAATGGACTATAATTGTTAAAAACGTCAAAGTTCATATCATTTTAATTAATTTTCTCTTTTATTTTTACCAGAATGTTAGAGTACTTGGAATGTGTTCCAATAGCCACAAAATGAGTTCAATAAATTTAAGTATTTGGAATGTTAACATGACCAAGCCCAATAAAAAATTCAAATGTCATATATAATTTATAATTATATATACCCACTTTAATTTGCTCATCATACGTTTGGTTGGATGGAATGAATTCATAAGAAATAAGAATAGACAATGAATAGGAATAAACAAGGAATAAAATAGACAATGAATAATATTACTTTATTTGGTTTGATATTATAAATGGACCAAGAATAAAATTATTTTGTTTGATTATCATAAGGAATAGAAACTTAAATGATCAAAATATCATTTTTAATAAATTTTTATATTATATTATATTATAATAACATAAATAATAATATAATAATAAAATCTAAAAGTTAATATAATAATATAATAATTATATTTTATTAAAATAAATCTTATCCGTCTCTATGCGAGAGGCATTAATCGATGCTAGCGACGTCGTCTCTGGTGTCTCGCACACGTCGGAGACAGCGTCTCTGGCGAGAGTGCACAGAGACGACGTCGTCTCTGGCGTCTCGCACACGTCAGAGACAGCGTCTCTGGCGAGAGCGCACGGAGACGACGTCTCTGTGTGCTCTCGCCAGAGATGTTGTCTCGTCTCCCAGAGATGTTATCTCATCTCTGTGCGAGATGCCAAAGACGACGTCTCGTCTCCGACGTTATTTGGTCGTTCTTAGGCATTAACGCCAGAAATGTCGTTGTTGGCGTCGATGCGTCTATGTGCGGAGATGCTGATGTCGAGATGGATGTCGAGGGGTGCGGAAGGAATGGAGGTAATATTTCATCCGGAATAGATCTGAAATGTTATTCCCAGCCTCAAAGCAGGGAATAGTATTCCTTATACATCATGAATGTTATTCCTTATGTATTTCGGGGCCCCCACTTATTCTTAATTAATTATGTGCAACCAAATAAAAGAATAGATGAGATCCTGAGAATATTATTTCATTCCTCGTCTATTTCCTTGAACCAAACGCCTCCTAAAAACTGGGCAATATTAGATTAACCAATTTGACTAGCTCAACTACAATTTTAGGCAGCCACTGTGATTAGCACAATTGATGATAATATCTTATATATTTTCCGAATGTTTAGGATTTAAATCTCAGTATGATCACCTATTATGATTTTTTATCTTTATTTTTTAAAAAAATTACAATTCTAGACCATCAAACTCATCAATTATACATTACTCTTCTTATTAATTTCATGAAACCAATAAATTAATGTCCATTGTGTTAATTAAACATAATTACTATTTCCTTTGCTAAATTCCTTGTTGAAAAGAAAGGCGGGAACATCAATGCATGCATAATTATGAATATTTGTCGTTCATGTCCACAACCCACCTTACAAAAAAGTTGCCCATGGTGCAATCAGATGGGATTGGGAGATGGAAACTAGTCTGCCTAATTAATTTCTTTCATTGGCCACCCACTGAGTTATCCACAATGTCTCAATGCCTCACCAACTCATCACCTTTATTGGATGAAAATCAATGGTGAAGAAAGAGGAAAAAGTGTGTTTTCTTCTTCTTCTTTCTTTAGACAACTATCTCACTAATTGTTCTTTATTGCTCTAGAAGTCTACCTTAGTGGAAGTACAAGTTACCCCCACAGCTATCATTTCATGCTCTGAGGGAAGGGTGAAAAATACAACTTTGAGTTTTCATAAGTGTGTAAATATTATTAATTTTATTTTGAAGGAATGCTAGAGTGATCCACTGGCTTGATTTAGTTATAACATGGATGAGTAATGCGGACTTGTCTTTCGTACTCTCGGCGTAGATGGATCGAACATTAAATTATCGTACTAGTTAATTGATCCTAATTAAGCTGACTATCAAAATTGGCTACCGACTAATTCATATGCACAAAAGAACTAAAAGGTAGACCCTTTGCAACTCCATTCGATGATTGAGTAGAATTAAGTTAGATTTGTGAATAAGAGGTAATAGTGTCATTCTATATAGGGTTGCACATTTTGTATCTTTTGATTAGACTTGTTTAATTATAGTTTATCCGGTAGATTGTCCTTATCGTTTATTAGGAGTGTGCATCATTATTCTCTATTGCCCTAGCAAGGTTAGTCCTCTAAGTCCCACATACCTCTCGACGTCTAAGGCCAAAAATAATTTACATCAAGTCGACGAGTCAAATCTTTGGAGCCACTACACAAGCATTACGAAAATCAATAATATTAACCATGTATAACTATAACAACGTACACCTTCGTAGCCAATAAGGGCTCAAAGTCTTTGGAACCTACTACACAATCGATCACTACAATAATCAATAACTTCAGCCATCTAAAACTGTGGCAACGCCCTAATTGTTCGCAGTTAAAAAATTTGCGACCGCAAGCGATGACACCGAATGCGAGTATTTAAGTGGGTAAAAGATCAACCCATCATCACTCATAAATATCTTCGCCATCTTATATAAAAGAACCCCTAATTAATTATATATTTATACATTAATTAATATCAGTGGCCTTCTTAATTAGAGCTAATTAATTGTATTATTCACATGACTATGCATGGACTCATTGGAGCTTGAAGTAGACTTGTCATCTACACGTCCATTTCCTTTTTCCTAATTAAGACACTATCTGATTTATTTAATGAAATCTATCACTAGCTACAAAATCAATCAACAAGTTGTAGTTCATTCATTTGCACTTTTAATTAATTATTTTGACAAGTAGTTTTAATAATATCCTCAAGTCACATAGTTTACCAAATTGGATATACACGACGATCTACTAAACCTTTCGTGACGGAAATAAACATTACCAAATTTGGAAGAACCTTGTCATGATTTTTCTATCACATGTTAATTATTAAGTAAATCATTACCAAATTAATCTAACTATATATAAAATTGGCCTAATTATGTTTTTTGTTCTATGAAATATTATGTTTTTTTTGTTTGGTCCCTCAAAAATTATTTTTGTTTCCGTTTGGTTCTTCCGTTAACTTTTATTGTTAAATGCCAACGAAAAAAATGAATTTTTTTAAAAGACTAGATGAAAAAAAAAAATTAATAACCTAAAATATAATAATATATAATTTAATAACCTAAAGTATAACAATATATAATTATATTTTAGATGATTAAAATATATATTTTTTCTATCTAGTCCCTTAAAATATCTAATTTTTTTCGTTTGGTCCCTCTTTAATCTATGTCAGCATTGTCACGTGGCACCTAACAACAAAAGTTAACAAAAAATTAACGAATGAACCAAACAGAAATAAAAACAATTTTTGATGGACTAAACGAAAATTTTTTAAGAAGAAGGGACCAAACGGAAAAAAATATATGATATTTTGAGATACCAAAAACATAATTAAGCCTATATAATTTAATGAGTCTGATTGGAAACTTCATTACCAATAATATTCATTAATAATTTGAGTTATTACCTTTGTTGTTTAATTAGTATCTAATATATATTTTTTAGTAAGAAGAATTAATAATGACTATTGTCCATTAATTCTCATGCTTTGTTACTTCTTGTAAAGTAGCCAAAATAATTTTATTTGGTTGAAAATTAATGCAGAAAGTGCGTTCGAAGTATATTATATTTGAAAGAATTAGACAAACTTATCCTCATATTTTATATTTATATTTAACGTTGAATTTATAGTTTATATTGCCAATATTACGATACAAGATCATTTATATATTTTTGATCTATTTTTTTTTAAAAATTTTATTTTTAAGACAAAATATGTATGTATTTTTTTTTCATAACAACTACAAATAAAAATTACTTTTCCTATCACAATATTCTTTTAAAAAATATATATTATATTACTACCGATGCCTTGGTTAGGTGTCGGGTTTGAGATCGGCGCCACATTAATTATAGGCGCAAGCTATAAGGTGGAGCCAAATTGAGGAAATCGGTGCCATTTTCGGTGATGATATTCGGAAATTAAATTTGTTTTGCTTTAATCCCACATCGAAAGCTGATTTTTTTTCGGCCTAGCTAATCGCATCTCTATAAATATAGTAATGTATATGAGATTTTTTTTTGTAACTAAGATTTTGATTAACTAACCAAAATAAAAAAAATAATAGTTTATGTTCTTAATTAAGATTTATTTTTGACAGCCTCAACAGTAAAAACTACTCCATCCGTTCCATAATAA
Source organism: Canna indica (assembly GCA_034359265.1). Taxonomy (NCBI): domain Eukaryota; kingdom Viridiplantae; phylum Streptophyta; class Magnoliopsida; order Zingiberales; family Cannaceae; genus Canna; species Canna indica. Next base: position 2,284,108 of record CP136898.1, on the reverse strand, counting down.
GTGACTTTTTAGGATTTTTTTAAAATTCCATATTAAGTGACACTTTAGACTTCCAATATAGTATTAATTATTTTTTACCAATTTTAACCTCTAATAAAAATTTCTCTCATCAATGGAGTACAATAATAAAAACATGAAATTTAAGGATCACATCATGGGTAATTTATTAAAAAGAAAAAAAATTATTAAAAATTAGACTATTAAATAATATTTTTAATCTATGTGTCAAAGTCTAAAAAATTACTTATCATGAAACGGAGAGAGTAACTTAATTAGTATTTAAGATATAATGTTAATAAATTAGCTTAGTATCAACTAAAAGTCCAAAACTAATTAAGGGCACTTTTGTTTGCGATATTTTTTTTTCCGAGTTTTCGTTTCGCGAAATTGAAATCGGTTTTCGAGTTTGGATTTTTTGGTTTGGCGAAAATTTATTTGTTTGACATGTTCAATTTTCATGTTTCACGAAACTTTTATTCCAAAAGGATCACGAAAACGCGAAAAACTATTTGAAGAAATTTTCGTACTTATGTGTATTTGGATGTATTTGCAAAAATAAATTTTTGCGAAATATGAATCAAAATCCGCCTGCGTCGTCGTCAACGAATAATATTTTGAGCCCGTTTTCAACCGAAAACGGAGCTAACAACTTTCCATAAATATATGATGGATTTGACTTTCTTGCTATGCATATATAGGACACTATTTGACACTATGTAAAGTGAACCGAGAGCAAATCAAATCTTCAATCCCAACACTGATCATCATCATATCTTGTGGCCATCAACATGACATATATGCATGAATCTAATACTCTACTCTCTAGAGGAGAGAGAGAGATAGAGTAAATGAAATAAAGAATTCATAAAGAAAGAAAGAAAGAAGGAGAAATAACAAAAATTGACAAAGCAAGCACCGAGCCGACCTACTCCAGTGCTTCACCACTTGCATATAAGAGTCCACTCCAAGAGATGAAGAGACATCACTGCCTTTTCCATCTCCTTCCTTTTATTTGTTTATTCCTTTATTATTTCCAACATATATCAAAGAGTTTTAGCATAAGAGATCCAATCCAATCCAAGCAGGAGCTGCTGCTGCTGTTGCTGCGTGCATGGGCCTTCAGCACGACCCCCGCAAGGCCTCCTCCAACGGCCATGCCCCGGTGAAGAAGGACACCACCACCAGCCTCGTCGTCGTCAGGTACATGGAATGCAGGAAGAACCACGCCGCCGGCATCGGCGGCTACGCCCTCGACGGCTGCCGCGAGTTCATGGCGTCCGGCCGCGACGGCACCTCCGACGCCCTCAAGTGCGCCGCCTGTTCCTGCCACCGCAGCTTCCACCGGCGACTTGTTCAGACCCTCCCTCCTCCACCACAAGATGATCATGATCCATCATCATCATCATCTTCCTGGAATTGATTCATCATATAATTAATCAACCACATGGTACAGACTGTATCCTCTCTCTCTCTCTCTCTCTCTCTCATCTCTACAATTAATTAGATTATTGTGAATTGTATCTAATTAATTCTTAAGAGACTTTTAATTAGTGGAATTAAGACAAGTTATTTTGGGATATTGGATGATCATCATGTAATATATTTTTTAAGGGAAAATGTAATATTATCAGGTCATTAATATATATATTGCTTCTACATATATCTTCTAATATCTTAATTAATTTAAGGATTTTTATTAATTAGATGAATAATATTGTGTAGTGGTTTATAGGTCTTCGGCTAAGATATATTACGTGTCAAATATATAGGGAGAGGAAAAGCATGCAGCTACCTATAATTTAATTATAGGTTTATAATGGAGGATATATAAATGGGTAAAATTATATATGGATAATGCTCAGGTCAATATTAATTAAATATAATGAGATTAATAGTATACTTTTTCTAGGCAATAATGAGGTGATGATGAAGCACTCATCATTTGGATTCGAGTTGGCTTGTTGTGTAATTCTTTGTTGTCTAGCATTACATATACCTAATGCCCATGTGCTCGCCATTTTATCACAATTAACAAGGTGGACTTAATGATGTTAATTAGATTCATTAATAATGACATAAATGGGTACGACATGATAACTACGATATGGATCAAAAAATTTAACCCGATAAATTTATCGGGTCGGGCCAACCCGACACGATAATATTGCATTAAAAAAAAGTTCATTCGTGTGTGAGGTTTCATAAAAAAATTTAAAATAAATTTTTATCATTAGTAAACATACGTAATGCATATATAGACACTCGACTAATAATTTTTATTAGTAAAGAAAATTTATGTAATTTTTTACAAATTAAACTCAAGGGGTTCACAAGATAATAGAAAAGATCAGTATAATTTTATTGAATCTCGTAAAAAATTAGTGTAATTTATCCAAAACTTAAGTAGTCTGACTTCATGATAATTTTTAATTTCCGTAATTAGAAGTGCTATGTGATCAACTGCATAAACTTAGCCCACTCTCACCTAGTGGGAGTTTAATATTGACATTTTACCAAAAGTATCGTGCAAGTGGATTGTGTAAGAGATTATTATACTCTAAAGTAATTTTCTTTGGGATGGCATAAAATATGCACGTTGGTTCCTATGCTGTAGAACATGTAGGGTAGCAATGTGTGTTAGCCAACCTAAGTTTATAGGTTCACTAATTGGTGGGAGTGTTACTATATATATATCAATTGCAAAAACTCGCCCAATACTCACCTAGTGGTGGCGGCTGCAGTGCAACCTAATTTTTTTTTATAATAAAGATAAATAATTACAATAGATAATTATACTAAGATTCAAATTTTAAATATCTAGATAATATACAATATGATATCATCAACTATATTATCCACGGCTGACAACCTAGTTATCCATAGACCTACAAGCCCAATACTCTTGCAACTATTTTAATATGGTGGATGAGTCTATGACTACTTTTTTTTATTAAGGATGACAATGAATCGAATATGGTGCATATATTATTTATATGCACTACAACAAATTCGTTAAATATCGACTTCTTAATTTTGACGTCTACTAAAGACGTCGAAATGTAAAATTATTTTAAAAATTTAATATAATAAATTTCGACGTCTTTAGTAGACGTCGAAATTTTTTCGACATCTGACAAACATTTCGACGCCTGACAACAAGCGTCGAAATATTTCGACGCTTCACAATAGTTGACAGGCGTTGAAATATTCGTTTCGACGTCTGAGAAGACATCAAAATATTTGACTTATCGACGTCGCATATAGGCGTTAGCAGACATCGATACATTTAACGTTTCGACGTCAGTTCAGCCGTCAAAAAAAAAATTAAAAAAAATATTTTTAACATATCGACGCCGGCCAGAGGCGTCAATATTTTTTTTAAAAAATTTTTAAAATAAAATTTCTTCCGCGTTCGGCGGAAATCGAGTGGCAGCGGATTCGCTGCCGCTCGATTTCCGCCGCGCGTCGGAAATCCAGCGGCAGCGAATCCGCTGCTGCTCGGGCGCGGCAGAAATCGAGCGGCAGCGAATCCGTTGCTGCTCAATTTTCGCCACGCGGCGGGTAACGGGCGGGCGGGCGCGCAATCACACGCGCTCGCCGAGGCAGGAGGCGGGAGATTTCCCGTCTCCTTTAGATTTTTTTTAATAAACTTATAAAATTTATTTTTTTTTAACATAATTTATTTATTTATATTCTTCTACATTGTTCTTCTTCTTCCTTATTCTTCTTCTTTCTTCTATCAGCCCTGATAGAAGGCGCGTAATGGAGGCCTCTCGCAGCCCCGATGCAGACCTCCAGCCGCTGCTATTCCTCTTCTCACGTGTAGAGGGAGGAGCCAAGACGAGAAGCTATTCCTCTTCTCCCACTCCGGCCGCTGCCTCCTTCGGCAGAACATCGTCACCGCTGCGGCCAACGTCAAGGCCCCACTTGGAGCCGGCACGACGGAAATCAAGCAGGCGGAAATCGAGCAGGAGCCGGCACGGCGGAAATATATAACGTGGTCGTCTCCTTCAAGACCGGCCTGTGGTTCTGGATGAACAACTGCCACTCGCTCATCACCTCCGGCCAAGGGTTCGGGGCGACGATTCGGGCGATCAACGGAGCTCTCGAGTGCGACGGCAAGAATCCGGCGACGGTGAACGCTCGCGTGGGGTACTACAAGGACTATTGCAGCCAGTTTGGCGTTGACCCCGGGAATGATCTCACTTGTTGACTTTTTTTAGTTTCATGAAATAAATGCGCAGTATAATTTAGTTCATGGAATAAGTGAGATTGTTGAACATTTAATTTATCGAATAAAAGGTTTGCCCTGAGAAATTAATTCATATTTAGTGCTTCTCTTAAATTTTTTTTAAAAAATATATATATACATATCGACGCCTCTAACAGGCGTCGGTATGTTAAAAAAATATTTTTTTTAATATTTTTTTTTTGACGACGGAGCAGACGTCGAAATGTTAAACATTTCGACGCCTGCTGACGCCAATATGAAGGTGTCGATATGTCGGACATTTCAACGCCTGCTGACGCCAATATGCAGGCATCGATATGTCGAACATTTCGACGTCTCTTCGGACGTCGAAACGTACATTTAAGCGGCCGTCATGTTCCACTCATTTTCGTCGTCTTTGTTGGCGTCAATATGTTAATTTCGACGGTTGTTGACGTCGAAATATTAACTTGTTCTAACGTCGAAATACCACTGGTTTGTTGTAGTGATGCATCCGCATCACATTTTTCACATCCGCATATGTTATAGATCTTGATCGCACGTAGATGCGCATAAGTTATTCAAAAAATATAATATATTAATTAAATATATAAAAAATCAATAGGATAAAATGATAATTACATAAGTTATAATATAGGGTAAAAAATAATTATATATGCGGATAGCAGTACGATATATTGCAGATCGAATACTGTGCAAATCCAATCCGTATTCGCATCTGCATCATATCCGTTTGGATATCCCTACAGGCAACAACATTCCTCTTTTTTATTTGCGGCCAACTAAACGATCGAGTTGGCCGCAAATAAAAGTTATAAATCTATTTACAGACAACCAAACAATAGATTATAACTCATATTCACGGATATTTACTTTTGCATGTATAAAATTTTTATAGTATTTGCATTTGCAAGAACCAAACACTCAATGTAATAATTCATTTAGCTACGAAGGAGAACTCGGTTAATCATGAATGAATAATTTTTTAGAGATAAAATATATATGTACGTTTCTATTCCTAAGAGAGATTCTAATATAAAATTATCAAATCCAATTCTAAGTTGATTGTGAGTACGTACAACAGAAATATGAATTATTATCAAATCCAATTCTAAGTTGATTGTGAATATGTACAACAGAAATATGAATTAATGCATTTTGTGCGTATATTTTTACGTAAATAAATAAATAAATAAATAAATAAATGATATATATATATCATGCTTTGACCCGTTATCGAATTTTTTACCACAGCCTCAGTCAAAATCTGCAACCCACGATTTTGACCCGACTCAAAAGTCGTGTCACCGCGTGCCGGTGAACCGCGCTTTACCTTCTCTTTACCACTGACCCTCTACGGTTCCTGTGTCTTGACTCAGACACCAAACAGGAAAGGACGTTTCACTATAGGTCGTAAGAGTATATATGACGTCATCATTCCCACAACCGTACACGAGGCCCGTCTTGATCGGCTTCCTCGACAGTTTTGTGGCTCTGCTGAAACCGAGGCAGATAAACCGGAACCCGCCCTTACTTATCTACATCGCGTCTCGCAATCCCTCCGTCCGCCTTTGACGGACCAACACCGACTTCGTCCCCTCACTTTATCTACCCTATCGCATCCCCCTCTAATAATTGGTCGATAAGCAGAATTGCCTATGGATCCCACGACAAATAAAAGCCAGGTAACAAACGTGACACGTCGAAGAGCTGCTGTATAAATAAGCACCCGAACCCGTCCTTTTCTATCCTCTTCCTTTATCTCCCCGTTTCCCCAATTCTTCCTCTTCGTCTCCGTTTCCGTCGAATCTGTGCATCTCCTGGGCGATCGATTACCGTGCGCAACTGCAGATCCTTCCCCCTCCTCGATTCGAGATTTGTTCTTCGTACCTTTATCCTCTGCATGCGATCGGGTCGGTTCTGGAAATCTGGGATCCGAAGTAGATTAGGGCTTGCGCCGGTGGATTCGAAGAGCATCGACCATGCCTTCGGTGCTCCGAGAAACCCTTGACCCTCGTTCGGCACCCACCTCCCGCTGCCTCACCTCCTCCTTCCATGGCAGATCCAGTTCCCATCGCCTGAAACAGTTGCGTAATAAGTGGAATCATCGTAGTAATCTTAGCTAACATTTGCTTTCAGGGGTGTCATCTCCCCTCCATCGTTAGCAGCTTAAGATTTCTTCTCGATTTCGTTTTGTTTCCCCTTACGTTTGATCTCTCCCCAATCTCGACGTGAGGTAATCTTCCGCAATTGGATTTTGACGTTCTCTGTCTGTCTGCCTGTCGGAATCTACTCGTTTTGTTGTTGCTTTGACGGTGGCGCTTTGGAATATTAGCAGAGGTATGGATTTGGTTGCTCAGTTTTAGAAATTATGCTGCATTTGCGACAGATTTTAATTCAGTGATTTAGCATGTTTATAGCCAACTCTTTTATGACTAATGGTTCATTTTGTGATTTATCATATGCTATATATTTCTTTCCTTTTTATAAGCCAATGAATTGTTTTGTTGCCATAAAAATTGTACAACCAACTTTGTTCTCAAGCAACAAGAAGATTATGAGCATCAGCTCTATGTAGCAATCTATCACAATTTAGTGATTTAGTGAACAATCAAAGAAATGTGTCTCATTTGCAGAAAAATATTCTACAAGTACAAATCTATTACAATTTAATGGATAAAATAAAAACATGCAATAATTATTGCAATCAGAATACAAACCATGTTTTTTTATTTATATTTTGTAAACAATTTAGAACATATTGGTTTAATTTACACGTGGCAATTATTTTAGTATTTTATAAAATTATTTTTTCTAGGAAAATTTGAATCACATCTTTATTTGAAATTTTGATAAGTTTGAAAATTGGTCTTTTGTAAAAAATATTCCATTTCTTTCGTAGCACGATTTTCTTTCATGATATAAGAGGAAAAGTGAAACTATGCTTTAGGAATACTTTCACTGCGTTTTGAGGATTGCATTCTGCAGTGGTTTAAATATCGGTGCATGCGACTCTCCATATGTGTTTGCACATATTCACCGCATTGCATAATGTTCATGCAGTGCGAATATACAGTAGGGTTACATATGTGGCTGTATATGAGCTAAATACAGCATATGTTGCAGCTGCATACCATTGAATATGCAATAAGTGCTTGATGTTTAATTTATTTTTAAATGGAAAAGATTTGCTATGTTGAGTTATTCATTTGTTTATCTCTAAAACTATATTTATTAATTTTATAACAACTATTTATATTATGTTTTTACTAATATTAAAAAAATTAAAATATAAGTTGGATATGCATCAGCATGTGCACTTGCATGCAGCATATGCAGCAGATGCATACCTTCAAAATTTCGTTAACATCCTGTCATGTTTTAAATGGAGAAGAAAATGTTCATTACCAAAGTTTATCTGATTACATTTTATATTCCAATGAGTTATTTGTTGTGCTTGAGTTATAATCTACCGATATATCATATATGAATCTGATTTTGCTGTATATGTTCATTTCAATGATTCAAAATTTCAATCTACAATTGTTTGTATGACTGTTTAAGTGTAACTGTATGATTTCTTAAATTTAGCTGACAGTATATCCCACTCTTCTGTTTAATTCGATGAATTATATTCTAAAAGCAACTGATGTTTTCTAGCAAAAACTCTTGTGCTACGTACTCTAGAAGCCAAAAGCCAAATGATGGCCAGTTCATTGTCTTGCAAAACTTTCTGTTTTGGAGATATTGGGAATGGTTCATGCTTCTTCAATCCTAGCTTCAAGGAATCATGCATAGATCAGGATGCTAACATTGTGGAGGATATTGTGAAAGGCATATCCTTGAAGGGGCTTGACATTTTGTCTGTTTGCGAGGAGGATGATTTGATGATTGGAGAGCTTGAACGGGCTCTTAGAGGAATCCTTCTTGTTGGTGATAACCCTACTACAGATCAGGATGAATATTGTAGTCGTAATGACAAAACTACTTTGGATGAGATTATAATGGAGGATATTGACAAACATGCTGCAGAGGAATCGGCAGAATATTTGCAGTCATCTTCTTTGCCATTGGATGTAGGAAAACTGTCGAGCACTGTTCCACATGCTGAGAGTTCCATAACACCTGTAAGTCTAAGATCTGTTAGAATTTCAGTATTTGTACACATTCGTATAAGATATTTATGTAATTACTCCATAATAAATTTATAGTGAATATTTTCCTAGTATCTTTGTCAAAGTCATGAGTATATTGTCTAAAAATTCATGATCAAATCTTTTAGTTAGCTCTGTTACATTACTGGTAGAGATTGCTTTATCAGGAATATTTATGTTCAATTTGCTAATATACATGTATTAAGAAAATAATTTTTTAGGCAAGACTTTTCGATTTTTGTTTCCCTTTAAAGCTTTGCACTAGAAATTACATGTACATAAAAGTAATGCATGTGAGCCAACATTATGTTCTACTTAGTTACATTCATAATGGAAGATTTGATGTCTTATTTTGTATTTGATGTCTTACATTCATTATGTTCTACTTAGTTACATTCATAATGGAATAACAAATTAGACATCTCTGAGATCAAGTTAACATGATATATGTTTGTATTGATGTCTTATTTTTATTCTGAAAGTAAATATCATATAGTATGTTTATTAGTGAGATTTGATATTCAATAGGAATACCACATTAATTACATAACTTAGAGGAATTAAAATGTCTTTTACAACAATCTTCTTTTTCTGGCCGACAATACCCTGTTGGAAATTGGAATGCTGGACTTGTCATTCAATATATCTCTTTAAAAGTTTTAAGAATATAAATTTGGTAGAAGTAAAGTGGGTTTTTGGTCATAGAGGGGTTTGAATATTGTTTGACCACCTCTGTGTTTAAGAGGATGGAATTATTGGAAAATGGATCAATAATGTTTTATGGGATAAAGTGGCATGAAATTAGGACTTATCACCAAACTGACCATATATGGCAGATGAAATTAGGAATTAACACCAAAGACCATATATGGCAGATACGAGGAGATTAAAATGTTCAGAATTATCATTTAGAAAATAAACTAGGAAATGAATGCATTCCTGCAAAGATTCAAAGGCAAATGCCAATTAGGTTTAGGAATTGAATACGTTCCTGCAAAGACTTTGTGCTTGTCAATGCATTAACTTACCATGGTGAATCAAAATAATTAAATACCTTATTGGTTTGTACAATAAATATTAATGGATATTCTTCTATTGTTCTATCCAGACTTCTCCGAAGCTCGTACCTGCTTTGAAAGGAAGCCGGGCACAACTAGGCATGCAACCAAAACTGAAGCTGAGTGTAAAATGGGCTCCAGATGTCTATGACCCACCTGTTACTTCTGATTCGCATACAGTGAAAGGCCACCACCGACGCCCCAGGGCCATAAAGAAAGATCATCGGAAGCAAAGGCATGGTAAAACCAAGTCCTACAAGGCCAGCAGTTATGACAGGAAATATGTTTCTCGCAAAAGCACTAGCAGCATGGTTGACTCCAGGATGTATAGGTCCTCTCCCAAATGAACCCTCCTACTCTGGTCTTTTGATATATACTCATAGGATCATGAGATGCATGAATACCTTAGCCTGATTTATGCTGATCTCAATATTTTCAGGTTGGGCGTGGTGCATGAAGGAGCTGCAGCAAATAGTTATTGCCAGTCCAACGTGGAAAGCCCAGACTACGCAAGTATGACAGAAGAACTGAAATGTGGAGACAACTTCTATAGCGCGTCTCATGCTGCGTTGCACCTCCGGGTTGCCGGGGCAAACTAAGGAATGCTTCATTAATGGACCACCTGCAAACTCTTCTCTTACCTTACGTCGGAGTGACTGTTGTTTTTGCATATTGGTGATTTTTCTACCTATTTTGGTATTATCTATTGTCATCTCGGACTTGTTTGTTCTTTTTTGCTTATCTAGACATCCAAATAATGAACCTGTCTTAGTTGGACCTTTATGTCTTTTTGTTGAAACTGCAAATGTCTCTTGTATTGTTAATCTGAATTCCTGCTGCATTATATATATATATATGTTTGTCTATGATTTGCTGTTTTAGTTAATAATATTCTTGAAATGTATTTCTGTATTAGTTGGTAATGACCGCGAAGTTGAATTTGATCAACTGTTGGATAAGGTATGATTAAATTTAAATATTACTCCTGTTACATAAATAGATTACTACCAAACTAAACAAAAAATTCCATAGAACTTCTTTACGGATCTGACCTTGTAAAATCATTCACACTAGGAATACAACAGCTCATTGATTAAATATCCAATGGCAAAAACTATCTGTATGTATACTTTTGGTGAAAATCCATGATAGAAAGGTCGGGGAAAGAATCGAGATAAATACTATCTCCAAAGCTGTCATGTTCCATCGAAATCCCAACCTCTCCATCGATGTTCGTCTCCTCGACCGAAGTCAGTGTGATTCATTTTAACATCAGTTAGTATCAGAGGAGTTTGTAGACCTGCCCGGAACAACTTTTCATCCGTGGTATTTGCAGCCCCTTGATCTAAGAATAGTCTCCAGAGCTTCAACTTCCTCGGCCGTTATCTTATCTTGCAGGCCCCGGACTTGTTGATGATCTGCCGGATCTTCTCGACGCTCGGCAGCATGCGCTTGATGACAGAAATCAGTACACGCTTACCACCTTCCACGCCTTCTTGACCTTCGGGTCATGCGGCTTTTTGAGGGCTGAGATCTTTCCCCAGTCCCACCTCGCGCCACCACTCTTCTGATATTTCCGGATGGCATCCGGGCCGTTCAGATCGAATCGAACGGCATTCTTTGCAGGGGATTACCTTCCACCAACCTCTGTTGCTGCATTAGCTTTTGCTTTGCTCCTTCAAGCGCTGGAGTCCAACGATGTCAAGTCGTATAAATTCGAAATGAGAGAGTAGTGTTTCCAGCTGCGAATTCAGCATTTTCTTTTGCTCGATTAGCACCCATCCGAATACTTGAACAACTGAATAATTAAACTTGAGTCACTTGACCCATGAAAATTTTTATTGTATATTTGTATGTCAATTAATTCTTATATAATTAGTTCTCCATTCGGTAATGTTGAACTATGGATAAAAGTCCTCGTGTTATGCAAGGGTGCATAAATAAAATTGCACTCACTAAATCTCTCCCCACTCTCCACATTCATAGAAGTCCGGATTTCTATAATTATATTTATAAAAAAAATCGCATTGGTTTCTAATCCTACAAATCATTGATAGGTTCTTATTATAGGAGAAAATCAATTAAAGATCCATATATTTGTAGTACTGCAATCAAAAAAAGGAAAGGACTGCCACTTTCAATGGTAGGGCTGTTCATTGGATTGGGTTGGGTACAATTCGAATAAATTCGACCATAATCGAGTACCCGACCCGATGATCTATATATATATATGTTCTTATTTATTTTAAAAATATTATATTAAAAACAATTATTTTAAATAAAATAAAATAAAAATTTATTTTTATCCAATCGGGTAAACCCGACTACCCGATCCGAACTAGGTCAGGTCGAGTTTGAGAGAAATTTTTTTAAGCCCAACCCGACCTGGCCCGTGAAATTACTTATGTCCAATGGATTCAATTTGATGGCTTGTCTCTCTTTCATACTTGTATATAATATAACAATTTATATATATATTAACCTTGACATAACAACTAGTCTGCATTATTCTGAAACTTCTTTTATTCTGTTGCTCTTAATCTCCACGTACCAAAGAAGGAAATACTTAATTTATTCTCTCTATTCATTCTCTATTTCTATTGCAAACAAAACTTAAAAATACTTGTGTTGATGGTAAACTGAAGTAAATGCGAGACATTAATAAATATTTTAATTTTGGTCGAAATATAGAGCCTGAAACAAAATTGGATAAACATTCAAGATTATTTTCACGCACCGAAGGATGAACAAACCAATATTATAAATGCACAAGGCGAATACAGTACCACACAAATTGAAAAATAAGCATTAAACGACTATACTGAGGTTAGCTCTAATATTACTATCACTTATGCTATAATGAGTTAGCTATAATGTTACTATCACTTGTGCTACAATGAGTTTACCGATAACAAAATTAGCATACCCTGCATGGGAATTTATCTTTTTTTTAACATTGAGGCACTTGAAAAGAATAAATGAAGTGCGGTTTGAAGAAATAAATTACTAATAATGTTAAAGTTGTTAGATGATAACCTAGTGGTGGAATTGCAATACAAGACTAAAAGCACAATCGGAAGAAATTTGCCTAAAAACAATCAATGCAAGACACCTATCATGCCTTACCCTCGTGCGGAGTTTTGGCATACCTAGAGTGCCACAAAACGAACTTACATATCATACTACTCATTCCTTAAATGGGCAAAAGCTTTGACATAAGCTGATTCGAAGCAGGAAAGAGCCCATAGAAGAAATGTAAGCTAGGGACAGTAAATTTACACGTGTAAAATTGGTTTAATTGGACAATCATAGAAATGAGCACATTGGTTCAACCAGACACTTGAACTTTATGCAACCTTTCGTGAAACCAGTAGTTATATCCAGTTGTTTCATTGGCACTTATGCAAATGGATTCCCGCCAACAGAGGCACCAGGACCTTGGGGAGGAAAATTCCTGCAAATACAGTAAAACTTATCATAACACAAGATATTGCACCGGTAGTTTATAAAGCAAAGCAAGGAAAGCAACTTACGGGAAATAAGTGCTTGGTCCCTGCGCAGGCGTGTATTGCAACCGCCCTAAACATTAATACAATGGAATTAGGAGGATGATGGATGGATGGACTGCAAACAAAATTTTGAGATGTACCTTCGGGAAGAGGAGAAACATATGCTACAGCTGCATTTTGAGAATACCAGGGTTGAGCTACACCGGCATGGTAATCATTTGTCAATTGTGCGCTTGGGAGAGCAGATTCTAAAGAACTCATATCCAAGAACTGCAAATGATGGGAATTAATCAACATGGATAGTTCACAAGTACTTAGTAACTACAAAATGAATCAATAACTGATGCTTATGACGTCAAAATAACAAGTTATAAACTTATCAGTAATGAAATTATCATATTAAGATAATCTCAAGCAAATAAGAGACTGCAACAAAAAACTAACCAATATGAACAATCAGATAATAAGTCCAAGCAAGAAAATGCATTGAGCTATGTTACATTTTATACTGTATATCATCCAAATTTCAGTCTTATAAATTTTCATGATTTTTTAAATTATGTCTCATCAGTAAGGGGATTGCATAAAAAAACAGTATTATACCATCTGATCCATGAATTATTTTACATATTTGTAAATAACTGGAGAAATATGAAATGAACGTTACCAATAACCAAAATATCTTGTTAACATGAGAAATAAACCTTTTGATCTGATCTTTCCTTGGTTAATTACCAGTGGGCCATTTATCTTTACAACTAGTTACAGTTAGAGGGTTGGCTTTTTAACACTGTATTCCAATATATAGCACTTCAATATTTACATAGATGCAAAATGTAACTATAGCTAAGAACTTTCTTTGTTGACTAGCATAGAGAAGTTCTTTGACATCCAAGTCAGGCTAATGCTCCTAGATTATTGTAAATTATGCCATTAGCTAAGAGAAATATTTAAGAAAATGCAGAATACCGTATTCATTGGTTCCAAGTGTGCATCATATGGGATATCAAAAGGATTAGTTGATTTATGTGCTTTAGAAACTCCTCCCTGGTAAACAAGACAGAAAATCATTTTATCAGAGAAAGTAATACACATACCTCCTTTATGAAGAATGAATTCAAAAATTTCTCATTTCATGCATCTAGCAAAATGCATGTGTGGCTACTCCACATTGAGTTGTTTTACGTCAACCAGTTATGTTTTCAAATTTCAACAATAATTACTTATCCTAATTTGATCAAACCCAAACATGGTTCCAACCATTTTTATGTCCTAAAATACTCTAATTGTTCCAAATTTGCAAAATTTGATGCCAATTTCCATATAGGAACCAAATATTATTCCATTATATTTGTCATGGATTACACCTTTAACCAGTGCAAGAGAAAAGAAGCCTCCCAACTAACCCTTTAATCCTACAACTCAATGAACCATCACTCATAGCAAGGATAGTTCATCAAGTTGATATGAAATTCATCTGCCTGCATCACCACGGATTATTCCACCAGAATGAAAGCCCTAGCTTTGCTTGAATATCCTTCCATGCAGTTTGTTTAGATCAGATGTCAGTTTTATGGTCAATGTGCAAGGGAAAAAAAAGACGAGAATTCTTGACACCCCTAATATATTACAATTATGTGGAGAAATTTTAAACTTCAAGACATCAAGTTAAGTGAGCAATTCTGAAAGACTAACCTAGGGTCATACTACCAGATTAAAACAGCATACTAGGTTGTCCATTGTAATATTGGCTGAAAGAAACCGGTAGAAATTGTGTCACCTTTTTATGTTTAGTGAGTACACTAGTTTTCAATGTTTTACTTTTCTTTACCAGATAGGTTTTATATACCAGGTAATGTTGCAATTGTTCCAACTGATTTGATGATTTCAAAAATCATATATAACTACAATATATATGTAATGTGGTATTAGGAACTTACTGTGAGTGCACTAGATTAATATGTGAGTGGATTAATATTTTTTTCCCTTTAGAAAAAAAATAGAAAGGGAAAGCATCCTAGCAATTCCAAAACTTACTGTGGCGTTTGAATCATGTGACGCAGACTCAGGTGAAGGAATCCACGATTTACTATTCTGTGAAAGTAGGGGTGAGCAAACTTCACCGATTCACCGAAACCGAACCGAAACCGACCGAACCGAAACCGATTTAACCGAACCGAATTAACCGAATTAATTTCGGTTCGGTTTTCGGTTAAAGAAATTTTTGGGTTCGGTTTTCGGTTCGGTTCGGTAAATTAACCGACGGTTCGGTTAATTTACCGAATTAACCGAATATATATGTATATATATATGTATATGTATATATATATATATATAATAACATATATTAGATGTTTGTATTTGTCTTTGTGGTTAAGTGTTAGAAATTAACTTTCAGTTGCCCGGGTTCGAATCCCATCTTGTGTAATAATATTTATTTAACATTTGGTATATATATATAATAGGTGTAAGTTATATATACATTGATAGTAATGTTTGTTGAGATGGTTAGAAGGGTAAAAATTAAATTCTTATTTCCCAGTGGGCTGAGTTCGAGTCCATCCTTTGATGATTTTTTTTTTTTCCGGTTAACCGAACCAAATTAACCGAACCGAACCGAAAATTCGGTTAACCGAACCGAATTAACCGAATTTTTTCGGTTCGGTAAACGGTTAATTTTTTTTCTTTGGTTCGGTTCGGTTAACCGAATTTTCGGTTCGGTTTTTAACCGAACCGAACCGATGCTCACCCCTATGTGAAAGGCCCTCAACTAATGTCTGAGGTACCTTCTCACTTGAATCATCAAAAGCATTCCACAACTGAGAATTTTAAAAAAATAATCAAAAGATAAGCTTTTCTTGCTCCAAATAAGTTTAAATCATACAAATATGAATGGTAATGCATCAAATTCATTTATTAAATGGTATCAGTTAAGTTGGAGGCATCCATCAGGTAACAATTATCCAACATTTGACTAACAAGAAAGCTTAATCTCAATAAATAATAAGTTGTACTAAAATATTCTTACCTGCAAGCTTTTTTGCTCAGCAGATCCTGTGTGTTCTTGTGGACCTAAATGCCACTGAGCTGGCATCATTGGCGAGGCTCCAGGTCCAAGAGCCACAGGATTTTGAACTGGAGCCCAGTCTGGGTTGTGTCGTGCCAATTCTTCCACATTTGAATTGGCTACTCCATTACCAGAAAGGTCTGGAGCAGATATTCTTGGATTTGATGCAGAATCAAACCCCATATTATGAGATAAGTCAAATGTAGCCCATTCTTCATTTTCTGGGATTGGATCTGTTGCCGGTTTATGTTCAATAGAGATTGTTGATGAAAGCTGATTATTAAAGTTAGCAAACAAATCTATAGATGGAGATGATGTATTCAGCTGTTGCACAGTTGAAGCAAAAGGATCATTGTTCATTGTGTGAATAGAAGCAGAAGAAAATGTAGATGTCATTGCCTGCTGGCTTCCACTTAAATTCACACTACCCAAGGCAACATCTCTTACACCCATCGAATTGAGTGATATATGAGAAACTGAGTTACTATCAGCTTTAAGCTCAAATTGACTTGTGCATGAAGCTTGGTTACTGAAGTTTGCAAACAAATCTATAGTTGGAGAGGAAGCCATTGGATCCTGCACAAATGATGAATTTAGATCCTTGTTCCCAGGATAAACAGAAGCAGATGACGGGGATGTATTTGCCTGTTGGCTTCCACTTGAATGCGCAGGCTCCAATGCAACATCTCCTGCACCTGCTGAACCAAAGGATCTATGAGAGATAGAACTGCTATCCAAGGACCCAAAGCTTCCAGCTGACAAGGTTCTCTGATCAAGGAAGAAGAAATTTTTCATTTGTAAATGCTGTTTCTTAAAATCTCTCATCAAACGATAAGAAAATGATAGAAGATTCAGAATGCTATTTATGGATTAAGGATCACAAACCTTACGACATGGAACTTCATCTAAATCCTTTTTCACATTTGCCTCAGCGAGCCTGTTCAGTGTTTGTGGCCTTGTATCTTCTGTGGTGATATCCCTTCCTTGGTTTAAAGAAGGGCTGCAACATCCAGTATCCTGAGAATTTTGAGATTGGCCATCATATCTGAATGTATCACTTGCGCTAGACACTGAGAAGTCTGACAATCTAGAACCAGAACTTTCATTGGCAAATTTATCTTCATATGTTTGCATATGCAAACGACCTGGACTACATATGAAGCTATTCATTTTTACATTATAAGGCCCTCGATCTGAACCTGCCTTCCTGTTTAGCATGCCAAACTGTTTCCCATAGCGCCTATCCTCATACTGGTACTCGTAAGGAGGACTCTGAGAGAACGAATGGTAAGAACTGGCTCTCCTCTGTTCTATTTCATCATTCTTAAAACTCTGTCAAATGCATGAATACAGCAACGTCAAAAGGTAAATTGCAAAAGGCGGCAGTCAGGTTGGAGGAGATAGGATAGGGCAATAGGCTTTGATACATAAACACTAAATTACCTCTGTGTCTCTAGGTGGCTTGCCTGAGTGCTTCCCCCCAGTATACTTCTTATTCACATAAACATCTTTTATAAATTCCCTAATTTTATCAGCATTACTGCAACAGGGCAACACAGATTCAGCAACAAGAAGAAAACTTGAACACTTCAAGTTAGCAAACCTAGTTAACAGATTTTCATTCTTTACCTGCTATCTGGAAATCTCATCCGCTGCATGTCCCAATCTTTCAGAAAAATTTCTCTAGCAAGCTGAAAGAACACATCATAAACTTGTGCTAATAAAAATTGTAATCCCCAAACAAGCAATAGAATAGCAACTACATTTACCTGATTGCCACCCTTTTGGAGAGCCTCTACCTCTTGTGTGGTAAATTTTGCCATAGAAACAGACTTCACTCGGTGCGTGAACTCGCGGCTGTGTAAATAAATTTATATCAGCGTTTAACAAACAGCAAAGACAGTTTCAGAATTTACTATTGAACATTTCTTTTAAGATGATATGAGAATTTCAAATTATGTCAAAAGTAAGTTCAACTGTTTAAATCTCTATGTCAATAACTAAATTCTTTTTAAGCTTTGTGTTTAATTGTTTAGGCAGCAAGCTATCTTTTTTTGAAAAAATATTAAGACATCAAGAGGTTCCATAGCCAAAATGCCAAATATGAATTCTACAATTGGATATGATTTATCTGAAAAAAAATGCAGGAAATTCAGTGATGATATCAAGTTTATCATAATTGATATAACAGTATCTGTGTGCTACTTCTGAATGGGTATATATCAACCAGAACACTCCGAAATCCCTAATTGCCAACCATTTATCATGATTATAAAAGGGTGTTTGTCCATAGGAACTCCAAACACACAACTAGATGGTAAGTATTTAGTATGTTGATTAGGCATGGAAGAGGTAAGGCACTAGGACAGAACAAGACAAAAAATACCACTAAAGGAGTTGACTGGTAATCATAGATCTCCTAGATGAACATAATGCCATAACTCATGAGAAGGATAAGAAACATGTTAGTAATAATATAGCAAAAGGTGATTTCATGTTGCATTGAAGTATTAAGAAATAAGATTAGGAAAAATGTTGGGGACAATAAAATACAGTTATACTATAAGATTGTACAACATAACATGGAAAAGATTCAACTAATTCCTACACAAACAGAAATACCATAGGACCAGTAGTTATGTAATTGCCATAATGACTAATATGTAAAATATCAGGAAATCAAAAAAATGCAATTTTAATAAGCAAAAAAAAGAAAGTAAGGACCACTCAAAAACATGGAGCATTGAATAGTTTGTGTCAATTTCCCAAAAAAGAAAATGAAAATATTAACTATATTAGAATTAACCTTTACACGTAGTGACGTAGATCCACGTCATCAATCAACTTTCTTTATTTTTAAGAATCTAACCAGTAAGAGAGAAGCAATGGATTAATTTTGGTTACCTCATCCAGTCCTCACTAGACCTACATTATAACTAAACCAGGACTTGAAAACAAGAAAATAATTGTGGAGAAAAGGCTTCTTCAAATTTTATTATTTTGTGATCTGACAAAGCACAAGTCCTAATAGGTCAATAACTTTCTGTAAGTGTATCATCCACAAAGTAAGACTCAACAGAATACAAATCTTCTGAAAAAAAAATCCTCTTATAAAAACGCAAGTTCAAATATTCAGCAGAAGACAAAAATGGGCGGAATAATCTGCATCTGCAGGGGAGAAGTAGATAGTAGTGACGACATATATACTCACTGAATCCCGCTGCACGCTGTGCAAACAAAGGTCCAGAAGTTTGTGCAGACATATTGGGGCCCCTGTTTTGATTTTAAAGAAAAAGGATCAAGGCTTACATCAAGAAAGTTCGGAGAAGTGCAGGAATCCGATACGAAAACATGAAAAAAGAAACAAGCATCACCATGCTGTTGCAGTTAATGCATTTTCTGTTCGGTGGGAGCTTCATAAGACCTCTAATAATCTTCTCATTTTTCTCTTCCAACCTTTTACTACTCATTTCTCCAAGAAAAAGTGCAGTCGAACGAACTCCAAGAAACGGACAACTTGCAGCTCCGAAAAACCTAAATACCCGAACAAAACCTAGACAAATCGACTCCCAATTATCAGCGATCAACGACACTAAACGACGGCTCCAGGGTTCCGATCCGCGGGTCCAAGGAGGGAACTAGCACCTCTAGCTTCGAAATAGAGTAAAAACACAGAAAATCCCTGCAAGTAAAGAAGCGTCAGAAGTCGAAATCCGTAGCTATCGCGCGAGAACCAGCGCAACTCGGCGGCGATTGCTCGGCGACAGTGACTTCGGCGCTCGCGCGCAACCTCCTCCCCTCCTCCGCCCAGAGAGAATTAGGGTTTGTGGCGCAGGGTTCTGGGGATGGCGGGCTAGGGATTTTGCGGTGGGAGGCGAGGAGAGAGGGAAGGCTTGGAGGCTTGGAGCTGCGAAGGCGTGTATTTTTAATTGATGGCCGAATCGCGAATGCACGACATAGGCTAATCAAAAATAAATAAATAAATAAAATTATAAATAGTATAATTGTTAAAAGAATCCCTCAAAAGTTTTAGTATTACGGATAGGTCCATGAAATGAACTCTTATCCAATATTCCTCGTTTTATTATCCCATCCTATCGTATCTAGTGAAAGGGTGAAGCAAAAACAAAATAAATAAATAAATAAAATTATAAATAGTAGAATTGTTATGAGAGACCCTCAAAATTTTAGTACTACGCATAGGTCCATTAAACGAACTATTATTCAATATTTCTCGTTTTATTATCGTATTTTATCAGGTGAAACAAACGAACCACAGTATTAATAAAGATTTTACCTTTAATGATTTGGTTTTTATATGGTTTTAAATTGAATACCTTGAAAAATACAAACATTTTGACCATTGTTATCCCAAATTCATTCTATAATTATAGATAATTGCAATTATCCATCCTTTTTTTTTCAAATATTGCCAAAATATTTCATAGGTTCCCTTTTATTTTTCGATATGTTTCAATCCATGAAGTAAATTACAAACCATATTATCGATTTACTTATTTGGTATTTTTCGATGTAACTTTCTAATAGAATATCCGAGTATAGTTATACTAAATTTAACATGCATTCCTAATACGTTTGCATTTATCTATTAATATTTCGGCGAGCTATCTAAAAAATATTCAAAATTAAATTGATGCCAAAAATTATCGATTATAATTCCAAATATTCTTGAGGAGACGAAAAGTAATTTTGCATTGCATGTTTACACGATAAATTGATATTTAATTTTATTTTCTAATAGGCTTGTTGTCTAGAAAAATTGGTTATGCAAAGACTAGTTGAAATTGAAAGCATTTAGTTCGACACACTAAATAGAATAAAGACTTAAGGCATGTTTGTTTCATATGATGTTATATAATTAATATTATATCGGGTGAAACAAATAAAGATTATATAGTACGACATATGATGTTATAAAATCTAATAATGCATAAATTAATACAATATTTAATATATTATTTTAAAATAATATTCCTAAAAAACAAGAATAGTGATAAATTATCATAGTGATCAAATAGTCTAAACTTTGCCGAAGTTTATTTGATTGATAACATACTGAAAATGAAATGTTCCCCTAGTTATGAGGTTGGCTTCATCACTAGGGACTGACACCTTTTAATTTTGAAGTTGGTGACATCACTACTCCAACAAGTTGCACTATTTTAGCAAAAGTTATGAGCACTGCGTGCGAGACCCCTTTAGCCTTCTTTTGATTCTCCGATTTTCTCATTCTCTAATCTTGACGAGTGCAATCTTGAGTTTGTTATTCTCCTTCTCCACATAATCACAACTATCCCAAGACCCAACATCATCTTCCATGGAGGTGGGAGTGCACTCATTCTCCACTCCAATGTCTACTTTTGGCGATAGCAAATACAATAATAAATTGAGCCCCTACGGTTAAATTTAAGGCTACGCTACTACCACTATGAGTCATTTTCAAATATGATATATATACATATATACACTAAAACATCAAGAAAGTTAAGATGATATTGGTTTAAAGGTTTATAAGCAATATAAAATAAAAATAAAAAATATGGTAAATAACTTAAAAATTCACATAGTTTCACAAAAAATTAAGTTCTACCAATTTTTTCAAATTTGGTTTGTAAATTCGCATAGTTTGCTTTCATTATTGCATTTACCTATTCGCAAAGGGTCTCGTCAAATTTGTTGACGTGGAAGGCCGGCTACGTATGAATTCGCTAGCCACGCGGGCACCTTTTTCAACAAATTTGATGAGGCACTTGACAAATTGATAAATGTAACAACGAAAACAAACCACGTGAATTTATAAACCAACGTTGAAAAAATAGTAAATCTTAATTTTTTTTGCGAAATTATGTGAATTTTTAGGTTATTTATCCTAAAAATACTCATCATTCACGGGTATATTTGTCAAAATATTAATAACATGTAATTTTCTACATTTAAAAGTCATTCACGTTGGATTCAGGAGTGTTGCACGTATCTCGTTGAAGTATATGAAAATATTTTCATAGTATGAGGGTTGCATGGTGAAGTAAATTACTCCTCTTCGTTTTGGCAAATCCATATAAAATGTGAAAAATCAATCAAAATACTATGCAATAACATACAATCATATGATCTAACAAAATTATACAAAAAAATACTAACAAGGCGCGAGACCATCTATATACTTCGAAAAAATATGCACGTAAGAACACCGGATCTCTATGCACATTTAAATAATAACATATTATATATTCACATATCATCAAAAAAAATTATTATATTTGTTTGTTAATCTATAAGGAGAGTATCCATTGTTTCTTATGTATTTATAATATATTTGACTGGCACGCTTATTTGTTACTACTACTTTTTTTTAATATAAAAAATAAATTTATAATATAACCATTACAAAAGAATAAATAAGTCGAAAAATATACGTGCAAGATGCATTATACATAAAGCGCCACAATTAAAGATCAAATCATGATCCATTAATAATTATTTGGATATTTAACGACTAAACTATTAGCCGATCAACTACGTGTCGTACTACTAACTATGTTAGTTTGAACAGCGAAATTATGAATTTAAGTTATTTTCATGAGTTCAATTATGAATTAGATAAAAATCTAATTATTTAAATATTGATTTCATTTTTTTATATATTGGAATATTCAAAAACCTAACTATTCAAATATCATAAGTTGTTTTTTTGTATTTACCCACTACTATTCGATTTGACACGATAAATTGTTGTCTATAATAATAATAATAATAATAATAATAATAATAATAATAATAATAATATAATAATAATAATAATAATAATAATAATAATAATAATAATAATAATAATAATAATAATTACTTTAGCACCACGATCATTGTAATATTTTAAAATATTACTTTTATATTTTTATATTTTTTATTTTTTTAAACCATAATTAACTATATATTCTATTCCAACAAATATGAAAATACTAAGCAAAATACATAAGGATAAGAATATTTTTTCTAAACGATAACATATTATGATATAGAAAAATATTAAGCAAAACACGTAAGAATACGATAACTTTTGGTGTATTATTTTTTAGATTATCAAATAATCTAGATTATTTTTCAAATAAATTGTTACTAAAAAAATTATAGTAGAATATAATATTTAATATGCACAAGTAATATTATGATAAGATTGCTAGAATTCACATGGATATGTTTGATATAATAAATACATTACTAAGTAATGAGATATATTTTTCGAAAATATTATTTTCATAAATATATTATAATTAATTATATTATATAATATATTATATTATATTATATTATATAACATAATAAAATCTATAATATAATATAATATAAAGAATATATATAATATATTATTATTATTATTATTATTATTATTATTATTATATTATATTATATCACGGGAGAAATTGTGGGAGGAGCGAAGAATTTATAAAAAAACTAAAGTTTTAAGAAGGATAATTTTATTCTAAAAAATAATTTAAAATTATTACTTCAGAAGTAATCCACGGTACAAATAAGATAATGTGTCTGTCAATATAATTTAAGACAAGATTATCTTCCTACCAATTTTTCTGATAGAAATTGCTATAAAAAATAATAATGAACGGCTGTGATAATTTTAGGATCGAAAATCACGGGTGACCAGATTCAAAAAGATCCGAGCAAGGAAGTAAATCAAAATCCAACGGTACTACACCTGTGCATACAACCCTAGGGTTTGCACCATCTTCTATATAAGTATGCGATTCAGCCGCCTCAATCCTCATGTCCTCACCTTCCCCAACACCATTCTCGATCTCCTCTGCGCTGCATAATCTCTTCCTCCTTCGATTCATCTTTTCTCGTCCATCTGTTGTTTGCTTTAAGATCGATCAGTCAGCATGGCGCTACCCCGGGCGCCTCCGAGGAGCTCTGCTCCGCGATGACGACGAGTGCCCCAATGCCCGTGCGAGATTCATTAGGCCGCGCTGTGTTGCAGTTCTGCTCTCGATTTCTGTCGGCAGATCTGTGTCAACGCGTCGGCCAGATTTCCTTTCTTGTTCTCTTTCTATCGTATAAATCAAATGCTTTTTTCTTTGTTGTAGTTTCAGTTGTTTCAGTGTTGCCTATCTCACCTTCTGTTCTCTGGGAATTCATTGCCCAAAGAGCTTAGTCATAGAGGCAGAGACCGACGATCGGTGAGGTCAACGTGGGGGCTTGTTGTTCTTCCTCTATGAATTTGCCTCTAAAAACTCTCACTACATGTTTGTGAAAATGCCCCTTTCATTTTTTTCCGCTGAAGTCCAATTTGGGCGATGATTACAACGTATCCGCGCTTCTGATGCTTATGCATGATGTATACGGAAAAAATGGTTGAATTTCTTGATATGAGCCCAAAGTTTCAATCTTTTTGATCTTATGTATATTTTTAGAATGGCTCTGATGACGAATATTACAGCTAATGCCAGTTCTGCTTCAGATAATTCATGATTGAAGAAGCTGTTAAAAGGTCTGAGCCTTGTTTACTAGTTTCATTTCATTTGCAACTCATGTTTTTTAACCAATGATGAGCTGTCCAGATTTCGGAGGTGTAGATGGCTCCAAGTCCCTGTTTTGCAGGGAGAACCTACTTGGGGCTGCTACATTCATATGACATATTTGGACATTTCTGAGGCTTCTTTTTTGATTTCCTTAAAATTATTCGTTTAGATCGATTGCAGTTGTAGATGTAATTATATGTGAATGTTTGTGAAGCCATTATTTAAAGGATGTATCTAATTACATGTGAATGTTGTGAAAATCAATTAAACAAAAAGTATTATTTTTTAGTTTCAAGTTTAAGCTGTGGTTTCCACTATCATTTTTCTCTGTTATAGCTTTCATATCCATGATAAATGTTGAATAATTTGAGCAAATTACTGATACATGTTAGATAACAGCTTATGAAGATGTGTGCCATGCTAATGAAGAGCTGACCTTTTCTACAACACTGCTAATTTTTATTGCCAACAAGAAAAGAAAATGTAGTAAATTGTGTTATTCACAATTTGCCAATTTGCAGATGAAAATGCCAAACAGGCTATTAAGAGTGGGTTGCATCTTGAGTTCTTGGAAAATACTTATATTGTCAAGTCAGTATTAGATTGTTAGTGACTAATGAAGCAATCATTTAATTGCTAGAATAAGTTATTTTTGAAAAATAGACTCTTTGCAAATGTGCCTGTAAATATAAGCTATTTTTTTAGAGTAACACTTGCAATGCTTCTTGATGAATAACTTAAAGATTCTACATTGGCTGTTGAATTTATTCCGAAGTATCAGGGTGCATGTAGGCCGAAAGTATTTTGTCCTATCAGCCTTCATTGCAGTTTGATAATGTTGATATATTAAAACTTAATCAGGAATTTTGCCTCTAAAAACTCTCACTACATATATCTTAAAATGTCTGTTATTTTTCCGCTGAAGTCCAATTTGGGCGATGATTACAACTTATCCGCGCTTCTGATGCTTATGCATGATGTATACGGAAAAGATGGTTGAATTTCTTGATATGAGCCCAAAGTTTTAAGTTTCAATCTTTCTAATCTTATGTATGTTTTCTCAATGTCTCTCCGATGACGAATGTCATAGCTTTAATAATGCCAGTTCTGCCTCCGATAATTCATTATTGAGGAAGCTCTTAAAAAGTCTGAGCTTTTTTTACTAGTTTCATTTCATTTGCAACTCTTGTTTGTGTTGTACCAATGATGAGCTGTCCAAATTTTTGAGGTGTAGATGGCTCCAAGTCCCTGTTTCGCAGGGAGAACCTACTTGGGGCTGCTACATTCATATGCCATTTTCGGACATTTCTGAGTCTTCTTTCTTGTTTTCATCTGTAAATTATTCGGTTCCATTACATATGAATGCTGTTATAATCAATTAAAGAAAAACTAATACTTTTTAGTTTAAACATTATGTTTACCACCATCATCTTTCTGTTATAGATTTCATAACCATGATAAATGTTCAACAATTTGAGCAAATTACTGATACATGTTAGATAACATCTAATGAACATGTGTGCCATGCTAGAAAAGAGCTGACCATATCCACAACACTGCCAATTTTTAATACCAAACTAAATTTTTGCAGATGGAAGATGTCATTCCGGCTATTAACAGTAAATGTTAGAAAGCTTAACCCGAGACACATTCATGCTACTTTTTTGGAAAATTGCTATATTGTCTTGTCAGTATTAGCTTTGTAGTAACTCATCAAGCAATCATGTAATTGCTAGTATAAGTTAGTTTTTAAGAATAGACTTTTTGCTAGAGTGGTGCCTGTAAATATAAGCTAACTTTTTAGAGAAATACTTGCAATGCTTTTTGTTGAATGACTTAAAGGTTCTACAAATGGCTGTTGAATTTATTCTTTAGTATCAGGGTGCATGTAAGCCTAATGTATTTTGTCCTTTCAGCCTTCAAAGCAGTTCGATAATGTTGATACATTGAAAATTATACATGGATTTACGTAGCCACAGGTGATTTCTGGAAAAGGTTGAGCACTTTGATTAATTGAATCTAATATTCTACAAGCTCTGCTACATTATGCAATGCAAAGGGAAAGACAAAGGAGAAATAACACTTTCTTTCTTCTTCCAATCTCAGATTGTCGAATATAAAATAAAAAGAGAAAAAAGGAAGACAGAGGAGAAAGAAACGCATGCAAATGGTAGAACTAAAAACATTTATGTGCACTTTTGTTTTTGCACCCACATGATCTTCTAAATGAAGAAAACACTCTTCTTCTTTGTTTCTGCAAATCTCTACACTCGTTGCCCTACATGCATGCATGCATGCTGATACAGATGTACATTACGTGTAACGTCATACTCTAACGAAGAAGATGCTAAGCTCTGATCCATTGTTCCCATCGGGATTCAGCATGTAGAAGGTCTCGGAATCCTTGCTTCCGACCACCCTGTCGAAGTGCGCCCGCATGTACGTCATCTCACCTTCCACCGGGTCCGTCATGTCGTCGGGGAGCACGCCGGCGCCCATGGACACCGTGTAGAGCAGCTGCATAATCTCCAGGTCGTTCTCCGACGGCTCCCGCCGCACGGCGTACCCTATCTTCCGCCCGTTGATGAACGCCGTCCACAGAGGCTCGTCGATGAGCTTGGTCTTGTCGGCGGCCTTCTTCTCGCACTCGAGCGCGATGCGGAGGTGGTCGGTGCCCATCTCCTGCATGAACTTGCCGGTGGGCGTGGCGAGCTCGAGGAGGAGGATGGGGATGCTCCGGGGGCTCTCCTGGATGGCGAGGGTGATGCGGGACCTGCGGTGGCCGAAGAGGGTGCCGGCGGTGCGGGTGGCCCCGCTGATGTGGCCGTCGGCGGTGCGGTTGGGGCGGGGGAGTGTGCCGTGGAAGCGGCAGGCGGGGGAGATGATGGGGAAGGAGCGGAGGAGGGAGCGGAGGACGCGGAAGGGCTTGGCGTTCTTGACGGCGGGCTTCTTCTTCTTGGGCTGGGTGAGGGTGATGGCGGGGCGCGGGGAGGAGGGGCAGGAGCTGGAGGTGGTCGACTCGGGGACGACGGTGCCGCTGTCCATGGCGTGGGGGGATTGGGGAGGCATGCAATTAATGGCGCGCGCGCGGGGTTTATGAAAGAGATCGAGAAGAGGTTTGGCGTGCACGTCGAGGAACCGGAGAGGAAGAAGGAGATGTTAGCTTTGTTTAATTAGGGGGGCGAAGGACTATGTTAGTGGAGGGGGGCAACTCCGGCCGGCCGGCCTTCATTCCCGGTCATTAAGTGGGACCCCTCAACTGCATGCTTTGTTAGTTGTTACTTGTACCATTGGCGGGACCCACCCCTAAAATTTCAATGTCTTATGAAATCTGTTTGCATTATTATTCTTTCTCTCTTATAAAATATTATATTTATTATACTATTATTTATCTCTACTTCGGGTATATCTCAATGCTTTGTTAAATTTCTCCCTATAATATTTAATATCATTATCTCTACTCTCTTTGAAATAAAATATCATTGCACGTTGGCCTTGCTCACAAACAACATTAGACTTCTTGAGTTGGAGGAAACTTTGGTTTAGGACTTTTGATCTCGTAGTTTTTAAAGTTTAATAAAACTTGTTTTTTTAGATTAAAAAATATATTAAATCTCATAATAGTAACTCCATATTTGGTTCACATGATATTTAATTTATTAAAAAAGAATTAAAAAAATTCCATCTTCCTTCTAAAATTATCTTATAATCAAATTTTTAAATTAAATGCAAGCGTTGTATTTAATTTGAAAGCATAATGAATGCTATTTAAAATTTTAGTTGCATCCGGATATATTGCTCATAAATCTTAGATTTAATCCTTAGTTATAATACTCTGTGTGTCTTTTTCATGTCTTTGTACGTAATACGTTTTGTGCGTATATTATCACGTTTACGCTTTATAATGATTGTGTTATAAAGTTAATTTTTTGTAAAAAAACTTTGAAAGTATAAATTAAACAATTAATTAAGACATTCCAATATTTCAATAATTGCATGAATTTTTTTATGGAAGGGAATTATATTGGCTTCCAAGAAAAGTTCAAAATTGAGACTTATCAAATACTAAAGTTCAATTAATTAAATAGGGATGGCATCAAATCCAATTCAACAAAAAGTCATCAAAATACTTGATCATTCAGCTTTAATTTTCTTGATCTTTCAAATTCAGAATGGCCAAGATGTCCACTTTCTCCTTTTTTTTGTCTGGTTCTACTCGCTTTAGGTACTTTTTATTTTCTCTTTTTCCTTAATTCAAAAAATTGTTTTAGCTATTTAGTTTTTTTTTATCAAAAAATATTAATTTAGGATATTTATATTCAATAAACAATTTCTTGTAAAATTTCTTTATAATTAACTTTACGGTAACATGAGAAATGCAGTTGAAAATACGATTATTAAAGTGAATGAAGCGACTTTTGATTTGTACCTCAACAAAAGTGGTTGTCTTTTAGCGAATTGCAAGCGGCAATGCTATGAAAAGCACAAAGGTCGCGACACGTGTGTAGGCAATTTTGATATGTTGGATTATGGATGTTTATGCGTCTACCCGTGCTAGAGAATAATTTTCTTTTTTTTCTTCTTGTTTTGAATAGAGATTGATATTAGTATTCCACTTACTAGGGTTGTTCATGGGTCGAGTCGGATCGGGTTTAGAGAAAAAATCAGTCCGACCCAACTAACAATAATCGGGTCAGATCGGGTCGGGTTTGAAAGTAAAATTTTTTTGAACTCGATCCACCCGACCTGCCCGAAATCGGATCGGATCGGGTTGGGTAGTTGGATTACCCGTTAAAAATTATATATATATATATATAT
Source organism: Canna indica (assembly GCA_034359265.1). Lineage (NCBI taxonomy): Eukaryota > Viridiplantae > Streptophyta > Magnoliopsida > Zingiberales > Cannaceae > Canna > Canna indica. The sequence continues at coordinate 2,254,716 of CP136898.1, read as the reverse complement.
ATATATATATTAAAAAAGATTGTCTTCACGCCGCTTGACCACACCTCTTGGGAAGATGCGGCCACGCGGGCCGCTGCGCCTCGGGAAGACCGCGTCTTCTCGATCCTATAATTAATTAATTATATATATATAATAAATATAATTAATCGGGTAATCGGTTCGGGTCTCGAGTAATCGAGTTCCGAACCTTAAAACCCGAGATTCGACCCGATTATAGTCGGGTTTGAAAAAACTGAACTCGACCCAACCTGATTAGTTCGGGTCGAGTTTGACCCATGAACAGCCGTACCACTAATTACTATTAAAATGACTATCTTATGTAGTTTTTAGTTTGAGAAATGTTATTCAATATCTACAATAATTTTAACGGTTTATTATTCTTTTCGGAAAACAAATATCTATCGATTTTATTAATTTAATTAAAGATAAATTCCTTATTTAGTGCATGCATTAAAAAAAAAAAATTGAACAAAGTAAATATAATCTGGTGTACATTTGATAAAAATGATTGTATTTAATATATACCTTCTCGCTTATTATCGTATCTAGTAAAATAAATCAACCATTCAACCGATTTAACCATGTCATTCACCGGCGAGTATCTACTAAATGCATTTTGTATCAACTTGTACAATAGAGGGGTGTAATTCTGAATGTGATGGGTTAAGTTGCAATTTAAATGGGATTTGTATGTAAAATTACATATTATTTTATTATTATTTAAATTACATATTTGATCATAGATTTTAATTTTATAATTTACTTTATTAAAAATATCAATAAGATACTATAATAAAATTGTAATAAATAAATAAATAGTTTAATAATATATTATTTTATACAATTAAAAATGAATAGTATAATTAAAAAGATTGAAATAAAAATTAATTCAATTATCAATACTAAAATGATGACATTTAAATATAAAAATAAATTACATTGAGTTTTAATTTATATAATTTTTAATATTTATGAATATATTATTGTGTTCGATGAATTATGACATTTAAATATAAAAATAAATTATATTGAGTTTTAATTTATATTATTTTTAATGTTTTTGTATATATTATTATATTCGGTGAATTTTAAGCAATAGACAAAATTTATATTTAACAAAAGATGTCTATATTTTTTCTTTTGCAATCATATAGATTAAATTAAATTAATATTTACTATTTTATTTACCAAGCTTTTGCCACATTAATTAGATATTTTAATTTTTTAATAATTACATACCTTTATAGCTATTTTAATTTTTGGAAGTGAACGAGCATTTCAAAGCTTATGCCACTTTATATTTGGTTCATACGATATTTTAATTTTACAAAAAAAAATATTGAAAAAAAAAGGAGGGATTCCATCTTCTCTCTAAAATAATTTTATAACCAAAATTCTAGATTAAATGCAAGTATGAATGCTATTTAAAACTTTGAAAGTATAAATTAAATAATTAATTAAGACATTTCAATATTTCAATAATTTTATGGAAGGGAATTATATTGGCTTCCAAGGGAAGTTAAAATTAAAACTTACCAAAGCCTATGACAATACATCTTATAAATAGGGATGACCATCAAATCCAATTCAACACAATTCTTCAAATACTTGATCTTTCAAATTTCAAATTTTAAAAAATGTTTTAGCTATTTAGTTTTTTATCAAAAAAATGTTAATTTATAGTATATTTATATTGAATAAATATTTTCTTATGAATTTTTTTGTATAACTAAGTTTATGGTAATGTGTAAAATACAGTTGAAAATGTGATTGTTAAAGTGAATGGAGCAACTTGTGATCTCTACCTCAACAAAAGCGGTTGTCTTTTAGGGATTTGCCAACAAGAATGTGCTTTGAAAAGCACGGAGGCCGTGCATATATAGGCAATGTCAATTTGTCAGATTTTGCATGTTTATGCGTCTACCAATGTTAGAGGATAATTTATGACTGGTCCATCAATTTCATAGGTCAATCTATTGATCTAATTAAAATGCTCAAGCTGAAGTTTATCGCTCCACTTGAGTCTTGACCTCACTATCAAGACTCAAGTTGAACTAACATAGTACTAAACCATATATACACACACATCACCAATTATCACTTATCAAGTTAATAGATCTTAATCGCTAGCCTAATGCTTAAATTAGAATTGATGATAACACACTCATCAAGTCTTATAAGCCAACATCACATCTAACATACTTTCGATGTGGAACTAAATTGAAATATTATAGTGATATTAGTATTTCACTAGTTGGCATTAAAATGAATTTCTTATGTAATCTTTAGTTTGAGAAATGTTATTCAATATTTACAATATTTTTAAGATTTTATTATTCATTTCGGAAAATAAATATCTATTGATTTTATTATTTTATTAAAGATAAATTCTTATCAACTATTTATTTAGTGCATGCATTTAAAAAATAAGATTTGAACTAAATATAAACTTCATGTTATCCAATGTACATTTGATAATAATAAAAATACATTAATACCTTCTCGCTTATTATCTTATCTAGTAAAATAAACTAATCATTCAACCGATTTAACCATCCCATTCCCGCATCATATGACTAAGTTGGGCCCAATTAACGTTCACCGGTGAGTGTAGACTAAATGTGTTTTGTATCAACTTAGAACAATAGAGGGTTGTAATTCTAAATGCGATGGATTAAATTGCGATTAAAATGGGATTTGTATGTGAAATTGGCGAAGTTCAAAGGTTTTTTTTAATATGCAGTTGAGACTGATGGTGTACTTCTGGATCCGAGTAAAAAATGTTGTAGCTTTTTTTTTTTTTTTTTGATGAATTAAGGTTTTTTTTTGTAATATTGTAGCTTTTCTAAATTTGATGAATTATCTTATATATGTAAATAAATATTTAATATTGAGTATTTATCCGAATCCATAACATGGATCCGAGTAAAAAATTATGCATCCGGCCTTTTTGCATATGTTATAGATTCAGGTAAATGCTCTTTAATATTAGTAAGTACAAAGGATGAAATCCATAAATTATATTAATGTCTAATATTATTAAAGTTAGAAACATATTAATTAGGCGCACACATTCATAAACCATATGTTTGGAAGTGGACGAGCTTTCCAATTTTATGCCATATTAATAAGATATTTTAATTTTTTTAATAAGTACATTATATATATATATAATCGGGGATCTTTTTTTATACATCCTATAAATGATTTTATTATTTTAGTTAAATATTTGATCATAGATTTTAATTTTATAATTTACTTATTATTAATAGCATGCAAGCAAACAAAGATATCAATAAGATATTATAATAAAAAGGGAAAATGTACAAAAATACTTATAACGTTTTCTTACGGATACTAAAATATTTTTAATATTTTTTTTGGAATTAAAAATACCCCTTACGTTGTGGAATTGAGTACAAAAATACTCCTATAGGTAAACGATATTAATTAATAAATAATGGAGCTGGCGTGGCCGATGGCTGAATTGATGACGTGGACATTTGGCGCGCATGCATGCCAAGACATTTTCTCACGGGTACTAAAATGCTCTTGACGTTTTTTCACAGGTACTAAAATGCCCCTAACGTTTTCTCACGAGTACTAAAATACTCATAACGTTTGTTTTGGACCTAAAATACCCTAAGGTTATTAAAAATTATACAAAAATGACATCAAACTAACTTTTATTATGTGAGACTTAACGGAGATGTCGTGGATGTTGACAAAGATGTTGATTTTACACGTGACGCATATGCAGAGAGCAACTTATCACGTAAACCGACACATAAGAAATCGAAACTAGAAATTTAGAAATTAAAAACTGAAACCATCAAATCAATTAATCGAAAAATTTGGTTCAATTTCAAATCGGTTTTTTAATTTTTTGATTTTTTGATTTTTTTATTCACCCATACGATTTGCGTGACAAGTTGTTCTTTATATATGCACCACGTATAAAGTCAACATCTCTATCAATATCCACGATATCTCTGTTAAGTCTCACTTAACAGAAGTTAATTTGGTGTTATTTTTATACAATTTTTAATAACCTCAAAGGTATTTTAACTCCAAAATAAATGTTAGAAGCATTTTGGTACTCGTGAGAAAACGTTAGAAACATTTTTTTACATGTGAGAAAACATTAAGAGCATTTTAGTACCCGTGAGAAAATATCTTGGTCTGCATGTGCACCACATGTCCACGTCATCAGTTTCAGTCATCAACCATGCACGTCAGCTCCGTTATCTCTCAACTAATACTATTTACCTATAGGGGTATTTTTGTACCTAATTTCATAACGTAAGAGATATTTTTTATCTCAAAAAAACCTTAGGGGCATTTTAGTACTCGTGAGAAAACGTTAGAGGCATTATTTACATTTTTCCTAATAAAATTATAGTTAATGAACAAATGAATAGTTTAATAATATATTATTGTATACAATTACAAATAAATAGTGTAATTGAACATATTGAATAAAAAATAATTCAATTATCAATACTAAAACGATGATATTTAAATATAAAAATAAATTACATTGAGTTTTAATTTATATAATTTTTAATATTTATGAATATATTATTATGTTAGGTGAATTATGACATTTAAATATAAACATAAATTATATTGACTTTTAATTTATATTATTTTTAATATTTTTGTATATATTATCGATGAATTTTCAGCAATAAATAAAATCATATGCATATTTTTTTCTTTTACAATTATATAAATTAAATTAAATTAATATTTACTATTTTATTTACATATATATATATATAATATTTATTATTAATCTTATTTATTTGGGTATAAATATTATTATTTTAAAATATAATTTAATTTAAATTAATTTTGATTGTTTTATTTTATTTTAATTTTTAATTTTTATTTAAATTATATATGCTTATATAATTGCGCAATGCATAAATTTCTCGATTAGTATTATTAAAGTTAGAAACATATTAATTAGGCGAGCACATTTCAGAAACAATATGTTTGGAAATTCGAAGTGAACGATTATTTCCAAGCTTATGCCACATTAATTAGATTTTTTTAAAATAATTAAATACCCTTTATAGATATTTTAATTTTTGGAAGTGATACAGCATTTCCACTTATGTCACCTTACATTTGGTTCATATTATATTTTAATTATATATATAAAAAAATTATTGATAGAAAAAAAGAGGGATTCCATCTTCCCTCTAAAGTCATTTTTTAAACCAATTTTATAGATTAAATGCAAACGTTGTATTTAATTTGGAAGCAAATGAATGCTATTTAAAAATTTGAAAGTATAAATTAAACAATTAATTAAGACATTCCAATTTTTCAATAATTGCATGGCATTTCTTATGGAAGGGAATTTTATTGGCTTCCAAGGAAAGTTTAAATTAAAACTTACCAAAGCCTATGCCAATACATCTTATAAATAGGGGTGACTATCAAATTAAATCCAACACAATTCATCATATACTTGGTCAATCAGCTTAAATTTTCAAATTCAGAATGGCCAAGATGTCCACTTTCTCCTTTTTCCTTGTCCTTGTTATACTCGCTTCAGGTATTTTATCTTTTTATCTTCTTTTTTTCTATTTTAAATTCAAAAATTGCTTTAGGTATTTAGTTTTTTTTAATCAAAAAATGTTAATTTAGGATATTTATATCCAAATAATAATTTCTTATGAAAATTTTGTATAATTAAGTTTATGGTAATGCAAAAAAATGCAGTTGAAAATGCGGTTGTTAAAGTGGATGGAGCGACTTGTAATCTCTATCTCAACAAAAGCGGTTGTCTTTTAGCGAATTGCCAACAAGAATGCTTTGAAAAGTATGGAGGCCGCGGCACTTGCATATCCAATGTCGATATGTCAAATTTTAGATGTTTATGCGTCTACCAGTGTTAGATAATAATTTTCTTTTATTATTCTTATTTTGAATAAAGACTAATGCTTGTATTCCACTTGCTGACAATAAAATGACTTTCTTACGTGATCTTTAGTTTGAGAAATGTTGTTCAGTAGTTACAATAATTTTAAGTGGTTTTTTTATTACTCATTCCGGAAAACAAATATCCATTGATTTTGTTAATTTAATATCCATTCCTATCAATTATTTATTTAGTGTATGCATTAAAAAAATACGATTTTAAAAATATAAAAATTATGTTATATCCAATGTAAAATAATATCTTCTCGCTTAATATCTTATCTAAGAAAATAAACGAATCATTATATCACACCGATTCGATTTGAACATGATTCAACCGTGGTTAGTGTCGACTCAATCTCCACCTAATCATAGATCAGATTTTGAATCGACTTAACCAGCTAGCTAGTATCGGCTAAATATGTGTTTTGTATCAACTTGTACAATAGAGGGGTATGATTGCGAATGTGATGTGTTAAATTGCAATTGATATGGGATTTGTACGTGAAATTGGAGTAGTTCAGGATTTTTTTGCTAGTTGCAGTTGAGACTGATGGTGTGAGATGGACTTCTGGATATTGGATTGAAATTTTGCAGCTTTTTTTTTTAATTTGACGAATTATCTTGTACGTACATATATATAATATTAATAAGTACGAAGGAGGAAATTCATAAATTACATTAATACCTAATATTATTAAAGTTAGAAACATATTAATTAGGCGCACACATTTCAGAAACAATATGTTTGGAAGTGAACGAGCATTTCCAAGCTTATGCCACATTAATTAGACATTTTAATTTTTTTAATAATTAGATACCCTTATATAGTTATATACTAAGAAAATTTTAATTTAGAAACAAGTCCAAAAAAATATAGGAAAGAATCCTATATATTAATGAGGATGGCCATTGATTTAAAGATTTATTCCTCTAATGTTTGAGCATTTAGGTTAATTTAATTTACATGTTGAAATTCAAGATGGCCAAGTTGATTTATACTTCATTTCATTAATATTTTGTAACACTTAATTGTGCACTACAAAATAAATCATTTTCATATTTGAAATGAAAATTGCCTCTAATTCTTGGTCCCTAATCAGACCAGTGACTAAGTGGTTTGATAATATTGTTTGCGAATATTATTGAGATAATAGTTGTGTTCCTTATATATGGGAAGTTCCAATTCTGCATGCTTATGCGACTACAAATTGGATTGAATGGACCCAAATCTACGATGTCAATTACTTGTGTGCATACATTAATTAGTAACAGGAGACGGATTCAAACACTTGACTTCATTCTCAATACCATGTTAATTTCAATAGGTGATTAACTGATAAGTTATCCCAAAAGTGTGTTTTAATTATTACAAAAGAACTATACATCTTATACTTTTAACACATACAAAATATGTTACTAGATACTAAATTTAATCAGAAACTTTCAGTAATAAGTAGGACACTAATCAATAACAAATCAAATTTACATACAAAACAAGTAATGTTGTAGCATGAAGATGATATTGAGTTTATGAGCAACATGCTCCAGTTGATTGATTTGCATACCTTGACAGTCAACTAAACTCTTTTCTTCTTTTGCAGATTCATCTGATGCCTTACAGACACAATTTTCTATTAGACAAATATTAAGATTTAGTGCCAAACAGCAATTTTATCATCCAACAAAAGATTGTGCAACTCAGAGCAGAGAAACAATGAAACAGTATCAGCATGTGTGACAGTGCAAAGTCAGGAACATGAAGCCCAACTGTCCAACAAGATGAAATGAACTGTGCAGGCTCATTACCACCAGAAAGTGCTAGGCAAAATTACATATAAGTTCTGTGTTCAGCAAGCAAAAGATATTGTCAGCTAATACATGTGTATACCCAATTCCCTAAATTAACCTGGGTCTCCGTTTAATGAATATAACCATGACCTTAGAAAGGATTATTGTACACTTATTTAACAAAAGGATCACTTCGAGATTGAACATTTGCCTTTCATTTAGCATGTATCATAGCAGTCAGCTGCTTGATTGACAAGGTTGATACCGGCAAATGTTTTAATCTTCAATATAGCAAGCAGAAGTACATGGAAATACTAAAGCAAATAAGTAAATAAGCCTATAAATGGACATAGATTAGTGTCCAAGCCAGACTGCAAAAAAAGAAGACATTTAGATGATGGCAAGACAAGTGTGCAGGAAAAGTTACATAACCTCATAAGGAATTTGCTGCTAGACCATCCAAGAACTACAAGTGTGCAATTGGTCAATTTGGGGTTTTATATAATTTCTTCAATAAGTAATGTCCTACACTGAATTTTGCAGAATTGTAAAGCCTGCTATAAGAAAAAAAATTGTTTCTGTCTGATTGTGACCATGGGAGATGATGACTACCTAAAGATTTAAGTTTCAGACCATACTACTTCACAAGTACTGTTCCAGAAAAGAACTGTTGGAGGAACCAAACTACACTATTGGTTTACACTTTGTAAACTCTAGATGATTTACCTTTTCTTAAGGAGAAGATAATGTAATTTATTCTTAAAGAAACTAAACACCTCATGAAGTTCATTTTTAGATTTCTTTGCTCTTATCTGGTTGAGATAAAAGGAAATAAAATGTGTAGCAGCTTAATCTAGAGTTGGAATGAAGCAAAATACTAGAAAAAGGAAAACCTAAAGAAATTAATAGTATCAGATTATTCTTCCATGATGAGATATGCATGAAAAAGTAAAAATGCATTCAGTTGGTTTATTAAATGTAAGATGAACAAAAGAAGAAAAGTAAATATAGATGTTGATCAAAATGAATAAAACAAAAAATTAAGATTTCATTCCAAAATGCAATTCAAAAAATATTGCACCAATTAGGCATGTCGTGGAACTCAAATATATTCAATTTTTAATCTATGCCATTGATCCTTTTATAGTAAATTGAATTACTTCAATAGACCTCAAGAAATATCGCTCATACAAGTGATATGTTTTCCCAATTACAACAGTTAAGCCTAAACGAAATTGCCAACAATTTCATTCCTATAAGCTGCTACAAAATATCAGAATTTTTTTCCTGTATATCATGCAGTGGAGGGAAAGAAGAATCACCAATAGTCGCCACAAGAGCAAGTCCCTTCCCTCATGTGGTGGAAGCAATTGGCATCTCTCAGTATGATGACCCTCTCATACACCTTCGCAACCAGCTTAAGTGCGGCATGGCAGTCACCACAAACACGCAGGTTCTTATACACCCGGATTGGCTTCCCGAATGGACTAGTGATCAGCCCCCAAGCCACGGCCAACTTCTCGCTGTGGTGCGCCAACTCCGCCGCCTTTCCCTCCTCACTCTCATCGTGCAATGCGAACCCCGTCTCCGCTTTGTACCCCTCCTCTTTCTTTATTCTCTGCATCATCTCAGCCACCATGGCAAAGATGTCCGCTGCCCGCGGGTGCCCGCGGTCGCCTGCTCGAAACGCATGCACAGCTCCGCCCCCCTCCATCCAGCTCCAACCGGGTTCCTTGCTCACTCCACGTGCCCTCATCAACGACCTCACTCGTGCCACATCGGCCCACCGCCCCGCCGCACAGTAGACGTTCGCTAGCATCACGTGTGGCACCGCATCCTCAGGTGCAAGCTCGAAGAGACGTTGGGCTGCCCGCTCTGCTAATAATACATCCCGATGTACTCGACATGCCGCCAGCAACGACTTCCACATTGTTGCGTCGGACTCTACACCCATTCGTTCAAGCAACTCAACTGCCTCCTCCAGCCTCCCTGATCGGCCTAACAGATCGACCATGCATGCGTAGTGCTCGGGTCCAGGGATTATATGATAGACCTTCTCCATCGACTCCAAGTAGGCACGCCCGGATTCGACAAGACCGAAATGACTGCAAGCAAATAGTAACCCAATGAATGTCACGTAATCTGGACGAATCCCGGAAAAGAGCATCGCATCGTAGAGGCGAAGGGAGTCCCTGCCCCTACCGTTCTGGGCGTAGCCCACGATGAGAGCTGTCCACGTGACGGCATCCCGACAAGTCGAGGCGTCGAACACTCCACAAGCATCGTTGATGGAGCCGCACTTGGCATACATGGTGACCAGGGAATTAGTAACAGAAAGAAAGGTCTCGAGGCCGCATCTAACGCTGGCAGCGTGCACCTGCCGGCCCAGCTCTAGCGCAGTTGAACCAGCACACGAACTCAGTGCCCCCGCCGTGGCGAACTCATCTGGTTCGACCCTATGGGCGCGCATTGTGGAGTAGAGTTGGAGGGCCACATCGTGTAACCCTTGGCGCGCGAGACCTACAAGGAGGGAAGTCCATGTCACCACATCTCGCTCCAGCATCTCGTTGAATACTCTACGGGCGCAATCAAAGCTCCCCAGCTTGGCATACATGTCCACCAAAGCGTTCCCCACATGCATATGGGAGTCAAAGCCACTTCTAAGAATGAGGCAGTGGATGCATCTCCCGCTGCCTATGTCGCCCGTGGAAGAAGCCGAGTTTAGTGTTGATGGGTATGTGAACTCATCCAACGGGAGGCCCTGGTGGTGCATTTCAGCGAACAAGGATAGGGCATCCTCATGTAGCGCGCCACGAGCGCAACTTACAATAAGAGCGTTCCATGAGACCGGGTCATCCAAGTTAGACGTCTCAAGGACCCGCTTGGCGCTGCTGAAGTCAGAGCATTTGGAGTAGAGGCTCACAAGCGAGCTTTGGACAAATGGACTTGATCCAACGCCCATCCGCACTGCATAGCCGTGGACCTGGAATCCGAAGCGGAGTGCTCGCTCGGAGGCGCAGGCAGAGAGAACGGTCGATAGGGTAAATTGATTGGATTCAATGTCCAAGGCCCGCATGCTATGGAACCTCTCCATGGCGGTGCGGGTTTCACCATTCTTGGTAAGGCCAGTGATGAACATCGTCCAAAGAACTTGGTTCTTAAGCGCCAACGGCGGAGCGGAGTCAAAGACCAGGGCGGCGACAACGGGCAAGTGGCAAGAAAAATACATGTCGATGAGACGCGTGGAGACTAGGGGATCGCCAGCAATTGACGACGTGATTGCGAGAGCATGGGCTTGCTGGCCGGGGCGGATGAGGGAGCCAGTGGAACAAGCGCGTAGGGTGGCAGAGAGAGTGTAGGAATCAGGATAAACGCGAATGAGGGAGCGGCAAGGCATTTGGTAAATGCAGAGGAGGCAGTGGCGGGGCTAGTCGTGCCAAAGGGAGTGTAGGAATTGAAGCAGAACTAATATGAGCAGGACACAACAATCCCTAAACAAAACCAATACGGCAATGAGTGACTGAAACAAAAAAAATAGGAAACTGAAATTCCATAATTTATTTGAACCTATACAATAATAAGAGGACAGATATAGTAGTTTAGTACCTTTATCAAGGATACAGTCAAATGATTTCATCATTAACGAAGCTCATGTGCCTTACATCCATTTGCATGTCTATTAAATTGATCATGAAGGACATTGCAAATAGTTGCTTCCTTTACAGATGAACTAGTTAATATGAAACAAAGTTTGAACAACAAAACTAGGATGCATTATAGTTGCCGAATATGCGCATATTTCTTTCTCATCATGTCTACCACAATTGATGAAATGTCAATGTTGAAGATGTCTATGTTACCATCCTTCACCATATATATCCTCTGACATAACTAAAAGCTGAGATAATAAATCAACTTGCCAACAATAAAGAAACCACATAACTTATAAATCAAAGACGAACAAGCAATGGCAATTATCTCAAATTGTCTCATGCAAGATGGGCAGTTCTTCATTGAACAACATAGAGAGATAGATGGTCTAAGGATTCTAAGCTGAAAAAATGGAACAAACATAGTGGGTCACATTTGTCTGTCATGCACTACAAATTACAGAATAGCATACCATAATACCTAATGTAATCATATAAGTATAAAACATTATTTCATAATACTGTCAGTGAACAAGAATTGCCCATTTTAGTCCATGCTCAATTTGCAGATAGCAAAACAATCCATATAGCTAAACAGTGTAGCTCACGACTCAGTTGCCCATTTTCACCAGAAATTCAATGCTAAATACTAGCTAGAGAATATCTTTCCTAATCAAAGACAAATCCAAGGAACAAGATACAAACAGCAAAAAAGTTCAGTGGAGATAAAAGAGGACGGAGGAGAAGGGGACCGGGGTTACCGCAGCCAACCATGATGACACAGGTAGAGAGAGGACTTACTTCCTGACGAAGTAGTGCTGGTACCAGTCGAAGGAGGCACCGCTGTCGGTAAGGTATCGGCCGTTCCAGTAGAGGGGGTCCCCGTAGTGGCAGGCGCGACACGGAGTTCTGGAGATGTAGAAAGGGGAAAGCTATACAGCCGGACCCAGCAGAGGTGGAAAAAGGCGCGCCGGGGGCGGAGGACGGCGGGGCGAGTCCGAGCTCCTTCCTGGCTTAGAGGACGACCTAGTAGAGGAGGGTCTCCAGTCCAAAAACCAGGGGGATGACCTCCTCACCGTGGATGTCCCTGGGGTGGCTACGTCCGCCGGGGTAGGGGTGCTCGTGGAGGCGGGGAAGGAAGGAGGACGAAGAGGAGGAAAAGAGAACGACGGGTTTGGGAGAGTCGTTTTTAGGGTTTTTGAATTTTGGAGAGAAAAATGAAAATTATGAGTATAATTGAAATTTTCAAAGTATTTCATATTTGATAATATATTAATTTATATTAATTGGTATACTAGTATGCGTTCTAAGATCTCTTACAGACACGAAAGAATAAACAAATCAATATTACAAACAGGTATAGTGAATACAATATTATATAAATTAAAAAAAATCATGCTAAACAAATTGACTGGATTTCAACCCTAAATTTTTAAACAACTCATAAGTTGTTATCAGTATTAGTCACAATTGGCTACGATATAAGCGTTCATGATTGTGATAACCTAACAAAATTATCGACTCACTAAAGCTTATAGCATTACAAAATTATCGACTCACTAGATTAGGTATAATTTCAATAAATCGTGAATTTGATCCATGATTATAAAATTTGATAAAATCTCACAAAAGTATGAAAATTATTTAAAAGAGAGAAAATGACGAAAAATTAGGTGAAATGAAATTTACCCAAAATTTTTATCTAACCTTCGCTGCAGTGAAATTTTTTATAATTTTACAACTTTAACGTAGGATTTTTCCAAATTCATAACATGAATTTAGATTTTCTCGAATTCAAAATTATATAATCAAAGTTTTGAATTTGTCATTCATTTAAAAATATAATTTTCTTTTATTAACCAAAGACGTTTTTAAAAATCTCTAAGCGGTTCAAAATAAATAATAATAATAATAATTTATAATATATATTTTTCAACAATTCATATTAATATTATAGTAAATAAAACTTTATTTTCATGGTTAATAGTATTTTTTTATTTTTAAAATATTTTAAAAAAAAAATTTAAGTGCTTAAATTGTACACTTGTTAAGTAAAATGCAACGTAAATTAATTTTTTAATAATCATAGTAGTATTTATTTTAGTGCCTAAAAAATTTATTAGTAACCAAAATTATTATTATTATTATTATTATTATTATTATAGTGGAAAATTACTATAAATAAAAATAGTATATAATTTATGCATTTAAAGATTTTTGCACTAAAAAATTAAAAAATTTAGTTACTAATAATTTTTTTAGGCACTAAAAAAAATATTACAAGAATTGTTAAAAAATTAATTTATGTTGCATTTTACTTAACAAGGATATAATTTTTTAAAAAAAATGGAAAATAATATTATTAATCACTAAAATAAATTTTCATCTACTATAATATTAATATGAATTGCTGAAAAAAATAAATTATGAATAATAAAAAAATATATTTATTTTGAGTCATTTAAAGATTTATAGAATAATATTTAATTAGTAAATAAATTATATTTTGAAAAGAATGATAAATTTTAAATTTTGTCCATTTAATTATGAATATGAGAAAATTCAAATTTATATTATAAATATGAAAAATCTAAAATATAGATTTGGATAATTACCCAGAAAATATTTTTATGTTTCGAAGATGTAGAAAAAATAATTTTATATATGAACTTATGCTAACCATGCTCTCGATGAATCCGCGTGGAAGTTGAAGAACGGTAATTAATTTTCAAATTAGCTAGGACCAATTAGAACATAATACAGTAGCTTTTATTATATAGTCCGACGAGAATAAAGTAGATGGTTAACATAATCAACCATACAATATAAAGGAACATTAATCATCGACCTGATCAAAGCAATTTACCGCCTGTAACACCCTTTCAATCCGTACTAATTCATGGTACATGGGCATAGCTGTTTTGGAGAAAGACTGAATCCAATATTGAGTGAAAAAATTACAATAGAATTTCAAAATCTCTCGGAACTGACAGATGGCAACAAATCTGAAAAGATGATAATAAAATTTGGAATAACAACTCTAACACCAAAATTTACATTCACAAACCTTTTTCAGTTCCCTCCACGTTTTCTCATCCGGGCTTGGGACCGGCAATGGCAGTGTTAAGCTAGTTTTTAAGAAAGAAAACTAAATTAAGCACGTTGTGAAATATGTTTGGTTGCATCAAAAGACAAAAACAACCAGCAACAGCAATTTCACATACAATCAATATCCTCATTTTCACCCTACAACAACATTTAAGCGAATCAAACTTCATTTTTAACTAGACAACTTATGGAATAATTTTCTTGATATAAACAACTCAACTGGCAAATAAGGAGTTAGGAACACCTACAAAGGACAACAAATGCAGAAGCTGGGTCTAATACTAATAATTAGCAGTACAAAGAAGAAATAGACATCTTGTATCTTATTAATTAGCAACCTCTGTTTTCTACCTCTCAAGCAACCTTATTAATTAGCAGTACAATCTAATATATGATACCTATATCACAAGCAGCAGCAGCCAAGAAGAACATATAAGTTATTATTGTAACATACGAATATCATGCCAGCAAGAGAGAAGACGCAAAACCTATATGTAAAGAATAAACGCTAGACAACTGCATCTAACCTACCAAATGTCACCAAGTAGACCACGCAACTGAAGGAAGACTAGTCAAAAGGAGAATATAATTAGTCCAGCAATGGCTATCCAAGAATTAAATACAAGGAACAGTAAGCCAACTACACTTACCATAAACAACCCCATGAATGAAACAAATGAAAATTGGCTTGATACATGCAAAGTGGCTGGTAACATTTGTTAGGCGGCACCAAGTTACAAGGTCTTCTGTAGAAGGATGGTCATACCAAATTAGTTATCAACATTCCAGACTAGCGAACTGCAGCAATCATTTGAATTCTAAAGCATCATTTTCTTAATTATGTGATTCCAAATAAATCTGAAAAATCATTGAACTCCACACTTAGCTGATTAGGATATCAGAAACATGAAACTGCATACAACGTAATATCAGAAACGTGAAACTGCATACAACATAAAATCAGATATTCCTACATCAGACATGCAAAACATAATACTGAAGAAGATAAAATATGGGGTTCCTCGACAGATCTGACAAAATACTATCTCCCTGATCCATCAGCCAATGCACAATATGTTGTAGTTATCAATCATCCTTCTTTATAGACCAACCAACAAAATGTAGATCTCACTATTGAATCGAGGTAATTATTTGATGTATTACTCAAAGCCAATAAATCTGAAAACCAACAAATGAAATAGAGAATAAGATAATTCCAGTGTCAAGGTAAAGCAGTAAAATATGATATAACTAGACAGTTAAAACACCTACTTCAAGTGGAGAGCCAATCGCAACAGCCAAAAATGAACAGAAAGAAACCAACTTAGAGAAGGGACAAACCAAATCACCCTCTAGCTAATATTTAGTCCAGGCAGCGATGAAAAGAATGGATAACCAATACACCCAGCTATCAGCAGCTAAAGGAATCTGGAATACAATAATTGATCCAATAATAGCAACTAGAAACCAAATGTCAACAACCTAAACCTGCTGTCTTAGTAACTTGACATTTAGAAGATCACAGAATTCCACTAGTTTAAATCCAAAATCAGGCCTATACAACATACCTCAGTAAATACTAAGAAAAATATCTGGCCTACACAAAATGGAATACATCTGACCTTGACAAATACCATTTAAGAGGTCCCCAGCCTCGGTCATATTACCAATAAACGATTCAACACTCCTCCTTAGACATATTCTTCCAGATCTGATATGATTAACCAACAAACCAATATGACAATGAATTATGAGAGAGCCTCAAATCATAATATTGCAAGGAGATAATGTATGTCATATATGAAGAAAAATCCAAAAGATCCTATGTGTCCCCTACTTAGAAATTAATTGTCCGATGTCAACAAATTGAAAGCACAAACAGATCTCGAAACTGAACCAAATAGATCTCATATTCTTAGACATATTCTTTCAGATCTCATATGATTAACCAACAAAAGAATATGATAATGAATTATGAGCAAGCCTCAAATCATATTATTGCAAGGAGATAATGTATATCAAATATGAAGAAAAATCCAATATATCCCATATGTGCCCAACTTAGAAATAATTGTCCAATATTATACCATTTGTCAACAAATTGAAAGCATAGACTGATCTCCAAACTGAACCAAGTAGTTAACTGATATAAAAGCACTACCATAATATTCCATATTAGGTGAATGTTCACAGAATTATATATTGATGTATATACTGTATCATTTTAGAGCAACTGAACCTCTAGACTGGAGCAATCATACAAAGGACGGCCAAGAAGACACTATGATGAAACACAATGAGATCATGTTTAAGAAACTCTTAATATACCACTGCTGGACATGCATGTCAAACCTTTGAAATAACTTCTCCCAAACTATCATCACTGCTAGACATGCATGTCAAAACTCTGAAATGACTTCTCACAAACTATCATCACTGTTGTCTGATTAAAATTTTAAACTCCGTACCCTACCAATAAACAAAGAGGGGCTGGTAAGTTATGGCAAAATGTGTTTGAAAGGTTAATGCAAACTATATATTTCAAGGACTTGAAAACAACGATTGAACATAGTAAAGATATCATTCACAATCAAACTGCAGATGCAAGTGTTAAGACCTTGAAGCAAGTAGTTCCATGCCAACAATGTTATCTGGTTAAGCTTTTGAACTCCATATCCTACCAATAAACATACATGGTGTGGTAAGTTCATGCAAAAATATGTACTTTCGGCACTTGAAAACAACTGCAGAGTCCCACAGCTACATAGTAGGCATAGAAAGGAAGAAAAACTTTGAGTTCAAACTCAGTAAAGAATAAAGATATCCTTCACACTATATAGAACTGCGGATGCAGGTGTCAATCCCCTGAAGCAAGTTCTCCCATACTAACTTTGTAATCTGATTAAACTTATGAACTTCATATCCTACCAAGAAACATAGACAGCTTCATAAGTTCATGCAAAAATATGTATCAGGCACTTGAATAAAACTGCTAAGTCACAGATAGTTAGGAGGCAATGTTCAAATATATATATATCGTACTACACACACGTGTGTCAAGCCCCTGAAGCAAGTTCTCCTATACTGTCTCTGCTATTGTCTTTTCTATCTGATCAAATTTTTCAACACCAGATCCTACCAAAAAACACACATGTCCTGGTAACTGCCGAGTCACGAAGTTAGTTAGGAAGCTACAATCAAAGGAATAAAGACAAAGCAGAAAAGTTCGAGTTCAAACTTAGTAAAGATATAACTCACACAATATCGATCTACAGATGTGTGTCAATCGCTGGAAGCATGTTCTCCCATGCTATATGTATCATCTGATTAAACTCCAAATCTTACCAAGAAACATACACGGACTAATAAGTTTGTGCATAATGTGTATTTCAGGCATTTGAAAACAACTTGAGTCACATAGCAAGTCAGGAGGTGATAGAAAGGAAAATAGACAAGGCAGAAAGTTTGAGTTCAAACTCAGTATAGTTATCATTCGCACGATATTGTGGTGTCAAGCCACTGAAGCAAATTCTCCCATAAAATTTTTGTTGTCTGATTAAATTTTCGAACTACATATCCTACAAAGAAAAAATAGACAGATAAATTCATGCAAACATATGTATTTTGTGTTCAAACTCAGTAAAGATATCCTTCACACTAAATCAAATTACAAATCCATGAGAACCCCAGAAGCAAGTTACCCCATAGTAACTTTGTTATCTGATTAAATATTTGAACTCCATATCCTACCAAGAAACATACACAGCCTAGTAAGTCCATGCAAGCATATGTATTAGGCACTTAAAAACAACTGCTAAACAACTGCTGAGCCACAGAGCTAAAAACAAGGCAATGATATAAAGGAATATAGATAAGGCAGAAAAGATGGAGTTCAAACTCAATTTGTGTGAATGTTTCACAGTACCATACTACAGATGCATGTGTCAAGCCCCTGAAGCAAGTTCACCCAAAGTCTCTGTTTAAATTTTTCACCCAAAGTCGCAACGTTTGTGCAATAATGTGTATTTCACGCACTTGTAAACAACTTCTGAGTCACGTAGCT
Organism: Canna indica; assembly: GCA_034359265.1. Classification (NCBI taxonomy): domain Eukaryota; kingdom Viridiplantae; phylum Streptophyta; class Magnoliopsida; order Zingiberales; family Cannaceae; genus Canna; species Canna indica. The sequence goes on along the minus strand of CP136898.1, from coordinate 2,236,170 downwards.
AGTTAGGAGGTGATAGAAAGGAAAGTAGACAAGGCAGAAAAGTTTATGAGTTCAAACTCAAGTATAGTTATCATTCGCATGATATTGTGCTACAGGTACTGGTGTATGGCCACTGAAGCAAGTTCTCGCAAAAAAAATTTGTTGTCTCATAAAATTTTTGAACTCCAAATCCTACCAAGAAACATAGATTGGCAAGTTCATGCAAAAATATAATTTTGCGTTCAAACTCAGTAAAGATATCCTTCACACAAAATAAAATTATAGATGCATGAGTCGAACACCTGAAGCAAGTTACCCCATAGTAACTTTCTTATCTGATTAAATATTTGAACTCCATATCCTACCAAGAAATATAAGCCTGGCAAATTCGAGCAAAAATATGTATTAGGCTCTTGAAAACAACTGCTAAACAACTGCCGGGTCAAAGAGCTAAAAAGAAGGCAATGATAAAAAGGAATATAGATAAGGTAGAAAAGTTCGAGATCAAACTCAATTTGTGTGAATGTTTCACACAACATCATACTACGGATGCATGTGTCAAGCCCCTGAAGCAAGTTCACCCATACTACCCATACTGCAAGTTCACACAACATCATACATGCATGTCAAACCTCTGAAATGACTTCTCCCAAATTATCATCACTGTTGTCTGATAAAATTTTGAAATTCCATATCCTACCAATAAACAAAGAGGGACTGGTAAGTTATGGCAAAAATGTGCTTGATAGGTTCATGCAAAATTATGTATTTCAAGGACTTGAAAATTGAAAACAACGATGCATGTGATCAAACTTAGTAAACATGTCCTTCACAATCAAACTAGAGATGCATGTGACAAGCCCTTGAAGCAAGTTCTCCCATTCAAACTTTGTTATCTGGTTAAGCTTTTGAACTCCATATCCTACCAATAAACATACATGATGTGGTAAGTTCATGCAAAAATATGTACTTCTGGCACTTGAAAACAAATGCTGAGCCCCACAGCTACATAGTAGGCATAGAAAGGAATATAGGTAAGGCAGAAAAGTTATGAGTTCAAACTCAGAAAAAGATATCCTTCACACTATATCAAACTGCAGATGCAAGTGTCAATCCCCGGAAGCAAGTTCTCCCATACTATCTTTGTAATCTGATTAAATTTATGAACTTCATATCCTACCAAGAAACATAGACAACTTCGTAAGTTCATGCAAAATATGTATCAGGCACTTGAATACAACTGCTAAGTCACAGATAGTTAGGAGGCAATGTCCAAAAAGATAGCATGTGTCAAGCCCCTGAAGCCAGTTCTCCTATACTGTCTCTGCTATTGTCTCTTCTATCTGATCAAATTTTTCAACATCATATCCTACCAAAAAACACATGTCCTGGTAACTGCCGAGTCACAAAGCTAGTTAGGAGGCTACAATAGAAAAGAATATAGAGAAAGCAGAAAACTTGGAGTTCAAACTTAATAAAGATATAATTTACACAATATCGAACTACAGATGTGTGTCAATCCCCTGAAGCATGTTCTCCCATGCTATCTGTGTCTGATAAAATTTTGGAACTCCGAATCCTACCAAGAAACATACACGACCCGATAAGTTTGTGCAATAATGTGTACTTCAGGCACTTGAAAACAACTTCTGAGTCACATAGCTAGTTAGGAGGTGATAGAAAGGAAAATAGACAAGGCGGAAAAGTTTTTGAGTTCAAACTCGGTATAGTTGTCATTCGCAGGATATTGTGCTACAGATAAAGGTGTCAAGCCACTGAAGCAAGTTCTCCCATAAAATTTTTGTTATTTGATTAAATTTCTGAACTCCATATCCTACCAAGAAACAGACTGGTAAGTTCATGCAAAAATATGTATTTTGCGTTCAAACTCAGTAAAGATATCCTTCACACTATTATCCTTCACACTATATATATAGTTTGAGTTCAAACTCAATTTTGTGAGGATGTTTCACAAAATATGGAACTACGGATGTTTGTGTCAAGCCCCTAGAGCAAGTTATCCCATATTGTCTCTGCTATTGTCTCTTCTATTTGATCAAAATTTTCAACATCATATCCTTCCAAGAAACACACGTGTCCTAGTAACTGCCGAGTCAAAAAGCTAGTTAGGAGAGTATTTAGTGTATTAGCAATTTTATGTAATTAAAAAAAATAAATTTTCTTTTATCAACTACAAAAATTAACTTATGTTAATGAAATTGATGGTAACAACAGCATGTATGCTATATTTATAAATTTATAAGGATAAATGATATATTAAATTAAATATGGCTATATATTCAATATCGATAATTTAAAAGGGTATCCAAAAATAATATTAATATTAAAATATTGAATAAACACTATATATTAAGAGTACTAATTGGAGAACCACTTCAAAAACACCCTAATGAATAAGTATTGAAATTTTTTGAAGAGTAGAACAGTTGTCCAAGAATAACAAAATGAATTACTGCAATCAATGAGGGCCCATTTTTGTTCTTCCTATTTGAACAACCTATAATTACTAAAGCTAAGAGACTAGTAGCAGTATTTCAACTAGGGAATAACATTACCAATATTGCTCAACTTCATAATTAGATGGCAACATGACATTAATCCAAACAGTGTAAAAGAAAATTGATAATATTACAAAATAGCAAATACTCTGGATTCCAGAAATTTTGAACATAAATACAAAGAGCTAATTTGATCTTCTACTATATATAAATTATCAAAATAAAAAAGTATCATAAAAATTGTATTAGAATGACATAAATATCATTGTAATTACTAAAACGAGAAAAATAACACAATATGTTTCTATTCGGATATCTTATGCAACTATGTAAACTGAGAAATAATGACAAGAGTAGAAGTATTTCAACAAATAAAGGTGAATTAATTTGTTATTCAAATGATAAAACATCTCCTTCGGCTAAAATTTATAGTTTGATTTCAAACCATACATCAGGGATAAATTTTATCATGCCTGTCCGAATAAATTTGTGATAGTGAATTCATGTCAACATCTAAAACAATAATACCTCTATACTCGAGACACACAAAAAATTGAGAACCTATCACACAACAACTCAATTCACTTATAAAACATGGTTACTACACAATAGCTCAGCCTACAAGAAAAATATTTTAGTGAGGATTGCATTGCAGTTCGAGCTTAAGTGCTACAAGCAGAAGGATCAAAATATTCTCAACTATCCACTAAACTGTACAATCACCGCATACATGATATTTCAAAGAATGAAAAGGATTAACCAGACAATCACAGCAATAGCATAAATTGACCAACATTCTGAAGAAATAAACGAGTGGCGAAGTAGGCTTTTCAGAAATCCACCAAACCAAGCAAAATCACCATCAATCCAGACATCATTATAAAATTGAAGCACAAAGAAATCCAGAATATACAGACGAGATGAACCACAGCAGAAGCAACAAAATCTAGGTCCAATAAGCCTCAGAAATCGAATAAACAACCAACATGCTGAATATATAAACAACAAGAGTAGTGGGGTTTTGATGAATCTAACAGAACGAGCAAAATCACCATTAATTAGACAGTGTTACACTGACAAATCCACATTATACAGACAAGATCAACCACTGCAGAGGCCCCGAAACCTTTAATCAAATAAACCTCAGCAATCGCAGGAACGACAAACGCCTTGAACTGAACAACTAAGAAAATAAGACTTTGATAAACCTTCGAACAAAATAGGCCAACCACCGCTGATGCCTCAAACCTTCAGTCCAAATGACGAAGAAAGGTTATCCAAAAATGAAATCGAGGACAATACCTACTTGATCAACCACGCAATGCGTCAAAATCTTCAATCGATCAGACAAGAAAAGCTACCAAAACTTAAATCAATGTTGTCTCATATGGTAGTTCCTTTACTTCAGCAATCAGGGATTTTGTCATTCCTATTTCTCCTTCAGAAAATGAACGGATAAGTCCTCGAGGCTTCTTTGTAAATCCGCGTGCTTGCGTTGTTCGGTTAGGAACTGATAGGCGAAGTGCATCCGTGGGAAGATGCCTAGCGGGTTTCCTGGATATTTTTTTGCAAAAGCTTTTTCCAATTCCTTTCCAATAAGCGGGGGCATTTTTCTGAAGAATTTCTCCGATAGTTCTGGAGAAATATACACACGGCCGGATTTTGCTGCCAGGACCTTGTAGTCATTCATGTAGTCGAACAGGTCCTTTACGTTGTGGCAGGATAAGCGTTCTAGGTCATTGTACGCTCTATCCTGTTCTTCTTTTGAGCCCATTACAGGGTCTTCTGTTGGATCATCTGCAATATTTGTTAGTTCTTCATATTCTGCGGGAAATGTCATCCAAGTTTTCTTCTCACTCTCTTCTTTAGCTTGGAATTTTCCTTTCCTTAGGGCCTCTTTCTCTAGTTCAGCCATTTCCTGGTTTAACTCATACTTTTGGATTTTTTCCTTCAGTTTCTGATTTTCTGCCAGCAAGTATTCCGTGTATTCTAACAACTCACTTATCAGTGTATCTTTGTTGTCGTATGGAGTGATGTTTGATTTCTGTATAATGAGTTTCCTTCCCAGGCAAAATCTGGAGCACATGGGACATGTTGTAAGTAGACATCTTCGCATATATGAACACAATTTGTCATGGTTTGTGGGAGACTTACTTGCTTTCTCCAGGTATTTGTCTGGACTTCGTCTGACATCATGATTGTCTCATATGGTAATTCCTTTAGTTCAGCAGTCAGGACACCATCCGACGAGATCAACCACGAAAGCCTATAAACATCTTCGGACCATAAGATAAATAGAAGCTACCCATAATGGCATCGAAGATCATCAGACGAATCAACAAGACGAGGGCTCAAAATCAACGAACCTTACAACGAAGAAAGCCTGCCAATACCGATAACGAATGCTTAACAAATTTTGCACAGGCAGAACTATGACATCGAGAGGACAACGAATTCAGACCAATCCAACGACGTCAACCACGGCTGATGCCTCAAACCTTGCATCCAAAAGTTGAAGAGATGTTATCCAAAAAAGAATTCGAAGACAGAACCTACTTGATCAACCACGCGATGCGTCAAAATCTTCAAGCGATCAGACCGAGAAAAGCATCCGAAGTTGAAATCAATTACCATCCGACGAGATCAACCATGAAAGCCGGCAAACATCTTTGAATCATGCGATAAATAGAAGCTACCCAAAATGACTTCGAGGATCATCAGACGAATCAACAAGACGAGGGCTGAAAATCAACGATCCTTATGGCAAAAAAAAGCTACCAATACTGATTCGAATACTATACAAAATTTGCACAGGCAGCACTATGACATCGAGAAACCGACGAATTCAGATCAAACCAACGAGGTCAACCACGGCTGATGCCTCAAACCTTCCATCCAAAATACGAGGATAGGTTATCCAAAAAAGAAATCGAATATAGTACCTACTTGATCAACCAGACAAGGCCTCAAAAATCTTCAATCCATCGAACCAAGAAAAGCTACCCAAATCGAAATCAATTACCATCCGACGAGATCAACCACGAAAGCCTATAAACATCTTCGAACCGTAAGATAAATAGAAGCTACCCATAATGGCATCGAAGATCATCAGACGAATCAACAAGACGAGGGCTCAAAATCAACGATCCTTACAACGAAGAAATACTACCTATACTGATTCGAGTACTATACTGACGAGATCAATCAACTCAAAACCTTCAAGACATCTGACCAAGCAAAGCTACCCAAAAAGAAAGATAAGGCGATTAAAGAAAAGAATGATGACGGAACGCTCTCGAAGCATGCCCGTGAAATCAAACTTCACCCGCGTTTTGATCACTTGAGGGTTCCCCTAAATCCTAATCCCCTACTTATAGAGAGCGCTGTTGGGGAAACGTTTCCAACTATCCATTCCTTCACCAATCACCGACACGGTACAGATTGGCGGTGGTTGAGTCGGTGGCTCAACATTTGATTTGGTGATCCTTATCTGTCGACGCGGAAAGCTGGTCAAATTTGATGGTCCCGCCAATAATTTTGACCGGGTTTATCGGTTGAGCGATTCGTGGACAGTATTAATATTGAAAAATATTTAAGTAAACATATTTAAAAATATTGTTCAAATAATAAAAAAAGTTGAATAAACTAAGTAAATTTTATATATTTTAAAATTATTGTTTGTAGGAAGAAAAAAAAAGTTTCTTCTCGAAACTAGTATTTGTCAAGTGTGAATATATATGTAAATATTGATCAATTTTGGAAAATAATATTTTTCTTTAAATTTGTAGTTGTTTTTGCAACTAATTTTTTTATTAAAAAATAGCACTTTAAAATGAATTTGCGGAATGAAATAATTAATTATCATATACTTTCATAAATAATCTGAGAATTAGTCTCAAAATGCACACAGTATTTGTGGACGCTATTGCTTGCATGCTTTTAGTGTGCTTTGTAATATTATATTATTATAATACATATTCAATTTTTAAAATTCATAATAAAAATGAAATAATTTTTAGATATATATTAAAAATGACTTAAAATTTCCAAATGAGTAATGTACATTTTGAAATACTAAAATTGATCTCAAAATTAAATTTTCTTTGGTTTCTAAATGTAATTCCTTTTATTTTATCACTTAAAAAAAAAATTTAAAAAATGTTCAAATAAAATGTTTTTTATACATAAAAATTACTCTTTTTTAATCCAGGGTGGTATCTTAGTATTTTTTTGTTGACTAAATATTTTTTATAACTAAAAATATCATTTTCTTAATCTTAGTCATTTAAAGATTTTTGCAAAAGTCTTTAACAAGATGTTTTATTGTGACTACAAATGCTGCAAAAATTATTTGCAAGTAAAAGCAAGTGCTCATGAATAGAATTTGTAGTCTACTGTTGATTATCCACAAGTAGAGTTATAATATATATTTGCAAGTATTTAATTGTTCGCAAATGAAAGTTGCAATTGTACTTGCAACTTATTGTTTCATGTCTAGGTCTAATAATTTTTGTCCGATTTGATAGCCCGACACGATAAAATCATCCTCGGCCCGCTTGTTATCATGTCGGGCCAAGGGATGTAGGGTCCGACCCAACCTAGCCTACTAACCATAGTCAAGAAAAGGGGTGGCCAAATTAGCTTTTCATAGTCGTGCTAGTGGGGTGAGCCATTATGACTCCTTTCATTTTCGCGTCGTGCCGAGCTTGAGTTCTCATGTCCAATTTTTTTTATCGGGCCGAAGCAATACGTCATCGGATGAGCCGCCCGAATGATTGACGACGCCAAAAATACCTGATGCATCAAAGGAGCCTAGTTTTTCTGCTTCAAGTGGCGGCGAACGCTCGCATAAATGTTTGAAATATGTGATCCATAATTAGTTTCGAGCACAAATATCCACAAAATCACCATATGAGCAAGCAATGACCGATGAGCAACAGAAAAAAAAAAAAAACTTGTGATCTATATAGTTAAAGGTCGAAAAATTTGCCCAAGTCGATCCAACAATAATATACAATGGGAGTTCAACGAAAGTTAGAAACAATAACAAGTAAATAGAGGCAATATGGTAAATCTATCATTATACTCTAACAATAATTCACTAACTACGACATATTCTATTCGATCCAAAATAATATTATTTTATACTCTAAATCACCATTTAGTTTAGTAAAATACTAGTTTATATAAATTAATTATTTATAAAAAATAATTTAATAATTTAAATTATTATGTAAAATTTGAAAAATATAAAAATTCTATCAAACGACATTAGATCTAAAATTTGGCACCATCATCACGTTCAACACACAAAAAGCTACAACTTTGATATTTATCTCGTTTCCATCTGGCCACTTTAAATCGTCCAAATTAATTATTGTATTTGCAACATGTAATTTTGTATTTCGAGTTTTTTGGACTGCAATGTCTTTTGCAGCTTGGAAATGATATTAAAAATACAATTTATAAATATTAAATGCTGTAAAAAAATTTAAAGCCAACTAAATAATTTTTTTGATATATTTATTGCAATAAGAGTTGTTGTATTTGTATTTGCGAGCAAACAAAAGTTTCTTGTAAATATTGGAAGTACATATTTGGTCCTATAAGTTTTAAATTCTTTGAACTTTGGTCATATAAGTTTCATTTTGATTTTTTTAGTCTTATAAGTTTGTTCCGCAGTATGGATTTGGTCATATATGTGATGGTTCGTTAACTCTCCGTCAATGTGGACTAACATCGTTTATACACGTTAACTGATTTGGTCTCATAAATTTCATTTCGAAATTTTCAATCCTATATGTTTGTCCTGTAACACATATTTGGTCCTACATGTTTGTCCTGTAACACAGATTTGGTCATACATGTTTGTCCTATAACACGAATTTGGTTTCATCCACGACGGTCTGTTAACTATTCGTTCACGAAAAAATAAACGATATTATATCCATGTTGACGATCAGAGTTAACAGACTGTCGTGGATATGACCAAATCTATATGACAGATCGACATATAGACAAGTTGATATGTTAACTCCGTAACATAGATTTGCTTCGTAACATATATACATTTGCTTCGTAACATAGATTTGGTCTTATTCATGACTGTCTGTTAACTCTGTCAACATGGACATAACGCTATTTATTTTTCATGGAGGAAGAGTTAACAGATATGGATGTCAACGGGGCGGGACGAGTACGGGGGGTGCCTACCCGCTACCCGCCCTGTGAAATAAATGGGTACCCGCTACCCGTTTATTCCCCGCGGGTATTAGAAATGGGTACCCATTTAATTACCCGCGGGGGGGGACGGATGCCCACGGGTATTGACGGGTACCCATGATACTTAGAAAAACCTAAACTACAATATTTTGATAATAAATTAACAACTTCAAATATAAACAATTAAACTTACTTCAACTATACACAATATTTTGATAATTTCAAATATAAACATACTTCGAGTGCAATCACACAATATTTTGATAACTTAATTCAAATATAAGCATACTTGAAGTATAATTTGATTTGGGTTCCGTATGCTTGCGAAGTCGACGATTGAAGCTATAATCAACGGGGAAGAACCAGAGAATGAGTGGAGGAGTGGCTCACTGGCCGGCGGGCGTCGCGCGTCGAGGGGATGGATCTATGAGGCGTCGCGCGTCAAGTGGATGTCGGAGCGCCGAGCGATGGATCTGTGAGGTGTCGCGAGTCGAACGGATCTGTGAGCAGGGTGGAGGCGTGCGGCACTGCGGCGTGACCTCGATGGATCTGTGAGGCATTGTGCGTCGAGCGGATGTCAGGCATCAGGCGATGGATCTGTGAGGTGTCGCGCGTCGAACGGATGTCGGGCGTCGAGCGAATCTGTGAGCAGGGTGGAGGCGTGCGGCACTGCGGCGTGATCCCGATGGATATGTGAGGCGTCGCGCGTCGAGCGGATGTCGAGCACTCGGGCATCGGGCGATGGATCTGTGAGCAGGGAGGAGGCGTGCGGCATTGCGACGTGTTGGGGTCTTGAGTCTCTTGACTCTTTGGGGAATTATTTTAGGGCAGTAACTTAGGGTTTTTTTAAGTATACATAAGGGGTAAATATGTAATTTAATAAATTTCACAGGTAACGGGTACCCGTGGGTACGGGTACTATAATACCCGCACCCACCTCGTTTATTAAACGGGTAAAAAAAAATTACCCGCGGGTACAAAACTACCCCCCATACTCGTTATAAACAGGTAAATACCCGTTGGTACCCATCTAAACGGATTTTTTTGCCATCCCTACGTCGGGCGGATCTATGAGCAGGGTGGAGGCGTGCGATACAGGGCAAATATATTGGATCAACTCTGTGCTATGAGACAAACATATATGACTGAAAATTTCGAAATGAAATTTATATGATCATACATGTGAACGTGCATGAACGACGTTAGTCCACATTGACAGAGAGTTAACGGAGCGTCACGAATATGATAAAATATGTATTATGGAGCAAATTTATAGAACTAGAAATATTAAAATAAATTTTATAGGACAAAAATTTAAAGAATAAAAAATTTATAGGACAAAATATACACTTCTCTCAAAGTTAAAATATATAAACACATCGAATAACGACGGGCCGTGTTCGGCTCAACTCAGTGGGTTGTATTGCGAGTCCATCAGAGCCCATTTCAACTCAGTGGGTTGTATTGAGACTTGAGAGGGGTTACATGAGAAGTCACAACCTGCTCGTGTTATGCTCAAAACTACCACGCGATTTGGTTTCGCGGCGTCGGCATCGTGTTGTGTGATAGGGATACATGGCAGCGGCCTCGACTGCTGGTGGTAGCGGCGGCGGTGGCGGTGGCGCTGGAGGATTCGGCGCGGGGGACATGGAGGTGGAAGCGTACCGCCGCCTCTTTCCTCTCCCCTTCTACGAGCGCTACCTCCAAAACTACGTCCGCCCCGACGCCCGCCCCCTCCACCGCGCCCGTGATACCTCCGTCGCCCTTGGTCACTCTCCCCTCTCATTCTCCCCTTCTTTTTAATTATTGTGCATCAGCATATTCTCACCCTGATTTCGAACTATTTTCTGCCATCTTCGACAGGTCCGATTGCTTCTGCTCATGGTTCTTCTTCGGTCAAGATTGGCGACACTGTTCGTGTTCTCTTTCTTCTTGTCCTTTTACATTTTTTCTTTTCGAGTGACGAAATTGGTTTTCGGTTCATGTGCACCACATGCTCGATGAAATGCTTATGCCGATGCGCAGACAATGCTGGCAGCGGTCAAGCTTGAGGTCATGACCCCTTCTGCAGAGGCGCCTGATGAGGGCTCGTTGGGTCTGTCATGTTTGCTCTTTCCAGGGTTTATTGCTTAATAGCTTTTGGATTTGCCCTTATTTTGCCTTTGATTTTTATTATGTGTCTAGCTATTGAGTTTCACATGCCACCAATTTGTTCACCAACTGTTCGACCCGGGAGACCAGCCGATGTAGCACCTGTTATTTCGAAGCAGTTATCTGATGTTATAACGAGGTAATTCCATCTATTTCTCGGGATCTTAATTACCCTACTGTACAATTGCATTCCTTTTGCAATCCTTGAATACGGTGACCATGTTATGGTTGTTATATGTTATGTCTGTTTAACTTTTTTTTTGTATATCAATTCTGACTTCTAGAGGTATAAACATGTTCAGATCGTGTTGAGTTTTTGGAATAGAGAAAAAGAATCACAAAACCAAGACGTTACCTTATCAGGAGAAAAAGTTGACTCATTTTTGGTCAGGTCTCTTGAGGGATATAGCTTTTCTTTGCTTTTTTGAATTTTTAAGTATGGGAAATCAAACGTAGGGATGTGTTGGCAGGCACAATTTACTTTGGGCTGATTTGGATGTATGTGTTGGTAAATTCATTGTTTTGTTACTGTTTGAATAAAGTCTACTGATCAATTTCAGGTTCTAAACATGCATGTACTTGTTGAAATGTATCAACAGTTCTTTATCTCATTTTCTTTTGTATTTCCTCATATCTTATTTCCTTCCTTAATCCAATCCTAAATCTTTTTTGCTCCATGTTCATTGTTTAATTCTAGTCAAGCTAATCAGATTTTTAATCTCTTTAATGCTGGCATAAAAAATTTGTGTAACAAAACCTTTTTTATTTCACTTGATAATGAAGCAATCTTCTTATCCCTGGATAATATAACAAATTCCTCTACATTTTCTCTTACCTTAAATTTTGTAGTAATCATTTTACGTCAGAAAGCCTGTGGACACTACCTTGGTCTTTGTCTTTGGCATAAGTGAAAGCGATATTAGAGCTCTTGTCCACTAAATGATTCAGAAGGGGTGGGTATCCCAATTGCAAGTCTCTGTGAAGATGGGACTTAGTACACCTGATATTCATACATTTTAATTTATTCTTGTAATCCTTAATATCTCATCCCTGTGAGATACCAAGTGTAATATGTCAATTAGTTACAAGTTTAAATATGTTCTTTTGTAATCTCTTTAAAGATCATGCTATCGGATGACTGCTTTGTCACTCATGGCTTAGGAACTGGACTTTGTAGCAGACTGAAAATCAAAATGGTAATTTATTGGTTTCAATATCACATGAATAAAATCAGTTAATTATTAGATTGATTATACTTATATTGTTGGTCGGTTGGTCCAATTTTATATACGACAAATCAGAGCAAGTATTTATGCCGCGAATTAAGACTTATATTAAGGTTTAGTTTCATGTTTGTCGTGTTGCTTAGGATATATAAGGTTTTTCTTGCGCGCTTCGCTTCCGGGTTCCGTTGCCAAGTTGTGACTTGGATAATATTACAATTAGGCTTAGGATATATATCTCGAGACATATTACATGAATTCTATTTCTAACTCTAGATTTTCTACTCGATCTACGACGTACGGATCCATTTTTGCCAATTTTTGGTATTTCTCCCAACGACGTTTGTGCGCATATCGTAACCTCAACCTGAGATCAAACACTTGATAAACTCATTAGAATAAGTTTGTTATCATCAAATTTTCATATTCATCAATCGAAATCCAGATTCCTTACCGAAGGGATAAAGCAAGATTTACTTCAACACACACTCGAACATATTTGTCTCTTGGAAAAGAAAGTAAAATAGTACCAAAATTATTAGCAATATGCTTAATAAAATCAATTGTTGTTCAAATACCCACACTAGAGGGAGGGGGGGGGGGGTTGAATAATGTTGGGTTAATTTTAACTTCTATTCAATTTCTTTTAAATCAATTCCAACTTCAACCCAAATTAAGTGCGATTAGTTGATATGCGATATCGAGTACGAAAAGCACAAAAAACAAGGCAATGCAAAGTCGAAAGATTATAGTGGTTCGGCCAACCGCCTACTCCACTACCTTGACTCCACACTAAGGATTTCTAACCAATCCTTTATAGACAATGTGTTTCCCTTTGAATACAACCGATGACTCGCTTCTCAACCATTTGATAACACCTCAAACATATTCACATAGGCAAAACATAATTCTACAAAGGTAACCTTAAGGTGTTTAACCTAGCACACCTAGCAAGCTAACAATGGCAACCTAGTTTAATAACAAGGAAAATAACAACAAAGGAGCTAAGAAAAGATATAACTCACACAATATCAATCTACAGATGTGTGTCAATCCCTGGAAGCATGTTCTCCCATGCTATATGTATCATCTGATTAAACTCCAAATCTTACCAAGAAACATACACGGACTAATAAGTTTGTGCATAATGTGTATTTCAGGCATTTGAAAACAACTTGAGTCACATAGCAAGTTAGGAGGTGATAGAAAACAAAACAGACAAGGCAGAAAGTTTAAGTTCAAACTCAGTATAGTTATCATTCGCACGATATTGTGGTGTCAAGCCACTGAAGCAAATTCTCCCATAAAATTTTTGTTGTCTGATTAAATTTTCGAACTCCATATCCTACAAAGAAAAAATAGACAGATAAATTCATGCAAACATATGTATTTTGTGTTCAAACTCAGTAAAGATATCCTTCACACTAAATCAAATTACAAATCCATGAGAACCCCAGAAGCAAGTTACCCCATAGTAACTTTGTTATCTGATTAAATATTTGAACTCCATATCCTACCAAGAAACATACACAGCCTAGTAAGTCCATGCAAGCATATGTATTAGGCACTTAAAAACAACTGCTAAACAACTGCTGAGCCACAGAGCTAAAAACAAGGCAATGATATAAAGGAATATAGATAAGGCAGAAAAGATGGAGTTCAAACTCAATTTGTGTGAATGTTTCACAGTATCATACTACAGATGCATGTGTCAAGCCCCTGAAGCAAGTTCACCCAAAGTCTCTGTTTAAATTTTTCACCCAAAGTCGCAACGTTTGTGCAATAATGTGTATTTCACGCACTTGTAAACAACTTCTGAGTCACGTAGCTAGTTAGGAGGTGATAGAAAGGAAAGTAGACAAGGCAGAAAAGTTTATGAGTTCAAACTCAAGTATAGTTATCATTCGCATGATATTGTGCTACAGGTACTGGTGTATGGCCACTGAAGCAAGTTCTCGCAAAAAAATTTTGTTGTCTCATAAAATTTTTGAACTCCAAATCCTACCAAGAAACATAGATTGGTAAGTTCATGCAAAAATATAATTTTGCGTTCAAACACAGTAAAGATATCCTTCACACAAAATAAAATTATAGATGCATGAGTCGAACACCTGAAGCAAGTTACCCCATAGTAACTTTCTTATCTGATTAAATATTTGAACTCCATATCCTACCAAGAAATATAAGCCTGGCAAATTCGTGCAAAAATATGTATTAGGCTCTTGAAAACAACTGCTAAACAACTGCTGGGTCAAAGAGCTAAAAAGAAGGCAATGATAAAAAGGAATATAGATAAGGTAGAAAAGTTCGAGATCAAACTCAATTTGTGCGAATGTTTCACACAACATCATACTACGGATGCATGTGTCAAGCCCCTGAAGCAAGTTCACCCATACTACCCATACTGCAAGTTCACACAACATCGTACATGCATGTCAAACCTCTGAAATGACTTCTCCCAAATTATCATCACTGTTGTCTGATAAAATTTTGAAATTCCATATCCTACCAATAAACAAAGAGGGACTGGTAAGTTATGGCAAAAATGTGCTTGATAGGTTCATGCAAAATTATGTATTTCAAGGACTTGAAAATTGAAAACAACGATGCATGTGATCAAACTTAGTAAACATGTCCTTCACAATCAAACTAGAGATGCATGTGTCAAGCCCTTGAAGCAAGTTCTCCCATTCAAACTTTGTTATCTGGTTAAGCTTTTGAACTCCATATCCTACCAATAAACATACATGATGTGGTAAGTTCATGCAAAAATATGTACTTCTGGCACTTGAAAACAAATGCTGAGCCCCACAGCTACATAGTAGGCATAGAAAGGAATATAGGTAAGGCAGAAAAGTTATGAGTTCAAACTCAGAAAAAGATATCCTTCACACTATATCAAACTGCAGATGCAAGTGTCAATCCCCGGAAGCAAGTTCTCCCATACTATCTTTGTAATCTGATTAAATTTATGAACTTCATATCCTACCAAGAAACATAGACAACTTCGTAAGTTCATGCAAAATATGTATCAGGCACTTGAATACAACTGCTAAGTCACAGATAGTTAGGAGGCAATGTCCAAAAAGATAGCATGTGTCAAGCCCCTGAAGCCAGTTCTCCTATACTGTCTCTGCTATTGTCTCTTCTATCTGATCAAATTTTTCAACATCATATCCTACCAAAAAACACATGTCCTGGTAACTGCCGAGTCACAAAGCTAGTTAGGAGGCTACAATAGAAAAGAATATAGAGAAAGCAGAAAACTTGGAGTTCAAACTTAATAAAGATATAATTTACACAATATCGAACTACAGATGTGTGTCAATCCCCTGAAGCATGTTCTCCCATGCTATCTGTGTCTGATAAAATTTTGGAACTCCGAATCCTACCAAGAAACATACACGACCCGATAAGTTTGTGCAATAATGTGTACTTCAGGCACTTGAAAACAACTTCTGAGTCACATAGCTAGTTAGGAGGTGATAGAAAGGAAAATAGACAAGGCGGAAAAGTTTTTGAGTTCAAACTCGGTATAGTTGTCATTCGCAGGATATTGTGCTACAGATAAAGGTGTCAAGCCACTGAAGCAAGTTCTCCCATAAAATTTTTGTTATTTGATTAAATTTCTGAACTCCATATCCTACCAAGAAACAGACTGGTAAGTTCATGCAAAAATATGTATTTTGCGTTCAAACTCAGTAAAGATATCCTTCACACTATTATCCTTCACACTATATATATAGTTTGAGTTCAAACTCAATTTTGTGAGGATGTTTCACAAAATATGGAACTACGGATGTTTGTGTCAAGCCCCTAGAGCAAGTTATCCCATATTGTCTCTGCTATTGTCTCTTCTATTTGATCAAAATTTTCAACATCATATCCTTCCAAGAAACACACGTGTCCTAGTAACTGCCGAGTCAAAAAGCTAGTTAGGAGAGTATTTAGTGTATTAGCAATTTTATGTAATTAAAAAAAATAAATTTTCTTTTATCAACTACAAAAATTAACTTATGTTAATGAAATTGATGGTAACAACAGCATGTATGCTATATTTATAAATTTATAAGGATAAATGATATATTAAATTAAATATGGCTATATATTCAATATCGATAATTTAAAAGGGTATCCAAAAATAATATTAATATTAAAATATTGAATAAACACTATATATTAAGAGTACTAATTGGAGAACCACTTCAAAAACACCCTAATGAATAAGTATTGAAATTTTTTGAAGAGTAGAACAGTTGTCCAAGAATAACAAAATGAATTACTGCAATCAATGAGGGCCCATTTTTGTTCTTCCTATTTGAACAACCTATAATTACTAAAGCTAAGAGACTAGTAGCAGTATTTCAACTAGGGAATAACATTACCAATATTGCTCAACTTCATAATTAGATGGCAACATGACATTAATCCAAACAGTGTAAAAGAAAATTGATAATATTACAAAATAGCAAATACTCTGGATTCCAGAAATTTTGAACATAAATACTAACTCAAAGAGCTAATTTGATCTTCTACTATATATAAATTATCAAAATAAAAAAGTATCATAAAAATTGTATTAGAATGACATAAATATCATTGTAATTACTAAAACGAGAAAAATAACACAATATGTTTCTATTCGGATATCTTATGCAACTATGTAAACTGAGAAATAATGACAAGAGTAGAAGTATTTCAACAAATAAAGGTGAATTAATTTGTTATTCAAATGATAAAACATCTCCTTCGGCTAAAATTTATAGTTTGATTTCAAACCATACATCAGGGATAAATTTTATCATGCCTGTCCGAATAAATTTGTGATAGTGAATTCATGTCAACATCTAAAACAATAATACCTCTATACTCGAGACACACATAAAAAATTGAGAACCTATCACACAACAACTCAATTCACTTATAAAACATGGTTACTACACAATAGCTCAGCCTACAAGAAAAATATTTTAGTGAGGATTGCATTGCAGTTCGAGCTTAAGTGCTACAAGCAGAAGGATCAAAATATTCTCAACTATCCACTAAACTGTACAATCACCGCATACATGATATTTCAAAGAATGAAAAGGATTAACCAGACAATCACAGCAATAGCATAAATTGACCAACATTCTGAAGAAATAAACGAGTGGCGAAGTAGGCTTTTCAGAAATCCACCAAACCAAGCAAAATCACCATCAATCCAGACATCATTTGCACAGCCAGCATTATAAAATTGAAGCACAAAGAAATCCAGAATATACAGACGAGATGAACCACAGCAGAAGCAACAAAATCTAGGTCCAATAAGCCTCAGAAATCGAATAAACAACCAACATGCTGAATATATAAACAACAAGAGTAGTGGGGTTTTGATGAATCTAACAGAACGAGCAAAATCACCATTAATTAGACAGTGTTACACTGACAAATCCACATTATACAGACAAGATCAACCACTGCAGAGGCCCCGAAACCTTTAATCAAATAAACCTCAGCAATCGCAGGAACGACAAACGCCTTGAACTGAACAACAAAGAAAATAAGACTTTGATAAACCTTCGAACAAAATAGGCCAACCACCGCTGATGCCTCAAACCTTCAGTCCAAATGACGAAGAAAGGTTATCCAAAAATGAAATCGAGGACAATACCTACTTTATCAACCACGCGATGCGTCAAAATCTTCAATAGATCAGACAAGAAAAGCTACCAAAACTTAAATCAATGTTGTCTCATATGGTAGTTCCTTTAGTTCAGCAATCAGGGATTTTGTCATTCCTATTTCTCCTTCGGAAAATGAACGGATAAGTCCTCGAGGCTTCTTTGTAAATCCGCGCGCTTGCATTGTTCGTCTAGGAACTGATAGGCGAAGTGCATCCGTGGGACGACGCCTAGCGGGTTTCCTGGATATTTTTTTGCAAAAGCTTTTTCCAATTCCTTTCCAATAAGCGGGGGCATTTTTCTGAATAATTTCTCCGATAGTTCTGGAGAAATATACATACGGCCGGATTTTGCTGCCAGGACCTTGTAGTCATTCATGTAGTCGAACAGGTCCTTTACGTTGTGACAGGATAAGCGTTCTAGGTCATTGTACGCTCTATCCTGTTCTTCTTTTGAGCCCATTACAGGGTCTTCTATTGGATCATCTGCAATATTTGTTAGTTCTTCATATTCTGCGGGAAATGTCATCCAAGTTTTCTTCTCACTCTCTTCTTTAGCTTGGAATTTTCCTTTCCTTAGGGCCTCTTTCTCTAGTTCAGCCATTTCCTGGTTTAACTCATACTTTTGGATTTTTTCCTTCAGTTTCTGATTTTCTGCCAGCAAGTATTCCGTGTATTCTAACAACTCACTTATCAGTGTATCTTTGTTGTCGTATGGAGTGATGTTTGATTTCTGTATAATGAGTTTCCTTCCCAGGCAAAATCTGGAGCACATGGGACATGTTGTAAGTAGACATCCTCTGCAGTGTGCTCTCATCCTTGGATTTGTTTGCTCCTTGCATAATGTGCATTTTTCGTAGCCTCTAGGCACTGGGCTGTTATCTTCCCATATATGAACACAATTTGTCATGGTTTGTGGGAGACTTACTTGCTTTCTCCAGGTATTTGTCTGGACTTCGTCTGACATCATGATTGTCTCATATGGTAGTTCCTTTAGTTCAGCAGTCAGGACACCATCCGACGAGATCAACCACGAAAGCCTATAAACATCTTCGGACCATAAGATAAATAGAAGCTACCCATAATGGCATCGAAGATCATCAGACGAATCAACAAGACGAGGGCTCAAAATCAACGAACCTTACAACGAAGAAAGCCTGCCAATACCGATAACGAATGCTTAACAAATTTTGCACAGGCAGAACTATGACATCGAGAGGACAACGAATTCAGACCAATCCAACGACGTCAACCACGGCTGATGCCTCAAACCTTGCATCCAAAAGTTGAAGAGATGTTATCCAAAAAAGAATTCGAAGACAGAACCTACTTGATCAACCACGCGATGCGTCAAAATCTTCAAGCGATCAGACCGAGAAAAGCATCCGAAGTTGAAATCAATTACCATCCGACGAGATCAACCATGAAAGCCGGCAAACATCTTTGAATCATGCGATAAATAGAAGCTACCCAAAATGACTTCGAGGATCATCAGACGAATCAACAAGACGAGGGCTGAAAATCAACGATCCTTATGGCAAAAAAAAGCTACCAATACTGATTCGAATACTATACAAAATTTGCACAGGCAGCACTATGACATCGAGAAACCGACGAATTCAGATCAAACCAACGAGGTCAACCACGGCTGATGCCTCAAACCTTCCATCCAAAAGACGAGGATAGGTTATCCAAAAAAGAAATCGAATATAGTACCTACTTGATCAACCAGACAAGGCCTCAAAAATCTTCAATCCATCGAACCAAGAAAAGCTACCCAAATCGAAATCAATTACCATCCGACGAGATCAACCACGAAAGCCTATAAACATCTTCGAACCGTAAGATAAATAGAAGCTACCCATAATGGCATCGAAGATCATCAGACGAATCAACAAGACGAGGGCTCAAAATCAACGATCCTTACAACGAAGAAATACTACCTATACTGATTCGAGTACTATACTGACGAGATCAATCAACTCAAAACCTTCAAGACATCTGACCAAGCAAAGCTACCCAAAAAGAAAGATAAGGCGATTAAAGAAAAGAATGATGACGGAACGCTCTCGAAGCATGCCCGTGAAATCAAACTTCACCCGCGTTTTGATCACTTGAGGGTTCCCCTAAATCCTAATCCCCTACTTATAGAGAGCGCTGTTGGGGAAACGTATCCAACTATCCATTCCTTCACCAATCACCGACACGGTACAGATTGGCGGTGGTTGAGTCGGTGGCTCAACATTTGATTTGGTGATCCTTATCTGTCGACGCGGAAAGCTGGTCAAATTTGATGGTCCCGCCAATAATTTGGGCGATTGGTGGACAGTATTAATATTGAAAAATATTTAAGTAAACATATTTAAAAATATTGTTCAAATAATAAAAAAAGTTGAATAAACTAAGTAAATTTTATATATTTTAAAATTATTGTTTGTAGGAAAAAAAAAAGTTTATTCTCGAAACTAGTACTTGTCAAGTGTGAATATATATGTAAATATTGATCAATTTTGGAAAATAATATTTTTCTTTAAATTTGTAGTTGTTTTTGCAACTAATTTTTTTTAAAAAAAATAGCACTTTAAAATGAATTTGCGGAATGAAATAATTAATTATCATATACTTTCATAAATAATCTGAGAATTAGTCTCAAAATGCACACAGTATTTGTGGACGCTATTGCTTGCATGCTTTTAGTGTGCTTTGTAATATTATATTATTATAATACATATTCAATTTTTAAAATTCATAATAAAAATGAAATAATTTTTAGATATATATTAAAAATGACTTAAAATTTCCAAATGAGTAATGTACATTTTGAAATACTAAAATTGATCTCAAAATTAAATTTTCTTTGGTTTCTAAATGTAATTCCTTTTATTTTATCACTTAAAAACTTTTTTTTAAAATGTTCAAATAAAATGTTTTTTTATACATAAAAATTACTTTTTTTTAAATCCAGGGTAGTATCTTAGTATTTTTTTTGTTGACTATATATTTTTTATAACTAAAAATATCATTTTCTTAATCTTAGTCATTTAAAGATTTTTGCAAAAGTCTTTAACAAGATGTTTGATTGTCCACGACTACAAATGCTGCAAAAATTATTTGCAAGCAAAAGCAAGTGCTCATGAATAGAATTTGTAGTATACTGTTTGATTACCACAAGTAGAGTTATAATATATATTTGCAAGTATTTAATTGTTCGCAAATGAAAGTTGCAATTGTACTTGCAACTTGTTGTTTCATGTCTAGATCTAGTAATTTTTGTCTGATTTGATAGTCCGACACGATAAAATCATCCTCGGCCCGCTTGTTATCATGTCGGGCCAAGGGATGTAGGGTCCGACCCAACCTAGCCTACTAACCATAGTCAAGAAAGGGGGTGGCCAGATTAGCTTTTCATAGTCGTGCTAGTGGGGCGAGCCATTATGACTCCTTTCATTTTTGCGTCGTGCCGAGCTTGAGTTCTCATGTCCAATTTTTTTTATCGGGCCGAAGCAATACGTCATCGGATGAGCCGCCCGAATGATTGACGACGCCAAAAATACCCGATGCATCAAAGGAGCCTAGTTTTTCTGCTTCAAGTGGCGGCGAACACTCGCATAAATGTTTGAAATATGTGATCCATAATTAGTTTCGAGCACAAATATCCACAAATCACCATATGAGCAAGCAATGACCGATGAGCAACAAAAAAAAGAAAAAAAAAACTTGTGATCTATATAGTTAAAGGTCGAAAAATTTGCCCAAGTCGATCCAACAATAATATACAATGGGAGTTCAACGAAAGTTAGAAACAATAACAAGTAAATAGAGGCAATATGGTAAATCTATCATTGTACTCTAACAATAATTCACTAACTACAACATATTCTATTCGATCCAAAATAATATTATTTTATACTCTAAATCACCATTTAGTTTAATAAAATACTAGTTTATGTAAATTAATTATTTATAAAAAATAATTTAATAATTTAAATTATTATGTAAAATTTGAAAAATATAAAAATTCTATCAAACGACATTAGATCTAAAATTTGGCACCATCATCACGTTCAACACACAAAAAGCTACAACTTTGATATTTATCTCGTTTCCATCCGGCCACTTTAAATCGTCCAAATTAATTATTGTGTTTGCAACATGTAATTTTGTATTTCGAGTTTTTTGGGCTGCAATGTCTTTTGCAGCTTGGAAATGATATTAAAAATACAATTTATAAATATTAAATGCTGTAAAAAAATTTAAAGCCAACTAAATAATTTTTTTGATATATTTATTGCAATAAGAGTTGTTGTATTTGTATTTGCGAGCAAACAAAAGTTTCTTGTAAATATTGGAAGTACATATTTGGTCCTATAAGTTTTAAAATTTTTGAACTTTGGTCCTATAAGTTTCATTTTGATTTTTTCAGTCTTATAAGTTTGTTCTGCAGTATGGATTTGGTCATATATGTGACGGTTCATTAACTCTCCGTTAATGTGGACTAACATCGTTTATACACGTTAACTAATTTGGTCTCATAAATTTCATTTCGAAATTTTCAATCCTATATATTTGTCCTGTAACACAGATTTGGTCCTACATGTTTGTCCTATAACACGAATTTGGTTTCATCCACGACGGTCTGTTAACTATTCGTTCACGAAAAAATAAACGATATTATGTCCATGTTGACGATCGGAGTTAACAGACTGTCGTGGATATAACCAGATCTGTATGACATATCGACATATAGACAAGTTGATATGTTAACTCCGTAACATAGATTTGCTCCGTAACATATATACATTTGCTTCGTAACATAGATTTGGTCTTATTCATGACTGTCTGTTAACTCTGTCAACATGGACATAACGTCATTTATTTTTCATGGAGGAAGAGTTAACAGATATGGATGTCAACGGGGCGGGGCGGGTACGGGGGGTGCCTACCCACTACCCGCCCTGCGAAATAAATAGGTACCCGCTACCCGTTTATTCCCCGCGGGTATTAGAAATGGGTACCCATTTAATTACCCGCGGGGGGGACGGATGCCCACGGGTATTGACGGGTACCCATGATACTTAAAAAAATCTAAACTATAATATTTTGATAATAAATTAACAACTTCAAATATAAACAATTAAACTTACTTCAACTATACACAATATTTTGATAATTTCAAATATAAACATACTTCGAGTGCAATCACACAATATTTTGATAACTTAATTCAAATATAAGCATACTTGAAGTATAATTTGATTTGGGTTCCGTATGCTTGCGAAGTCGACGACTGAAGCTATAATCAACGGGGAAGAACCAGAGAATGAGTGGAGGAGTGGCTCACTGGCCGACGGGCGTCGCGCGTCGAGGGGATGGATCTATGAGGCGTCGTGCGTCAAGTGGATGTCGGGGCGCCGGGCGATGGATTTGTGAGGTGTCGCGAGTCGAACGGATCTGTGAGCAGGGTGGAGGCGTGCGGCACTGCGGCGTGACCCCGATGGATCTGTGAGGCATCGTGCGTCGAGCGGATGTCAGGCATCAGGCGATGGATCTGTGAGGTGTTGCGCGTCGAACGGATGTCGGGCGTCGAGCGAATCTGTGAGCAGGGTGGAGGCGTGCGGCACTGCGGCGTGATCCCGATGGATATGTGAGATGCCGCGCGTCGAGCGGATGTCGAGCACTCAGGCGTCGGGTGATGGATCTGTGAGCAGGGAGGAGGCGTGCAGCATTGCGACGTGTTGGGGTCTTGAGTCTTTTGACTCTTTGGGGAATTATTTTAGGGCAGTAACTTAGGTTTTTTTTAAGTATACATAAGGGGTAAATATATAATTTAATAAATCTCACGGGTAACGAGTACCCGTGGGTATGGGTACTATAATACCCGCGCCCACCTCGTTTATTAAACGGGTAAAAAAAATTATCCGCGGGTACAAAACTACCCCCCATACTCGTTATAAACAGGTAAATACCCGCGGGTACCCATCTAAACGGGTTTTTTTGCCATCCCTACGTCGGGCGGATATGTGAGCAGGGTGGAGGCGTGCGATACATGGCAAATATATTGGATCAACTCTGTGCTATGAGACAAACATATATGACTGAAAATTTTGAAATGAAATTTATATGATCAAAAATGTGAACGTGCATGAACGACGTTAGTCCACATTGATAGAGAATTAACGGAGCGTCACGAATATGACAAAATATGTATTATGGAGCAAATTTATAGAACTAAAAATATTAAAATAAATTTTATAAGATAAAAAATTAAAAAAATTAAAAATTTATATAACAAAATATGCACTTCTCTCAAACTTAAAATATATAAACACATCAAATAACGACGGGCCGTGTTCGGCTCAACTCAGTGGGTTGTATTGCGAGTCCATCAGAGCCCATTTCAACTCAGTGGGTTGTATTGAGACTTGAGAGGGGTTACATGAGAAGTCACAACCTGCTCGTGTTATGCTAAAAAACTACCACGCGATTTGGTTTCGCGGCGTCGGCATCGTGTTGTGTGATAGGGATACATGGCAGCGGCCTCGACTGCTGGTGGTAGCGGCGGCGGTGGCGGTGGCGCTGGAGGATTCGGCGCGGGGGACATGGAGGTGGAAGCGTACCGCCGCCTCTTTCCTCTCCCCTTCTACGAGCGCTACCTCCAAAACTACGTCCGCCCCGACGCCCGCCCCCTCCACCGCGCCCGTGATACCTCCGTCGCCCTTGGTCACTCTCCCCTCTCATTCTCCCCTTCTTTTTAATTATTGTGCATCAGCATATTCTCACCCTGATTTCGAACTATTTTCTGCCATCTTCGACAGGTCCGATTGCTTCTGCTCATGGTTCTTCTTCGGTCAAGATTGGCGACACTGTTCGTGTTCTCTTTCTTCTTGTCCTTTTACATTTTTTCTTTTCGAGTGACGAAATTGGTTTTCGGTTCATGTGCACCACATGCTCGATGAAATGCTTATGCCGATGCGCAGACAATGCTGGCAGCGGTCAAGCTTGAGGTCATGACCCCTTCTGCAGAGGCGCCTGATGAGGGCTCGTTGGGTCTGTCATGTTTGCTCTTTCCAGGGTTTATTGCTTAATAGCTTTTGGATTTGCCCTTATTTTGCCTTTGATTTTTATTATGTGTCTAGCTATTGAGTTTCACATGCCACCAATTTGTTCACCAACTGTTCGACCCGGGAGACCAGCCGATGTAGCACCTGTTATTTCGAAGCAGTTATCTGATGTTATAACGAGGTAATTCCATCTATTTCTCGGGATCTTAATTACCCTACTGTACAATTGCATTCCTTTTGCAATCCTTGAATACGGTGACTATGTTATGGTTGTTATATGTTATGTCTATTTAACTTTTTTTTTGTATATCAATTCTGACTTCTAGAGGTATAAACATGTTCAGATCGTGTTGAGTTTTTGGAATAGAGAAAAAGAATCACAAAACCAAGACGTTACCTTATCAGGAGAAAAAGTTGACTCATTTTTGGTCAGGTCTCTTGAGGGATATAGCTTTTCTTTGCTTTTTTGAATATTTAAGTATGGGAAATCAAACGTAGGGATGTGTTGGCACAATTTACTTTGGGCTGATTTGGATGTATGTGTTGGTAAATTCATTGTTTTGTTACTGTTTGAATAAAGTCTACTGATCAATTTCAGGTTCTAAACATGCATGTACTTGTTGAAATGTATCAACAGTTCTTTATCCCATTTTCTTTTGTATTTCCTCATATCTTATTTCCTTAATCCAATCCTAAATCTTTTTTGCTCCATGTTCATTGTTTAATTCTAGTCAAGCTAATCAGATTTTTAATCTCTTTAATGCTGGCATAAAAAATTTGTGTAACAAAACCTTTTTTATTTCACTTGATAATGAAGCAATCTTCTTATCCCTGGATAATATAACAAATTCCTCTACATTTTCTCTTACCTTAAATTTTGTAGTAATCATTTTACGTCAGAAAGCCTGTGGACACTACCTTGGTCTTTGTCTTTGGCATAAGTGAAAGCGATATTAGAGCTCTTGTCCACTAATGATTCAGAAGGGGTGGGTATCCAAATTGCAAGTCTCTGTGAAGATGGGACTTAGTACACATGATATTCATACATTTTAATTTATTCTTGTAATCCTTAATATCTCATCCCTGTGAGATACCAAGTGTAATATGTCAATTAGTTACAAGTTTAAATATGTTATTTTGTAATCTCTTTAAAGATCATGCTATCGGATGACTGCTTTGTCACTCATGGCTTAGGAACTGGACTTTGTAGCAAACTGAAAATCAAAATGGTAATTTATTGGTTTCAATATCACATGAATAAAATCAGTTAATTATTAGATTGATTATACTTATATTGTTGGTCGGTTGGTCCAATTTTATATACGACAAATCAGAGCAAGTATTTATGCTGCGAATTAAGACTTATATTAAGGTTTAGTTTCATGTTTGTCGTGTTGCTTACACTTAATAAAGGTAAACAGCAGCAATTTAACATCTAATTTAGACTTTCTCATTTACACAGTAAATGCATGTGCAATTTATGATTGATATATCTCGTTCATGATAAATGTGTGGCAAGAAACCAATGAAAAACATGGGACTTTTTACCCTAAAGAAATAATTATTTGTCTCACTACTATTGTCATTTAATAAATACTTTTTTGCCTCATTACTAGTATCATTTATTTCATTATTTTTTCTTGGTTCTGCCTATAAATTTCATTTTATTGTTTTAATTTTTGCAGTTCTGGGATGATAGACTTAAAGGAACTCTCTTTAATTAGTGGAAAAGCTGCTTGGACAGCCTATCTGGTATTGTACTTTGGTTTTTAGGTTTTGATTATCATTTTCTTATTTCGGTGCTTGCTTACCATGTTTGTATGTTTCCCAACTGATGAAGTAAAAGAGTAAACAGTCTTAAGAATTTGGTAATCTCTTATTTTCCTCACTTCCATTGTAATAATAGCTGTATCTTATTTTCTTTTGCAGGATATTTATTGTCTCAATTCTGATGGCTCCCTCTTTGATGCTGCATTACTTTCTGCAATTGCTGCATTCTCTCACTGTAAGTTCTGCATTGGTTTTCGAATAAATATTACAATGCTTGTTATACAAGTCCTGTAGACTTCTATAAATAAAGTTCCTACTTCATTATATATGCTTGGCATGCATTTCATAGGTAATGCAGCATGATAGGGAATTGAAAGGATAGTCATTTCCTGTCAGTAGGATAGATTTATCCATTAGCTTCTTTTCATTTCTTTATTTTTCAATTTATTAGTTGAAATCCATCAGCATATTTTGCAATGATCACAAGCTTAAATCATCCTAGGAGACTTCATAGGAAGATTGGATGCATTTCTTAACCAGTGAATTTTTGTATATGTCATACTTTGTTAGAATTTGTATACTCTAATAGTCACATAAATCATATAGTTTCTATCTTCCTTGCCTTATAGATTATAGCTGGGTGTTAATAATTGATTATTTCTTTATTTTTTATATTGGATATTGATGACAAAAACTATGAAACTAATCATGTTGGTGGTCAGTGCAAATCCCTCTTGTTTCTCTCAATGATGATGGGAGAGTAATTGCTGTTTCTGGGGAGCAACTGGAGAATAATTCAACAATAGAGTTGGTCAATAAAGAAAAGAGGAAGCTCTCATTTCAAAGCATCCCATTTTCATTGACATGTGTACTTCACAATAAGTACATCTTGGCAGACCCGACTGCAGAGGAAGAGTCCATTATGGAAACTTTTATAACTGTAGTTCTGGATTCAATGGGGCGGCTTGTGTCATTCTATAAACCAGGAGGATCAGTTCTTGTGCATTCATCAACTATCAAGGTCAATCACAATACTTTTTTCTGACTAGTCTTAAATAAACAAAAACTGAATATTAATGGGAGAGTAAATAACCTTCTTGAATTATTTCCTCGTGTATAGAAAATTCAAGTAGACTAATGAAAGTTTTATGCACACATATTTCTCATGGATTTTTCCTAATATTTAGTTTATATAAAGTGTCATCTTTAAATAACCACTGAACTATTATATCTGTCTTAAAATATAAATGAAAATAGAATCTGTTTGCCCAGGTATGGCTCCATATATTGATTCGACCTGCTGCTCTTGCAACGTATTGCTCTTTTTTTTTGTCTTAAAAAATATGCCACATTTCATCTATTAGTTGATAGGTTAATATCATTGACAAGTTATAGTCTTTTATGCTTTTGCACTCCATTTCCCATTTTCTGATCTATTTTTTTTCCCCTCGCAATGTGCCAATGTGGCATTATACATCATTGTTGAAAGCTGTAGATACATATCCTAGAGATTGTTCTTGTTTCTTGCTTTGGATTTAACATGTTACTCATCCAGATACAACCCTTGAAGGCTACTAACACATTTTCTGGATTGTAGGATTGCATCTCTCTCACAAAACAAAGAATGGAAGAGCTCCAGAATATATTAGAGGATTCCACTTCTGCCATGGAGGTAGTCTAGTTCTTCCTGTTGCTCCAAGTTGTACTTTCATATCTTTGGGATGTCGGTCAGTTAAAAGACTCTAGATTCGTCTGTGGGGGTTGGTTTCATTCACTTTGCACATGACTCTTTGACCAACTAGTTGAAACCTCAGATTTAACAAGAAACTGTAAAATTTATTACCATTGTTTCTCTCTAAGTTGCTTGGTGGACTGGCAGTTAGCTGGATCTCAGCAGGTGTCACAACCTTTGGTATAATAAATGAAACAATTGGATATAAAGTTAACTTCTCCGTAGGCTCCATTACTGTGAATAACATTATGATTATATCTGCTTCGTTTTTCTTTCTCCTGCATTTTCTTTTTGACCTTGCACAAGAAAATTCGTAACATCTTTGTCTTTTTTTCAGGAGTAATATAAACTTACATGGTTTCACAAGCATCATAATCTTGTCTTCGTTGACCTTCAAGAATATGATAAACATTCAGATCCAGGAATCATCTACTTGATCTGGATAGCCTACTGGAGACATTATCAATTTCTGAAGCTGGTGTCACGGGGGCAAATAATTTTATTTTGTCGATGTTCACCTTGAAGAATATGATCGGTTAATGGATTGAAGTTATTCCTGTGACCATATAGGAATGATCCATACTTTAACAAATGTACTTTCAGTAGTTTTTTCCCCTCTTTTAGTCCTTTAGTTAGACTAAAGTAATATTTCTGCTTGTTAGGCTGAGGACAATGGATTTTAATTTAGCTCACGCAAAATATTTGTTAGCAATCTGACCCAATTCGTTATTATGAGGTGGAAGGGGCATGACACTAAGACTATTTTTTGTTCCCCCATTGTGTCCCATGTTGATGGGCCTGAGCTGCAAACTGAGTTGGCTATTTAATTAAATGTATGTGTGGGACCAGATTTTAATACAGTAAGAGTGTTGCTATATTCTCTTAAAAATGTGCCTAATTATTTTGCATGAGCTATAATTTTATCAATAATTATGAGCACTTTATTAAATGTAAATATTAGAAAAATTATTAGGTATATCAATTAGAAAGATTTAGCATTTTTGATATAGTAATTTATGTGGTTTCTTTCTGTGTTGCAGAAAAGCAGTTGATTTATCACATTCTTAGGGTGTCCAAACTCAGACCGGCTCAAAAAATCAAACATAGGATTCGAAATTGTTCGTACTTGAGTTATATATTTTTTGTTAAAAGATTATTCAAATACCATTAATATTATAGTTGAAATGTTACCAACTTTCATGATATTAGAAACTTTTTTGGAGATTCATCATTATTCAAACCAACTTTTTTAAATTAATGCGAATAACAAATAAAAAGATACAGATGGACGTAATTTGGATGATGACTGATGACAACGTATATCATTCTAAAGCAATTATCAACAAGAGAAAACAAAGAGGAATTCTTTAGTAGAAAAAAGGACAATAAGAGATTTTTAAAAAAGAATTAAAAAAACACATGGCAGCCGCGTTGTTTGGCACATGATTGATTTACACATTTGGTTCGTTGATATCCCAAAAATAAATACGAACAAACAAAATCTTGTACTTTGAGCAATCGGGAAAACAAAAGTGCAGGACTAAAAAAGAAATCATTTTAGCAGCCGAGATTGGGGTTTCGGTAAGTGAAAATTGAAAAGTACCAAATGAATCTGGAAAAGCAAATTGTTGATGAATACGTTCTAAAAATTTTACCTACACAAACTATTATCCATCTTCAATTCTTCCCATCATCTTTCTTTGCCAAAAGGGGATAATTTTGACTCCCAAAGCAAATATTTGTGGCGTTTTACGCATTCATTATCCCAAATTCTTCACCAGAAATATCAGAATCTATCACTCCAACCCATCAGAACTCCACGCAGGCGACGGCGAATCGTCGGAACCCCGGAGGGAGATCGGGCCCGCGAGTCCACTCGCCGCCCCTTATATCGTACACCAGAACCGCCCCCTCCAGCGCGGCGACCTCCGAGCTTCTCCTGCCACCGCCGCCGCCGCCGTTGCCACACCCGAAGGAGACGTGGACGAGCGCCACCACCTTCTTCTCCCCCACACCGACGCAGCTGAAGCGCACGGCCCCACCCAAACCCGCCCGCGCCGGAATCGGCGGCGGCTCCAACCGAGTCCACTCGCCGCCGCCTCCGCCGCTCCGCCGCGCCCTCCCTTCCCACCGCCAAAACGACAACTCAACGGCGTGGCTCGCCACCACGTACACGTGCGGCCCCGCCCCGCACGCTCCGACGACGCACCCGCCTCCCGGCAGCACCGCCGCCCCCGCGCCCGGCCGACCCCTCACCCATGCCCCGGCCTCCACGTGGTACGCGTCCATCGATCCCGCGCAAACGTGCGCGTCCAGCCTTCCGCCTTCGCCGCCGCCCCCGCCCACGCGCAGCCCGCCGGCAATGTAGAACACTCCTCCTGCAGCGGCGCCGATGCAGCCGTACCGCTGCCTCGGGGCATCAGCCACCACCCGCCAGGCGTCGGTCACCGGATCGTACTCCTCGACCGCAGAAGTCCGAGCGGCGCCGCCGGCCACGTATATCTTACCGCCGATGGCGGCTGCGGCGAATTTCTTGCGCGGAAAAATGGTCGGGGCCCGTGCGGCAACCGCCCCAGTCCACGTGTCGTATCGGAGGGTGGCGCCGCGGCCAATGATGTAGATCGAGCGCCCGACGGCGGCGATCCGGGCGTGGGAGAAGGAGAACGACCCGTCGAGGGCGTCGAGTGGAGCGACCGCGAAGGCGGAGGAAGAGGAAGCGGGGGGAGCCCAGGCGTCGGCGACGGCGGCGGCGAGGGAAGAGTCGACGGGGAGGGAGGCGGAAGAGAGGACGCCGAGATCGGAGAGGGCAAGGGCATGGAGAGTGCGGCGGAGGCGGCCATGGGAGCGGCGGAGGCGGAGGAAGGCAGGGGAATCGAGGAGGAGGGAGAAGCGGCGGCAGACGAGGGAGAGGGCGGGGAGGGAGGAGGGAGGGACTCTGGAGAGGCACTCGAGGAGGATATCGTCAGGCAGAGACGCGATCGGGGCCACAGGAGAGGCGGACGGCCTGAGGTGTTGTGGGTGGGTGATATCCAGCGAGGGGTGTTGGTGAGCGACGATCTCGCGGCGGGGATCCGGGCGACAGGGCTTGACGAGCCACGACAGGCTCCGAGAGTTGCAGGCGTCCGCCATGGCTCACCGCCCACCGTCCTCGTCCTTCAACTGGATAAACAAGTTATAAATATATGCACTAAATTAAAAGAAAAATGGAGAAGGAAGGAAGAAGACGACGTTAAAGACTTGATAAAGTGGGGGAAAAGCAGCGATTGGATCCGATTTGCTGCTCTTCTATTGCTATCGACTTATATATTGGAGAGATGCACGCAGAGTCTTCTTTATAGTGTGGATTTGCATGTGAGGCTGAGTTAATTAATAGATCGAGGGGGCAAAAGAATAAAGTCGAGGAAAGAAACGACGTCGTCTTGTTGTAGGCTTTAGCAGCTACTGGCAGTAGTAGGAGGTGTAAAAAATAGCGGTGGTGGTACATGATGGACAGCTAATGAGGGATTGACCGGATTAGGCTTTTTCCCTCCTTCCTCCTCCATCTGCGCTGAGAGCAGTGCACGCCAGAGTTGGGAGGGGAACAGCTTTTTATGAGGAGAGGAGAGCATCATGAGTTCATGACAAAGGCTTGTTTACAATCCCTCTCGCTCCTCCAGGTAGGCTGGCTCGTTTCCTACTTGAATTTCTTGTTTGATTTTTTTTTTTTTACAATAAAAATTAAAATATTATTAATCGTCCGGTAAATCGAAAAAAATACCGTCTCTATTTAGGATAGAGATAAGCTCGGAGGGCGGAGAAGAGGACCAAGCAGGGTCTCTTTATGATCTCTAACCCAGTTTCCTACTTGACTTCCTTGTTTGATCCTTTCTGCTGATGCTGACGTTCACGTTGAGATTTGAATTTAGAGGTGATAATTGAAAATTAAAATTGATTCATCGCGATTACTCAAATTATAAAATTCGATTTTAGACAATAAATTTGTTATTCGGTTTTGATTTCAATTAATTAATTCAGAAAATCGATTATATTTGGTTCGATTTTGATTATCGATTCACGGATAATCGATAATTGAAATTAGTTATAGTTTAGATTTTCCTGATAACTAGTAATTGAAATCGGTTATAATTAATTATTATACATAATTAATAATTATTTATTAATTATTTATTAATTGATAACTGATTAGTAATTGTATAATCATATATAGGGGTGGCACTGAAATCGAATAATCATGGTAAACCGATTAATCGAATAGTAAAATTCGATTTCAGATAGTGAATTTACGGTTCGATTCAGTTTTGGTTGGAAAATATGAAAATTTGATTAACTTCGATTCGGTTTCGATTATTAGTTCGCGGGATAGTTGATAACGAAAACCAAAATATATTTATAATTGGTTTTTAGATGCTAGTTATTCGTGGATAATGATCCAAAACCATTATAATTAATTATTTTGATAATTTTTAGATATTTCATAAACTAGTTGACTAATCTGTTACCATTTTACTAACTGGTTAATCGATTTGAATATTCGACGGATAATCGAAATCGAGTCGATTTCGATTTCTGATACTAGTTTTTGAAATCCAACGGTTTCGATTTCGATTAATGGGTATTTAATCGGTTTTGATTAACAAAAAATATATATGATTAACGAACTGTTGTCATCCCTAATCGTATCTATCCGAACAGAACTAATCAATTTCGGTTATCGTCAGAAATGAATCGGTTTCGATTTCGAATATTAATTTTTAAAATCAAACAATTTTGATTTCAATTAGCGAGTTTATAAACCGTTTCAGTTGACTAAAAAAATATGATTAACAAAACTGTTGCCATCCTATTTAATATTTTTTACTCCCCATTTTTCAGATTTCCAGTTTAGTACCAAATTTGATTTATGAATTAAAATTTTTATTATTCTTTTTTGCTTTGCAAGCAAATTTATAATTAAGAAACTAAGATTATAGTTTAATCGAATTACTCAAATAGAGCTGTTAGATTTATTTTTTTCAATATATACTGAAACATTACTCAAATTCGAAAATTCAAAAAATCATAAACACTCAACCTGATTAATATTTCAGTTCAAGTTTATCGAATGAAATACTAATTATAATTAATTTGATTAAAGTCATACTGCGAAATATATCTCGAGGACCAAAATAAATTGATTACTTTGATGGAGTCGTGATGGGATAATTGCATTTGTCGTGTTGAAACAATTTATTTCAATTTATAGAGCTGATAATATTTATCGGCTCTATAAATATATATGGAAAAAAAATTAATTTGTAAAATTAATATTTTTAGATGTATGTAAAATATAATAATTTTTCCATTTGTAAATTATAGAATATATAATTTATTGTATATGAAAATTATTTTTTATTTGTAATTAATATAAAAAATAATATATTTTGTCTCAAAATAAATTATAATGAAATTAATAGAACGATAATCCATGAATTATCTAATAAATTAGAAAGGAATTTTCAATACATTAAAGGTCCAACTCGGGAAAATGCTTTCCCCGACAAAAAATACTAAATTTTATGAAATTAACAAAAATAATTCATTCGTTAATTCAGTGTTGCCTATTTAATATTTTTTTTAAAAAATGATATGTGATAATATTTCATTGTTCAAAATATTAAAAGATAAATAAAAAAATTAATTGATAAATTAATAAATTAAAATTTATAAAATATTAGTTGCAAATTAAAAAAACAAATTAGGATGGTTGAAAAACCTAAACACCCACCTACGTACATTTGAAACTCCAGCATCAAATCCCTTCCAAGAACCCTAACTAGGGAATCCATTTCATATGACACGATTAGCCCGCATAGGTCTCGTGTCAAAACCTTGATAATATCATTATACAAATCTAACTTATAGAGAATTGATAAAAATTTGCATGACCCCATTATTATTTCTGTAATTGCTGACAAAAATATTATCAAGAAAGTTCTGATAAACCAAGAGAGCTTAGTTGATATCATGTTTTACTAAATGTTCAAGAAAATGCAACTAACTGAAGCCACTCTCTACCCCTACAACGGAGACCTCGTCGAATTCTCGGGAAAACGAGCCAACGTATGAGGCTATGTGTGGCTAATAATGACTTTCGATTCTCAGTCGAAGACTAAAATGACCGATGTACAATACCTGACCGATGACAACCCAATCCCCTACCATATGATTTTGAGACGACATTCACTGAACAAATTGAGAGTCGTTGTATCAACCCCCACTTGGTACTCAAAATCCCAATTTTAGAGACAGGTGTGGGAGTGATCCACACCGACCTTAACAAAAATTACTCGAAGGGCCCGTCGTTGAAATCAAAGACAACGAAGGCGACGCCAACCAAGTTGAGACATGAACACCATTTGTGGACGACACCTCAAACAAAAGGGGAGTAGAGCCGACATTCTTCCTGAAAACGATCAAGAGTCATCGTGAAGCAGTCCCTACAATTACCAATTTACTATGTCTATTCTTCCGCTGAAGTAATATTCTATTACCCTCGAGTACTTCAAATAATATATTGCGTCCTTTTTATTAAAGTAATATTTTTTAAATAATATTTTATTCCCCTCAACTATTGCGTCCCTTTTAAATTTTAATCCAAATAATAATATGACTTGCACTCAATTATCATCGAATTGAAGATTTTTTTTTTCTTCAAAATTTGACTTGACAGGTAATTTTGGATCATCAAGGGCACAATTGAAACGTTTATAAAAAATAGGGGGCCAAATTGGAAAATTCTCCATGGCGGATAGCTCGTGCCGTGGGCTCATTTCAGCTCGGATAAGAAAGCGAAGGCGGGGGAGGGAATGTGGCTTAACGCTCATTTCGCTCCTCATGGCAAACGCCTCCGCCGCTCCCCTCCACCCGCTTCTCTCCTCCATCGTCTCCGCCGGATCCTCCTGCCGATCTCCCTCGCTCCCTTCTTCTTCCCCTCCTCCTGAATCCGTGCCCGTCGCCGCCAATCCCAGCAAACCCTCCTCCTCGCGCAAGTATTCCTCCGTGGTTCGGCGGAGGGACCTGGTTGCTGGCGTAGCCTTCACACCAATCTTTTGGAAGAATCCTCCCGCTTTGGCTACCCGGGAGGTTGAGGTAGGCGCCTACCTGCCGCCGTCCCCTACCGACCCTGCCTTCGTCCTCTTCAAAGCCACCTCTAAGGACACGCCGGCTCTTCGGGCCGGTAGGTACTCGTTCTCGAATTTCTCGTTAGTGAAACATTTATTGTATTGCAAGATAATTTTGTAATGTCGCGTTAAAGCCGCATCATAACTTAATTAGCACCTGCCTGTTTGTAGTATTACCTTTTTGTAGTTTGTTTCAGGCACTTTGATATTGATAATTTGATACCCAGTACATCTGTACATGGCGATTTGTTTTTGGGAAATTTTAGATTTTTTAGTTTCTTCTTGAAGTCTGTCATGAATCTCAAGGTATCACATGTTAGGATCAAAGCATTGATGAATTATCTCAGAAGCTTGGGCTATTTAGGATTAGTCCTTTAAGGCAATAAAGAACAAATAGCAAGTGCTAGGTTGTTAAACCATTTAGCATGCATGCCAGGATGTGCATAGTACCATGATCACCTCCACCGTCGATCCTTCAATATGACTCTGGCCTCCATCCTCAACATTCCTGTTATGTTAGTGTGCTTAAGGGAACACATTGGAAAATAGCCGGTATCAGGATGCCATGGAACATTTATAATACTTTATTTTGGTTGTCTTCTTTTATTAAAGATTTTATTTGACTATTTGTTGCAGGTAATGTACAACCATATGAATTTATGATCCCACCAACATGGAAACAAACACGAGTTGCCAACATACTATCTGGAAATTATTGCCAACCAAAATGTGCCGAACCATGGGTGGAGGTGAAATTTGAAGATGAAAAGCAAGGCAAAGTTCAGATTGTGGCTTCTCCATTAATTCGTTTAACAAACAAACCAAATGCTACGATTGAAGAAATTGGAGACCCTGAGAAGGTGATTGCTTCTCTTGGACCTTTTGTCACCGGAAACACATTTGACTCTGATGAGTTGCTTGAAGCATCCATTGAGAAGCAGGGGGATCAAACAGTAAACTTCTTAACTGATTCTCTTACATAATGCCCTTCTTAGATTATTATTATTTCCCTTTAGTTTAAAATATTGCAAAGTCTGTTTATGGGATCATAGCAAAATCTGGCTTGGATGTGCTTTAAACAGCTAAAACTGATAAGTTTAATATCTGATTGAAACCTTCTCCTAGCATATGAACTTTGTTGTGAAATATATCATACTGAAAAAAAAAAGACCAGTTAAGTGAAGTTTATAAACCGCAAATTTTTCTTCCCATGATCACTGCAACAAATGAACATCAAGGAACCTGTGGTTGAACAATATGCCAATAGTTTCGACTTAGAGTTCTTTGGTTATAAATTGAATCACATGGGGTTTTGTCCAACAAATTTCAAATTGCAAATAATTAAGTAGGCCTTCTTCAGCAAATGGTGTACTATTATGGAGCTAGACTAGTAAATTCCAGTCAACATAGCATGTACATTTATTTGAAAAGTTGGTTTCACAAAATTTGTTCATATAGATCATACTGCTCGTCTAATCAAGTTTGTTTGTTGCGTGCATATAAATGGCACGCACGCTTAACTCCAGACTAACCATTGAAACCGAAGCAATTTTGCTTATGGAGTAAACTTGTACAAATAAACAGATAGAATTCATCAGTTTTTTGCTGAGCTAAGGATGCAAGTGTTGCTAAGAGAAAACCTGAACAGTCTGTCTGCTGTTTTCTCTGGTTTACTAATTTCCAGTAGACAAATCTCACACATCACGAGCACATCCCTGAGCTCTTTCCAACTGTTTGAATCTTAATAAACATTATTCTGTAGTATTAGTTAAGGATCTGTAAGGTTATAGGTTATATTCAATATTTCTACTGATGATCTCATACAATGTATGCAGTAATTCTAATTTTTAGTTTGATTTTGATGCCTCTCTGGTACGATGTATGTAGTAATTCTAATTTTTAGTTTGATTTTGATGCCTCTCTGGTACGATGTATGTAGTAATTCTAATTTTTAGTTTGATTTTGATGCCTCTCTGGTACGATGTATGTAGTAATTCTAATTTTTAGTTTGATTTTGATGCCTATCTGGTGCGAGCTTTGCAACAAATCCTATTCGAGTAAGGTTGTTATTTCCAGTTTGACTTGCTTGCTCTCAGTGGATTGCTTTATTGGCGATAGCTGGTCATCCATGTGCTAAGTTAAATATTCGAAATCTTGCTTTTTAAAACATTCAAGAAAATTACTTACTCCAACAACCCATCAGCTTCTGATGCAATTTTATTTTCGATTGCAGTATTACAAATACGAGCTTGAGACTCCATTTGCTTTGACTGGTTCGCATAATCTGGCAAAGGCGACGGCCAAAGGAAATACTGTAATCTTATTTGTGGCGAGTGCCAATGACAAGCAATGGCAGCTCTCTCAGAAGACTCTCAAAGCAATGCTTGATTCTTTTCAAGTATAACTAAAACAAAATGGTGCAAAATGAAAGATCAAATGTGAATTACCAATTACATCTTTTTTCTTTTCGGCATTGTCCAGTGTAAAATCATATCTAGATAATTGAGATATCCGCTTCGAAATTTCATGTTAGGCGACCCTTTTATGGTACAGACACATGATAGTTACACATAACAGAATCTTTAATTGTTTTCCTATGTATTCGGTAACCTGTATTTGATGCTCGGAAAAGATGTGAATCCAATATACTAGGTTTTCTAAATCAAGTTGCAGTTGTGCAGAACTGTTCCTGAAGCGAAATATGTTGACCAAGAATTTTTTTTCTTATTTCCCTGGGGAAAAACTTATTTGATTGTCTATAAAGTTTGGTTTATTTATGAAACTTTAAAAGCTTATTTAATTAACATCACTTCATTTAATTAAATGCTACCTATAAGCTTGGGTAGCAGTTGGTTCATCACTTCATTTTCCATTTGGCAGCTATCAAAATTTAAAATCCAAATAAAAATTACGTTGGGATATATACATACATACGTACACATATCATCCTATTAAAAATCAATTTCTAAGTGATAAAATCATATTTAGTTTATCAATATTAGAATCAAATTCAAGTTCAAGTTATAAAATTATTAATTCAAAATTTCATAACATATGATGTATATATTATTATATTTAGTACATATGCATTTTTTTGTTATGATTGTTTAATAATATAGGTTATTGCATGTACATCCTCGTCTACTTTGAAGTGCAATTTCTATGGACGGACTTACCCCTAAAAAATAAATGAATAAGTGAACACAAGTAAAATATGAATGAATTCATATTCATTTAATTATATTTATTTTCTTATTATTTTTATTTATTCCGTCAACTTATATTCACTCGCCCATAATTTTTTTTATGGACGAAATGCTTATAAAAGTTTTTTCGGTCAAGCTAAGTTCCAGACTCTTGGGCTTGGATTTTATATATTTTTAATCCTAACGTAAATAAATAATCTTTGCTACTATTTATTATTTTACCCAAACTAAGTCTGGAACAGCGCCAGCAGTGCGCACGCTGGTGTCTGGTGGTGGACTGGAATCACTGCTTTTTGATCTCCCTTTCTCTCTCCGTCTTTTCTTCGAGATGGCGGCCAAGGCGGAGGACGCGCCGGCTCTCCCTGCCACCACTCCAGTCGATTCCTCGGATCTCGGCCCGCGCCCCGAAGCGCAAAGCGCCAACGAAACGGAGGGAGCGGAGAGAGACGCCCCACCTCGGGAATCGAAGCGGCGGCGGACGTGCCCGGCCGCGCTGGAGACGACACCGCTCGCGGCGAAGGAGGAGGAGGATGAGGAATCGAGCGGGGCGTTGCGACCGG
Source organism: Canna indica (assembly GCA_034359265.1). NCBI lineage: Eukaryota > Viridiplantae > Streptophyta > Magnoliopsida > Zingiberales > Cannaceae > Canna > Canna indica. The sequence goes on along the minus strand of CP136898.1, from coordinate 2,196,925 downwards.
AGCTGTCATTCTCGTTCGATACGAGATCGGGATTCGTTACGCCGATCGAGACGACGCCAAAGTTCGGATGCTTCCGCTTCCCGGTGGCAGATCTGGATACCACGGCGGCAGCGGAGGCAGAGGCGGGCGCAGTCGAAGATGACCGTGATGCGGATGAGACCGAATTGGGAATTAATGAAGAATCGGAAGCCGACTAAGCTTTCACCTAATCAATTTCAGGTGATTAATCTCAACCTCGCCATGTTTCGTGCACCTTTTTCTTCTGTCTTGTTTTATGCTTAATAGTAATTAAAGTATTAAACAATAAATTTAATCAATGATGTTTGTTCAACATCGAGTAGAATAGTAGATAATTTCTTTTCCCTACTTCCAACTTTATTTCAGGTTGCAACTTCTTAAATTATATACTCTTTTGGTCCATTTTTTTCATGATAAATAAAATAAAAAAGTCAATCACATTTAAAAATCATTTTTCCGCAAACAGGTCATTAAACCATCAATGCTTCACTGCTCAGCATATACGAACAAGCTACTTTTCAAGTCCCAGGATTTCAAGTACATAAATTAATGTAAAGCCAATAATGTTCCATCACATTATGCAAAGATAATGGCCATTCCTATTAGTGGTGAGTAAAATCCGAACTAACTCAAATAATTCAAAAAAATTAATCCAAAAATTTAATTTGAGTTGAGTTATTTGAGAAATTCGGCCGGGTCGGATCAGATTTAATTTTTAAGGAGTTTATACCCCTAATTTGAATTGGGTCGATCGAGTAAAAATCTTGATATTCTCGGCTTGACCAAAAAATTAAGAGAAATCCTCAAATAATGAATCTTCGATATGTTTATAATAGTAAAACTTAAAAAAAACCTTGATATATCATCCGTAATAATGAATATTTTAGATGATAATATTTAAAATCTATATATAATAGATTAGAATAGTGAATATTTTAGATGATAATATTTAAAATTATTTGAAAAAATAATGAATTCTGATTTTTTAAAAGAAAATTCAGATTATTAGCATCGGAACCAATCTTATTCAGGTTAATCGGTCGGGCCTCTAATTCTTATTTGGATATGGTCAGATGATTTTGGAGTCTTCTTATTTGGGTTCGAATTTCTGATCCTATCGTTGATGCTGACCCCTAATTTCTATAACAATATTTTGCTATCGAAGGTTACATGAAAAGTTAGTAATGGGACCAAAAACTGGTTATAAGTTAATCATGTGGTCTCAAGTCACCATTATTAAATTTGTTGTGCTTGTAGTTTGATTTTTACATAATTAATAACGTCGTGTTCATCCAATCATGGGGAGCTAAATTTTAAACTCGTATATAGACTTCTCCTACCCATGTCAACTACTGTCGTCACCAATTGTCATATTATCTCCTTCACTTCCAGTCCAAGTTGTTATCTATGAATAAGATTACCAATCGAGCAGCCAACTTTACCAAGTACTTCAGATAAAATTCTCAAAATAGTTTGTTTTCCTCATGAAGTGAGGTTACTTTTAGATTGTTGAACTAGTGTAACTTAAATTGAGATAATTAGAGTGTGAATGCAATTTAAATTTAATTTCATTTTTGGTGTAGAAATTATTCAATTTTATCATAAAAATAATTCACTTATTTTTTAAAAAAACTTCATCTTATTGTCATATATCTCATTCACTTCCAGACCAAGTTGTTACTATGAATAAGATTGGCAGCCAACTTTACCAAGTACTTTAGATAAAATTCTCAAAAATAGTATTAGATAAGGTTTGTCTTGTTCCAAAAGAACTTAATATAAACAATATTAAATCATAAAAAAAATTAAATTAAGATGTCTGAAGCACTTAAAATAATGAAATTTTTATATAAAGAATTATAAATTCTTAAGACGAATTTTCATATAAAAAGTTATAAATTAGATAATAATAAAAATCTATACGTTATAAGGTCCGATACATTTTTTGTAATAAAAAATATAAATATGTATTATAATTTTTTAATTTTCCATTGATGCACTACATTAATTATAAACTCAATTCAATAAAAAAATACATCAATTTAAATTGTTCCACTATACAACAAAATGCAATTGAGAACTTATTAATTTTATTTATTGAGCATTAAGAATATTTGAATAAAATTATTTCTTTTTAATTTAATTAAGATTGCTTTTATTTTTAATTCATCTCATATAATAAATTTAATTTGTTTGTTCAAATTTTAAAATAAAAATAAAAAGGTATTTCTACATAAATATGTAAGTATGCAATAATATATGAAATAACTTATTGATCATAAGCGTACTAACCTCGTTAGATTTTAGAAAAAATACACATTCAAGAGTTGAAATTCTTATCAGAGAAACACTACCTAATAATAGATGAACCGAAGGCTGATGACACAATTGATCCTTGGATTTCGACATCAGTTTGCTGACAAATGCGGCTCTGAAAAATATCAATTTGGACCATAATCATCAGCAGCAGGAAGATTATTTTCAGCAGCGGTGAAGACCTGACGAAAAAGCGATCAGTTTTATGGTGTTTAAATGCATCATAATTAATGCCCAAAACTGAGTTCACGTGATGAGGAATGGATTATTTCAAGTTGCTCAAATGATTGAAACTTTGACCTGAAAGTACTCATAAAAAGACCTCAAAAATCAAGCATGCAAACGTTCGCTCCCAATTCAAACTCAAAAGTTTAGTCACTAAGAAATTGCAAATTGAACTCCTTCTAGTTTGCAGCAAGACCCAAAGAGATCATTTCCTTCCTATTAAGCCACCGAAGCAAAATTCCAGTGGGCAACCTCGTATTGAAAAAGAATAAGAATAGCTAAAGAATAGATAATGAATAAGAATGGACAAGAAATAATGAATAATATTAACTTGTTTGATTGACATTAGGATAAACAACAAATTGAGAGGAAAATGATTAAAATATCATTTTAAAAATATAATAAATTATATTATAATTATTCAAATTAATAACAACATAATAAAATATGCATTGGTGTAAATAATTTATTGATTTAAAATAATAATAATAAATCATTATTTATTTTATTTTTCATAAACATAACTGAATCTATATAAAACAATGATTAAAATAATATTTAATAATAAAATAATAATTATCTATTTAAGATATGTAATTATTAAAATTAATTTAATAATTTAATTTTTATATTCTTATGCAATATTATAAATATTGAAGGATAACATTTGAAAATGTCCATGAGGAATAGTATTCATTGAATTGAGATAAGAAATAATATTCCCATCCATGGGGAATAGTATTCCTTATTTATTTCTTATGGCCCACCTATTCTTTGGCAATAAGTTAGAATCAAATAAGAGAATAAGTAGACCATAAGAAATAACATTTGATTCCTCGTGTATTCCATCCAACCAAACACCACCTTAAGGTTAATGTATGGAGCTTAAAAAGAAAAAGGAAAAGAAAACATAAGACCAACACAAATTGCTACTAAACGTTATAGTTAAAAATAATATCCCAAACTATTTTCAGCAACGGGCTGAGATCAGAAAGAAAGATTCTATGGCTTTAAGGTGCTGAAAATAAGCGGTGTAAAATGGGCAAAATACCCGAAGAGAAAACCCAATTGCAACGAGAAAAATGACATCATAAATGGAAATTCGATTGTAAACCTACTACTCAATCAAACTTTTTTCTTTTGCTTGAAAAATGAAGATGACTACGGATGCAAACAGTGCCTGGATTGTATATTTGCCATATACGCATTTTATCTCTTTCATTGTCAAGGTAAAACATATATATTAGTTCTCTAATGAGTACAATCATAGCCTAAAAAATATGAGATAGTAAACATTTGAATCCATGAGACCAATGAGAAAACTAACATTCAAGAATCCTATTGGCGCACACAAACACGTTCTAGTCGGTCGCTGAATTGCTTGCCCAAAATAAATGTGATAGTTTAATCAGATGAAACAAGAATAATAAATACAAGATATCATTCAAAATGCGTGGGAAGATGCATCTTATCTTTCACTACTATCAAACAAAGAAAACTAAAAATGTTCAGAAATACTCGTTCTGGAAACATAAATGCAGTTATGCATTAGTATGTGGCATTGATATGATCAACTTCAGACCAATGTTCATGGAGTACCTGATCTATAGACGGTTGTATTCGGCAATCATGAATGTTTCTTTTCCTTCACCTGTGGCTCTGCAAATAAGAAGTGGCGAAAAAAAAAAGAATTTGAAAGCATTCACGTTAGCAAAATGTTCAAATGATATGAATCTATAATATTCTTAGGTGCAAATGAATTTGACAACAATAAAAAATACAACCAAATGTAGAGGAAGACATTACAAAATAAAAGAAGATATAAAATTCAGAAGCAGTAACTTAAATATTGCTTGAAGAATAGATACTGTACTTGATATCAGAGCCTTGGGTCTAGTCTTGAATAGAATTTTCTGGCAAATAATCCCGATGACTTCCAATTCCGGAGTGGAGGAAGCAGGAAACTCGGGTAGTGCAGCAGCATCTTCTGCCACCTTTTTCTTTAAAACTAAAAGTGGCTTCTTCAAGTATACTTTTGTACCAGAGAGTTCATGGTAACCAACAGTGAAAGTATATCTTGGCTGCAGTAAACAAAATTATTGCACATGTTAAGTAACAACAATGATCAAATCTAAACAGCCGTCCAAGATAAAAAATCCTTAATGGAGATGCTGAGAACATAGGCTCGACCTGAGAGGAAGAAGAAGATGAGGAGCAACAGAGCTTTCCAATCTCAAGATCATGGATCTGATCCCCAATATTAGACTGAGATTCAACAACACCTTGGAGTTCAACAATAGCCCACTCGGGACATTTCTCATCACTACAATTGCACTTTACCCGTATTTGCATCGTCGTCACCTGCCTAAGAACTACAAGATGCTGAGGGCTCTGAAATAAAGAGAAACTCCTAGACTTTACTTAGAAGCCTAAACATCCTATAAATCTTGATATGAAACTCTGAATATACGTCATCTGATTTCAAAGTAACCCGATCTAATTCAAAAATTTCACCTAATTGGGCATGTTTAGCATATTTTTCCACAGTTGCAGGATCACTGTAACTGACTTTTTGTTTCAGAAAATGAAGTCAAATGGTTTCAGAGACTGCTGAAACACAATCATGAATTTGAGAACCTTCCAAACTAAAAGGAAAACAGCTTAGCAGCACATAAGTGGTTCAAGATTCCCTCAAGTTATGTAACATCGACAAATTTTCCAATATCAAAACTGAACTAAAGAAATTATGCTCTAAAATCAGAGCTAAATTACAGAAAAGAAGATACAATGGGCCAAAGCCGATCAAATTCTTCGATAGTATATAGGAGGCCAATGAGAAGAAACACTTGTGCTATTCGTTTTGATGACCATAAATAAAAAATATATATATCTAAACATTTCAAGAAAACAGTTATTGAACAAGAAAAATGCCACATTAGTTTCAGATCGACACAACCAGCATAAAAAGGAACAGATGGGGGGAAACCAAACATTCGGCAGAAATCAATGATAAATCAGCAAAGTTTGGTCACTGAACGGAGAGGACTAGTCGGAATTGGAAGATACTTCTCTGAATCCGGAGGTTCCATCGATACGAGGAAAGATAGAAGGAACCGCATCGGATCTAGCCTTGGGAGAGTGGAGGAACTGAACAGGGAGAAAAGTTGGGGTGGGGGGAGGGGGAGGGGAGGGGGGGTCTTACTTGCTTTAGGAAAACACAAATGACAGTCACCGCGGCAGCTGCAGGACTGCAGGATTCGTGCAGCGATCGTCAACTGCTACGCTTCGGCAAGGGTTTTCTAAAATAACCCGCATAGCGAGAGACATGGTCCGCTACAAAGCTCGGAGAAAATATGAAATCTATTGAGCAATTACCCAAAACCCTATCTTCAACCTTACTTTTTCCCAAAATCATAACATGGATCCGAATATTCCCGGATCCATAAGTTAAAGCCAAAATTTCCGATTTTGCCCTCATAAGTCATGGGCGGGTTGGTTTGGAAGCTGGTTGACCGGTTCAATAGAAACAGACCGGTTCAATAGGGTTTTAGCAAAAAAACGTGTATTTTTTACCGCTCATCTCTACTTTTTACCGCTCGACCGACCTTACCTTTTTACCGATCGTCCCTTCGTCTTCCTTTGTCGCCGTTGTCGCCGCTTGAATCGCCGGAAGAAAACCGCCGTCCTCTATTGTCTTCCTCGCCCGAATCTCCGAAAGGAAATCGCCGCCCTGTGTTCTCGCGTGAGCTACAAAGCCCCTGAAGAAAACCGTCGTCTCATACCCTGTGTTGCCTCCCGAATCGTCCCAGTCGCCGCCTCATACCCCGCAGTTGTTGCCGCCCCATTCTTCGGCCCAATCACAGTTCTTTAAAGCTCCTAACCCCGCAGGTAAGCTCCTCACTGCAACTTTGATGGTGTGTCCTAATTTTCCAATTCCAACTTTTATTAATTGTTTCCTTAGTTCTTATTACCTTGAATTGTTACACATTTTGTTTACTGTTTAAGAATAGCACATCAAAAAGTATAATTTCAATGCAATCTCATACTTCTACAAAAGTATGGAATATTGTTTTTATTGAATACTATTTGGTTGTGCCCTAATTTCAAATTTTCAAAATTTCTACAAATTAATCCAAATTATGAAACAATATCATTTTAATGTGATTCCATACTTATGCAAAAGTATGGAATTGTCAAAAATAATGATAATATTGCATTAATTAGCTTTATATAGACTTATATATGCATGTATATATTGATTCCATATTTTGAATGAAATCTAGTTTTTTTTTATGTTATAGATTTTTAAAGAAGTATAGAATACTGTTTTATTGAGTACTGTTTGGTTTTATTTGAGTCCAAACGGTAGTATTTACATGCTAAAACCCTATGACCCTATTACAGACATATATGTTGATAAACTTATGAAATAATATAATGTCAATGCAATTACATACTTTTGCAAAAGTATGGAATTGTCATAAATTAGGGTAATATTGCATTAATTAGCTTTATGTTGACTTGTATATATCGCTTCTTGGCAAATTTATTGAAATTGTTTGAAATATTATAAATTCAATTCACTTTCAATACTTTTCAATACTTTTCAATGAAATGTTGTGCTTAGTTATTTTAAAATTACATTTGGAATATGAGGACCCGACAAAACACTCGCAAGATTAGGTTTGCAGTCTGTTGTTTTCTTTGTTTATTAACAATTAGATCTTATCTATTTTTTTAAACAACAAACTATTTATGTTGCAGACCCAATTGATGATAGAAATGAACAAGATAGATGCGAGCAAGCTCCAAATGAACAAGATGAAGATCGTGCAACACAGCAAGCAGAAACCTCTTATGCACCACCCTCAAGAGTGGTAAAAGGGCATGCACATGTCCTTCAGTGGACTTGCTACGTTGATAGATTCAGAAGGTTCCTTAGATTAGGTTCATAGCACAATTGGGGCAATCTCCAAAGCATTCACATAAGTCCACATGAGAAAGTTTTGATACAGACCACCCCATTTGGAATATTTATGGACATAGGAGAATTCCTAATGTCCAGGAATTTGCTCTTATTAATTATGAAACAGTGGGTGAGAGAGTAGTTTTTAGCTTCAAAGGAAAGGAGGTGAGCTTCTTAGAATCTGACGTGGCTCTCCTATTAGGCATGCCTAATCAAGTCGAAATAATTCGAACTCCAGGTGAGGCAAATGAAGCCACTTCCGAGGGCTATATGAAGGAGAAATTTTTTCCTGATGAAGCACCTAGTAGGACCCAAATTGAAGACCTAATGATTCAAGTGCATGGCTCTAACAACCCTGAAGATATTTAGGATTTTTGTCGTTTGTATATTTTATATGTATTTTCTTGTATATTATTTTGTACGCCCGGATATAGTGTACTGGGTTATTTGTTGGATTATGTAGATAACCTGAAAGATATTAGTAAGTATAATTGGTCCAATTGTATATATTCATTCGTAGCCAGACAAATCTCCTCCATTGGGGAAAGAATTAGAATAGTAGCTGAACAACAGCAAGCCAACCCAGCTGCCACCTACATACGTGGCTGTGTTATTCTTTTGCTGGTTAGTATGATATTTTTTATATGTTAATATTTTGTTTTATATGATTAATAATCTGTTTTATGGATTATATTTTCTTTGACATGGTTGATTTTTTTGAACAAGTTCTCATTTTGGTACCAAGAGCAATACCAGATTCAAATGTCAAGTTATAACGGTACTGAAAATGTTGTACGCCAAACTATTTATGATCCCCTATTTGATAGAGGATTATCACAGTGTAAGCATATTATTGTACAGGGTTTAATTTGGCTGGTTGTATCTGTATTTTATTCAATTCCATACTTTCACAACAATGTGGAAAAACTAGTATTTTCAAATTTAAGTGTTTACAGATATATTGATTATACTCATATTTCCATACAATCATATATTAACATATAGTAATTGTGATACAGAGTCAAAAACTAGTATTTTCATCAGTTCCATACTTTCACCAAAGTGTGGAAAAAGCATAATATGATATCAACTCATTAACAAAATTCAAATTTACTCATTACATATATATATTGACTATACTCATATTTCCATACAATCATACATTAACATATATTAATAGGCATGACAGTCTAAAACTATTTATTCTAGTTCCATACTTTCACAAAAGTATGGAATGACTTCATTTGAGTTTATCTCATACATAATTCAAATTATAGTCATTAGAAAGGATATTCAATCATATATTAACATATAGTAATTGTGATACAGAGTCAAAAAGTAGTATTTTCACCAGTTTCATACTTTCACCAAAGTGTGGAAAAAACATAATATGATATCAACTCATTAACAGAATTCAAATTTACTCATTACAAATATATATGACTGGCTATACATCAAATGGTATCCAAAATATGATATATACCCTCAAAATTTTATCCAACAAAAATATTATTCAAAAAATGAAGTGTGTTGTCGGCTGGGCGGGGGAGCTCTGCATGAACATTTGTTGTGCCCTACTTGCTTGCATCTTGAGCACTTCCTTTGAAGTCTGCCACTATGTCTTGATTCTTTTCTATTTTTTCTTTTTCTACCAGGTTGTGCTAAAGATTGGGGTGGTTTCGCTTGGGTATCATAAGGTTCTCTATGCTAATATTGTTTGCTTCTTGTCGGATGAATTTTATCCTCATATATTTTTTTACAAGTCTCAACAGTGAAATAACGCTCATAAGACTGATAAGGGTCAAGACTACAATAACCGATAACAGTCATGGCATGTGAGCAAGGAATAACATAAAGTTGAAACTTGCTGCAAGAGCATGATCTATTAGCTAAATCAACAATAACTGTTCAGTATGATGTTTGTACCTGATAGCAATGGTCCCAATGTGGATGCACAGCATGCCAACGACATTTGTGGCGATTCTCTGCTAAAACTGTTTCCAATTTTACAGTCAAAGTAGTGGTCAATGTAAGAGAAAGTTTACGTCTCTTGAAGAACCACTCCGAGACCTTGCATCTTGTCATCTCAATCAATGTTGTGATTGGCAACGCACGAACTTCACTAAGTAATGCATTCAAGCATTCCACCGAATTTGTTATGATATCATACCTTCTATCGGGGAAAAAGAAATTAGCCAATTTCTCCTTCTCCAATTGAGATATCCATTGGTAATTTTGCTCATGAAAAGCCAATATCTTTTGCATACATTCATTAAATGAAGGTTCCGTGGTTGATCTTACAGCTGGCCAAAACAAGGGCGAATAGTAACCCAATGAATGTCACGTAATCTGGACAGACCCCGGTAGAGAGCATCGCATCGTAGAGGCGGAGGGAGTCCCTGCCCCTCCCGTTCTGGGCGTAGCCCACGATGAGAGCTATCCATGTGACGGTATCCCGACAAGCCAAGGCGTCGAACACTCCACAAGCATCATCGATGGAGCCGCACTTGGCATACATGGTGACCAAGGAATTAGTAACAGAAAGAAAGGTCTTGAGGCTGCATCTAACGCTGGCAGCGTGCACCTGCTGGCCCAGCTCAAGTGCAGTTGAACCAGCACACGAACTCAACGCCCCCGCCGTGGCGAACTCGTGAGGTTCGACTTTATGGGTGCGCATTGTGGAGTAGAGTTGGAGGGCCACATCGTGTAACCCTTGGCGTGCAAGACCTACAAGGAGGGAAGTCCATGACACCACATCTCGCTCCGGCATCACGTCGAATACTCTACGGGCGCAATCAAAGCTCCCCAGCTTGGCATACATGTCCACCAAAGCGTTCCCCACATGCATATGGGAGTCAAAGCCGCTTCTAAGAATGAGGCAGTGGATGCATCTCCGCTGCCTATGTCGCCCGTGGAGGAAGCCGAGTTTAGTGTTGATGGGTATGTGAACTCGTCCAACAGGAGGCCCTAGTGGTGCATTTCAGGGAACAAGGATAAGGCATCCTCATGTAGTGTGCCACGAGCGCAACTTACAATAAGAGCGTTCCATGAGACCGGGTCATCCAAGTCAGACGTCTGGAAGACCTGCTTGGCGCTGCTAAAGTCGGAGCATTTGGAGTAAAGGCTAACAAGCGAGCTTTGGACAAATGGACTTGATCCAAAGCCCATCCACATTGTGCAGCCGTGGACCTGGCAGCCGAAGCGGAGTACTCGCTCGGAGGCGCAGGCAGAGAGCATGGTCAACAAGGTAAATTGATTGGATTCGATGCCCAAGGCCCGCATGCTACGAAACCTCTCCATGGCGGTGCAAGTTTCACCATTCTTGGTAAGGCCAGTGATGAACATCGTCCAAAGAACGTGGTTCTTAAGTGCCGGGGGCAGAACGGAATCAAAGACCCAGGCGGCGACAGCAGGCAAGCGGCAAGAAAAATACATGTCAATGAGACGCGTGGAGACGAGGGGGTCGCCTGCAATTGACGACGTGATTGCGAGGGCATGAACTTGCTGGCCGGGGCGGATGAGGGAGTCAGCGGAACAAGCACGTAGGGCAGCAGAGAGAGTGTAGAAATCGGGATAAACGCGGAGGAGGGAGCGGCAAGGCATTTGGTAAATGCAGAGGAGGCAGCGGCGGGGCTAGTCGTGGCGAAGGGAGTGTAGGAATTGGAGCAGAACTAATATGAGCAGGACACAACAATCCCTAAATAATGCCTAATGGATTGAACAACATAGAGAGATAGATGGTCCAAGGATTCTAAGCTGAAAAAATGGAACAAACATAGTGGGTCACATTTGTCTGCCATGCACTACAAATTACAGAATAGCATATCATAATACCTAATGTAATCATAAGTATAAAACATTATTTCATAATACTGTCAATGAACAAGAATTGTCACAGGCAGACAAAAGATAGTGGCATTAATATTATTTCCTGTTTAATCACAAGGATTCTGAAACCTCTGATATCTAACTATTCGGTGGATGGATTTAGAATTTCAGTGTAGTTGAAGTATGCCTGATATCTAACTATTCCGAAAGAAAAGAACAATTTACATAAAAAAAATGCTAAATAAACTCTATGCATCCGCCCAGATAAGATCAAAAGTTCAGGGTGTTAATAACCCCTCGAAAGTCGAAACTACTGAAGTTTTGGTAAACCTAGAAATATATGCAATTGAATTAGTGGCTCTATCAAATTCCCTAATTAAAAGATTTAATGATGGAGCACCTGCTACTAGCCATAACTACAGCATCGTTAAAGCAAAGACACTTTGTTGTCACTGAGACAGAAAAGTAGGTCGAATTTTTAGTCCATGCTCAATTTGCATATAGCAAAACAATCCATATAGCTAAACAGTGTAGCTCGCGATTCAGTTGCCCATTTTCACCAGAAATCCACAGCTGAATACTAGCTAGAGAATATCTTTCGTAATCAAAGACAAATCCAAGGAACAAGGTACAAACAGCAAAAAAGTTAAGTGGAGATAAAGGAGGATGGAGGAGAAAGGGACCGGGGTTGCAGCAGCCAACCATGATGACACAGGTAGAGAGAGGACTTACTTGCTGACGAAGTAGTGCTGGTACCAGTGGAAGGAGCACCGCCGTCGGTCAGGTATCGGGTGTTCCAGTAGAGGGCGTCCACGTAGTAGCAGGCACGAGGCGGAGTTCTGGAGAAGGAGAAAGGGGGAATCTATACAGCCGGACCCAGCAGAGGCGGAAGAAGGCGCGCCGGGGGGAGGGAGGACGGCGGGGCGAATCCGAGCTCCTTCCTGGCTTTGAGGACAACCTAGTAGAGGAGGGTCTCCGGTCCAAACGCCAGGCGGATGACCTCCTCACCGTGGATGTCCCCGGGGTGGCTACGTCCGCCGAGGGTGGGGGTGCTCGGGGAGGCGGGGAAGAAAGGAGGACGAAGAGGAGAAAGTTTGGGAGAATCGTTTTTAGGGTTTTTGAATTTTGGAGAGAAAAATGAAAATTATGAGTATAATTGAAATTTTTCCATATTTGATGATTTATTAATTAATATTAATTGGTATACTGGTACGCGGCTTGCTCATATTAGTTTTATTCTAAGAATTACAGTATAAGCGTTCATGATTATGATTTTAGCATAATAAAATTATTTGACTCTTTAGTAACTTTTGAACTCCATATCCTACCAATAAACATACATGGTGTGATTTCGATCGCTCGTAATACTTAATCCTTCATACTCGAGGATATATCTCAAAAGTTCATCCAAAAATCATTCTCATATTTCTTTTTTTTTCAATTTCAGTCACAGCAAATGTCACGAGAAAAAAACTTATTTTTTGCATCAATAGAAATTGCAATCATAAGAACTAATGAGTATTTACCTCTCAGATGTGTTGCATTAATACATAATATAGGCCGTGTATATTCTCTAAATCCACGCAAGCTTGCTCCGAAAGCCCATAAGACATGTCGAAAACGGTGGGTCGAGGAATAACTCATCAATTTAACTTTTGATTCAAAGTCATGAATCCTTAATTCCCTAATATATGCTGGCAAATCTTTGTAGCATTGATTATAATCATCACAAATAGAAACGAGAGCAATTTTGAGTGCATTGTACGCTTTATTATAAGATATACACACTCCAAATATTTTTCTTATCTCAGAGATAATGAAATTACTAATGATTTTCTCATTGCCCAAAAGATGCTCTTTTATGTGATTTGCAACAAAAATGACAGTGCATTGTCGATGGTCCAAGTTCAGCCTTGCAATAGTACAATTATGCTCATTGACAAAAGTCACTATTTGAAATTTACCCCTGTCGATTGCTAACAACGTCCAATAACAATTGGGCTCTTTGCATCCGACTTTGATATATATAGTGATTATTGATTTGGATGCGTCTCAATTCAAAATTTTACAATAATTGGTAAGAGCTCTCTTGAAATTATCTCTATCAAAAAATACTTAAAATTAATACAGGGTCTCATATCAACTCCTAAACTAATTGATAAAAATAGTATGACCTGATCAGGAAAAAAAAATAGTATGACCTGAGTTCAACAATAACATGTTCTCATTTCACAAAAGTATGAAATACCATTTACATGCTATGATTATTGTAATTTTGCACATAGTATAATATCAAATCATAAACTATCATATACTAATAGTCATTGCATAACGAAAAATTAGTTTTTTTTTTCAGTTACATACTTTCACAAATGTATGGAATATCTATATATTGTATGTGACTATTATATTGACTCATACATAATTCAAATATAATTCCTATATATTATATGATATCTATTAGACTGATATAGAATGCATATATATTATATGATATCTATTAGACTAATATAGAATGCCTATATATTATATGGTATCTATTAGACTAATATAGAATGCCTATATATTATATGGTATCTATTAGACTAATATCCAAGAAATGATAATTGGATCCGTATTTTCTATAATTTCATAATTTCACATAAGTATTAAATGCCTTTATATGGTATGCTTATTATATGAACTCATATGTAATTCAAATAGAATCATTAAACATGGTATTTATTAGACTGGTATTCAAGAAAGGATAACTGAAATCCAATAAATGATAACTGGACTGATATTTTCTCTAATTTCGTACTTTCACAAAAGTAGGAATGACTATCAACGAATATGACTATTATATGGACTCATACATAATTCAGATATAATCATTACAAATGTTATCTATTATACTGGTATCAAAAAAATGATATTTGGACTTGTATTTTCTCTAATTCTATACTTTCACCAAATTATGGAATGCCCTATACTGGTATGATTATTGTAGTTTTACAAAGGGTAACATATAAAAGTATACATTACAGACAACAAAATTAGTATTTGCTATAGTTCAATACTTTTAGAAAAGTATGGAACATATACTGTTAGGATTATTTTCAAATGAATTACCTGATGTAGATACAATTTTGAAGTTTGTGAATCATCATCAATTGGATAAACATTCATGGAGTTTACTACGGTGTCATCTTCTTCTTCGACTTAAAAATATGATCCCCTATGTCATACTGACCGTCAGTGAAGTCAAAATCAATGCAATTGACATCTTCAGAAGTGAAAACATCATAGGATTATGGAGGAATTACATCTTCATCATTGTTCACATATGTTTCAGTCTCTTCATTACTTATGTGGATATTCTCCACACTCTCATCGGCTCCATTATTCTCATACATATGTTCCTCCAATGGGAAATATCTTTCAATTACATCACTAGAAGTAAAATTGAATTTGGGAAATCCTCAATTGCCTCCACTTCTTCTCTTATCATCTCCTCAGCAAGCTCTTCCTCAATGTAGTCATACTCATGATCATCAAATGTCAAAGGGAAGTTCAGATCTAAACATGGCTGACTTGTATTTTCTTGAGCCTCTTGAGCTACAATGTCAGTGGCAGCTATAGTTTCAACATGGTTTGACGCTTGTTGTGTAGAAGTTTATACATTGGCATATGTATTAGGCACAATAAAGTCATCACCGTCAAGATGCTACGACCTGCAATGATATAAGTTGATCATTATTTATTTATCCGTAGTTAACAATAAGTGATGATGAATTACATATATTTCAATAACTCACAGGATATTGTCAGCATCAGAATCTTGCACCACGAAACTATGTTCATCAGCCATCACACATACATCTATAACCAAATGAAATCAGAATGAGTATGAAATAGACTATAGAATTTCATAATTTCACAAAAGTATGAAATTCCATACTTTTGCGAAAGTCTTGAAACAACTCCCAAGTTACAACTAGTGTTCCTATTAAATATAGTGTAACAATCGTTCTTGTTTAAAGTGGCTAATAATCAAGAAATTTTTCTAATGAAATTGTATGAAATGCCGCTAAGTATCCAAAAATTAAGGCATTAGATACTTTCATAAAAGTATTGAATCAAGCAAAAAGAGTATATCATTGAAATTTTGTTCACTAATATGGAATGTGTCTACATAATAAACAAAAGAATTAGTGAAACAGTAGGTACAAACCTGTGACGGTTAATTCCAGACTTTGCCGAAAGTATATAACTGCCAAGGTATTAGTCGATGTCGTGGAGGAATGAAGAGAAAATCTCGGCGTCAACAAAGCAAGAAATCCCCAGTGTCAACAAAGCAAGAAATCATCGGCGTCAAAAAATGAAGCCGCCAGTAGCAACAAGGTCGAGCTACTGTCGAGCACGGGGGAAGAGCAAACGATTTGACTTCAACAAAGGCGCTAAGAAAATCTCAAGTCTCCAGAAGCTCTAACGTCGACCAGGGAAGAAGAGCAATAGAAGATGATGAAGAAGATACATGCTCCAAGCTCCAACGCCAAGTATATGTAGAACAGTGGCAATATAGAGTAAAAAAGGTGGTATAAAGTAAAATGGAAAAGTATATTTTATTAATTGTATTTAAACCTTGTTGAACCGGTCCAAACCCTGTTGAACCGGTCGACCAACGTCCAAACCAACCCGTGGATGATTTATGAGGGCAAAATCGAAAATTTTGGCTTTAACTTATGGATCCAGGAATATCCGGATCCATACTATGACTTTGGGAAAAAGTAAGGTTAAAGATATGGTTTAGGGTATTTGCTCAAATCTATTTAGATATATAATTAAGGCTTAATTATGTTTTTTATTCTCCAAAATATCACATTTTTTTTTCGTTTGATTTATTCTTTTTTAAAAAAATTCTGTTTAGTCCCTTAGAAATTATTTTTGTTTCTGTTTGGTTCATCTGTTAACTTTTCGTTAATTTTTGTTGTTAAGTATTAATATGATAATATACTGATATGAATTAAATAATGGACCAAACGGAAAAAATAAGATATTCTAAAGAGCCAGATGGAAAAAATATGTTTTTTAATAACATAATATATATATATATATATATATATATATATATATATCATTTATTCTCTTAAAATATTTTATTTTTTTATTTTGGTCACTCATTTTGTATTTAATCCATGTCAGCATATTTTCATGTTGACACTTAACATCAAAAGTTAATGAAAAGTTAACAAATGGACCAAACAGAAACGAAAATAATTTTCAAGAAACTATTATATATATATAATCAAATATATATTCTTACAAATATTTAAATATAGGCTTAATTATGTTTTTAATCCCTAAAATATTAGGTTTTTTTTGTTTCATCCCTCTTTTTTTTAAAAAAAAATATATATTTAGTCTCTCAAATTTATTTTTATTTTCGTTTGATCACTCGGTTAACTTTTGTTGTTAAGTGCCAATATGACAATGCTGGCATGAATTAAAGATAAAATGAGGGACCAAACGAAAAAAAATAAAATATTTTAAAAATTAGATGAATATATATATATATATAATAATAATAATAACCAAAAGCATAATTTTAAATGACTATATGGAAAATGGACCCTTGAGCCACCACGACTCGCACTCATGTCGCCCCCATTGCGCCACCACAACTTGCACTCGTGCCATTGCAAATCATGCCGCCCCTTGCTGCTCGTGCCATGACACTGCCATGAGACTGCCCTCCATCGTGCAACACCATAATGACCTCTATAATTTTCAAACGCACGATTTCAATATTGTTTTTTGACTCATGCTTTTTTTTGTTCTTGAGCAATCTTCTGAGTTCATGAGTGAGGGGTGGTTTGGAATGGTGGTGGCAGAGAAGGATCGGGGGAATAGAAGATGTCGACACAGAAAAAAAGAGGTGGGGCAGTGCGAGCGTGAGTCGTGATGGTGAAAGGGGTCATTTTTTCCATCTAGTCCCTTAAAATTATGCTTTAGGTTATATATATATATATAAAAGTTATGTTTTAAGTTATTAAAATATATATTTTCCCATCTAATATATATTTAAATTATGCTTTAGGTTATGTTTTAAGTTATTAAAATATATATTTTCCCATCTAATCCATTAATATTCTCATTTTATCTTTGATCCATGTTAGCATTATCATGATGGCACTTAAAGCTAATGAAAAGATCAAACAAAATAAAAATTACACTGACCTCCCCTGAGATTTAGTGAAATTACACTGAGCTATCTCTATTTGTCCAGGTTACAATCACCTCCCCTGAGTAATCTTTTTAGGGGAGGTTTGTGTAATTTTTTACAAAATTCAGGGGGATTACAAGATAAAATTAGAAATATAGGAGAGGTCAGTGTAATTTCATTAAACCTCAGGGGAGGTCAGTGTAATTTTTGAGGAGCTAAATAATTATTTTAAAAAAATGATAAGACCAAACGGGAAAAAACGTAATATTTTTGGGAACCAAAAAATATAATTAAACCTTAAATATATCACGTAAATAACATTGTGATGTTCCTTTAAGCTATAAATTTATATTATAATTACCTATCCAAAAATACCAATAATAATGCAAATAAATTTTAATAAAATGTGTATGGTTGCCCGTAAGCGTAAATGTTGCAACTCTAGTTGTAACAAATACACAAATAAGTTTGTTTGATTAGTTGCAAAAATTTATTGCAACATTTGTATATCATACAAAAATTGCAGCCTAAAAAACCCACAGTACAAGATTGTTATAAATGCAATAATTTAAGTATTATAAAATAATTAATTTGGATGATTTAGAGTCATTGGATAAAGACATGATAAATATCAAAGTTGTAGATTTTCACACAAAAATATTTAAATGTCATATTTTAGATCTCATGCCATTTGGTAGACTTTTTATATTTTTTTCGTATTATACAGTTTTTTTTAAAATTTTGATAAGTAATTAAGTAATATAAACAATATTATACTAAGCTAATTGATGATTTATAGTATAAAATAATATTATTCAATGTCATATCAATTTTATTGTAACTTATGAATTATTATTCTGATAAAATGATATTGTCTCTATTTGTTTGTTACTACTTCTAAATTTCATTGAACCCACATTGCATAGATTGATTTGGCCAATTTTTCTGGTCTTTTTCCAACCAGATCACATGTATTTTCGGTGTTCATCGGTCTTTACTTGCTCATCCGGTAATTAGTGGATCAATTTGTGCTCTAGAAGGATTCTGGATGACATTTTCCAAATATTCATGCGAGCAACTGCCGCCAATTGAAGAGATAAATCTAGGCTCCTCTACCGCGTTGGGTATTTTGGACACTATTAATTCTTGAGGCGGCTCATCTATTGACATGCTGTCTCGGCCCGATAATTTTTTTTCGAGTTATTTTTAATATAAATCTCTAAAATTCTTTCATTTTTATTATGGATTAAAAAATTGAATGTGTATTATAATAATATAATATTACACAGCATACTAAAAGAATGGAAGCAATAACATCCACAAATAGGCCTAGCAAATTGTACCGGCCCAGCCCGATAACGATTCGGGCTCGAAGTTACCGGACCGGCCCGATAACGATTCGGGCCCGAAACGAAAAAATAGCGTGCCGGGCCGGCACGGCCAGTTAGCCCAAAAATTTAATTGAATTTATTAGAATTATAATTTTGAGTAGATAATTTAATGGGTATTATTAACGGGTAAAAAAATACTAATAACTGTATTGCTTATCGAGCTATCGGGCCGACAGAGCCCGATAAGTGTTCGGGCCATATCGGGCCGACCCGAAATCAACCTGAACCCGATAAGAATCGGCCCGAACTCGATTTTATCGGGCCGGGCCAGGCTGGGCTATCGGGTCGGGCCAATAATTGTCGGGTCTATCCACAAATATCATGCGCATTTTGAGACTAATTCACAGATTTGACCGACTTAAATTATTAATGAAAGTATTTCATAATTAATTATTTCATTCTGCGTATTCATTTAAATTGCTATTTTTTTGAATGTTTTTAGTTTCAAAAACACCTACAAATTTAAAGAAAAAAATATCATGTTCCAAAATTGATCAATATTTACATATATTAACTTTCGAGAAGAAACTTAAGGGGTGTTTGATATGAGATAATCTAAATGAATTATTAGTCATCTTAGTTAAAATTACTTGGGCCCCATCAGATTACCGCGCTTGATTGAAATAGATTATTGGTAATTTGGATGCCCATGATAATTAGGAATGACACTGGGAAGGGTTTGGGACGGCGAAGTCAATCTTATCCCAAATCCATTAAGAAAACTCAATCCTAAATTCGTCCCAAACCCGTTAGTATTTTGAATGATAATTTCTAAACCCATCCCACTAATTTAACGGGTACCCATCGGGTACCATCTTTTGCCCGTTAACAAATTTGGTCTACAATTTACATACTTATCATAATATCTAAGAATAGTTAACAGAATTTATATATATATAAAATTATTCTACATTCTTATCATAACATCTAATATTATATGACTTATACAAATAGTTTAAAATTATAAAAAATGATTGTAATTAATAGCCGACGAGCTGCTTCTTCGAACATCTGAACTCTTGATGGTGTATTATTATATTATATAATGTGTTAGAAAATAAGGTATATGTAATTAAATATGTTATTGTTGTATCCAAATATTCATGCGAGCGAATGCCTCCAATTGAAGAGATAAATCTAGGCTCCTCTGCCGCGTTGGGTATTTTGGACATCGTTAATTCTTGAGGCGGCTCATCTAATGACATGCTGTCTCGGCCCGATAATTTTTTTTTGAGTTATTTTTAATATAAATCTCTAAAATTCTTTCATTTTTATTATGGATTAAAAAATTGAATGTGTATTATAATAATATAATATTACAAAGCATACTAAAAGAATGAAAGCAATAACGTCCACAAATATCATGCGCATTTTGAGACTAATTCACAGATTTGACTAGACCTGGCAATTATCGGCCCGGCCCGATAGTTCGACCCGACCCGATAAAATCAGGTTGGGGCCGGTTCTTATCGGGTTCGAGCCAATTTTGGCCGGCCCGATATGGCTCGAACACTTATCGGGCTGGGCCGGGCCTAGTATTATCGGGTCGTGCCGACCCGATAGCCCGATAACAAATATGAGTTTTAGCATTTTTTTTACCCGTTAATAATACTCATTAAGTTATCTACTCAAAATTGCAATTCTAATAACTCAATTCTAAAATCTTAATCATTTTCGGGCTAACGGGCCATGCCGGCCCGACATGCTATTTTTTCGTGCCGGGCCGGACAAAATTTTTTTTTGGCCTGAGCCGGCCCGGCCCGATAAATTCAGCCCAACATGATTTGCCGGGCCTAGATTTGACCGACTTAAATTATTAATGAAAGTATTTCATAATTAATTATTTCATTCTGCATATTCATTTAAAGTGCTATTTTAAAGAATGTTTTTAGTTACAAAAACAACTACAAATTTAAAGAAAAAAAATATCTTGTTCCAAAATTGATCAATATTTACGTATATTAACTTTCGAGAAGAAACTTAAGGGCGTTTGATATGAGATAATCTAAATGAATTCTTGATAATCTTAGTTAAAATTACTTGGGCCCCATCAGATTATCGTATTTGATTGAAATAGATTACTGGTAATTTGGATGCCCATGGTAATTAGGGATGACACTAGGGAGGGTTTGGGACGACGAAATCAATATTATCCCAAACCCATTAAGAAAACTCAATCCTAAACTCGTCCCGACTCGTTAGTATTTTGAAGGATAATTTCTAAACCCATCGCACTAATTTAACGGGTACCCATTGGGTACCGCTATTTGCCCGTTAACAAATTTTATATAAACAAATTTGGTCTAATTTACATATTTATCATAATATCTAAGAATAGTTAACAGAATTTATATATATATATATATATATATATATATATATATTCTACATACTTATCATAACATCTAATATTATATGACTTATACAAATAGTTTAAAATTATAAAAAATGATTGTAATTAATAGCTGATAAGCTGCTTTTTCGAATCTCTAAACTCTTGATGGTGTATTGTTATATTATATAATGTGTTAGAAAATAGGGTATATGTAATTAAATATGTTATTATTGTATAATGTATACTTAGCTTTAATTTAAAAAATAAATTATATTGAACTCTAATTAAAAAAATATAATTATCCTATATATGTGGATAATATGAGGGGCATTTTAGTAATTTTATACCTAACGGATTTGGGATGAATTTTAGGTTAAAATCATGAACCCGTCCCAAACCCTACAGGGTTTTTACCTTAAAATTCTATGCTCGTCCCACGACCCAACGGACAAAATCCGCTAATGACCTATTAGGGTATGGGATGGATAAATACTCATTTACACAAATCCACTGCCACCCCTAATGGTAATCTACATTACCACTCAAGTGGTAATCCACATTACCTAGGGATGGCAATGAGTTTGTGTAAATGAGTATTTATCTGTCCCAAACCCTGATATGTCATTAGCGGGTTTTGCCCGTAGGATCGTGGGACGAGTATAGGATTTTGAGGTAAAAATCCTGTAGGGTTTGGGACGGGTCTAGAATTTTAGTCTAAAATCTATCCCAAACCCGTTAAGTATAAAATTACTAAGATACCCTTCATATTATCCAATATATTGGGATAATTATGTCTTTTTACATATACCATATTTTCTAATTCTTAACACATTATATAATATAATAATACATTATTTTAACTTTTAACCTATACCCTAATATGTTGGTCTGTACTCACCCGACGCCTCACGCCTTAGCCATCTGCCCTCACGCCCGTGACCCACCCTCAATCGCTTGCCCTCCTATTGGCTACCGCTCGATCGCTGGCTCGTCGCCCCTCAATCACGCGACGTTGGAGTGCTGGAGGACTGCTTCTCATGATGCCTCTCAACAGCAGCTGACCGCCTCGATCTACTTCTATGATGACTGCTTCTCCCGACTCCTCTCAACAACAGTCGGCTGCTTCGACCTACTTCTCCTGACGTTGCGACGTGGACGCCCCCTCGATCTGATTCTTAGGTTTCCTACTTTTTTATACTTTTTTATACTTTTTTCTTACTTGTTGCATGCAATTATTTATTGTTGATTTTTGTACGAAAGAAGCCATTTTTCTTACTTATTTTCTAATTCTTACATGTCGTCTGCTCTTATTGAATTAGTTAAATTTATTAACGGACGAAAAACGGGTTCCTAGTGGGTACCCGTTAAATTAGTGGGATGAGTTTGAGATTTACTCTTCAAAATACTAACATGTATGAGACGAGTTTAGGATTGAATTTTTTTAATGGGTTTGGGACAGGATTGGCTTCGCCGTCCCAAACCCTCCTCAGTGTCATCCCTAACATTACCAAGAGAGGGGGTGACGATGTGAATTACCAGTAAAGTGGTAATGTTACTTTTTTATTTTTTTAACAAAAACACTCCCAACTAAAATACCTTCTATTGATATAGAAAAAAAATTCTCACATCATCTCATAGTAAATTGGTAATCTCTATTTTTTATTTTTATGTTTTTATTTTATTTTATTTTATTATTTTATTATTTATTTTTTATTTAAGAATATTTTAGTTAAAGATATAAGTTTCTTAGGTATTCTTTTTTATACTGAATAAAGTAACATGGATTACTAGTGAGATTGTCAGATATAATATTATCGATAATTTTAAAAGTGATAATCTATCTAAGTATTAATTTAGATTCCTAATAATCTTAAGTGACAATGTACCTAATGTTCCTTTTTTTTCTATAAACAATAATTTTAGAACATATAAAATTACTTAATTTATTCAACTATTTATTTTTATTTGACCAATATATGTTTACTTATATTAATACTGTCCACCAATCGCCCAACCGGCAAACCCGGTCAAAACTATTGGCGGACCACCAAATTTGACCAGCTTTCCGCGTTGACAGATAAGGATCACCAAATCAAATGTTGAGTCACCGACTCAATCACCGCCAACCTGTACCGTGTCGGTGAAGGAATTGATACGTTTCCCCAACAGCGATCTCTATAAATAGGGGATTAGGACTTGGGGGAACGGATCAAATCGCAGGTAGCGTTCCGTCATCATTCTTTTCTTTATCCGACTTATCTTTTTCTTCGGGTAGCTTTGCTTGGTCAGATGGCAGGATGATTTTGAATTGATTGATCTCGGTAGTATTTCTTCGTTGTAAGGATCGTTGATTTTGAGCCCTCGTCTTGTTGATTCGTCTGATGATCTTCGATTCCATTATGGGTAGCTTCTATTTATCGTATGGTTCGAAGATGTTTATAGACTTTCATGGTTGATCTTGTCAGATGGCAATTGATTTCGATTTGGGTAGCTTTTCTTGGCTTGATGGATTGAGTATTTTTGAGGCCTTGCCTGGTCGATCAAGTAGGTACTGTCTTCGATTTCTTTTTTGGATAACCTCTCTTCGTCTTTTGGATGGAAGGTTTGAGGCATCAGCCGTGGTTGACCTCGTTGGTTTGGTCTGAATCTGTCGGCTTCTCGATGTCATAGTTCTGCATGTGCAAATTTAGTATTCGAATCAGTACTGTAGCTTTTCTTCGTCGCGAGGATCGTTGATTTTGAGCCCTCGTCTTGTTGATTCGTCTGATGATCTTCGATGTCATTTTGAGTAGCTTCTATTTATCGCATAGTTCAAAGATGTTTGCAGGCTGTCATGGTTGATCTCGTCGGATGGTAATTGGCTTCATCTTCGGAAACTTTTCTTGGTCTGATCGATTGAAGATTTTGACGCATCGCGTGGCTGTTCAAGTAGGTACTGTCTTCGATTTCTTTTTTGGATAACCTTTCAACTTTTGGATGGAAGGTATGAGGCATCAGCCGTGGTTGACGTCGTCGAATTGGTCTGAATTCGTTGTCCTCTCGATGTCATAGTTCTGCCCGTGCAAATTTTGTTAAGCATTCGTTATCGATATTGGTAATCTTTCTTCGTTGTAAGGTTTGTTGATTTTGAGCCCTTGTTTTGTTGATTCGTCTGATGATCTTCGATGCCAATATGGGTAGCTTCTATTTATCGTATGGTCCGAAGATGTTTATAAGCTTTTGTGGTTGATCTCGTCGGATGGTAATTGATTTAAGTTTTGGTAGCTTTTCTTGGTCTGATGGATTGAAGATTTTTGAGGCCTTGCCTGGTTGATCAAGTAGGTACTGTCTTCGATTTCTTTTTGGGATAATCTTTCTTCGTCTTTTGGATTGAAGGTGTGAGGCATCAGCGGTGGTTGACCTATTCTGTTCGAAGGTTTATCAAAGTCCTATTTTCTTAGTTGTTCAGTTCAAGGCGTTTGTCGTTCTTGCGATTGCTGAGGTTTATTTGATTAAAGGTTTCGGGGTCTCTGCCGTGGATGATCTTGTCAGTATAATGTGGATTTGTCAGTGTTTAGATTTATAACGATGTCTAATTAATGGTGATTTTGCTCGTTCTGTTAGATTCATCAAAACCCCACTACTCTTGTTGTTTATATATTCAACATGTTGGTTTTTTATTCTATTTCCGAGGCTGATTGAACCAAGATTTAGATGCTTCTGCTGTGGTTCATCTCGTCTGAATATTCTGGATTTCTTTGTGCTTCAATTTTATAATGCTGGCTGTGCAAATGATGTCTGGATTGATGGTGATTTTACTTGGTTTGGTGGATTTCTGAAAAGCCTACTTCGCCACTTGTTTATTTCTTCATCATTTTGGTCAATTTATGCTATTGCTGCGATTGTCTGGTTAATCCTTTTGACTCTTAGAAATATGATGTATGGGTGATTGTACAGTTTAGTGGATAGTTGAGAATATTTTGATCCATCTGCTTGTAGCACTTAAGCTGGAACTGCAATGCAATCCTCACTAAAATATTTTTCTTGTAGGCTGAGCTGTTGTATAGTAATCGTGTATTATAAGTGAATTGAGTTCTTGTGTTGATAAGTTCTCAATTTGTTATGTGTCTCGAGTGTATAGGTATAATTGTTTTAGATGTTGGCATGAATTCACTATCAGAAATTTATCTGGACAGGCATGATAAAATTTATCCCCGATGTGTGGTTTGAAATGGAACTATAAATTTTAGCTGGAGATGTTTTATCCTTGTTAGGTATTTGAAAAACACATTAATTCACCCTTATTTGTTGAAATACTTCTACTCTTGTCATTATTTCTCAATTTACGCAGTTGCATAAGCTATCCTAATAGAAACATATTATTGTGTTATTTTTCTCGTTTTAGTAATTTTGATGATATTTATGTCATTCTAATACAATTTTTATGATGCTTTTTTATTTTGATAATTTATATATAGTAGAAGATCAAAATAGCTCTTATTAATTAAATCCGATAGCTGTAACTAGATAAATCAGTTCGCTCTAGTACAAGATAAAATACAGCATCACAACTATGATTTCTTTGAAATGGTATCTCAATCATGTTGCATATTAAATTACTTCTCTTGATTTTTTTCAATTATCATTTTTCTACAGTATGTTATTTGGCAAATATATATGAACATCTTATCTGTGTCATATTCACCTTCATTTATTTTATAATTCCTATCAGTTGTTTGATGCTTAGGCCAGTTTGTATATTTATTGTAGCATCAGAACAAAAAGTTCTGTTAGAACGATTCTAATATATCAACATGTAGAGATCTTTAAGTTAGTATTTACGTTCAAAATTTCTGGGATCCAGAGTATTTGCTAGTTTGTATAATATTATCAATTTTCTTTTACACTGTTTGTATTAATGTCATGTTGCCATCTAATTCTGAAGTTGAGCAATATTGGTAATGTTATTCCCTAGTTGATGATACTGCTACTAGTCTCTCAGCTTTACTAATTATAGGTTGATCAAATAGGAAGAACAAAAATGGGCCCTCATTGATTCCAGTAATGCATTTTGTTATTCTTGAACAACTGTTCTACTCTTCAAAAATTTTCAATACTTATTCATTACGGTGTTTTTGAAGTGGTTCTCCAATTACTAGTCTTAATATATATAGTTTTTATTTGATGTTTTAATATTAATATTATTTTTTGGATACCCTTTTAAAATATGGATATTGAATATATAGCCATATTTAATTTAATATATCATTTATCCTTATACATATATAAATATAACATACATGCTGTTGTTACCATCAATTTCATTAAAATAAGTTAATTTTTGTAGTTAATAATAGAAAATTTAAATTATTTAATTACATAAAATTGTTAATGCACTAAATACACTCCTAACTAGCTTTGTGACTCGCCAATTACCAGGATATTGTGTGTTTTTTGGTTGGATATGGTGTTGAAAAATTTGATAAAATAGAAGATACAATAGCAGAGACAATATGAGATTAACTTGGTTCAGGGGTTTGACACATGCATCTGTAGTTCGATATATTGTGAAACTTTCTCACAAAATTGAGTTTGGACTGAAACTATATATATATGAAGTTGTCTATGTTTCTTGGTAGCATATGAAGTTCATAAATTTAATCAGATTGCAAAGTTAGTATGGGAGAACTTGCTTCAGGGGATTGACACTTGCATCTTCAGTTTGACATAGTGTGAAGGATATCTTTACTGAGTTTGAACTCAAAAGCCTTTCTGCCTTGTCTATCATTGCCTCCTAACTAGCATTGCCTTGTCTATCATTGCCTCCTAACTAGCATTGGGACTGCATTTACTTGTCTGTGTATATTTCGTGGTAGGATATGGAGTTGACAAATTTAAACAGATAACGGAGACAGTATGGGTGAACTTCGGAGCCTTGACACATGCATCCGTAGTATGATACTTTGTGAAACATTCACACAAATTGAGTTCGACCTCGAACTTTTCTGCCTTATCTATATTCCTTTCTATCATTGCCTCCCTTTTAGATCTATGACTCAGCAGTTGTTTAGCAGTTGTTTTCAAGTGCCTAATACATATTTTTGCATGAACTTACCAGGCTGTGTTTGTTTCTTGGTAAGATATGGAGTTCAAATATTTAATCAGATAACAAAGTTACTATGGGGTAACTTGCTTCAGGGGATCAACACTTGCATCTGCAGTTTGATATAGTGTGAAAGATATCTTTACTGAGTTTGAGCTCAAAAGCCTTTCTGCCTTGTCTATCATTGTTAGCATTGTGACTCTGCATTTACTTGGCTGTGTATGTTTCTTGGTAGGATATGGAGTTGACAAATTTAAACAGATAACAGATAACAGAGACAGTATGGGTGAACTTGCTTCAGGGCCTTGACACATGCATCTGTAGTATGATACTGTGTGAAATATTCACACAAATTGAGTTTGAACTCGAACTTTTTCGCCTTAACTATATTCCTTTCTATCATTGCCTCCTTTTTAGCCCTATGACTCAGCAGTTGTTTAACAGTTGTTTTCAAGTGCCTAATACATATTTTTGCATGAACTTACCAGGCTGTGTATGTTTCTTGGTAGGATATGGAGTTCAGATATTTAATCAGATAACAAAGTTACTATGGGGTAACTTGCTTCAGGGGTTGAACTCATGCATCCGTAATTTGATTTAGTGTGAAGGATATCTTTACTGAGTTTGAACGCAAAATACATATTTTTGCATGAACTTACCAGTCTATCTTTTTTGGAAGGATATGGAGTTCAAAAATTTAATCAGATAACAAAAATTTTATAGGAGAACTTGCTTCAGTGGCTTGACACCTGTACCTGTAGCACAATATCGTTCGAATGATAACTATACTGAGTTTGAACTCAAAAACTTTTCCGCCTTGTCTATTTTTCTTTCTATCACCTCCTAATTAGCTATGTGACTCAGAAGTTGTTTCGAAGTGCCTGAAATACATATTATTGCATGAACTTATCAGGCCGTTTATGTTTCTTAGATTTGGAGTTCCAAAATTTAATCAGATGATACAGATAGCTTGGGAGAACATGCTTCAGGGGATTGACACACATCTGTAGTTCGATATAGTGTGAATTATATCTTTATTAAGTTTGATCTCAAACTTTTCTGGTTTGTTTATATTCCTTTCTATTGAAGCCTCCTAACTAGCTTTGTGACACAGAAGTTATCAGAACATGTGTATTTTTGGTAGGATATGTTGTTGAAAAGTTTGATCAGATAGAAGAGACAATAGCAGAGACAGTATAGGAGAACTTGCTTCAGGGGCTTGACACACGCATCAGTAGTATTTTGTGAAACATTCTTGCAAAATGAGTTTGAACCCAAACTTTATCTTTTTGAACATTGCCTCCTAACTATCTGTGACTTAGCAGTTGTATTCAAGTGCCTGATACTATTTTTGCATGAACTTACGAAGCTGTCTATGTTTCTTGGTGGGATATGAAGTTCATGAACTTAATCAGATTACAAAGTTAGCATGGGAGAACTTGCTTCAGGGGATTGACATTTACATCTGCAATAGTGTGAAGGATATCTTTACTAAGTTTGAACTCAAAACTTTTCTGCCTCACCTATATTCCTTTCTATTTCTACTATGTAGCTTTGGGACTCAGCAATTGTTTTCAAGTGCCAAAAGTACATATTTTTGCATGAACTTACTTACACCGTGTATGTTTATTGGTAGGATATGGAGTTCAAAAGCTTAACCAGATAACAAAGTTTGCATGGGAGAACTTGCTTCAAGGGCTTGACACATGCATCTGTAGTTTGATTGTGAAGGATATCTTTACTAAGTTTGAGCACATGCATCGTTGTTTTTAAGTCCTTGAAATACATAATTTTGCATGGACCTATCAAACACATTTTTGCCATAACTTACCAACCCCTCTTTGATTATTGGTGGGATATGAAGTTTCAAATTTTAATCAGACAACAGCGATGATAGTCTGGGAGAAGTCATTTCAGAGGTTTGACATGCATGTGTAGCAGTGGTATATTAAGAGTTTCTTAAACATGATGTCGTCGTGTTTCATCATACGTTCTTCTTGGCCGTCCTTTATATGATTGCTCCAGTGTAGAGGTTCAGTTGCTTCAAACATTTGTAGAAGTATATACTTTAATATATAATTCTTGGAACATTCCTCTAAAATGGAATATCATGGTAGGGCTTTTATATGAGTTAACTAAGTTTGAACATCCTGCTTAGTGGATTGACACATGCACTTGTAGTACAATATTGTGTGAATATCTTTACTAAGTTTGAACTCGAAAGCCTTTCTGCCTTGTCTGTCATTGCCTCCTAACTGGCTTTGTGACTCAGCAAGCCTTGTATGTTTCTTGGTAGGATAACAAAGACAGTATGGGTGGACTTGCTTCAGGGGCTTGACATATGCATCCGTAGTATGATACTGTGTGAAACATTCACACAAATTGAGTTTGAACTCCAACTTTTCTACCTTATCTATATTGCTTTCTATCATTGCCTCGTTTTTAGCTCTGTGACTCAGCAGTTGTTTAGCAGTTGTTTTCAAGTGCCTATGGAGTTCTCCATATCATTGCCTCGTTTGCATGAACTTACCAGGTTATGTATGTTTCTTGGTAGGATATGGAGTTCAAATATTTAATCAGATAACAAAGTTACTATGGGGTAACTTGCTTCAGGGGTTCGACTCATGCATCTGTAATTTGATTTAGTGTGAAGGATATCTTTAACGCAAAAGTCATATATTTGAATGAACTTACCAATCTTGGTTTCTTGGTAGGATATGGAGTTCAAATATTTAATCAGATAACAAAAATTTTATGGGAGATCTTGCTTCGGTGGCTTGACACCTCTACCTGTAGCACAATATCGTGCGAATGATAACTATGCTTGAGTTTGGACTCAAAAGCTTTTCGGCCTTGTCTATTTTCCTTTCTGTCACTTCCTAGCTAGCTATGTGACTCAGAAGTTGTTTTGAAGTGCCTGAAATACACGATATTGCACAAACTTATCAGGCCGTTTATGTTTCTTGGTAGGATTTGGAGTTCCAAAATTTAATCAGATGATACAGATAGCATGGGAGAGCATGCTTCAGGGGATTGACACACATCTGTGGTTTGATATTGTGTGAATTATATCTTTAATAAGTTTGAATTCAAACTTTTCTGCTTTTTCTATATTCCTTTTTATTGTAGCTTCCCAACAAGCTTTGTGACTCGGCAGTTACCAGGACATGTGTGTTT
Source organism: Canna indica (assembly GCA_034359265.1). NCBI lineage: Eukaryota > Viridiplantae > Streptophyta > Magnoliopsida > Zingiberales > Cannaceae > Canna > Canna indica. Next base: position 2,166,382 of record CP136898.1, on the reverse strand, counting down.
TTTGTTAGGATATGGTGTTGAAAAATTCGAATAGATAGAAGAGACAATAGCAGAGATAGTATAGGAGAACTTGCTTCAGAGGCTTGACACACGCATCTGTAGTACCATACTTTGTGAAACTTCCACACAAAAGTGAGTTTGAACTCAAAGTTTTTATATATATATATAAAGTTGGTTCATTTGTAGGATATGGAGTTTCTAAATTTAATCAGACAACAGTGATGATAGTTTGGGAGAAGTCATTTTAGAGGTTTGACATGTATGCTTAGCAGTGGTATATTAAGATTTTCTTAAACATGATCTCATCGTGTTTCATCATAGGACATTGCCTCGTAACTATCTGTGACTTAGCAGTTGTATTCAAGTGCCTGATACAATTTTTGCATGAACTTAAGAAGCTGTCTATGTTTCTTGGTAGGATATGAAGTTCATGAACTTAATCAGATTACAAAGTTAGTATGGGAGAACTTGCTTCAGGGGATTGACACTTACATCTGCAATAGTGTGAAGGATATCTTTACTGAGTTTGAACTCAAAACTTTCTGCCTCACCTATATTCCTTTCTATTTCTACTATGTAGCTGTGGGACTCAGCAATTGTTTTCAAGTGCCAAAAGTACATATTTTTGCATGAACTTACTTACACCGTGTATGTTTATTGGTAGGATATGGAGTTCAGAAGCTTAACCAGATAACAAAGTTTGCATGGGAGAACTTGCTTCAAGGGCTTGACACATGCATCTGTAGTTTGATTGTGAAGGATATCTTTACTAAGTTTGATCACATGCATCGTTGTTTTCAAGTCCTTGAAATACATAATTTTGCATGAACCTGTCATACACATTTTTGCCATAACTTTCCAGCTCCTCTTTGTTTATTGGTAGGATATGGAGTTTCAAAATTTAATCAGACAACAGTGGTGATAGTTTGGGAGAAGTCATTTCAGAGGTTTGACATGCATGTCTAGCAGTGGTATAATGAGACTTTCTTAAACATGATCTCATCGTGTTTCATCATACGTTCTTCTTGCCAATCCTTTGAATGATTGCGCCAGTCTAGTGGTTCAGTTGCTCTCAAATTACACACAGTATATATACATCAATATATAATTCTTGGAACATTCACCTAATATGGAATATCATCGTAGGGCTTTATATCAGTTAACTACTTGGTTCAGTTTGGAGATCAGTTTGTGCTTGGAATTGTATGGATGAATTTGCTTAGTGGCTTGACACATGCACTTGTACTACATTATTGTGTGGATATCTTTACTGAGTTTGAACTCAAAAGCCTTTCTGCGTTGTCTGTCATTGCCTCATAACTAGCATTGTGACTCAGCATTTACCAGGCTATTTATGTTTCTTGGTAGGATAAGGAGTTGAAAATTTTAAACAGATAACAAAGACAGTATTGGTGAACTTACTTCATGGGCTTGACACATGCATCCCTAGTATGATACTGTGTGAAACATTCACACAAATTGAGTTTTAACTCCAACTTTTCTGCCTTATTTATATTCCTTTTTATCATCGCCTCCTTTTTAGCTCTGTGACTCAGCAGTTGTTTAGCAGTTGTTTTCAAGTGCATAATACATATTTTTGCATGAACTTACCGGGCTGTGTAGGTTTCTTGGTAGGCTAAGAAGTTCAAATAATTAATTAGATAACAAGTTACTATGGGGTAACTTGCTTCAGGGGTTCGACTCATGCATCTATAATTTGATTTAGTGTGAAGGATATCTTTACTGAGTTTGAACGCAAAATACATATTTTTGCATGAACTTACCAGTCTATGTTTCTTGGTACGATATGTAGTTCAGAAATTTATTCAAATAACAAAAATTTCATGGGAGAACTTGCTTCAGTGGCTTGACACCTTTATCTGTAGCACAGTATCCTGCGAATGATAACTATACTGAGTTTGAACTCAAAAACTTTTCCACCTTGTCTATTTTCCTTTCTATCACCTCCTAACTAGCTATGTGACTCAGAAGTTGTTTTCAAGTGCCTGAAGTACACATTATTGCACAAACTTATCGGGTCGTGTATGTTTCTTGGTAGGATTCGGAGTTCCAAAATTTTATCAGATACAGATAGCATGGGAGAAGATGCTTCAGGGGATAGACACACATCTGTAGTTCGATATTGTGTAAATTATATCTTTATTAAGTTTGAACTCCAAGTTTTCTGCTTTCTCTATATTCTTTTCTATTGTAGCCTCCTAACTAGCTTTGTGACTCGGCAGTTACCAGGACATGTGTGTTTTTTGGTAGGATATGGTGTTGAAAAATTTGATCAGATAGAAGAGACAATAGCAGAGACAGTATAGGAGAACTGGCTTCAGGGGCTTGACACATGCTATCTTTTTGAACATTGCCTCCTAACTATCTGTGACTTAGCAGTTGTATTCAAGTGCCTGATACATATTTTGCATGAACTTACGAAGTTGTCTATGTTTCTTGGTAGGATATGAAGTTCAATAATTTAATCAGATTACAAAGATAGTATGGGAGAACTTGCTTCCGGGGATTGACACTTGCATCTGCAGTTTGATATAGTGTGAACTGTGAAGGATATCTTTTTCTGAGTTTGAACTCAAAACTTTTCTGCCTTACCTATATTCCTTTCTATGCCTACTATGTAGCTGTGGGGCTCAGCAATTGTTTTCAAGTGCCAGAAGTACATATTTTTGCATGAACTTACCACATCATGTATGTTTATTGGTAGGATATGGAGTTCAAAAGCTTAACCAGATGACAAAGTTTGAATTGGAGAACTTGCTTCAAGGGCTTGACAAATGCATCTCTAGTTTGATTGTGAAGGATATCTTTACCAAGTTTGATCACATGCATCGTTGTTTTCAAGTCCTTGAAATACGTAATTTTGCATGAACCTATCAAACACATTTTTGCCATAAATTACCAGTCCCTCTTTGTTTATTGGTAGGATATGGAATTTCAAATTTTTATCAAACAGTAATGATAGTTTGGGAGAAGTCATTTCAGAGGTTTGACATGCATGTCTAGCAGTGGGTATATTAAGAGTTTCTTAAACATGATCTCATCGTGTTTCATCATAGGTTCTTCTTTGCTGTCCTTTGTTTGATTGATCCAGTCTTGAGGTTCAGTTGCTCTAAAATTACACAAACTATATACACTAATATATATTTCTTGGAACATTCTCCTAATATGGAATATCATGGTAGGACTTTTATACCAGTGAACTACTTGGTTCAGTTTTGAAATCAGTTTGTGCTTGCAATTGTGTGGATGAACCTTCTTAGTGGACTGACACATGCCCTTGTAGTACAATATTGTGTGAATATTTTTACTAAGTTTTAACTCAAAAGCCTTTTTGCATTGTCTGTCATTGCCTCCTAACTAGCATTGTGACTCAACATTTACCAGGTCCTGTATGTTTCTTGGTTGGATATGGAGTTGAAAAATTTAAACAGATAACTGAGACAGTATGGGTGAACTTGCTTCAGGGGCTTGACACATGCATCCGTAGTATGATATTGTGGGAAATATTCGCACAAATTGAGTTTGAACTCGAACTTTTCTACCTTATCTATATTCCTTTTTATCATTGCCTTCTTTTTAGCTCTGTGACTCAGCAGTGGTTTAGCAGTTGTTTTCAAGAGCCTAATACATATTTTTGCACGAATTTGCCAGGCGTATATTTCTTGGTAGGATATGGAGTTCAAATATTTAATCAGATAAGAAAGTTACTATGGGGTAACTTGCTTCAGGGGTTCGACTCATGCATCTATAATTTTATTTATTGTGAAGGATATCTTTACTGACTTTGAACGCAAAATTCATATTTTTGCATGAACTTACCAATCTATGTTTCTTGGTAGGATATGGAGTTCGAAAATTTTATGAGACAACAAATTTTTTATGCAAGAACTTGCTTCAGTGGCCATACACCAGTACCTGTAGCACAATATCATGCGAATGATAACTATACTTGAGTTTGAACTCATAAACTTTTCTGCCTTGTCTACTTTCCTTTCTATCACCTCCTAACTAGCTACGTGACTCAGAAGTTGTTTACAAGTGCGTGAAATACACATTATTGCACAAACTATGTGACTTTGGGTGAAAAATTTAAATAGAGACTATGGGTGAACTTGCTTCAGGGGCTTGACACATGCATCTGTAGTATGATACTGTGAAACATTCACACAAATTGAGTGTGAACTCCATCTTTTCTGCCTTATCTATATTCCTTTGTATCATTGCCTCGTTTTTAGCTCTGTGGCTCAGCAGTTGTTTAGCAGTTGTTTTTAAGTGCCTAATACATATGCACTTAAAAAGCTAGGCTGTGTATGTTTCTTGGTAGGATATGGAGTTCAAATATTTAATCAGATAACAAAGTTACTATGGGATAACTTGCTTCAGGGGTTCTCATGCATTTGTAATTTGATTTAGTGTGAAGGATATCTTTACTGAGTTTGAACGCAAAATACATATTTTTGCATGAATTTATCTGTCTATGTTTCTTTGTAGGATATGGAGTTCAAAAATTTAATCAGAGAACAAAAATTTTATGGGAGTATTTGCTGCAGTGGCTTGACACCACAATATCGTGCGATTGATAACTATACTGAGTTTGAACTCAAAAACTTTTCTGCCTTGTCTGTTTTCCTTTCTATCTCCTCCTGACTTGCTATGTGACTCAAGTTGTTTTCAAGTGCCTGAAATACACATTATGCACAAACTTATTAGTCCGTGTATGTTTCTTGGTAAGATTTGGAGTTTAATCAGATGATACAGATAGCATGGGAGAACATGCTTCCAGGGATTGACACACATCTGTAGTTCAATATTGTGTGAGTTCTTTACTAAGTTTGAACTCCAACATTTCTGCTTTGTCTTTATTCCTTTGATTGTAGCTTCCTAACTAACTTCGTGACTCGGCAGTTACCAGAACATGTGTGTTTTTTGGTAGGATCTGGTGTTGAAAAATTTGATCAGATAGAAAAGACAATAGCAGAGACAGTATAGGAGAACTTGCTTCAGGGGCTTGACACACGTGTGTGTAGTACGATATTATATTTTTGAACATTGCCTCCTAACTATCTTTGACTTAGCAGTTGTATTCAAGTGCCTGATACATATTTTTGCATGAACTTATGAAGCTGTCTATGTTTCTTGGTAGGATATGAAGTTCATAAATTTAATCAGATTACAAAGTTAGTATGGGAGAACTTGCTTCAGGGGATTGGCACCTGCATCTGCAGTTCTATATAGTTTGAAGGATATCTTTATTCTTTACTGAGTGTGAACTCAAAGTTTTTCTTCCTTTCTATGCCTACTATGTAGCTGTGGGACTCAGCAGTTGTTTTCTAGTGCCGAAAGTACATATTTTTGCATGAACTTACCACACCATGTTTATTGTTAGGATATGGAGTTCAAAAGCTTAACCAGATAACATTGTTGGCATGGAACAACTTGCATCAAGGTCTTAACACTTGCATCTGTAGTTTGATTGTGAAGGATATCTTTACTATGTTTGAACATATGCATCGTTGTTTTCAAGTCCATGAAATATATAGTTTGCATTAACCTTTCAAACACATTTTGCCATAACTTACCAGCCCCTCTTTGTTTATTGGTAGGGTACGGAGTTTCAAATTTTAATCAGACAACAGTGATGATAGTTTGTGAGAAATCATTTCAGAGTTTTGACATGCATTTCTAGCAGTGATGGTATTTTGGGAGAAGTTATTTCAAAGGTTTGACATGCATGTCCAGCAGTGGTATATTAAGAGTTTCTTAAACATGATCTCATTGTGTTTCATCATAGGGTCTTCTTGGCTGTCCTTTGTATGATTGCTCCAGTCTAGAGGTTCAGTTGCTCTAAAATGATACAGTATATACTATATACATCAATATATAATTCTGTGAACATTCACCTAATATGGAATATTATGGTAGGGCTTTTATATCAGTTAACTAGGTTATGGGATATATTAGATTTTTCTTCATATATGATAAACATTATCTCCTTGCAATATTATGATTTGAGGCTTGCTCATAATTCATTATCATATTCTTTTGTTGGTTAATCATATGAGATCTGAAAGAATATGTCTAAGAATATGAGATCTATTTGGTTCAGTTTCGAGATCCGTTTGTGCTTTCAATTTGTTGACGTCGGACAATTAATTTCTAAGTAGGGGACACATAGGATCTATTGGATTTTTCTTCATATATGACATACATTATCTCCTTGCAATATTATGATTTGAGGCTCTCTCATAATTCATTGTCATATTGGTTTGTTGGTTAATCATATCAGATCTGGAAGAATATGTCTAAGGAGGAGTGTTGAATCGTTTATTGGTAATATGACCGAGGCTGGGGACCTCTTAAATGGTATTTGTCAAGGCCAGATGTATTCCATTTTGTGTAGGCCAGATATTTTTCTTAGTATTTACTGAGGTATGTTGTATAGGCCTGATTTTGGATTTAAACTAGTGGAATTCTGTGATCTTCTAAATGTCAAGTTACTAAGACAGCAGGTTTAGGTTGTTGACATTTGGTTTCTAGTTGCTATTATTTGATCAATTATTGTATTCCAGATTCCTTTAGCTGCTGATAGCTGGGTGTATTGGTTATCCATTCTTTTCATCGCTGCCTGGACTAAATATTAGCTAGAGGGTGATTTGGTTTGTCCCTTCTCTAAGCTGGTTTCTTTATGTTCATTTTTGGCTGTTGCGATTGGCTCTCCACTAGTGAAGTAGGTGTTTTAACTGTCTAGTTATATCATATTTTACTGCTTTACCTTGACACTGGAATTATCTTATTTTCTATTTCATTTGTTGGTTTTCAGATTTATTGGCTTTGAGTAATACATCAAATAATTACCTCGATTCAATAGTGAGATCTACATTTTGTTGGTTGGTCCATGAAGAAGGATGATTGATAACTACAACAATATTGTGCATTGGCTGATCCATCAGGGAGATAGTATTTTGTCAGATCTGTCGAGGAACCCCATATTTTATCTTCTTCAGTATTATGTTTTGCATGTCTGATGTAGGAATATCTGATTTTATGTTGTATGCAGTTTCACGTTTCTGTTATTATGTTGTTTGCAGTTTCATGTTTCTGATATCCTAATCAGCTAAGTGTGGAGTTCAATAATTTTTCAGATTTATTTGGAATCACATAATTAAGAAAATGATGCTTTAGAATTCAAATGATTGCTGCAGTTCGCTAGTCTGGAATGTTGATAACTAATTTGGTATGACCATCCTTCTACAGAAGACCTTGTAACTTGGTGCCGCCTAACAAATGTTACCAGCCACTTTGCATGTATCAAGCCAATTTTCATTTGTTTCATTCATGGGGTTGTTTATGGTAAGTGTAGTTGGCTTACTGTTCCTTGTATTTAATTCTTGGATAGCCATTGCTGGACTAATTATATTCTCCTTTTGACTAGTCTTCCTTCAGTTGCGTGGTCTACTTGGTGATTTGGTAGGTTAGATGCAGTTGTCTAGCGTTTATTCTTTACATATAGGTTTTGCGTCTTCTCTCTTGCTGGCATGATATTCGTATGTTACAATAATAACTTATATGTTCTTCTTGGCTGCTGCTGCTTGTGATATAGGTATCATATATTAGATTGTACTGCTAATTAATAAGGTTGCTTGAGAGGTAGAAAACAGAGGTTGCTAATTAATAAGATACAAGATGTCTATTTCTTCTTTGTACTGCTAATTATTAGTATTAGACCCAGCTTCTGCATTTGTTGTCCTTTGTAGGTGTTCCTAACTCCTTATTTGCCAGTTGAGTTGTTTATATCAAGAAAATTATTCCATAAGTTGTCTAGTTAAAAATGAAGTTTGATTCGCTTAAATATTGTTGTAGGGTGAAAATGAGGATATTGATTGTATGTGAAATTGCTGTTGCTGGTTGTTTTTGTCTTTTGATGCGATCAAACATATTTCACAACGTGCTTAATTTAGTTTTCTTTCTTAAAAACTAGCTTAACACTGCCATTGCCGGTCCCAAGCCCGGATGAGAAAACGTGGAGGGAGCTGAAAAAGGTTTGTGAATGTAAATTTTGGTGTTAGAGTTGTTATTCCAAATTTTATTATCATCTTTTCAGATTTGTTGCAAAATGGTGTATAGTATTGGATGAAGACTGTCCTCTCTGTTCTGGGATCAAAGAATCACATCTTCATCTTTTCTCAGAATGCGATTTCACTTCAGCTGGATGAACTTTTTTCCTTTCGGGTTTACATATTCCGTTCTTCCATATCTTCACACCCGCTCAATGCTCTAGAAACTGCTCGAGTTCATCCCTCTTCCGAGACAAACTGAAGCTAACTCTGATATGGTGTTGGTTCATATGGTTCGAACGCAACTCCCGTATATTCAAAGAGCGACGATCTTCCCCTCAATCATTGGCTGCTGCGGCTGCAAGTTTCCTTGATTGTTGTATCAAATGTCTTTCATGACATTAGGTTGTAGGCCTATGGCCATACTATATTTATCGATTTTAGACTTACTTTTATCTCTTCTCCCTCTCACCTGTAATCTTTTCAACCCTCTTGAATAAGATTCCAGGTATTCAAAGTTCAAAAAAAAAAAAAAAATCTTTTCAGATTTGTTGCCATCTGTCAGTTCCGAGAGATTTTGAAATTCTATTGTAATTTTTCCACTCAATATTGGATTCAGTCTTTCTCCAAAACAGCTATGCCCATGTACCATGAATTAGTACGGATTGAAAGGGTGTTACAGGCGGTAAATTGCTTTGATCAGGTCGATGATTAATGTTCCTTTATATTGTATGGTTGATTATGTTAACCATCTACTTTATTCTCGTCGGACTATATAATAAAAGCTACTGTATTATGTTCTAATTGGTCCTAGCTAATTTGAAAATTAATTACCGTTCTTCAACTTCCACGCGGATTCATCGAGAGCATGGTTAGCATAAGTTCATATATAAAATTATTTTTTCTACATCTTCGAAACATAAAAATATTTTCTGGGTAATTATCCAAATCTATATTTTAGATTTTTCATATTTATAATATAAATTTGAATTTTCTCATATTCATAATTAAATGGACAAAATTTAAAATTTATCATTCTTTTCAAAATATAATTTATTTACTAATTAAATATTATTCTATAAATCTTTAAATGACTCAAAATAAATATTTATTTTTTTTATTCATAATTTATTTTTTTCAGCAATTCATATTAATATTATAGTAGATGAAAATTTATTTTAGTGATTAATAATATTATTTTCCATTTTTTTAAAAAAATTATATCCTTGTTAAGTAAAATGCAACATAAATTAATTTTTTAACAATTCTTGTAATATTTTTTTTAGTGCCTAAAAAAATTATTAGTAACTAAATTTTTTAATTTTTTAGTGCAAAAATCTTTAAATGCATAAATTATATACTATTTTTATTTATAGTAATTTTCCACTATAATAATAATAATAATAATAATAATAATAATTTTGGTTACTAATAATTTTTTTAGGCACTAAAATAAATACTACTATGATTATTAAAAAATTAATTTACGTTGCATTTTACTTAACAAGTGTACAATTTAAGCACTTAGAGATAAAAAAATAATATTATTAGCTACAAAAACAAATTTTTATTTACTATAATATTAATATGAATGGGTGAAAAATATATATTATAAATTATTATTATTATTTATTTTGAACCACTTAGAGATTTTTAGAAACGTCTTTGATTAATAAAAGAAAACTATATTTTGAAATGAATGACAAATTCAGAACTTTGATCATGTAGTTATGAATTTGAGAAAATCTAAATTCATGTTATGAATTTGGAAAAATCCCATGTCAAAATTGTAAAATTATAAAAAAATTCACTTCAGCGAAGGTCAGATAAAAAATTTGGGTAAATTTCATTTTACCTAATTTTTCGTCATTTTCGTCATTTTATCTCTTTTAAATAATTTCCATACTTTCTTGTGATTTTATCAAATGCTATAATCATGGATCAAATTCAAGATTTATTGAAATTATACCTGATCTAGTGAGTCGATAATTTTGTTATGCTATAAGCTTTAGTGAGTCGATAATTTTGTTACGTTATCACAATTATGAACGCTTATATCGTAGCCAATTGTGACTAATACAATTGGTGACAACAACTTATGCGTTATTTAGAGATTTGGGATTTAAATCCCAGTCAAATTGTTTAGCGTGGTTTTTCTAAAATTTACACAGTATAGTATTGTACTCACTATATATGTTTATAATGTTGATTTATTTATTCTTACGTGCCGCAAGAGATCTTAGAGCGCATACTAGTATACCAATTAATATAAATTAATATATTATCAAATATAAAATACTTTGAAAATTTCAATTATACTCATAATTTTCATTTTTCTCTCCAAAATTCAAAAACCCTAAAAACGACTCTCCCAAATCCGTCATTCTCTTATCCTCCCTCTCCGTCCTCCTTCCTTCCCCGCCCCCACGAGCACCCCTACATATTGTTTTCAAGTGTTTTCAAGTGCCAAAAGTACATATTTTTGCATGAACTTACCACACCATGTATGTTTATTGGTAGGATATGGAGTTCAAAAGCTTAACCAGATAACAAAGTTCGGGAAAACTTGCTTCAAGGGCTTGACACATGCATCTGTAGTTTGATTGTGAAGGATATCTTTACTAAGTTTGATCACATGCATCGTTGTTTTCAAGTCCTTGAAATACATAATTTTGCATGAACCTATCATACATATTTTTGCCATAACTTTCCAGCTCCTCTTTGTTTATTGGTAGGATATGGAGTTTCAAAATTTAATCAGACAACAGTGATGATAGTTTGGGAGAAGTCATTTCAGAGGTTTGACATGCATTACTCAAAAGCCTTTCTTCCTCCTAACTAGCATTGTGACTCAGCATTTACCGGACTGTATGTTTCTTGGTAGGATATGGAGTTGAAAAATTTAAACAGATAACAGAGACAGTTTGGGTGAACTTGCTTCAGGGGCTTGACACATGCATCCGTAGTATGATAATGTGTGAAACATTCACACAAATTGAGTTTGAACTCCAACTTTTCTACCTTATCTATATTCCTTTCTGTCATTGTCTCCTTTTTAGCTCTGTGACTCGGCTGTTGTTTAGCATTTGTTTTCAATTGCCTGATTCATATTTTTGCATGAACTTACCAGGCTGTGTATGTTTCTTGGTAGGATATGGAGTTCAAATATTTAATCAGATAACAGAGTTACTATGGGTAACTTGCTTCAGGAGTTCGACTAATGCATTTGTAATTTGATTTAATGTGAATGATATCTTTAATGAGTTTGAACGCAAAATACATATTTTTTGGATGAACTTACCAATCTATGTTTCTTGGTAGGATATGTAGTTCAAAAATTTAATCAGATAACAAAAATTTTCTGCAGATCATTTCAGAGGTTTGACATGCATGTCTAGTAGTGTTATATTAAGAGTTTCTTAAACATGGTCTCATCGTGTTTCATCATACGTTCTTCTTGGCCGTCCTTTATATGAACACGTCTCAAATTTAGCTTATGCACTGTTGGACACGCATGCATGACAGTTGGATATGCCGTACAAAAAACTAAGTTACTAACATATTTTTCTAGTAGTTACTTACAAAGCCTGCCGGCCCTGCCCCTCAAATCAACCCTGGTTAGAAATAATGGTTGTATTTCTTATTGTTTTTTTTTGAAGTAAAGCATTGTATTCAATTCATGAGTAAGAATAGAATACACAAGGGGGGAGAATCATAAAACATGAAAACCAAAAATATAAAAATAAAAAAGAAAACATAGTCAACACCACAAATTCATAATCCACCTCAAACAACCATATTAAATCATTTTGTAAGTGTTGAGGAATGATAACATGGAGCTAGTGAGATCGATCAGCCCCCGTGCATTACTTTCGAAGCATCTTCTATTCCTTTCACACCAAATGAACCAACACCATACCAAGAGAATGCGAGCCCGAGGTAGGTTTGCTCGGTTCTCCTGGGATATCCCACTGTTGATCTCCCAGCGTCCACGTCGGATCAAAGAAAGGAAATTTCATTTGGTTGAGATAATGCATCCACGATAGCTGAGAGAATTGGCATTGACTGAATAAATGATCATGCGTTTCCGGTTCAACCTCACATAGCAGGCAAACCTCATCTAGGTTCATCCCCCAACTGACCAACCTATCTCGCGTTAGGAGTCTTTTCCGAACCCAAATCCAGCCGAAAATCGAAATTTTTGGGGGAATATCGGGTTGCCAGATGAGACGATGTGCAGGGTCAACCATTCCTCGAAAACTCAACATCCTGTATAGAGACTTGGTAGAGTACTGTTTATTGGCCGTCCATTTCCAATATACAATATCATCGTCATTTTGATCCTGGATACCTTCAAGCATATGTTTCAAAACCTGAAGTTGTGAAGGGTCCATATAAGTTGAAAAGGATATGCTCCAGGCTTGGAAATTTCCATGTTCATTAAGAGTCCTGGCCTCCATAATGGTGATATTAGGATGTGTAGTGAATCTGTACAACTCCGGAAATCTCATTGATAGACTTTCACTTCCACACCAAGGTGCATGCCATAGCTTGATTCCCATTCCCGCTCCAATGGAGTAAGAAACGCTGCTTCTGAACAACGACTGCAATTTAAGAATATTTCTCCAGATTGGAGAAGCTTGTTGACCATGCCATTCCTCAAACCAATCCCAAGCGTCAGCTGGATCTCCCCGAATTAAATCTATCCATTAAAGGTCGGAACGAGATAAGAATTTCCAAAGCCACGAACCAAGACGCGCGAGATTGTGTTTGTACAAATCCAGGATTCCAAGGCCTCCTTCCGACCGGGGACAAGTGATCGAATCCCATTTGATTAAGCATTTTCCTTTTGAAGAAGTTAAGTCATTCCCTGTCCAAAAGAATTTCCTACGCCGTCTATCGATCTTCTGGATAACCCAAGCAGGTGCCTTGAAGATGGATAACATGTAGCTTGGGCCGCTTGTAATCGTGCTATTTATGAGAGCAAGCCTCCCTGCGCGAGAAAGAAGATTTCCTTTCCATCCGCTAAGCCTCTTATCAATCCGACCGATGAGAGGATACCAATCAGCTTTAAGAAGACCCCCAATCCGAAGAGGAAGACCAAGATATGAAAAAGGGAATGATCCTGAAGAGAAACCAAAGAAGTTCGCAATTTCCTGAGAAGCCGCCTCATTTCCTTGTAAGTGAATGACACAGGTCTTATTTGGATTCGCCTCAAGCCCCGAGGCCAAACCAAAGCAACGCAAGAGGAGTCTGAGATTATATAAAGCTGCTTCGTTGTTGGATGAGAAGATGATCAAATCATCTGCAAATAAAGAGTGCGAAACACCACCAGGAAGTCGACCTCTGAGAACACCCCCAAGCATGCCATTCTCTGTACCCCTATCAATAAGCTTGGAGAGACAATCAATTGCAAGATTGAAAATATAAGGCGATAAGGGGTTACCCTGTCGTACTCCCTTTCTATGACGAAATGAGTTTGATGCTTCTCCATTTATAAGAAGTGAAGAATCCGTGATAAGCAAATTTTTTATCCATGCGATCCACCGAGATGAGAATCCCCTAGCAAGTAACATCCGAAAAATGAAATCCCAACGGAGGGAGTCAAAAGCCTTATGGAAGTCTACCTTGAATAGAAAGCCGTCCTCCTTCTCTTTGTGGCATCTCCAAACGGTTTCATGGACATTGAGAAAACAGTCCAATGAACTTCTTCCCGCAGTGAAGGCCCCTTGTTGTTTACCAATGAGGTCATTCATGAGTGGTTTAATCCTACGAGCAAGAGTCTTTGAAAGAATCCGGATAATACTATGTTCAAGACTAATAGGACGGAAGTCCCTCATATCCCGTGTCCCCTCCTTTTTAGGAATCAGTATAATAAAAGCCTTGTTAACCCTTCGAATCTTATCCGGATGTAAGAAGAATTCCGAGAAGATAGCAATAATATCAGCTTTAATGACCTCCCAAAAGTGTAGGAAAAACTCATTCGGTAAACCATCCGGTCCCGGCGATTTACTCGTACCCATTTCGCGAATAGATTGGAGTATTTCGGCTTCAGAGAAGGGCTCATCTTGATCCTGAAAAAAGGAAGAGTGTTCCATTTGGAAAGAATCCCAATTGATGTCCAACACGCAAGGCGTGGAGCTTCCGAGAAGCGAAGAGTAATATCCTCTGAATGCGCTCCTGATTGCTTCATGTTCAGTGATTGTGCCAAGGGAAGTATCAATAGCCGAAATCCATTTTGCTTTCTTAGAAAAGGATGCCCATTGGTGGAAGAACCGAGTATTCCGATCTCCAAGATTCACCCATCTTATTTTTGCTCGTTGTCTCCAATACGAGTCTTCATCTCCATAAAGAGTATCCAGTCTATGCTTTGCCTCACGGAATGCCAAGAGTTCTTGAGAGTTGAGGCCATCAGAAGCATCTTTTCTATTGAATAGAGCAACTTGATTCTCCAATTCGAGTCGAGACTTCCGCAATTCCTTGTGGGTGGTTGCAGCCCATTGTCGTAAGACTTTTCGAAGTGTTCTCCATCTAGAAATCCAGCTATCGAGGCCCAATGAGTTCGGATGCGAGTTCCGCCAACCAATTGAAATAATCTCCTTGAAAGCACTTCGATGGAACCAGTGAAGTTCCATGCGGAATAGACCAGATTTGGTCATGGCTGAATTCTGAGATTTGAAGTGCAGGAAATGGTGATCGGATAGCTTCGAGTCACCTCCTTGCACAGCAGCCATAGGAAATATTTGTGAAGCCGACAATGAAAGGAGAACTCGATCAAGTTTGGCAAGGCGAGCGGGTGACTGACCATTACTCCAAGTGAATTGAAGCCCCGCCGTCGGTAAGTCAATGAGGCAAGAGTTCGCAATGATTCTTGAAAATTTATGAGAGTCGCGAACATTGCCCGTGCAATTGAGTCTCTCATGAGTCCCCAAGGTCACATTGAAGTCGCCTCCCAAAATTAACGGTTCGGCACAAGAGATAATAAAAGTCGATAACTCTTTAAAGAAACCAGATCTTGCATCATGATGAGGAGGACCATAAACCGAAGCAATCCACAGCCTAGTCCCAGTGAGTTTGAACGTCAAAGAAGCAGCGAGAATGAATTGGCCACTGTATGAATCATCCATTACCCAAAGATCATCATTCCAAGCAAGAATTTGACCTCTCGCAAGTCCAACTGCATCCAGCGCAATAAAAGCACAGTTCTTGAAACCACACAGTTGTTTGATAGTGAGAGAAGAAATTGATTTCAATTTAGTTTCTTGCAATGCAAGGATTGAACATTTAGAATCCTGACAAGTGCGCTTGCACATATACTTCTTAGAGGGGCGAGAAATACCCCTTACATTCCAAAATAGAATCCCAAAAGAAGGTACAGACATGAGAACAATAACCACCTACAGCTGAAATTTCTGAAACAGACACTCAGACCTTTCCTCCGAGCACATTTGCAAGTTCCCCCTCGAGGTTCTGCGGTGGAGAGACGCTGATAAAACCCAAGGCCGAGGTCTGTTCCTCAATTGAAAGGTGGCTTAGTTCGGTGATCATCCTAGTCGCTCGGAGTCCGAGTGCCGGCGATGACGACGCCGACGAGTCCACCCTCGAGGAGGGCCCCGCATTATGGCTGAACTCAAGGAGTCGAGCTTTGCGCTCTGCCGCTCGCTTGAGACAGTCACCCTTACTAGCTGAGGCCTGAAGGCGCAAGCTCCTCCTGAGGATACGACCCTTTGCTGATGAAGGAGTGTTGACCTTTCGCCGGTTGTAGGTGATAAACTGCGCAGGGGGAGGAGATGTTTTCAAGAGGGACTCTCCAGGTGCAGTGGAGCCCGTCGGGGAGAGCAGCAGCTCCTCGAGAGTGCCCTCATGATCCAAGGGAAAAGAAATGGGCACAAACCCGCTAACAGTAAGAGTAGAGCCAGGCGGGATAGAGGGATATCCCGCCCGCCGCTGTTGATCCCCGAAATTAGAGGGTGCAGGTAGTTCCATTAAGGATCGATCCGCATGAGACTTTGTGCGGGACCCGACTTTACCAACATTAAAGACATTACAATCTGATCTAGGTAAAGCACCGAGGATCCCTAGCGTGAGTTGAAGTGCCATTTTCAAATGCACAGCTGTGAAGGCATTCAAAGCACCGTCTCCGTTGATGTCCTTGTTGATCTGACGTGCATCCGAAGAGGGGATCTGCAGCGCCGAACAATTAATGCAAGGCTGGGAGGTGTCCGTCTCGGGCCCCACCCCCTGCAGCAGTGCAGAGGACTCAAGAGAAGCGTCACCTTGCGTCGACAAGACCGACGGCGGAGCAACAGCACCAGCGTCGCCCGGCGATGAGGAATCAATAGTTGATTTGATACGGTCATACACCTTTGACACCGGAACGATCCCCACCGAGAGATCCGCCTGAGGAGCAAACTCGCCAGTCGAGGAGTTGTTCCCTCCGCCGGAAGCTCCAGAAGAAGGAGGCAGAGAGACGGAGGGAGGAAGATGGCGATCAGAAGTTTCCGGTTTAGAAGATCGGGGACCATCCGGATCTTCCTCCTCCGAAGGGTCACTGGTTGGTTCATCACGGTCGCCAAAGATCCAGAAATGCCATGCAATCCGGATTGAAACTTCATGACGGCAACATGCATCATCCACCAGAACCAGAAGAGGGATACGAGCTAAATCATTAGTGCGTATTTGAACCCGGCATGCAGGGAACTCTTGCCATCGGAGGGAGCTCTCGTCGACGGCGTCCATGGCTCCGAAGCTACTCACCAAGGCCGTGAGCGCGTCAGTATTCCAGTAGACCATAGGCAGCCCCAAAAGTTCGAGTCCGACCTTAAGTTCGGGAGCAGGTATAATGGCAGAAGGCACCTCCGGTCGCCAATCTTCGATGTCCAGAACCACCTCGTCCCATTGCACACGACGCAGCCGGAGCAGAGTATTTTTGTAGTAAGACTTAGGATGCTCCGCGGTGGTGATGAGGAAACTCCCGTCCGGAAAGCGTCGTTGACGCCAATGGTGCAAGTGGGTGTCCGCGTCTCTGAATCTTCTGGCGAGAAAACCGGCGATGTCAGCTCTCTCACCCAAGTGCCCTCTGACCCGCACAGTTAAACATCGAGTGCCAAGATACTTTGCTCGACGGTAGATGGAATCAGAGTTAGGCATGAAGACATTTAAAACAGGGACACGTTCAACCATGTTGGTGCGCGAAGCGATAGGAGCCTCAGAGCGAACGACCTGCTTAACATCCAGCATGCTCAGCTCCTTGCCCTTAAAAGAATGCGAAGGTGAAGAAGAAGAAGAAGAGCAGGGCAATGAGGTCCGGGCAGTAGAGTTGTTGGGCATTGAAGCGGGAGAATGAATGCTCCGAGCTGAGCTTGGTACTGTTTTCAATGAAGCCCGTCCACTAGGAGGAGTAATGGTCTTGCAATCAATACCCAGGTGCCCTACTCCTCTACATTTGAAGCATCGCTGTCTATTCCGGCATTGAAATCCCAGATGTCCCTCACGAAAACAGCGGAAGCATTTACCTTCTTGTTTGAGACGGGCGAAGAAGGAATCAAAGGAGGTTTGTAAGCGATCCTCCTCCTGAGGAGGTGCTGAGCTCCGGCTCCTCGGAGAAAAGAAGGAAGTGGGATTGACCTTGAGGACCTCCGCGAACGATCTACCAGAGGGAATCCATCGGGAGGCGGAAGGTTTGGGTGCGTCGGCAAAGGAGACTGATTTGCGAGCGCTCTTACTGCGCACCGTTTGCCACTCACCTGTCGCCGCTCCGCCACTCACATGCATGATGGAACTTTTTTAAATGTATTTCTTATTGTTACTTTTGTTGCTTTGTATTTAACATTTGGATTATTAGTATTAGACCCGGCTTGAGCATTTATTGTTCTTTGTAAGTGTTCCTAACTCCTTATTTGCCAGCTGTGTTGTTTATATCAAGAAAATTGTTTCATAAGTTGTCTAGTTAAAAATGAAGTTCGCTTCGGTTAAATGTTGTTCTAGGGTGAAAATGATGTTATTGATTGGATGTGAAAATGCTGCTGCCGGATGTTTTTGTTTTTTGATGAAACCAAACATGTTTCACAATGTGCTTAGTTTAGTTTTCTTTCTTAAAAACTAGCTTAACACTGCCATTGCCGGTCCCAAGCCCGGATGAGAAAACGTGGAGGGAGCTGAAAAAGGTTTGTGAATATGAATTTCGGTGTGAAGTTTGTTATGAGAGCATGCTATTCCAAATTTTATTATCATCTTATCAAATTTGTTGCCATCTGTCAGTTCCGAGAGATTTTAAAATTCTATTGTAATTTTCCCACTCAATATTGGATTCATAGTCTTTTTCCCATGTACCATTAATTAGTATGGATTGAAAGGGTGTTACAGGCGGTAAATTGCTTTGATTAGGTCGATGATTAATGTTCCTTTATATTGCATAGTTGATTATGTTAGCCATCTACCTTCTTCTCATCAGAGTATATAGTACTTGCTATGCAAGGTGTGCCTGTTCTAATAATAAAAGTCACATGTATCTACTGTTTTTTCAGAAAAAAAGGATATATAGGCTAATAAGCCTGGGGTAAATCTGAATACAAAATAGTATCGAGCTCAGATGGGCGGATAGAGGTTCAAACAGAGAACTCTTTCTGGATTTTAGCTGTCTTTGCTGCCCGATGTGCAACTTTATTTGTCTCTCGATTTATATAAGAAACATTGATATTTGCAAAGCTGCTAAGAAGAGAAGAAATGCTATGAAATAGAGCCTTGTGCCGCCAAGGTTGGAGAGTTTGTTGTTCAATATACTTACTAGAGGAAGACAGTCCGTTTACATAGTAAAGTGGTCCAAATTCTTGTCCTTTGAAGAAAGTGAAGGATAATAGTACATCCTGAAAATATAAGAAAGGAATAATGGAAAGAATGGAAATAAATAGAAGAGGCAAGAAGACATCGCCCGTGGAGTTGCATAAAATGATTCCCACCATCACAAATAAACTTAAAATAATTTATAGGTGGAGGATAAGGAGAAATTGCCATCCTGGGTGTAAGTATATGTAAATTGCTTGGAATACACTAAGATGAGTCACAACATTATTAGCAGAAGATAACCTTTTATTCTCATGCAATAATTTATTTCGAAAATACCAAATAAACCAAGTGACATTGGCAACAATCGCTTTGATAAACAATTTCAAATATGAAAATAAATTTAACAAAACCAGCTACCAGAATGTCAATCATTCAAATGATTTTTTGATCCAAGAACAACCATAAGTCAGTAATAACATGACAATTGAAAAATACATGGGAAATGATTTTAGAAACTACACCACAAAAAACCCAAAATTGAGGAGAGATACCCAAATAATAAAGCCTATCACAGATAGTCCATTTTTCATAAAATAATTTACACATAAAAAACTTTACCTTTGTTGAAGTGGGTAACTTCCAAATTTGTTCCAATAAAGACTAGTGAGGTTATGACATTTAAGAAATTTATATGCAAAAGAAGAATATGTCTTACCACTATCCTCATGCGTACATACCACATTGTCATCATAGGGAGTAACCGACAAACTCAATGCTTGTAATGGCCTTCAAAAGGTCACCGTTGCAAATTGTTGGGCCAATAAAAGAAGACCATATCTTGTCTTGCATTAAATTATGAATATGAGTAACATGATGAGCAACATTAATATTGAAGCATGTGGGTTTCAGAGCAAGGGGTAAATCCAACTCCCAGTGGTCTTGAAAAAAGGAAGTATTAGTGCCCGAACCAACAATAAACTGAAAACCAAACCATACCTGAGCTTATTATAAGCATGTAAAAAAGAGCTTCCAAGCTCAGGAGAAGTTATTGGAGGAGTTAGTAGGGAGGGGGAAGCACGAAAATATTTTAAGTTAACAAGATTGACCCAAATAGAATTATCATTGTTATGGGCGCATTAGGTGCGATCTAGTTGAACCATGAGTCAAATCAAGTTTAGACTCAAGCTAGAGACAATATGGCAATTTCAGTCTTAGTGAAGAAATATATATAAAAAAGGAGATGGACTAGCGCACGCCTCCCAAGGGGGAAGAGGTGCACGTTGCCTAAGAAATTTGGAGGTAAAGCCGTGTGCTCAAGGAAGGGGGAAGCGAGTGTTCGTCGTAGTGGGGATTCGTCGCCGCGCTCGCTCATTGGATTCTTCTTCTCTAGCATTTTCAACCCTTGGTGAGTGAATTGGCCGATAGCCCTGTGGTGGTTCACCACCATGTCTTACATCATATAATACGACGTATAACTGGTGCAATAGTTAAAGGTTTTAACATGTTTGAATTGAGGTAGACTATGACAATATATAGTAGTTGTTATTGCTGAAATTTTCAGCATGAGATGGATTCTGCCATCGCTGAAATTTCCAATTTGAAAAGTCCATTGTATTACTGATATTTCCAGGTTTGTAGGATTCATTGCATTACTAAAGTTCCAGTTGGAGAGGTCTGTAGGGTTGAAGAAATTTTCAGCTTAAGATATATATTATTGTTGCTGAAATTTTAGTTTGGAATATGTGTCGTTATTATTGAAATTTCAAAACTGTTTGATGATTCTATGGCTGAATCAAATTCTGATTTTTGAGCAAGATTTAACAATGACTTTGGCATACTTTTTATCGCATTTGATGGGATGTTTGTAGACCTATTTTTATGGCTAGGGTATACTGAAATTTTAGATTGTCCACATATGTATAGGGCTGATATGCAACGAAGTTATGTTTAAGTAAGCACTATTTTTATCGTTGATTACCATGTGATAGTCTAGCTTAGCGTAAGGCAATTTTTGGTTTAGTTGTGACCACTTTGAGGCTGCTAATTAGGGTTGTTCACGGGTCGAGTCGGATTTAGGAAAAAAATTGATTCGACCCAACCGAGTGTAATCGGGTCGGGTCATGTTCAGAAATTTTCACCTCTCAGACCCGACCCAACCCAATTTGACCTAGGTTGGGTTGGGTTGGGTTTGGGTAGTCGTATTTATCTGATTAGGTAAATATGAGTTTTTAAACATTTTTTTAAAAATAAAAAAATAAAAAAAATAAATATATTAATGTAATATTTTAAAAATAATTAAAAAATATAAATAATCGGGTCATTGGTTTCAAATTCTAAAATCTAAGACCCGACCCGATTATAGTCGGGTTTGGTCAAATTGTACCCTACCCAACCTAACCCAAATAGGTCGGACCGGGTCGAGTTCTTGGGTTCATTGGGTCGGGTGGACCCAATGAACAACCCTACTGCTAATGAGCCTTGGTTGGGCATGGTTTGGGTTGCCCACTAAGTGTTTGATGAAATTCTCCTATGAAATAAGTGTGCTGGATTTTCATGTCTATTGCTGATTTTGGTTGATATGAAGTGGTGCGGTGTGGTGTGTGGTCAGATGTTTGGGGCTCGAGGAAGGCCAGGTTGGTTGTATTTATAAATGCACCTAGGTGTTCGACTAAATGTCACCCCCACCCGAGTTGGTTTAATTGTGAGTATGCATATCTAGTTTGTATGATCTTGATAGTCTGTTTGTGATATGTTTGATGGTTGGGGTGAGAAGCGCATTAGTAGGCTAATCTAATGCATGACTCGACGATTATGGTTTATGGCCCGAGAAGGATATTCCCAACTAGAGGGGGCAACGAGACTAGTCAGCCATCCTAGTTCGTGAGGCCCGAGGCGAGAAGCTCGTTAGAGGATCATCCTAGCGACCGACTTGTATAATTGATTAATGTGTGCCTTTTATGCTGGTTGTGGGCATTGGATTGATGAGCATGCTACATTGGTTTATTTGTTCATTTATATAGTTTGGTATTCATATGATTTCATAATACAATTTATATCATGTCGGTACGAGCCGCTCACCGAGTTTTTGTGAACTCATGTCATTTTCTTTTATGATTGCAGATTTCGTTCAGTAGAGGTATGCAAGTACGGATGAAGGTGCAAGCTCGCTAATCCGTTTCCTGTGTCGTAGTCGTAGGAGAGCAGAGAGTGTGATAGTCGTCCTTTATTGATCATATTGTATATGAATCCTTTTGGGAGTTGTCTTTCATTATATATCTTATTGTTACAACATTGAATATCTAATATGTCTTCGTTTTACATTGCATCCTTACATTTTATCGTACATGGTATTGGTAGGCTTTTGGGTACGGGTTTGTATTCTCGGCCGGTCACATGATTCTAAGTTTGGGGCGTGATATGATTCAACGTATTGTTAATATTTAACTTTATTTAAATGTTGAATACTTTTATGACAAAAAGATATAAATAAAATTTAATTAATAACTATATTAATGTGCATGAGATATAATTATGAATTAGCTTATTTATTTATTTATCGAATTCATTTTGTTTTTATTGTTAATGTTTAATTTTCTTCAAATGTTCTATATATCTATAAAAAATATTAATCCACAAACAATTTTATAATTTTTATAATTTATTTTTTCATATATCAATTATTACTATTTTTATTGCTAATTTATCATAATAACAATTTATTTTTACTATGAATATTGTAATATCTAATAAATAACATTGTAAATAGGTAATACTAAAATTTTATACAAAATACTTTAATAAAAAAACAATAGTTTCATAATTATTATTATTTAATTTGTAGGCAGATTATTAATCCACAAACAATTTTATAACAATAATAATAATTTATTTTTTTGATATATCAATCATTACTATTTTTATTGCTAATTTATCATAATAATAATTTATCTTTGAGTTGAATATTGTAATATCTAATAAATAATACTTTAATAAGTAATACTAAAATTTTATTAAAAAATACTTTAATAAAAACAATAGTTTCATAATAGTTATTATTTAATTTGGAGGCAGATTTAATTTAGAAGTATATATCAGTTCAATAAGTTTTTTATTTTAAATTTTCCCAATTAACATCTCATGAAATTTGTTACCTTAATTTTAACTCCTGAACTTAATATTCAAATTTGACTATATTTAATTTAAAGTATTTCTTAATTTCACACGTATAATTTTTTTATATATTTTTCATCTTATCATTTAGTTGAAAATTTATTTGTTGTTTAGGTTTAATTAATCATTAAAATAAGGATAATTACATAAATATATTCTGAACTATGCGTTTTGTCTCATTTGTGATCAATTTTAAAATATTGTCAAATTGTATTTCGAACTTTGGCATTTGTCTCAATTACATCCTCCCGTCAACTCTTTGTCAGCAACACTGTTAAGGCGATGACGTGACGCTCTAACGTGAATTAAAATAATATTTTTTATTTTTAAAATATAAAAATCACTTTATTTTATATTAAAGAATCACTCCGAGTCATGTCGGGAGTGAACATGGAATAATTTTTTAATATAAAATATAAAATATTATTTAATATAATTTGATATGATTTTTTAATATTTTTAAAATAAAAAAATATTATTTTAATCCACATTTGAGCGCCACATCATCATCTTAACGGTGCTGCTAACGGAGGGTTGATATGAGGATGTAATTGAGACAAATGTCAAAGTTCGAAATACAATTTGATAATATTTGGAATTAGCCATATAACAAAGTTGATAGGGTTCATATATTTAAGTAATTATTCTTACATATGTATTTAAGTTTTTATAAATGTGCAATATTTATATATTTACAAAAATTAATTAAATAAATTTTAATTAAGAATTATATTATTATGCATGTATACAAATTTTGAATATACCCAAATTTTTTTATTAAATGTATATTAATTTTATTTAATTATTTATAATTATTTAAATAAAATTATATTTATATTTTTTAGCGCAAAGCGTGGGTTGCCGTCCTGCCGACCAATTTCTTATCTCACTCCAACGTGGATCGCGAAAATTGAACTGCTTTCCGCGTTCCTCCCGGGAAGGATCGGGAAATAATGATATATAAACATTGATGCGATCGAGTCAAGTCAACCACCGACTATATGTGCACCGTGTCGGCGAAGGAATTGGTAAACAGTATGGTTCCCATCCGCGCCCTCTATAAATATGGAATACCCCAACATAACAATGTGCGTCGTTTTCGCCTGGGTGAGGGCTTCGTCCTTCTCTTACACGTTTCGAGAGGGTTCGGGTACCATCGTTTCCACCTTTGTTTTGAACTTCCCTGGTTCTCATGGTTCAGAGATTTCGAGGCCTTCGCGGTGGATATCGTCAGTATAGTCTCCGATTTCTCTTTAGGCAACTTTTCTTTGTCGTATAGATCTAAGATTTTGTTGCCGCGCGTGGTCGATCTCGTCGGATGATCTTCCAGTACTTCTCGGGATAGCTTTTTCTTGGACTTAGAAAAATCTTGTGGCCTATACCTTTTCGGATGAACTCGTCACTCGTTGGATGATCTCTGATGCCTTTTCGGGCAATTTTTCTTTGTTTCATGAATCGAATACTTTGAGCCCTCCCGTCACTCGCCGATCTCGTCGGACGATCTTCGATTTCCTTTTGGGCAACTTTTCTCCGTGAAGGTTTTGCGGACTTGGCCGTGGTTGATCTCGTCAGTGTTATCATCAATTTCCTTTTGGCGTTTTTTAATGGAAAATTCTTGTCCCTCCGATGTTGATATCATCTGACACGGTCGATTTCTTTTTTGGAAAATGGATGAAAGGTCCTGAGGCCTCAGCATGCTAGCGTGGTTGATCACGTCCTTATGGTCTGAATTCCTTTGTATGTTAATTTTACAGTATATGCAAATATTGTGGTAGGATTAATGGGTTTGCTCAGTTTGGTGCATTTATCGAAATCCTGTATCTCTCGCTGTGTTTTTCCAACGCGTCGGTTGGTGAATTAAGCAGTTGTTGCGGATGCCTGATTAATCATTCTTCTTTTCCTGAAATATCATTGATGTGAAACAATACAGTTCAGTGAAAGCTTGAGAATACTTAAGATCTATTTGCTTATCGCTTTCTAGCTGGAATTGCAACCCAATCGTCAACTAAAGTTTCTTTTGGTGGGTTGAACATTATATGGTGGCAGTATAAGAGGATCTATTGTGCATGATCTTGGTTTGATAGGTGCTTGATTTGGTTAAGTTGTAGATGATTACTGTTAGTTTAGTCATTGATATATTCCATTAAAGGAGGTAATTGAAGGATAAGTTGAATTCATTATCACAGCATACCAGGATGTTCATGACACATCCTATATGTGAGGTTTGAAACTGAACTATTACATTCTCATTCTTGTTATACATTTGAGGACTAATTTATGCTGTTATTTAGCTAAACTCTTAAAACAGAATTATGCTTAAATTTTGGTTAGCAAGAATGATAGATGATCTTGATACTTTTAGTTGTTAAAACTTTTACATGAATTACACCTTTGTCATTAATACTCTTTGTGTATTATTGCTTCTCTTTGCTACTAGATTTGATTGTGGACTAAAGTGATCACACACACTCACACACACACACACATATATAATGTTTCTTCATAAATTGTAATTGATGTTTTTTTCGTCTGATTTTGTGAATGTCATCATTCAAGATTGAAATAATCTAATATAGTTATATTTACAGGTGTTATTAGTTAAACATGACACATGGAGCTAGACTTCTGCTTTTCTTAATACAAAGTAAAAGATGGTTTTAAACTATCATTTCTTACAAGGAAATTTTGGCATATTAAGTTATTTACTTTTCCAAATATTTTCTTATACCAAAACTATATTCACACTATTTTATTTTTTCAGTTGTTCTTTATTAATGCTTTTCTGACGTGGTTCTGCAATTGGTATTTTAGATTTATGATATTCATATGTTACTTATTAAATTTCTCCAATATGTTATCCTCATTGACTAAATTCCTCAAGATTGGAAGTCCAAGGACCTTTAGTACCGTATCCTACCCCCGAACCAGCAGCCTTTGTGCCAAGCAACGACCACTGATTTTTGCTTTTCTTAATACAAAGTAAAAGATGGTTTTAAACTATCATTTCTTACAAGGAAATTTTGGCATATTAAGTTATTTACTTCTCCAAATATGTTCTTATACCAAAATTATATTCACACTATTTTTATTTTTCAATTGTTCCTTATTAATGCTTTTCTGATGTGGTTCTACAATTCCAATTTTAGATTTATGACTTTCATATGTTACTTATTAAATTTCTCCAATATGTTGTCCTCATTGTCTAAATTCCTTCCCATGGGTTTATGTTAAACCAAAGTTGCTTTACAATTCCTTTCAATGTTTTATTTGGAGCATTTTTATCTTGTTAGTTAATTTGCATTCACCTTCTTGTATTATGATTGCTAACTTGCTTATTCGACCCTTTTGAATTTGAGCATTATTTTGATTTAGTGATTTTGAATTATAGTTGATGATTTATGTTTATTGGATTTAGTGCCTTGCTTATTCGACCCGTTTGATTATATGATAATTATGGATGAATATTTTGTTTATATAGGTCGATGACTTCTTCTCTTTAAGTTGCTTAGGGGATCTCTTTCAGGATATGGGTGATGCTCAACACCACAATTTTGGTTTATTATGAGGATTCTAGGTGAACTCCATTCAAAGCTCTGTATGCACCTAAAATATACATGTTCATTGCATGAATGATGCATGTTTCATAGACTTGAACTTCAGTGTCCACATCTCTGTTTGTCAAACTTTGTATCCATCTATGGTATGCCAAGCATGGTTACTATATTATATTTTTTCTTAATGCATATGGTATGAAGAACTGAAGATGCAAGTATATCCAGCAGACAAAAGGCAGAAAAGTTCTATATAGTAGTAATAAATCTCATCTCTCAATTTCTGGTTGCACTGACGGAGTTGTTGAATGTTGACATGCAGACACCAGATCATGCATCTTTTGAGATGTAACATCGGATGCTGGCTTTCTACAACATGCTGCCTTTCAATCTTATTTGTCATGGTACATTGTGAGTTCTGATTATGTTAGTACTTGCTAACATATGCTTCTTTGAATTGAACTGCTAAAGTTAGTGTTTTACATCCATGGGTTGATTTCTTGTTATGTCTTTTATTTCATATATTTGTTGTTCTGTTTGTGAAGATATCCAGTTCTAAGTACATCATTGGATCATTGGTTGACACCAATAACATTGGCTTTCTACCTACCTATCAATGCTACTGGTCAGGGTACATAGCTTGCTGATTCCAAAATTAGATGTAATAATGATAATGTACTTTTCTGCTAACAAAATCTTTGATTGGTTATATGTGGATGTCTTTTAGCAGCGAACTTGTATGTCTCTTTATATGTGGGGTTGATTACTCAGGAACAAAATGTTGTTTCTTTTGTTTATTTCCATTTCAGTGTTCCTTTTGTTGCCTGGTGGTTTGGTAGATTATGCGCAATTGTATCGTCTTCCCTTCTATTGTTTGTGACACTACAATTAGGTTTGTGCCTTCTCTACTGTTGGTTGTCATATTGATACTAATGTTTTATTTTTCTGTACTTTCTTGACACTACAACTAGGTTGTGCCTTCCCTACAGTTGGTTATCAAAATTATAATAACTTCATTCTGTGATCTTTCTTTGCTGTTGCATATTGACATACTGCTGGAACATTGGTATGTGTTATATTAGATTCTACAACACCACTCTTTTTTCCTTTTATAATTTGGGTAGGTTATATTTAAATCATTCATGATATGGCATGGGAATGCTAGCTAGAATTATAAAGCTGATTACAACACAGTATTGTTATTTGTGAGTGTTTCTATTTACTTGTTTGATATGCTTTTTAATCATTTGATTTATTTGATAAATGATAAAATATATGTTTTTATACTTTTCATTTTTATTTCACCTTGTTACCTCATAATTAAGAAGGATTTTCTAAATATTGATTGATATTTTTTGGGAGATTATCCAAAGATTGTCCAAAACAATTGAGACTTTTGGTTTATTGATTTCATTAGCAAACCGATACTGGACTTGTGTACTGTGATGATGAGGTTTTGGTAATTCTTTATTATGTTATTCAGTATTTTGCCGCCGACTTTATTGTGCTTTGAAATCAGTATCCCACTTCTGAATTTGAAAAAAGTCATGAAATTTGTTGCCATTGGCATTAATATATGGATCTTCACTAGTTTTGGGATTAATATATGTATCTTCACTAGTTTGGGATAGAATCAGAATGTTAGTGGTTTTAAATTAGTTAATGATTGGTATCGTACAGAGATGCTATTTGGGACTTTGAATAAGTTAAAAGATCTTCCAACTATGCTGCACATCTATTTACCAGATCAATTTTATGATCTATGTTTCTATATGCTTCACTTCAGTTTGATTATTGCAATTGTGGGACAATGAGGCTGTATTGCTGTGAGATGTTACTGTTTGTTGGTAGATTATCTAAGGGACATCTTTGGAGATTGTGGATTTTTATTGGCCAACTAATATGGGACAAATACTGTATCTGGTATTCTGGTGTGGTATTGTGGTGAGGCACACTGAGGATTTTCTTTATTATGCTTTTCAGTATTTTACCAAGGTATGTCGTGCAGGCTTGAGGTGGGATTCATGTTATGTTCTAATGACTTGTCAGCTGATTTTTCAAGGAAATCTATTGACATAAATTGGAAGGTGAGGTTTTAGTAATTAAATTTAGGCCTTCTATGGTTCATAAATTTTTCTTGATGGAGTAACAAGATGCTAGGGGCATGGGGCTTAAAATCAGTTACCAAGTTCATATGGAATGAAGATGCTAGTTGGGAGTTTCTAATTCTTAACTTGAACAATTTATGCTCTAATGAATATGGCCGAGGATTGAGAATTTTTCTCTATTGCAACTTGTTAAGTTCATTTGTCTGTGCTGTTGTTGTTCAGGAGTTTGGTGTGGTTGATCTGTTGTGGCCATTCTGGAGGTACTTATTTATGGAGACATTTCCTTTCTTGGTTTCTTATTTAGTGAATGGGATAATGCTGGCTTTCCACAACATGCTGCCTATCAATTTGGTCCGGGTAAATCAGCAACTTTATCATGTTAGTATTTGGTAACAGTGGCAGCTTTCATTTGTTACATAGTTAGTTACATGGGTCGAATACTTCAGCACAACAGATTGTGTGTTTGTATTCGTGATTGATTACTCTTGAGTCAAGCAATGTTTTTATGGCAGGATGTTTCTTATGTTTATATTTACTGAAGCTATTGTTGGACTAAGTTTTACAGCTTCCTTGGACTACACATGCATGCTGGTGATTTGGAAGGTTAGGTGTTGTTGCCTCTTCTATCGCTGTTTATGGCTTTCCATATAGGTGTATGCCTTCTCCAACGATTCTTATCATTTTTGTACTAATGACTTCCTTTCGTGTGTTTTTAGTTGTCGCTGTTTGGTATAGCTATTGAAAAGCTTTTGCATAGGTCCATGCCTTCTCCAATGCTGGTTGTCATATTTATATAATGTTCTTTGCATTCAACTAGAAGATAGGTCTGCGTTACTAAATGCTGCTAACTCATAGCAAATATCTTTTTCTCCTAGTAACATTTGAGCTGGTTGTCAGTTTTGGTTGATCTAAGGTAAGCAGTTTGATGATTTCCGAAATTTATCGCCATTTTCACAAATTGGAATATGAGGCTTAAGTATTAAATTGTGGTCTTTCTTGGCAGAGTATGAAGATGATAGTTGGAATTTTGGCATAGTTACCTCCCAACAATAGTTCGACACCAAGAATATTCTAATTACCGATTTGACTGTTTTTTGGTTGATTATCTAAAGAACATGTCCAAGGATTGAATTTCTTTTGCTGTATCGTTTGCATTGGTGAACTGATTTAGGCTCATATTGCATCTTCTGGCTCATACTATGAGGAACCCTTAATCAGTACTGTCTGTGTGTCAAGTTGTTTATTGTTATGGGCCTGATGATCAGTAGCTGGTGGTTTCATATTTCTTGGTTGTGATATTGGAATTGCCTATAGAAGAGATTTGATTTTCAACATTTATTGTTGTTGGCTCAATGAGATTATGAAGCTTTTAGTAATTAAATATGGTCTTGCTATAGTTCAGGGGTTTGGTTGAGACATCTCTCTTGGTACACGGATTAAGATGCTAGCTGGGACATTGAATCAGTAAACAACTTGGTATGGTATTAAGATGCTAGCTGAAAGAATATTTCAGAGTATTTTGATCTTGACTGTATCGCTTGCATTGTCAAAGTAACATGGGACTTTGAGATATACCAAAGAACTCTGTGCACATCCTTATTTATGTTCTTCAGTATTTTATTGCAGTATGTTGTGTAGGCTTGATATGGGAGTGATGTCTAATTCCTGGTATCTGTTTATGACCTAACTGTTGATTATCTAAGAATTGATGATTTCTGATATTTCCTGTGCTTGATGTAACTTGCGATATGATGCTACAGTAATAAAAGGTTGTCTGCTTTTGTTTAGTAGTTTTGGTTGTTGATAACAACTAATTTGCTATAATCATCCTTTGTCAGCGGTACCTGATGGTAGTTCTTGTTCTCATGCTTATGGTACACGGGTTAAGATGCTAGTTGAATCAGTTAACATCATGGTATGTTGATGTAAGTTGGGACTTCTATTTCTCAAATTCAACAGAAAAAGTGTGATATTATAGATTTTCTAATGATTGACTAAAAACTTTTTTATTGTTGATTATACAATGAATATTTCAGAGGAATTTGGACTTGACTGTATCGCTTGCATTGTCAAAGTAACTTGGGACTTAGAGATATACTAAAGAACTCTGTGCACATCCTTATTTATGTTTTTAGTGATGTCTAATTCTAACTGTTGATTATCTAAGAATTAATGATTTCTGATATTTCCTGTGCTTGATGTAACTTGCGATATAATGCTACAGTAATAGAAGGTTGTCTGCTGTTGTTCAGGAGTTTTGGTCGTTGATAGCAACTAATTTGCTATAACCATCCTTTGTCGGAGGTACCTGATGGTAGTTCTTGTTCTCTTGCTTATGCTGTTGTTACTTGATAACAACTAATTTGCTATAACTTTGAGGAATTTGCATTATTGGATGACAGGCTTTCTGGTTACGGTGTGGTTAACGACCTTCAACTACTTACTAACTATCATACTTATATTTGATTTAATACATGTGGAGATTGTTTTAGTACAATAGGTTGTTTATTCATCTATCGTGTGATACTGGCGAGAAGTGCATGATCATTGATCCTCTGCCTTCTCCACTCAGTCCCCGAACATAACCTGACATGAGGATTGATTTTCTGAAAAAAAATCATCTATCCTGTGGAGGTGTTATTTGGTAGGTTTTATGCAGTTGTTGCTTTGCCTATTGTTTATGGCTTTACATGTGGGTTTGTTTTTTCTAGTGTCTCTATCATATTTAAATTAATGACTTCCTTTAGTGTACTGATCTAGTTGGGAATTTCAGGATGATATCATGGTATTGAGTGAGTGATATTGTTATTAATTTCATGCACATCTATCTTATTTGATTTTTTGGATCTGTAATTTGATCTCTGATTTTGTAGGCTTCAATTAAGTTTGTCAAACTTATATAACAGCAATAATGTGGCATCAAGGATTTTCTAATAATTGACTGGTGCTATTTTGTTGGTTGATTCTCTAAACTCTAAAGTCCATATGCCTGTATCCCTTGCGTGCATATGAGACTCATTTGGTGAGGTATACTCTGGAACTGAATATACTAAAATTTGATATCGTTTCCAGTGTTTTGCTGGTTTATGTTTAGGCTTGTTGAGGGATTAAGGTGCATGGTTCCTGTTGGCATCCAATTTCTTGGCTGTGATTTTCATCTTCTGTTTGTGTAGTTCAGATTTTCTGTGATTTCTATTCACTTACTTGGTATAACCATCCTTACTGTCGTCAATCCTACTGTCTTTATATTTGAGCTAGTGCAATGCATCATAGGATGACACTTTGGACATTGGCTTTCTACAATATTCTGGCTATGGAATGTTATTAGTAAGTATACATCAGCTCCCTCAAATGTTTACTAGCTGGTTTAATCTTTTTGGTAGATGGTATGTGCTTTTTCTTTTGCTAACAGATACTGCTTTCATTGGATGAACGACTTCGGGCATCCCATTATTTCTGATGTTCCAAAGACATATATATATATATATCCAATTGCTGGTTCAATTTTTGGATATTATAATGTTCCATTTAATGGCAAGTTCTCTTTTTGAAGTGATTCAGAGTTCAAGTGAAATGGTACTGTTTTTTCAAAGGTCTTTTTTCCAGTTTCACAGTCATTGCTTTTCTATTTTTCATCGTTCCTGCGTACGTCTTATTCTGCATCATTCTTCAACGCAATAATTGCATCTCATATTTACTGCTGGTCTGAATTAGCCTGAAACCTTTTTTTGACACCTTCATAATTTCTATCAATCTTCACATATATGTTTGCAGAGTTTGTGCTATCATGTCAGATGTATTTTCTAGATCTTGTTCTGATTGCTAGATCTAAAGCCTCAAAATAAATTTACTTTGAGTCATAGGAAATTAATGAACTACAAAAAAACATTTTAGTACCAAGTCACACTTCCGTAATCCAATATCTCTTCAGAAAATCCAACCATTTCATTTTAACACAATATTGAAATTTGTTAATAATATTAGTTGAAATTTTTTCGAAATATTTTTTTCCAAAGGTTTCATTCGTGTATAATCTATATGTCATGTAATCTATATGAGTAGATCTTATCTATGTGAGAAGAATTTAGTGCAACTCAATAACACCTTCATAGTTTATATCTGTTTGTGAAGTAAATAAACCATTCACAATAATGTTAATTATTCTTAGATGATTTTGTCATATTAACATTAACATGAACTTCTACTAATTTCATCTTTTTGGCTCAGAATTCACCATTGTTGATATCCCTGTAATTTGGTAAATGAACCCAGTAAATATTGTCAACAAATACTATATATTATGATATGCCTGATCCACTGTAGAATTTTCAACTCAATTTTTTAGCTTTAGAGAGTTCGGTTCCTGTTGGTCTGGATGTTTTTGGATTTGGTATTGTCATTCTCTTTTGTAATTGGTTGTGTAGGTTAGGTGCTTAACACTGCCATTGCCGGTCCCAAGCCCGGATGAGAAAACGTGGAGGGAGCTCAACTCTTCGACGTCGGTGTTGGCATATTGATTGGTTTCAACATATTGGATAAATATGAGGTTAAATTGATTTGAGGTAGTAAGGATTGGGAGCAGGAGAATATATATTTTTAAATCATGTAATCACATAAAGTCCACCGTGTCACATTATATGGTGCCATGTCAATGATTTCGATCATCACTCTTTTTTAGAAAATTAATGGCAAATTATATGGCTCCATGTGCCTCCTTATTTAGAAAAATTAAAGATGAATTAATCAATTGAGAATGTTTCCTATCAACCAAACTATTTTTATTGGGGGAAAAAGTGCAAGATCAAAGTGAAGAAAATCTCCACATCGAGCTTCTTGCAAATCCGCGTCTTTATTCAGCGAAGTTTATTATAGAAGATTATCTTTTAAATTTGATAATAATTAATTTAATTATAAATTTTAGTTGCATTTTTTAGCTACGATTTGAGCTTTTGAGCTCGAGCTCATTAACAACTTAAAAAGGAATAAGACGAGTGGACCTTTTGCTTTAACTCGTTTAGCTTAAATACTGAGCTACACAAGCCGAGCTTGATATGTAAGGAATTTAAGTGAACCAATTTCAATAATAATTTTGCAATCAAATCCATATATTCAGCAATTTGCATTCATAATTAATTATGGTTGATAAAGTTCAAGATTTATTCAGCGATTTACATTGTCTTATACGAAACGTATTGATTGATGGATGAAATAAGAAGAATGACTTTACGAACCAGAATAATTTTATTCGAAATTTCTGAAAATAAGAGGGTGTGTGAAATTCTTAAATCTAAAATCTAATATGTATAATACCTATTTTATCCTCTCATTTGGTATATTCTTTTCGAATAAAAATCTTCATGACTTTTGTTGAAATCATGTAATTTGTGTAGTTACAATGTGTTAACTAGGGTTGTTCATTCGATTCAACCCGAACCGAATCGAACCGAAATTAATCAAATTGAAATTTTTTTTATATCCCGATTTCAACCCGAACCCGAACCGAATTATGCCTGAACCGATCTAACCCGAATCGAAATTATTCGGTTCGGTTCAATTTTCAACTCGAAAACTAAAATTTTAATTAATTCGATTAAAAATTAAAAATTATTTTCTAATACTCATTTAATTACCTGGGTTAAAAATTAATATATACATATATTATTTTTTAATTATTCAATTTTCAGTTCGGGTCGATTTCCGAATTTCGAGAACCGGATCCGAACCTGCAATCGTTGAAACCAAATCGAACCAAAAAATTTGATTCGGTTTGGTTTGAATCGAACACGGGCCACCCCAAGTGTTAACATCCAAAACACCTCACCGGGCAGCCAAAAAAGCAAAACCTATGACATAAATTATATTTTCAATTACGTACGACTATTTTTAAAAAAAATAAAATTGTGTTGTTTATTAAAAAATATTTTTAAATAGCTCTTTTGGACTCTTAAAGAGTTTCATGGGCAAATCTTCAAGTACTTTCGGAAGCTTTTTTGAAAGGTCTTCAATACTAAGAGATATGCCAATTTTAGTGATCATACGTTGTAACAATAAAATTATTGTTTAGATTGCATATGATCATTTTATTGTAGACTACCTTTTAGATTGATTTTTTAAGGGATTTAAAGGCTTTCAAGTAATTTTTTAAGCACTTAAACTAGCATATCTTTTAGTGATTATTTTTTTCAATTTTTAACGATGAGCATTAAAATTAACATATTTTTTAGTGTTAAAGACCTTCGGTAAAAGTCTTAAAACCTCAATGTAAGCCCTTAAGTCCCTTAAAAACCCATATAGAAGCTAAAATAATTATGAAATTTTAGAAAATAATTTCATGTTATAGTCGACACTAAAATTCACATATCTTTTAGCATTAAAAATCTTTTTAAAAAAAGAGCCTAAAAATCCATTAAAATATATTTTTTAATAAATAGAATGACTTTATATGTTATAAAAAACTAGTCCTATGTAATTAAAATAATAATAATTTCGTGTATAGTTAGCATAAAAGTTATAAAATTTTTAATGTTGTAAATTTTTAGGTAACAAAATTTATTTTATAAATTCTGAATAATAGATCAAACAGGGGAATGATCTATTTTGGATAAACAATTTAAAATATGAATGTCTATATAATGTTAAAAAAAATGATCATATTTTATATCAATGGATAAAAAAATCTTTTGGTACTAAATTTTGAGGCAATAAGATCCGATAATTTAGTCACAATTCGAGACAATCCATCACAATCATAGAGTGGTTCCAAATAGAATAGATGCAAATATTGAAATTCGAAAATTTTCACTAAACTTAGGAATATATTATTACATACGTGCTCATTTCCATTTTTTGCTTGCAACAATCAACATAATATATTTGATTTTTTCCTTCTAACGTGTGATATCAATACTAATAACATGACGTACAAATTTCTTGAAATCTCATATCACACAAGCAAACAAATATATAAGGGCGATGTGTTTTGTCTTTGTCTCATGTTGTTAACTCCATCGACGGATTATCCTAGATTGTCAACATATAAGACGGAGTATGTTGTCATTGTCCATTGTTGTTGGCATATGGACGTTCATTCCTAAATTGGTGACACATGGCCGATTGTTGAAACATATACGTTTTCATAGGGGTGTACATAGGCACAAGCTCTACACATAACTGATTGGAACCTGCCCGATCAGGTAGGTTCCGAGTAGACCCGAATTAAATTCGAGTATGATCAAGGACAAAAATTAAAGAATCGATTAAAATCAGTTTTGATTCTGGGTCCAACACATTGGGTACCCAGAACTAGAATCAATATTCGAAACATGTTCTGGAATATGTAAATGAACATATATATTTCAACATGGTACTTGAAATCGAAATCGGAACTGAAACCTGTGATTTCAGATAAGGTCTGATTTCAAGTTCCAACAGAGTAGAGTCCGATTACAAAATCTAGAAATCGATCCTATGCAAGGTAGAGTCTGAGTGTCATAAAAAATATAGAATACCCAAACTTGCTCACCCTTACGTTTTTATCATACGGGTCGAATATTCATGAGGATAATTTTGTTCAAAAAATTTATCTAGACTAAATTTTGTTAAATTTATAAAAGAGGGTCATTATTTTCAAAGTCATTTTCAATTCAGATCATATAAAAAAAACTTACCGAGATAATAATATTAATTAATATGCAAAAGACAAATACCGTAAAATTAAAATCTCTACCCCTCTACTCTCTCTCTCTCTCTCTCCAACAAAACCCCGTCAACCGCCCCATCCCACGACCCTCTTCGATTCCTGATCCAATCTGGCATGTTTCCTCCCCGTGAATCCGATGCTTCCTTTCTAGTTTTCCCTTCTCGATCCTCCTACTAATCCTTCCTTCTCTTCATTTCCCCAACTTCTCTGTTGTCGGATCTTGCAGAGGTCGATCTTTGATCGGGTCGTCAGATTAGAGGTTCCTTGGTGATTTTTTGATTTGCCATGGCGGCTCCTCCTGCTAGGGCTCGCGCAGACTATGACTACCTCATAAAGCTTCTCCTAATCGGCGACAGCGGTAAGGGTTCGGTCATTGTTATGCATGATTTCGTTCTGGATATTTGATATTTCAGGTTATTTCACCTGTGATTGGGTGCCGAACAATTGGTTATTGCTGTCAGTTGTATGTAAGTTGACAGATCATTAGAATGTTCGTTCGTTTTGCCTTGGTGTTCGCTAACATGGAAGATAGATTTTTGGGATTTGAGAGTGATCATTAGACTTCAAATGGTTGGATGCTTCTTATTCCTCCTTATGTTGCTAAGTTGGTCGTGTTGGCCATCTAGTTTCTTCTGGACGGAGTATGTTGTTCCATACACGAAACTAAAGGATTGTGCTATGTGGCTGTTTGGACAATGGAACTTTGGTATTAGGTGGATATCCCAGTAGAATTCTTAAATGCACAATCTGAATAATCTTAAACTTTATCGATAATGCTTACTTCCTCAATTTCTCTATTGCTTCATGAAAACTGATAGGATACTTGCATCCTAGTGAGCCTTGTTTCTTTATCAAACGAAGAAGTTCTCCTCCAAGAGAAGAGGGAAATGGAGAAAGGACATAATTGCATGATATGCATAATTAAAGATAGGGTTAGCACACAACCTACCTTCCCAAAATTTACCACCTTTGCTTTGCTATGGAAATCATATTCTTGAGGTTACTTATTTTTGGAGTCACATTGACCTTTCTTCTTGATCTTCAAATTTATGTTGGCTTCGCGTCTAAGATTGATCTTGCTATATAACTACTGTCGTAATTAAAAAATCTTGAGCCTCGTCATTTTTACAGTTGGAAAAAAAACAGTATATGGTATCAGAAGATTAAAAGGAAAAAAATGTTGAAGAGATGATTACTGAATTTTAAGGTGGAGTTTTTTTAAAAAAACTATTAGATGTTTCTGAAGAGATAATTTTAAGATAGAGTTAGATTCCATGATTGTTGCAAACTTTTTATGGTAACATTTATGAAGATCTTTGATTTAATATATCTTTAGAATTTAGTTTAGCGAAGATCATATCTCTTGTGGTCAAAAGAATTTCCAAATTGTGGTAACTTGTCATTGTTGTAACTTGAGTTTGTCCTAGTTTCTTCTCAAAATATCATAGGTTGCATATGTTATAAATTTTACTATAGCAAGTGATGAAGGGTAAATATGTAGATGGAGTAGGGTTGCGTTAGAAGCAAGAAGAACCTAACAAGGAGGGAACAGTATATGGCAATTAGGTGGAAATATGAATTAAACAAAAAAAGTTATCTTTACCAAAAATATCAGTTGTCTTTATCTTTTTTCTCTGAGAATTCTACTTTGTTTTAAATACCGGAAGAAAATAGAATTCATTTTCTGGATTGCTTTTGGAATAGGGGAGAAATAAAATATCTTGTCTTTTACTCCTTTGATCTTAGTAGGGAGTAGGGACAAAAGAAAAGGATAAACTCATTTTTCTTTTCTTTCCCTTTTCTATATAATCCAACCACTATTTGCCATGATGACTTGATATGAATTTTTAAAATGCATTACTACCTAGATGGATTCTAAACTTCAACAACCTTTTGTTTTATAAGTTAATAGTTTACCTGTCTTCATACTTAATTTAGTAAAAGTTCCATTTTAGTAAACCCATTAGCAAATTGATCCTTGGTTCTCTTAATCTCTTTGGATCTTTATTTGGAATTTGATGATAACCCAACACATTTTCTGAGAATGTCATTCTACTTCTTGTTTTGTCAAAAATAATAGAGGCCCTTATCAGCTTAGCTGGCCAACACCTACCTTTCAAACAAAGTTTTGCCTATCTTATTTGCTCTGACTAGCCTTTACAGAGTTAGATCGATGTTGCATGGCTCCCTCTTCCCTACCTTTCTGATTACCACTCGTTTGAGGTAGACAGTAAATGAAGCATCCAGTATGTGAAATTATAAGAAATTTACTAGTTCTCTTTACCAATTCACTTTTTGCTTTAGGAAAGCATCCAGTATGTGAAATTATAAGAATTTTACTAGTTCTCTTTACCAATTCACTTTTTGCTTTAGGAAAACATCCAGTATCTACCCAGGGCTTCTGCTAGCTGCCTTACTAGGGATCCCAGAGCTCAGGACTAACTGATTTTAGGGAATACTATAGGTCTATTTTTTCCTTCACTAAAATCTAACACATTAATGAGGTCACTTCAATTATTTTAGAGAATTAGTTGCAATCTTAGTTTAAAATGGAACAGGTTAAGATTCAAAAGTAAGTATGAATGAATGTAGTCGGTAGCTTTATGCAATACAAAGGCATTTCATTTATTTTGTTTAATACCTATGAAATCTCTCTTCTTGTCTATTGATAATTTTTACACCAATAATTGTATCTATTGCAACTTGCCCCGCCATTGTAATTTCTTTTACTTTGCTATCTCATTGTTTTTCTTTCTTATTTATGTTCTTGTTAAATATTTCTCTGTTGAATGTAACATTTCTGTCTCTTGACCTTTCGTAATTTACACCTTTACATTCTAATTATTTTCTCTCTTATACTGAACTATTTTTTACTGCAATTTTGTTGTTATAGGAACTTAAATGCTTTTATTCTTTTGTTGCTACTATATTATATCTAATGTGAAAAGGAATTTTTCCTACCTCATATATATGTATGCATGTACATTTCCTCACATATATAGTTATATTACTATCATTTTATATCCCGCCTTTTTTACATTTTTTTTAAATTACAATTGCATTAATTTCATCGTTCTTTTTCATTTTTCTAAGCTCTTAATTCATTTCATTTATTTTTTATATTCTTTTATTGATGCTATCATATTGTATATTGCACACAATAGACTACCTTTTACATATATTGTCCTGACAGTTTGGTTTTACTTTTGGTTCTTTATTTGACAACTGTTATATTTAGTTAGGAAATATTATATTTATTTTATTATCTAGGTCTTATGGGTTAGTTTAAAATCTTTCTACATGGGTCTCAAATTATTTGATAGTTTGTAAAATAATGCTATGCAATGCTTAGCGGATTGGAAATTTTTTGCCTCATAATTACGGAGCTGCATTTAGCATTGTTATGATGATTAGCTCATCCAGTATAAGCTAGGTTATAATCAGCGTTTCTAACATGAAAAAAGCTTATCTTGAATGGTTGTTATGA
The DNA here is from genome assembly GCA_034359265.1 of Canna indica. NCBI lineage: Eukaryota > Viridiplantae > Streptophyta > Magnoliopsida > Zingiberales > Cannaceae > Canna > Canna indica. The sequence continues at coordinate 2,126,507 of CP136898.1, read as the reverse complement.
TTATCAATAAATAATGTAAGATTGAGATTTGTTTCTTTAACCTAATTACATATTTTAATTGAAAGCTTATCTGCATTAATTGCAGTGAAGATAACTTTTGGCCCGGTTTTAGCCTTGTCTTCAGCTATTGGGATTTTGAAACTATTTGGTATCCATCTTTTTACCCTTGGGATAATACCTGGCAATTTATTTCAATCCAAAGTAGTCTTGTTGAATTACTATGCTTGACTACCCTTGAGTCATGCCAGTTTGGAAGATCCTCTACATTTAGGCCATGTTTGAGAGTGTCTTCCCAAAGTAAATGGTGGTTTGAAAAAAAATGGTGGTTGGTAAATGTATGCTAAAAGTGCTTTACTAAAAACATACATTCCCAAAACCACTTTTGCAAAGCGAGCAAGGGATTTTTTTGAAAAACAAACTAGAAAAGCTAAAACAATATCAAATGAAGCTGTAATCTCTAAATTTTTTTATTCAGTCAAATTCTAGGTCCACCAAAGGGTTTCTTCTTTCTAATGTGGAATTCTTTCTGATTTTAATATATAGATGTCATCCTAATAAGGGTTCATCAAATTGATCTGCTATATGCTTTGTACATCTATATAGGAAGCTACATCTGCAGTGATTGGTGTGATGTTTATAGTTTGATAAAGAATGGTGGAAATCATTGCCATCTTGACAACAATGATCTTAGCTGCTGATATATGTAAATTTTTTGGCGGTTTCTATAAATTATAAAGTCCATTATCATGAAACACATATTGGGTTTTGTAGGTGTTGGGAAAAGTTGCCTCCTCCTCCGTTTCTCCGATGGCTCCTTCACTACTAGTTTTATTACTACAATTGGGTGGGTTGAGTTTGCATGACAGTATATTTGCCTATCACTTCCACTTTTTATGCACTGCTATTTTAGGCTTAATTATGTTTTTGGTCCCTCAAAATATCACGTTTTTTCTGTTTGGTCCCCAATTTTTTAAAAATTTCCGTTTAGTTCCTAAAAAATTATTTTCATTTCCGTTTGGTCCCTCCATTAACTTACCGTTAACTTTTGTCGTTAAGTGCCAACATGGCAATGCGGACATGGATTAATGAGGGATCAAACGGAAAAAAGAGATATTTTAAAGGACTAGATGGAAAAAATGTATATTTTAATAACTTAAAGTATAATAATATTGTCACGCCCCGGTTCGGGTCCACCCCCATGCCCCGAGGCGGCCCTGTTCCGAAACGCGACAGTAGATGACTCGAAAACCACACAGCGGAAGGAAAATCACCAATACGTATCACAAATCATAATCAAGCATATTATGGAACAAATAATTACATCAAAAAGCCGGATGATATATATACACAACAAAAGATAATTCATTTAGGAACAATATTAAACAGAGTATTTAATGATATATATTTTACAAAACTCCAAAATCATCAGTATCAAAATCAAAGTGTGTAAAGACGACAAAATAGAACAAAATACAAAAGCTATCGCCATATCAGAGCTCCAGATCTACTTGCTGTCTATCAACTATCTACACATCGATCTAGAGATCAATGGCTCACCCCTGCAAGTCTGAAGCAATAACAACAGGAGTCAGGGATGCTAAGTAGGAGTACCACAATATGATCAACAACATGTATAAGGTGTCAACTCAACGGTAAACGACAATATGACCTAAGATGCAATCAAAAATAATATAGATATATACAACAAATGATCAACACCTACTCCTAATCAACGTCGACCAAATCAACGAGCGTATGGACTGTTGGGTAAAAACCCCACACTTTACCACCCGCAGAGTGGCATCAACCGTCCGCTCCAACGGTGACGCGACTACCCCATCCAGCAGATAGCCCGACGGATGTCATATCCGACATCCCCACACCCGAAGGTGCCCAAAGTGACTAGTCCATATCCATACGCTCACCCATGTCTGGAGGGTACCGCAATAAAATGGTTCTGAAGCGAAGTCCTCTCCAAAGCCGTAGCCTATGGGTTGACAACTCAACTCCAACAATGCAACAAAGTGTATCACTATGATCGATGGATAATAAAATAACATCATCGATATCAACAATATAACAACTCTGAATGATGATGACATGATCAAGAGAATAACACCATAAATAACAACATAATATCATGCATGACATATCATGATCAAATATCAACATCAATAAATAACAATAAAATGTAACACATGCATTTCTCTACATGGCATGTCCAACAATAATATGCAACATGAGTTCAATGGAATTAGAAGCAATATCAAGCAGATCGAGGCAAAAGGATAAATTCGTCATTTCACCCCAACAATAATTCATCGGCTACAACGGGAATCAAACTCAACCCCACACTAACTATTTGTACTCTAAATCACCTTTTAATATAATATAATATTATTTTATATTATTTAACCATTTATCAAATTAAATTAATAATTTTAAATTACAGTAAAATACTAAAAAATATAAAAATCATACCAAACGATCTCTGATCTAGAATACGACACCATCATCGCTTTCAGCACGCGAAAATATACAATATTGATGTTCACCCCGACTCAATCCGACAACTCTAAGTCATTCAAATAATTTATTTTATAACACATACCTAAGTTATATAATCAATTAATTAATTAATTAATCTAATTAAACCTAATTAATCTGGGTAATCCACGGCTTTCTTCCCCTCCCCTCGTCACCTCATCCCCCTGCTTCCGCCCCCAACTCCTTTGCTCCACCTCAATCCATGTCGGCTCCCCTGCCCTCTCGCACGGCCTCCGGCATCGGTGGGACACCGGCCATCGCCGGAGGAGGCCGCAGCTGGAGCGGCAGCGTGCTACGGCTGCTGCCATGCTGCGGGCAGCAGCCCCGCGGCCAGCGGCCGCCAAGATCATGCGGTCCGGCGTCGCGGGCAGCGGCTGGGCTGCCGCTCTCCGGCCGACTCCGTCGGCTTCTCCCTCTCTGATTCCTTCTACTGCCGATGAAGTGAGGGGTATTTGACGGAAGGAAAGGAGGAAGGTAAGACTTCTACCTCAAATTTTGGCTCCGGTGTCAACGCAGACGACGATCCGACCTCCGATCCCTCACCCTCCAGCGCCGATCTCACCGTCTCCTTTCTCCCACCACACACGATAGAGCCGGCACATATAAGTGTTGGCTCTGAGGCGGTGGGGGTACTTTTACAAATAACCCCCCCCCCCTCACTCACAAATTACAACTATGCCCCTTGGGTTTTTTAAAAAAAAACCATAATATAACATATATATGTATATTTTAATAACCTAAGTACAATTTTAAGAGACTAGATGAAAAAATGATCCCTTGCGCCACCACGACCCGTGCTCGCACCGCCCTTGCGCCATCACGATGTGCGCTCGCGCTAGAGCAGTGCGAGCACGGGCCGTGGTGGCACAAGGGGTCATTTTTTTCATCTAATCTCTTAAAATTATGCTTAGGTTATTAAAATATACATATATATAATTATACTTTAAGTTATTAAAATATACATTTTTTTCCATCTAATCCCTTAAAATATCTATTTTTTCTGTTTGGTTTCTCATTAATTCAAGTCAGTATTCATGTTGGCACTTAACGGTAAAAGTTAACAGAAAGTTAACGGAGGGACCAAACGGAAATGAAAATAATTTTTGAGGGATTAAACGGAAATTTTTTTAAAATAAGGGACCAAACAGAAAAAAACATGATATTTTGAGGGACCAAAAACATAATTAAGCTGCTATTTTATTACCCGTATCTACTTCTCACTTGCCTGATTGTTATGCAGTATTGACTTTAAGATAAGAACAATTGAGTTGGATGGCAAAAGAATTAAATTGCAGATTTGGGACACTGCTGGTCAGGAACGCTTTCGAACTATCACAACTGGTAATGTTTTTTGTTCATTTGATGTTGAGCTCAATCACTTATCTATTTATTTACTGTTTGTTTTTTTCCATAATCTTTGAAAGAATGACCTTTTTCTCCTCTTTCAGCTTACTATCGAGGGGCTATGGGCATTTTGCTTGTATATGATGTTACCGACGAATCTTCATTCAATAGTATCAACTTCCTTATGTTTTCTTGCTATAAGTGCGCCTTCCTACCATTTTATTTCTCTTATTCTCTATGCTCATTTTAACATACAGACATAAGAAACTGGATCCGCAACATCGAACAGCATGCTTCTGATAATGTGAATAAAGTCCTGGTTGGTAATAAGGCTGACATGGATGAAAGCAAAAGAGTAAGTTCTGCCAGGTTGTAACTTCATTTTTGTCCTCTTGGCTGGCAGATCGTCATGCCCTTGCCCCTGCTTGTTATTTGCAGGCTGTGCCAACATCAAAGGGACAAGCACTTGCTGATGAATATGGAATCAAGTTTTTTGAGACTGTATGTTTTCGTCTAGGATTTTCCTCAGTTTTGTCTTAATTAGTTTTTATTCTTAATATATATACATATATTTTCATATATTACAGAGTGCAAAGACGAATCTCAATGTGGAAGAAGTCTTCTTTTCAATAGCCAGAGATATCAAGCAAAGACTTGCAGAAACTGATGCAAAACCTGAGGTGGGGATGTTCATTTTCTATGTAACATAATGGAAATCTCTAAGTATGATGATTTAATCAGTTCGCTCCTGCAGGATCGCACAATTAAGATCAACAAACCTGATCAGGCTGCCTCTAGCAGTGCTGCTGCATCAGGATCGTCATGCTGTGGTTCCTGAGGTGTGTTTGTGGCAACAGTGAGGATGATTGTTGTGGTCGCGGTGGTCGAAAGCAGTTTGTCATTTCATCTTCTGGGTGGCAAATAATTTACTTTTAATAGGTAAATGTTGCTGTTAAGGTAGTGATCATAGTGTCTGTATTCATTTTTTGCAACTTGCCTAGTGTGTGATTATTCTAGAGGTGGGGAACCTACGAATGTTTAATTTTGGGATAATGGGCCCTCTATTCCTCTCTTCTGTTCTCACACTATGCACAATGAAGTATTTTGATTGGATTGGATTAGATTGGATGGATGCCTTAGTACAGTACACACTTGATTCATTCAAATTTGCATTTTATCCAATGAAATATTGGCAACAAGTTTCTTTGTCATCTGTCAAGCAACGTTGCCTAGGTTTTTGTACATCAAGGTTAGCGGATATGTTAATGTAAACTCCATTGTTTTTGCCGGAGATAACTTTTTGTAATTAATATTGGCAAATAATATTTTTGATATTTGTTCTGCTGAAGGAATTATCAATATTGTGTTGGATCATAATTGGAAGAACAGATTCGGAAGAGCAACAGTATATATATATACTATCTGTTAAAGCGTGCTATGTACTATAATTTTTTGAAAATTTGTCTTGTTCTTTAAGAGATAGTGAGATATGAGAAAGAGGGTCAATGCCACCCAAACTCGTTGCAGTTGCAGAAGAATGAGGACATATAACGAGCAGCAGTCTGTTCATTTCACAGAATTTTGAGGAATAAAATTGAACAATTCTATTTTAATTTTTTGCATTCGTATAATTGCATTACTTGGACCCCTAATAATTCATGCACAATTAATCAGTTAATTAGCCACAAAATAATTTACATGTTTTGGTACGTACGTACATCATGATCACCTCCTTTCTTGTTCAAAATAAAAACAAGCAATTCATGAATTTATTATTTTGTCTCATCTAGCAAATGAGATACAATTAATGTAAATATATAACTTGATCAGATTTTCTTTATTCAGAAAATTTACAAGTTTTACTTGCATACCACAATTTTAATTTGCGAGCATTTAAATTCATGTGCAACCAAACACCCTCGTATATACCATTTCGATGTCTCATCATATTTGTATCAAATCAAATATCACATTAGTTATCACATTAAATCATATTACACTGCATTTCACATTAATTATCAAACCTCTAAAAATTATGAAATAACTTATAAATGACACCATTTGTTACATTTTTTTTACCGATGTCTCATCATAAATTACTAGTGGATCAATAAATAATATTATTTTAATTAATTAAATCGGAGATATAATTCTAACTTTCTTAAAATCATCATTTTAATAGTAATATCACGACTTATATTATCATTTTATTATATCACTCAGAAATTTAGAAAATGCGAAAATTAATATTATTTCTTTTTTTTCCTCCGTTAAAAAACCATTTCATGGCCACTTCTTTATTTCTTTTCGTCTTCGTCTTCTTCCTCTGCATCTCAATCCCTATCTATAAAAACTTTTAACATTTTCTTTTGATATTTAATATAATATAATATAATATATATACATATACTCGCTTTTGTTCGGTTGCGGGTCACCGGCGTTCTCTCTCCAAGGAAGGGTCAGACGAGAGCCTCCCTCTCTCACTCTCTCTCGTTCATGGCGGCGATGAGTCAGGCCAGCCTCCTGCTGCAAAAGCAGCTCCGGGGTACGGATCCGATCTCCCTGTGCCTCTTCTTTCCTACGAGGATTTGGTATCGCGATCTGTCGAGGCTGATGACTTGTATTTCTTGCTCGTGGATCAGATCTCATGAAGAACCCTGTGGATGGCTTCTCCGCCGGCCTGGTCGATGACAGCAACGTCTTCGAGTGGAACGTCACCATTATCGGGCCTCCGGATACACTTTAGTGAGTGATCGCCTTGTGAATCAATAGCCTCTGTGGTTTTAATTGATTCGATGAATTTTCTTTCTCCGGTTTACTGCTTCAGCGGATCTTGCATGTAGTCTCGCTGGTTTTTGTAATTTGTCGTGTTAGTGGTTTGGAATAGGGGTTCTCTTTCTTAAATTTAGGACTTCTGCTCATTCGTGAGGTTTGCCTGGGTTAGCCCTCGAGAGATAAGAACACAAGGACGCATGAGGCTCCCGCCAATGCGGCGTCTGAGAGTGTCAATGTTTTTCTGAGGAAAATGTTTATATTGTTCTGATATATTACTTTTCCTTTGTGATTTTTTTTAGTTGTTAGCTATTTCCTTACTAGCGAGTTTAAAGGTTATTGCTAATGAGTTTTGTGAATGAAATTGGTTGTAAACCTCACAAGGCGGGAAATAATTATTGATGCTTTCATGCAAGTATATGTTTCTGTTGTACTAGCCAGTTCCTTTATTCTGATTTCTGAATGATATAGGCCTCTGGTTATGCAACTCAAACTTGAGACGTTTCGCTTCCTAATTTATAGCGATTCTGTTACAGTGAAGGTGGCTATTTCAATGCTATTATGAGCTTTCCTTCCAACTACCCCAACAGCCCTCCTACAGTTCGATTCACATCTGAGATGTGGCATCCAAATGGTAGGATACTATCTTTTGTTAACAAAAGTTATATCTTTTTGTTTGTATTACTGCATCGTATCTATTGAAGAATTTGTCTTTAATGTGAAGTTGTGAATCTCAGTTTACTCTGATGGTCGTGTTTGCATATCTATTCTTCATCCACCTGGTGATGACCCAAATGGTTATGAGCTTGCGAGTGAACGTTGGACACCCGTGCACACGGTACTAATTTGTGATTAAGGACTTAATCATCTTTGGTACTTATGCAAGTTAGTTGTTTATTCATATTTATCATGATTAAATAGAATGTCATATTATAATTGTGTATTGAACAACATCTGTGTTGACTATTGTACAAATGTAGTTGGTATGACTTTAATTTCTTATCACTGATGTTTATGCCTTCTATCATATGCGCACCTGGGAAAGGAAAGTAGAGTGCATAGTTTGAGAGATAATAAACCTTATTGCAGATGTAGTTGCAACGTTTTAATAACTCTGTATATTTTCCCGTTTATGCAATTATGAGGCTACATCAGTGGATATGACCCTTAGACTGTATTGTAAATGCAGTGACAATATGTGGTGTCTTTTATTCTACCTGTACATAATGGTGCATGTGTAATACTGTAATCTAGGTGCATATATGACCTATGTAGTTGCCTTGGTGGACCAATCCTATTAGTTCAGTCAGCCTAAATGCCAAATTCAGCTGCCTGAATTCATTATCAGTAGCATTTGTAAGACTGCAGGCATCTTTAAGCTACATTCACACGTTTGGTCTGACAATTGACATTATGGAATATAAATTACAAATCATGGATTAAAGTTGTGGTTGGATATCAGTTGCCATAACTTATCTGATCAATATTTATTGGGGTAATGTTACTCTCTGGTATCCAAAAAACAATAAAAAACTTATATCGATATACTATATTTCTATTGGCTTTAAACTGGTTCTGGTCCTTTGCTGGACAAGAAAATATCAAGCAATACTTTCCATATAGATCACTGCTCAGAGTCTTGTTGCAAACATCAGCAGGCATGCATGATTTCTTGCAAATAATTATGAGCATAAATAAAATTTATAATAACTATAAAATTAGCATAAACATACAAATTTGGTCAACATGATAGTGAGGTTATTAACTTTCATATTTATGCATTAATATACATGTATTTGCACATGTAAGTGCTTTGTTAATTGTTATTGCTTCTCGATATCAAACTGCACATGATGTTCTATATGCTTGTATCATTTGGTATGGAAGCTGGCTGTATTGTATCCATGGTTTAAAATATCGGTACCGATCTCGGTCAGTGACCGGTACCGGTATGTACCGACACACGGTACGGGCCGGTACGAAAAAAGCATACCGGCCAAAAAAAAATATTTGTTTGTTTTTGCTGTTAAAAATAACTCCAATAACACATAATTGATCAAGAAATACTTAAATTTAAGATCCAAATGTCAAATACATAAATACAATATTTTAAATCCGGCCCCAAACAGCTATATGCCACTGTAGCAACGGCTCCGTCATACCGGGCAATACCGCCCGGTATGGGCAGTATTTGATAAATACCGCTCATACCGGGCGGTCTTTACCAAGATACCCAGTATCGCCCAATACCGGGTATCTCGTATACAAGTTTTTCAAAAAACCGGTAAATACCGGCCGTACCGGGCGGTACGGTACGGTATTTGAAACCATGATTGTATCATCTATCAGGAAATACTGTCACATAAAGTATTGTCTGTTGTATTGTATCATCATAATATTTGTTGCTGGTCTTGCACCGTTAAGTAACATTGGACCAAGCTACTTTGGATATTTTGTTCTTATATGGAAGCTTACAGTAATGTTTTTTGCATTGGACTTGTGGAGGGTGACTCCTATAAAAGTACAAATTCCATGCTCCAAATTAATTATATATGCTTAAAGTCTTTTAAAAAATGAAAAACCTTTATGGATCAGAATGTATCATAATTCACAATTTAGATGCAATTATCTAACATTTTAAAACTAGTACGAGAATATTCGCAGGGAACTTTTACATTCACTTTAGGCAATTCTAGCATGTCTATTACCAGTGTAGTACCCATCATTCAATTCATGGCAAACTGGGTATATCTTAAATATGATGTTGCTCCAGTATATGTTATGGTCCCATTTACGATTAGTTTCAAAGTGAAGTCTTTACCAACATAACAAAGCATTCACTATATAGACCTTGTCAAAAAAACTCACTGAATTCCTAATCCAAATAGGAACAGGAGAGGTCAATTGCTGATTGTTCACATTTTCCCATGACTCCAAGGAATTCTAAAGTTCAAAAATATTTCCCCTCTAAGTTAAAATATTGCTTGTTCCTCTTCTACCATGACTCATTTCATTCAAATATTGCTTGTTCAGTTAAAATTTAAAGTCCTGTATGTCTCTATCTTGGTGGCTATAAGGGAGCCTGAGGTGTCCATCATAACAGGACGTTTAAGGATGCTCCAAGTTTTCATTCGAGTTTTATGCGCTTGTTTGTTAATATATGGTCATTGAGTTTATGTCGACTTGGGCACACTAACTGAAACACAAGACCATAGTCTCTTTAGCTAATTCATTCATGCCATTATCATTAAGGCATGTTTGGTTTCTCGTTCTTCAATCCTTTTTGCAGAAAATGAGCCAATAAATGGTTTGTTCTATTTATAAATTGGTTTGCAAGAAGGGCAACCAAACATGTAAGTAACCCTTAATTAGCTACTTCATGTTCGTTTGATCTCATTGGTTCTTGCAAGAACTCTTGAAAAACTTAAATGAGGGGTATGCAACAAGGGACCTGATGGAAGTTAGTGGAAACTTTTTATTTTTAAGTGTTTCCAAATGCTAAAGAATTTATGCTTCATGTAGAAATAGGGTAGAGTTTGTTCAATTAGTTCCAATTATATTTCTAAAAAGAAATTTCTTTGTTGTTTATTGGTAACTTTTGGGAATCATGTTTGCTTTTTTTTTCAGTATCTTCTATGATTTGCATCAGATAACATTGGCGTCAAATATGCAGGTGGAGAGCATAGTACTGAGTATTATTTCTATGTTGTCAAGTCCCAATGATGAATCTCCAGCAAATGTTGAAGCTGCTGTAAGTGAAATTGTTGAAGTCTATTTGGCTGCTATATCCATGACATGCTACCTTCCATGTTCTCAAGATAGGCTATACTTATTTGAAGAAAAGTGTGAATCTAAAAGAAGAGGATAAAACTTCCTAATCTATTTCTATTTATAGTTCCACCATTTTAATATGGTGATCTTCATTATGTTCTCAAATTCACCTTTTGGAGATGCAGACTTTCCTATCTACAACAAATTTTGCACATTCCTTTCTAATATTATTTTCAGATGGTTTATGCTTTTAAGTGAAAAATAAGAAGACATGGCATATCCCAGTTTCCACTTGGTTTATTGAACTTATCTTGAATTAACATTGCTCATTAACGTCCAGAAATAACCAGCTTGATTTCTCTCAAAATAAAGTAACCAGTTTGATACTTTGATGAACAAAAGAAACAATGAGCCTTTTTCTGGCGTTTCTAAAGCTGCCAGTTTGTTCAATTAACATTCAGAGGTGGAAAAATCTTCGCTTTCCTCTTATCCTCAATAAAACTGCTCCATGATCCTCTGTCTTTTAAGAAATGCTTTTTTATTTTTAAAATCTTAATGTGAACAATTCATATTAAGAGGTCTTGGGCCCCATCATATTAATAATATTTAAAGAAAATCATGATAAGATATATTGGTGTCCTTCATTGCTTACCCTCTTTTTCCTTTAGTCTTGAGTGCCTTCCAACTGCAGAGATGCATTGAATCACCAGGTCCACATAAAATCCCCCATGATTTGTTCATAAGCTAGACATGAGACGCCAACATGAAAATCATAGGGTCCTGCATTGGGTCTTATCTGTACTTGAATAATCAGATAAGTGGTCTTGAATATAATTTTCTTATTGACATGGTTAGCATAGCTGTTGCAGTAAGTACTCTTTGAAGTATATATATTATTTATCTGCATTGCATGTAAATTTAGTTCTGGTTAACTTATCATTAGGAAATTTTTATGTTCTCATTTTGGGTTCTTCCCACTTAGTCAACCAACAAATTATGCCCTCATTTGACAACTTACAATGGAAAAGCTTGTTTGTTTTAAAAAAATTGGTGAATTAGATGGACCTTTTATGTATTTTAGATGTCTGGTAGGAAATGCACAGCTGGTAGGATCTGAGAGCTTTCTGAATTTGTATGCATGTTAGATTAATTTTCAATCGAGCTATTTTCAAATATTTTGCACTAATACCTGGAGAAAGTTGGTTAACATTGTTCTAGATGTAAAAACAATTTGCCTTTAAAAAAGAGAGATGCTCATTTAGGAAATTCTGAACTTTCCTTAGATATAATCTGGTTTCAAATTGCAATTTAAGTTACTATAAATAGTTGATATTTCTGAAGCTTCTTATTCCTAAGCATCTTTTTATACCTATTATGACAATAGTACATAAAGATTACAATGATGATGCCAGAGCAAAGACTAGATTTTATTGTTCTTTAGATCTTTGATCTGGCAAAATTTGTTGGAACCTTCATGTTGTTTTGCCTTTATCTGATACACACTGTTCACGAATCACATTGCAGAAGGAATGGAGAGAGAGCAGAGATGAATTCAAGAAAAAGGTTGGGCGCATCGTCAGACGGTCCCAGGAAATGCTATAAACCTCACTAGCGTGGTACATCATATATACTTGTTTTGCGCAAGTCATGTCGTTGGGGATAAATGGTTTGCTGTTTTTTGAGTTGTAATAGCTTGCAGGTATGTAGATTTATTTATTTTTCCAATTTAGTGTGGTCTGTTATTGTCTCAAAAAGCTGCGGAAGTTCTCATTTGGTTGGCATGCTGAGTCCTTCGCTGCTGTGATTTTAGGAGACATCTCACTACTGTAATCTGTTAATTTTATGAAAATTTTTAGTATTCCATTTTTTACTTGGATACTCTGGTTCGTATTTTAGTGGGTTTAGTGGTGACTATTCATTGTAGTGAAAGCATAATGTTCTATGCTTGCAGATCTTCAATCAAACCAAGTATGTATGTCTTCTTTTATGTTCAACTTCCTGCAGAGAGATGTCCCGTTCCTGGTAGGAAATAGAGATATTTGATTGGATTTGATTGTGAGTGCAAATGAAGATAAATGAATTGTTTAGTAGACAATATGGCAATTGGCGAACTAAACTGCATATCTGATATATTTGTGGCGTTGCCGTCCTCGCAGTTTAATTGAAACGACACACTGCTGCAAATATTGTTTAATTATTCTTTCATTAAAAATATTCTTAAAGACATGATAGCTGATTCGTCTGGTTCTACATTAATTTTCATCTTTTATTTCAAATTTATCCTATAATAGTTATACATTGTAATCATTACTTGCTAAGCTAATATATATTAGTGAACACTAAATAACTATAAGTAAGCTTTAGATCAATATTAATTAAGCATAAAACCAACAAAAACACTATAAAGCATAAAACCAAGAGGAAATTAAGATTTTTTTTCTCCAAAAGGCTACATAGAGTTGATTCAATTCTGCAGCCTGCCACCTGCAGCTTGTAACATTAACTGATGGAGTGGAGTTACCTGTTCACGGCAAACCGGGCAACTGGAGTGCGAACGGAGCCACGTATCGATGCAGGCAACATGGTAGTAGTGATTGCATCTGGGCAGCACTCTAATGGCCTCGCCGTCCTTGAAGTCCGACAAGCACACCGGGCAAGTAGTGATGTCGTCGTCGCAGTCCTCGACGACTCCCTTGCCGTAGGATCGAGCAGGGGGGAGCAGTTGCACCGTCGAGATCTCCGAGCCGCTCGCCATACCGGACTCTGCCAACTCCAGGCTTCGTGGCGGTGGCCGGTGGACGGCACTATTGCTGTCTCGGCGGCTGCAGCACGTCACGGCAATGCAGCGGTAGAGCGCCAGCAGCAGGGCGGCCGACATGACACCGAGAAGAGCGAGCAAGATGTGGGAGATGAAATCTGCTCGCTCCATGGGAGAAAGCTCGAGCAGAGAATTAATTGTGGCGTTGATCACAAGATCCATTAAATAATTTATGACTATATATGTATATATGAATTGATCGAGTAGCTTTCGTGCTTGTATTTCTCCTTGTTTGTTTCGATTGTCGCAGTCTGATCGATAAAGTTTTGAAATGGTTGGAAGTCTGGAGAACTTATTATTATTAATTTGAGATAATTAATTAATTAATTACGGAATTTATTCAATTAACTTTATGTAATCATGTGTTTGGCAGGAGTTGGAATTAATAAGTACCACTCGCGGATTGCAGTCGGCATTCTCAGAATTCTCATCCTTACATGCTTACGCGTGCGTCATGCATGGTGAGAATTGTCTTACAATTTAAAACTTTTTAATTAATTAATATTTTATTTTAAAATTTTGACTACAATATTCATATTAAAATCATCATAAACTATAACATTTAATATTTTTATCATTTTAAAATAAATTATAATATTATTAGAAAAAGGCAAGTGAAATATATATTATAATATCACCGGAGTGTAATATAATGAGTGAATTGATTATAAAATAATATAAATATATATTTATATTTATATATTGCTTTTATTCCTTATGATTGCAAGAGGATGGAATAACTATCTTTGATCTATTCTTGATGTCAATCAAATAAGAAAATAGTCATTCTATTCCTCCTATGTTCTTATTCTTAATTCCATTAATATATCATCTAAGCAATCAAACACATTTATTCTTAATTCCATTAATCGTCTAAGCAATCAAACACGTCGAAGGACTATATATTATTTCTACGTAGTGACTTTTCTCCAACTCTCCCTCACTTCTAAAAAAAACATAACAAAGGGGGACCCGAAGCCTTTGGTACGGGGGAGGATACTGTAGAGATCATTAAAGAAATATTCGCGATAAGAAAAGGACATAAAGGAACGATAAGATTAGTGCACCGTAGAAGTGTCTTTTTGGTTTGTTGATCCTTCAAACACATAGGAAAATTAGAATTTTATTTCGCAAAGCGATAGAAAGTCCATTTTGTTGAAGCTAGAAACAAATAAAATATGATTTGGCTGAAAACTAGGGCAACAAAATGCACATTACAAATAGAGTAACACAATTGGTGGCAACATGTTGAATATTACCTAAAGATCTAGGATTCGAATCCTAGCATGATCATCTATTGTGACTTTCTATCTTAGTTATTAAAAAAATGCTCATTACAAAACATATACATAGATGTGAAAATAGATGCATAAAACGCTACAACTAGCTAGAAAAAGAGTGGTTATTATCTCTTTAATTACTATTGAATTCATCTAATATTAATCTTTGGAATCTTGATGTATCCAACAAATACAACTCAAACAAGCTTGGTTTCTTTGATGCAAAATTACCATGCATTTTTGCATACTTATCTTTTATTTTGATTTGAACTATAACTAAGGGTGCGTTAGGTATGTGTAGTGGACAAAGCAGAACAAGTCAATACAAGATAAATTAGTACAAATCAATTGTATCGCATAGTTTTAAAATTCGTGCAATATATATCATCATTTAAATCAAATAATATTGTTATCGAGATTAAAAATATATCTTCAAACACGTTTTTGTATATGTATCTTAAAGCTGAATCAAACACGTTTTCGTCAAAATTATTCATTTCAAATACTACTTTGAATCTGAAATGATTCAGATTCATCCATGCATTCGTTGATCCCATTTCTGCATACGTAGTTGAATTATTGTTCATTGTAAAATTTTTAATTAAACTGTTAATTTGCAATATGATTTCAATTGTTCCATGATTAAAATCTAAAATCTATGCTGTTTAAATAAAACCAAATTAGAAAGATCAAGTTAATTGAAGTAGAAAATTCGGGTTTAATTATTCAATCGGAACCGACAAATTCACACCTAAACCCTTAGCTAGTCTGAAATCATCATTTGTCACCGATGCAAACTTGTACGGCCTCGACATGTTCAAAGAATCCAATGAAAAGGACATATCTAATATTTGTCATCCTTTTATTCTAATTTCTTCGCTCGGAGAATCCTATGCACACACAAAAAAAACCCTTCGACATATATAATTAAAAATGTTTTAAGTTATAGAATGCATTAAGATTCTGTTTACTTTGCAAAATATAATTTGAATGAGATAGGATTTAAGATGAATAAAAATAGAATAAAAATCCAAGAATTTTTTTTAAAATTAATATCCTATATTTATTTTGGCATAAGATAAAAAATATGAATATGATATGAAAATTCATATCCTATGAATTTGGGTCATAAATTCATTCATTCCTAGAATTTTTAAATCAGACTAGTGATGGATTTGAGCCAAAATAAATTCATCCAATATCCGGCTCAATTCATATCCATTATTGTAGCAAATAATAGATTGAATTTTAAAATTCAATCCACCTCTTTAATCCATCAAAGCAAACTAGATCTAAATGTTTGTAGAATTTTTAAATTGCTGCCTACATTTAACCCTTGAATTAGCAGTTAATTACCTATTAATTAACCTGTAACCATTATTAAAAAGATAATCGCAATCATGTTATACTTTTTATTTTTTTCTATTTTTTTGTTCAACTATATCACCTAATTAATTAGTTAGTAACATTTATCATGATAGAATTAGAAAGTGAAAGTTGCTTGATAGGGCTCATGAGATAATAAAATGCTACTATTTGTGTAATACCTCTAACTATATTAGATGTTGATTTATAACACGATTGACATATTATTATCAACTAATCAATAAAGTTGAAGGGGTCAATTACCCATTGAACAATATGAGTTAATGTAACTTATTCATTTTGGGTTTTTTTATTCACGTTATGTATGATAGAGGATGACAACAGTTTGGTTAATAGAACTTTTTATGATTAACTAAAATTGAAATCGATTAAAAACTCATTAATCGAAATTGAAATCGTTTAAAGCCCCATTAATTAAAATCGTTCGATTTCAAAAACTAGTATATGAAACATACTTAACCGACTCAATTTCAGTTATCCGACGGATAACCAAAACTGGTTAGTTTCGTTAGAATAAAATCGATTACTCGTTTACTAACTGGTTAAGATTAACCGATTAGTAATTTGGATTTTGAAATTTTTAAATATTATCAAAATAAATAATTATAGTGATTTCAGATTCCGTTATCCACAAATCAATAACCAAAACCTAATCGAATTTAATCGATTTTTTATATTGATCTGTAACTGAAACTAAAACTAAACCATAAATTCACTATCTGAAATTGAATTTTGTGATTTGATTAAGTGGTTAACCGATGTCAATTGTCACCCCTAGTCAAGATTTCTAGATCCCATGCGAAACCTATTCCGATTTCAATAACTTAAACTCGGATCGCTAGAGTAGAACTAATTTTATTATCTTCCCACCTACAACAAAAAGTTTTATTTGAATAGCACATAATAGAAAATTGAAATTATTTATAATTAGGTTTTAGGTGATGAGTTCTTACGTGTAGGGGTGATAATTTTATCTGCATCCGCACCGTATCCAATTCATATCCGCAAGTAAAAATGGATATGGATACGAATACATATTTAGAAAACTTATATCCGCGCGGATACGATGTGAATACGAATATGACTGTGGATTCGCACCGCATATCTGCGTCTCTGAATTACTATTTTGCTCATATAAGCTATTAATATATATAAGAGCTCTATGGTAATTTCATGTCAAGATAAATTTTAAAATATATTATATATTTATTTTGGATCAATGAATTGGTAATTTATTAAAATTTTTAATTAAATATATTATTTTTAATTAAATATATTATTTTTAATATATTTTTATTAAATACGGTGCTGATACAGATGCGGTGCGGAGACGGATGTGTGGATATGAGGTGCGGTGCGGATACGAATGTGCGAATATGAGATACGGTGTGAATATAAATAATTCAGTATTCGCATCGTATTCAATCCGTTGTCGGCCCTACTTAAGTGGCGGATAGGTGTGTTTCTGTCGTGGCCCAAATAATAACATATATATGTCAGCAAAACTTTAACGGGTACGGATTGTGGCAAGACCTCAACCCACACCAATTTACCCAATCAAAATTGACGCATAGATGTGGGAGCGGGACCGTCATCCCGTACCGTGCCATCTTGTCCGCCCGATCCAATCCGACGGTCAATGCTCTTTCTCAGCCCTGCCACCACCTGCTTATATCAAAGGCACATGGAACGAGTACAAAAAGATGCAGAAAAAAGAAAGCAGGGGAGAGTGAGCAAGCTCGAGCCGCCCGCCATTAATGGAAGGCAAAACCTCGACGGTTCCGTCGATTCGAGCTGCCTCTTCTCCAAATATAGCATCGGGATCTTCCCTTTTGTGGCTGCAGCTGTCGGTGACCTTTCTGGCGATCTCGACGCTCTTTCGGCCTCCAATTGATCCGCGGACGGCGGGAATCTGAAGCCCCAGGGGTTTAAGCGGGTTTGGGACCGAGCTGGAAAGCGGAAGGCGGCGTGTTTTGCCCAGATCCAGTGGTTTCATTTCGACCTTGTAGATGGATCTTGAGTTTTAGTTCCCTGCGGTCCTTTTGTCTTTGTTCTAGGGGGTGTCGAGGATTCCTCGATGGGTAGCTGCTGGAGCTCGCGAGTGAAGGCGGAGAGCCCCTTCAGTAGTGCTTCGGCCTCAGGTTAAGTGCGTTGGACCTCTTGAAGCTGTTCTTTGTTTGTTTTATTGCTGAATGCTGATCCAGTGATCCTTGAATTGTTGTGTTGAGTTTGTGAACAATTAGTATCTTTGCAACCCCTAGCTGCTTTGACATTAGTTCAAGATTAAGGACGAAATCCTGTGGACTTGCTGGAAGTTCATTAGTTTAAAGCTTGAGCTTGGTGTCTTCTGATGTTCTACAATGGTGTACCTGAGAGGCCGAGACTAAGTTGAATACTGAACTTGAACTGTTTGCAGTGAGAATCTGCCTCATGTTGACAAAGCAGAACTTCTTTTGCGCAGTTTTGGTTACGAATAATCTCGTTTATTCTTTGTATTTCTTTGGTTATTGTAGTAAGGTTGGAATTGTTTAGGTTGGTACACCTAGTCATTGCTCTTGCTATGGGATCAAGCATTTTTTAACCTGTATACTACATGATTAGAGATTGTGCTGTTAAGATATATTGTAGATTTGTAGGTTGGTCCTTTGTTTTTCAGTAAGTAATTGCTCTAGATGAATCACTACTTTCACCTCTTGATTTGGTAAAAATAGTAAGAATAATAATTGTATAGCTAAGTGTTGTTACACTTCGTTATGGAACTAATTTCTCAAATGTGATTAAAGTAGAACTTGTGGTGCACAGGAGCAAATTCTAGGAGTGTTGGGAGGGACGGAAATGGGTTGAGTGGCTCTAGCAGCCGCTCCTCGGCTTCCATCCCTCCGACCCTACGGACGGAGGGTGATATTTTGCAGTCTTCGAACTTGAAAAACTTCACCTTCAGTGAGCTCAAAGCAGCTACCAGGAATTTCCGTCCCGATAGTGTTCTGGGAGAGGGAGGCTTTGGTTCTGTGTTCAAGGGGTGGATCGATAAGCGCACGCTAGCAGCATCCAAACCTGGATCAGGAATCGTTGTTGCTGTCAAAAGGCTCAACCATGAAGGTTTGCAAGGTCACAAGGAGTGGTTGGTGAGTAATAAGTTCCATATGCTTAGCCAATTCTGCTTCTTGCTTGCTCTGCTGTGGTTTAGTTGCAATCAAATGGTTGCATTATCTTCCAAGTACTTGTGTTCCAGAGCATTTAGTGCATGTGGTTTTTTTAGTCTACATCATGTATACATAGGGGTTCCATGGCCACCGCCTACGGTCACAAATATGTTGTGCTGTATATTTTAGATTAAATATCCTTCTTGAAATTTGCAGGCAGAAGTCAATTACTTGGGTCAGTTGCACCATTCCAATCTTGTAAAACTTCTAGGATTCTGCTTGGAAGATGAACATCGATTGTTGGTCTATGAGTTCATGCCTCGTGGAAGTTTAGAGAATCACCTTTTCAGAAGTAAGTTTGTCTTCAGCCTTTAAAAAAAATGATTGAAGGTGGCTGAATAAAATGGCTACCTTAATGCTTCATTTACTTATGCAATGACTTGCTCAGTTCATTTTAACATGCCCTTTGATTTCTTTGGTGATCGAGCAGGGGGGTCATACTTTCAACCGCTTTCATGGAACCTTCGCATGAAGGTTTTACTTGGAGCTGCAAAAGGACTGGCATACCTTCACAGTGATGAAGTGAAAGTTATTTATCGGGATTTTAAGGCCTCAAATATTCTACTCGATACAGTAAGTGTAACTCTATGCTTCTGCATGAGAATTCCTTCTTGCTGACAGCTTGGTTATTTTGTAATCAATCTCTTATTTGTGTGTACAGTATTGTAATGCAAAGCTTTCTGATTTTGGCTTGGCGAAAGATAATCAACCTCTTATTTGTGTGTACAGAATTATAATGCGAAGCTTTCTGATTTTGGCTTGGCCAAAGATGGACCCACGGGTGATAAGAGTCATGTGTCTACTAGAGTGATGGGGACTTATGGATATGCAGCTCCCGAGTATCTTGCAACAGGTGATACTTACAAACCATATACATCAACTTATCAGCATGCTGTTGTTTTCATGTTATGGGCTACATATTGGATCTTGCTATATTATTGCAATTTTTGGATAGTCATTCATACAAGACTACGACACAGTAGGAATATCATTTTCGAAAACATGCTATAATTTTATTACTCACTTGCTACACCATGTGAAGAATGTCACGGGGTATAAGCATTACATGATAGGCTTTCTTTGATAGATAATAGTGTCTTGTTTTTTCATGCTACATGCTATGTTATTAGATGCATTAAGGCTGATGGTATCTTGACATACTCATCTAGCATGAGTTACGGATAACCTATTAGCAAAACAATGTTACACAGGCTTGCTAAGATGCGTTATCACATTTATTGCATTTGTTAACATTAAGTATGGCATTGTCATATTCTTGGCAGTACATTTTTCTGATGGCATTAACAGTTTGACATTTTTAGTTGATGATATAGAAATATATTGCTTTATGCTGAATTCATTAGATTTCAACATAAGAGCGTACATACTATTATTTTACATAGAGAGCTGGGTGCATTATTTGACCATTCACAAGATTCAATTGATGTAGGTCATCTAACAGAGAAAAGCGATGTGTATAGTTTTGGGGTGGTTCTTCTAGAAATGCTATCGGGACGTCGTGCCATCGAAAAGAACCGTCCACGCGGGGAACACAACCTGATAGAATGGGCAAGGCCTTATATGACACACAAGCGCAAGGTATTTCGTGTTATAGACAATCGACTAGAAGGCCAATACTCACTTAGAGGAGCGCAGAAAATTGCCTCGCTTGCGCTCAATTGTCTATCCATGGATGCAGCCTTCAGACCCACCATGGACCAAGTGAGATCCACATTAGAACAGCTTCAGGAGACAAAGGATGCAGGAGAACAACCACCTAAGATGCAGGAACCGGCAAGAGCTCGAAGCATTGGAAGCAGTGGGAAAGGATCAAGTCTTATAAGTTCAGAAGAAGCTAAGAGCGACTTAGGCACTCATTCCCAGACAATCAACATAGAAGGAACATTTCTTACTTAAGCTCTAGTGTGGCTCTTTCATAGATTTTACTGGCGTTTGAAGGGAGTAATGTAAATAACGTTACGTTGTCTGCTAGTTGTAAAGCTGCTCGCTCAACACCGATTAATATGACGCTGGTGATCTTAATATGAAAATGTATGGGGTTCATTTTAAAAAGAGAAATTGATTCAGAAATTATTCTTTCCAATTTGCAAAATCCAAGATTTATCACCGAACATCCCAGTATCGATTTATGATGCCTCCATTGATTTATCACCGAACATACATTCTTTTCAATTTGCAAAATCCAAAATCCAAGATGTATGGGGTTCATTTAAACGATTGGCTGCGACCAATTCTGTGAGAAAGAAAAGGTTTGGTTTGCCAATCGAAACTACGTTGCAACTCGGTTGGATTTCCCTAGTTTTACATCATATATACACATATATATAATTATAATTATTTGAAGCAATTTAATGATTGATATTTGTTTTTTATTTAAGAATAAACTCTCATTGGCGAATCTATTAGAGCATATAGGATTATATACCGCATGGAGTAGATACTACCTTCTATATCCTAGTTGAAGTGATTAAAAACCAACCAGCTTGAGCAAAGCACGATTTTGAAGTTTCAAACTTCTGAAATGTCCACAAATTTTAAAAACCTGAGTCGATGTTAATCCGATAAAACCATGGCAGTTTGAACAGCACACAAAGCAGCAAAAGTGTATAAAATTATCAACATCAGACTCCGATTAAACAACACCATGCAAAAGTACTAGCATTTTCGTCAACCATCAGGAACCATGCAAAATGTCTTATAACCTACAAAGTTCTGCAAACCAAAGTTTGTCCCCTTCGAAATACTAACCAGAGCTATAGAATAAACTAGGTACGCATTCTCCAGCATCTGTTTAACATGCATGCAAGAACAAGATGACATGGATATATCAGATAATCAGAAATCTAATGTGGACTTACAAATCTAACCACACAAACGGATGCCTACCTTTCATTCACTGCGTTGCCTCGGAGTCAAATCAGCAGATCTTGAACGTGAACCGGGA
The DNA here is from genome assembly GCA_034359265.1 of Canna indica. Classification (NCBI taxonomy): domain Eukaryota; kingdom Viridiplantae; phylum Streptophyta; class Magnoliopsida; order Zingiberales; family Cannaceae; genus Canna; species Canna indica. The sequence continues at coordinate 2,104,421 of CP136898.1, read as the reverse complement.
GGTGAAACAGATGAGCGCCTTGGTGATCTCCAATGAGAATGCGATCCTTCAGCATTGCGTGAAGTCTTTCTGCACATGCAGAAAAATCCATTTATAAAGGAGAAGCTATAATTGAACTAGCTTTGATGCGTCCAAATGGATATTAGGTCTACATGCCATAAAGCCTAATACTCGCAACTTTCATAGGAGTCATCGGTTGTCATAAATATGAAAGATAAAATAGTTTATAAGTGTGCAGAAAACATATTTGCTAGAAAATTGAAGCAACAATACTTTATATTTTGTTATTTGCTAGAAAATTGAAGCAACAATACTTTTAAGGAAAATATGTTGTAATATATCAAAAAAAATGATTGGTATTAAGGAGCTCATGATGCTTCATTGACTTACTCATCATGACCATTAACATCTTCATTTCGTTTAGCATCATTATAGCGCGGAGAATATGATCTGCGGTTTGCATCCTCACTGCGTTCCTCAGAATGATTCCTGGGGGATCTAGCATGGCTGGATTCCCTTTTATGTGGAGACGAGTAGTCATTGTGCCGTTTTGGTGCGGGGGAGTAAGATCTGTAAAGAAATTGATGATGGTTCATAGATACGTTTGATCCTAACACTAGTTTTGTTGGACAAGAACCTATATGAAAGCCACTTGCTTACCGTGAGTTATGTCTAGCCCTTGAAGAATAACGAGGTGAGCGTGATCGAGACCTTGAGCGAGAGCGTGACCGTCCTATACATTCACCGGATGAAAACTATAAAGACTTAGCAGAAAACAACATCTTATTTGTTAGCTACTTGTTTGTCCATGTCTCAAGATAATATAATGCGAGCACAATATCTAAAGCAAAAGTGAATAATAAGAAGACAACAGTAGAAATTGACCCAATTCAGCAAGCCATTCTGTGAATAAAACCTGTGCAAATATCTTTTAAAAAAATTCAGATACACTCATTTGCAAAAAGTTGGAATATTATGGCTTGTAGTTTGTCATTGCTGTCACTAGGATTTATAATCATACTTTTTAAGCAATTAAATATCTGATAAACAAACAAAAAGAACAAAAAACTAAATGTTAAATACAAGAGAATTAATAAACAAAAGTTAGATAACAAGATGAAGTTGTTTTGTTCCTTAATATATTGTGTGTTGCTCTTCTTGGATGATCTTATAGCATACAAATTTCTATTCTCAGTCCCAAAAAGACAATGAGAAAGTTTTTTTAATTAAAAAAAAGCAGTTATCATAATACATAAATATGCCAAGACAATGTATTATGACAGATAAAAAAAGTATACCAATAAGTTGTATAACAAGTCAAGTGTGAAAGCAAGTACGTAGAAACATTGCATCAAGGATTTACCATAATGAGAAGAGCGCCGGCCGGTGTGTCCAGAAGGCCCTCTAGTAAGAAGTGATAAATTGTAGGTAAGCACATGCAAAAATATACTATGTTATGATCAAAATCAAAACTATATATGTAAGTTGTTGTACATAAAGTTGCCTAGAGTACCTTTTAGATCTTCTACGCATTTCATCAGGCCTTTTTCTTGATTCAGCAGCAAGAACCACAGTTATCTCCCTACCTCCAAATAGTTGTCTATTCATGTGGTATTGAGCCTCCGAAGCATCATAAGGGTCAACGAATTCCACAAATGCAAAGCCTCGAGGCTCTCTGTCTCATATAAATCATATATTAAAACAAACAAGAAAAGCAGCATCAGTTTGTACAAGTCATTAGGAAAAAGGTCAAAAGACCATTGTGCTTGCAAACTTTACCGTCAAGGAGAAACCAATTAACATGTCTTCTAAAGTTCTTGGAGCAAAAGACAATGACAAATAACACACCATCAACAAGGTACTTGAGTACTAAAAAAAGCAGTTAGCAAACCAGGCTCTAATGTCTTCAAATATCTTCTACAGTCACTCCATAATTTGCATTTTTCTTCTCTTGATAGTATAATTGGAGTACTTTAGATCAACAATGCTCCAGTTATCTTCTCAAGAAACCCTCTTGAAAAGGTCAGCATGCTAGCCCCGCTTGACCAAACTAAATTCAATGAGGAACTAAGTTGTCTCTCTTCAAACAGGAACTTCTTCATAGGAGTAAGACTTGGTCCTCAAAATTTCAATAGATTAGGCAATGATAAACAGTGTTCTTCAACAAATGCAGGGCTTGTATTTTCATCAAATCAATACACCCCTGAGAACCATTTAAAGAATGAACTCATGTTGGAAGTAAAGGAACCCAGCCAAAGTATATGATAGTAGAAAAAAAAGGAAAAATTTCTGTAAACAAAAGCTAGAAAACCCATGTGATAATTATTCTTTTGTAGGACAAAAACCAACTATGTTAGGATTGAGTGGATGAGGGGGTCATTGAATTCCCAATAACTTAATTTATTGCAATTGTCAAAGTGTTATGAAGACCCTAAGTAGCACTCATCCAATATTAGCTGCACACAATTCCTAAAGCATATATGAAAGAGGATGCATTTTTTGTCACCGCCATAAAGAGGAAGCAATCATGACTAGCAGCATTCAGCAACTAAATCTCACCCAGTGTAGTAGTCCTTTGGCAGATAAACATCTCGCACAGGGCCAAATCTTTCAAACGGAACACGAAGATCTTCTGGTCTGCAGGTTAACATAGAATTCTAAAATAATTTCACTATACCAACAAGTAATAATAATAAAAATAAGGCTAGGTTTAACTATTCATCCACCAACAAAAGCACAAGCTAACAAACACTGAAATAAAACCATTACCGACAACTGAGTGGAATATTCCGAACCAAAAGACTCCCAGAACCTTGATCTTTCCCTCCATATCCACCATATCCCCTCCTGGGTGGAGGACTTCTTCCTCTACCACCATAGCCCCTCCTTGGAGGACTATAGTAATGTGGACTGTACCTCCTCATAATAAAACCTGATATGGCAAAATCATTATCCCCATGATGGTGACTAAAATCCACAAAGTTGGTAAATAAAATTAGAATACAAAAAGTACTACAAATAATTATAATGACATGGAAAGTAGTAAGATACGAGATTGATGTGTTCATATTTTATACATGTATAACGATTAAGAAACCCAGCATTCTCACATGACCATCCTTTGTTCTCCAGAATACAGTATATACTACTACAACCACGATACAGATAATATACAGAGCATTCTCCATTCATCCCAACTCAGAATTAAACAAGAAGATCAACAACCAATACATGTACATTCTATTTTTTGACTGGCAACAAATTTTCAGATGGATAACAACCTTTCAGGTGGTAGATCAATTGAAAAAACATGTTTTAAGAGAATAATCAACAGTAATTGAACAACAATTGTTGAAAATAATCAATTGATCTATCAAATCCACTTCTTCTATCTACAGGCTTTCCATAAGAAAAGTTGATATCGAGATTCAAGAAAAAGGAACGCTAGGACGCTATGCTTGCCAAAGAGTTTCAACGAAGATCTTCAAAGCACAACCTTGCACAAATCCCTTTCTTACTATGCCACGATTTTCAGAACCCTCATGTACACTACTAAGTTTCCATAATGATGAGCAGACATCTATAAATAAAAACAACCAGCAGATCTCACAAAAATCAAAATCTCTCGCCAACATCAAGGAAAAAATAACATCTTCCATCTTTGAGATCACGCCGAAGACACGAAAATCTATAAGGCACGAATACAAGAGGAACATATATCAACCGGTTGATCCCAGATAGTAACTAAGAAAAACCCTAAACAGACTCTAGTATAGCAGAAAAGCAAGAGATCACTGTATAAATCCAGCCATCACCACGGAAAATTATGAACAAATTGATTTATCACAAAAAGGAAAATGTAGGTCGTAAGGCGATGTTTTTTCCGATTCAACGATAGAAGACGAACCTGGAGGAGGTGGAATCGAGGGTACCACTTCTTTTGGGGGGGGCGACAAATACTGGCAAGTAGAGAGGACTATGGTTTGCTTCAATCTTTCGACTTCCTTCCCGATCTCTGCAAACCCTAACACCCAAAAAGGCCGCTTGCGCTTGATTACGAATCCGGTCTGGGTGATTTATTTATTGGTTCGAACCTTTTCTACTGTGGATATCTCGCTTATGTTCACCGTTTCACGAGTACCCTTATATTTACCACGTCTTTAGTTTAGAGTTAATGCTCTACACATGCAGGCCAGGCTGTGATGTTGCTCCTATCTCCAATAATAAAGCGGGTAGCTTTTGGTATAAATAACTGTCAGGTGAGACTATTCTATTAAATCGATTATATCGTCTATGATTGCGTTGTGGGTTTTAACGGATAAGCAGGTTTATTGACCGCGTATGCAATTTTTCGCCCTGCCGGATAGTTCGGCGCATTATAATTGGGCTAGAGTCGATTCTTATCGTGCCGAGTCATTGTCGGATCGGCCCATAAGACTTGAAAAAATATCGGATCAGGGCCAACCAAGCGGTGTAGGCCCAGCCCCATAGCTCAATAAAAATTTTATTTGTTAAGAAATATCGGGCTGAATCTCGATTTGGGCCCAATAGCTTGGTTCTAAAAATCTAATTTGAGCTTGTTTGCTTAGTTTTGAATTTTCGTTATCACTAATGGGCCGGAGTGGGTCACCCCATTTACTGTTCGTGTTGTGCCGAGCCTGGGTCCCATGCTTGAACTTTTATCGAGCTAGGCTAGGTCGGTCACGATTTTTGTTCGGGTCAGGCTGGCCGGTCTGATATCTCCGACCCACGAATTGTCGAGTCTATAAAATATGATATATTTAAAGAATTTTGACTAAATATCAAAGTCATAATTTTTTTATACACTCGAATTGTTTTCTAATTTTTTTTATAAAAATTATCTTCCAATTATATTCATTAACTTGATTATAATTATATTAATAATTAGAATTATATGCATTTTACTGTACATAAAATTTTAAATTTCACATATTTATAAAATCAATAAACTTAATAATCTAAAATAAAAAATAATATAAATATTTTATGTTAGGTTTTTTACATAAGACTTTAAGCAGCTTAAATATTTTGGTCCGAGAATCATTAAAAGTCTAAAATATTAATTGAAAATGTAATTTTAATAAATAAAAATATATATTATAAATAAGTATTTTAAAAAAAAAATCATACAAATGTTTTTAAGCGTCTTAAATAGGAAATTCAAATTTTATGTCCGAATTTGAGAATTTTTCATGATTAACTTATTAATTGGGTTTTTGGAAAATGCTCAAATAAATAAATCGTTATGAACACCGAAATAGAGAGTACGATATTTTTTGAAATGTCACTGAATTGGAACTACAAAAGTTCAATGATGGGTATTACAACATGGACTCAACATGCAAGTTATATTATTGGGACTTGGTGTCTCCCAAATTTAAAAATCACATTGCAGGTAATCCAAAAAAATTGCTGCATATCAAATGTCTCCTGAGCGTCTTACATAGAAAATTCAAACTTTATGTTCTAATTTGAGAATTTTTCATGATTGACTTATTAATAGGGTTTTTTTTGAAAATGCTCGAATAAATAAACAAGAGCCCTTTCTCAATCAAAACTTAATGGCATTTGATCATTGTATGTCGTGGTGAACACTAGGGGTGAGCACGGGTCGGGCCGTCCCGGTTCAGCCCGACCCAAAAAATCGGGATAAATCCCGTCCCGGTTCAAAATTGGGACGGGACCGGAATAAATATGTCTGTCCCGATTAAAAACCGGGACGATACAAAAAAAATCGAGATTGTCTCGTCCCGGCCCGGTTTATAAAATATAAGTAATATTAAATATTTTGAAAAAATATATATTAATTATTTTAATGAAAATATTATTTTTGTTTTATAAAAACCAATATTAATAAATTCGGAACGTCCCGGTCCCGTCCCGAATTTTTCGTGACGGGATAAAATCGGAATGCTTCGTATTCAGGACCAGGACTAGAACGCATATTTGCATCCCGACTCAAAAACGGGACGGGACCGAGACATACCAAATCCCGGCCCGTCCCGAGCTCACCCCTAGTGAACACCGAAACATAGAGTTCAACATTCTTTGAAATGTGAGGAGCCGGGGACTACAAAAATTCAATGATAAATATTACAACATGGGACTTGATAAATGTTATCGGACTTGGTGTCTCCAAAATATCGCAGTGCCTCGTTAAGATCATTAATCTACTTCAGCCAGGTCATGCAGTTTCATCAGTCTCCTCGGATGATTGAACTGCCCACTTACTAACCCGGGCTTTAGCCATGTTTACCTGCATAACAAGAAAGGCGGTAACACGTCGATAAATTTCCCAATTTCAAGATTGAACTTAGACTCCTCGAGCACACGAGTGAACCTAGTATTATTAAGACCGGATCTATAGCAAAAATATTAGGTTGACTCTTATATATCACATGTTCACTTCTATTTTAAGTTCGATTTTAGTAATGCTAGGTTCGCTTCTACGTGGGATTCGTAAAATTTCAATAGAATCTGATTCTTCCATAGTAGCTGTACTCGAAAAACTAGAATGTCGGCAGCTAAAATCCAACATATATGACTAGCTAAAGTATGAGACACAACACAAAGCATAATTAATCAAGATGGAGTGATTCGAAGTACCTGTTTGTCCCAGTCTGTTCTGACAGTGATCAAAATAAGAACAATGGTCTGCACCAACGTCCCCAGCATCATTCCAATCCAGATGCCCTGCATTGGATGCAAGCTAACATGTTGGTCTACCTCGAACAAAGGAATAAATGATCACTGAACGCATTGTCTAACAACAGTCAACAAGATCTAAGATTTCTACCTTCACTTGATATCCAATCAAGTACCCAAGCAGTACTCCTATGGGTATCCCTATAACGTAATAGCATGTAATATTTACATACGCCACTGTGCTCTGCCAACCTGCTCCTACTGCAACACCTGATAAAGAAACAGCAACGAAGACGATATATGCAAGAGAAATCATCATCATGCAAAGTAGAGTTTAATTTCTTCTTTTCAAAGAAATAAGAAATGGAGAGCTGTGAATACCCACCGGATAGCACCGGCTGAATGCTGTTTAGTAGAATGGAGAACGACAACAAAGGAGAGAGGTCATCCACTGCTAGAACTACTTCCCTGTTGTCTGTGAATATATAAGCAACACTCCCCCGGACCAGCATAAACACCACAAACAGAAGCAATCCTATCAAAAATGATGTGGCTACAATGTTAATGATCGAGAACTTTGCTGCTTTTGCACGGCCGGCGCCGAGCTCATTCGCTACGCGAACTCTGCCATCAGTTTGTATGTTTGTCAATCAACTCAGCTAAAACTAGAGTATATATATATATATATATATAGAGCGGGAAAAAAGTATTAAAATGCCCTGACGTTTGTCGATGAGTGTTATTTTGTCTCTATAATTAATTTTAGCTCAAAAATATCTCTAACGTTTTCGAAAAGGGTACTAAAATATCCTTACCGTCAATATACACTTAACGATACTTATGTGACACATGAGTGAGCGCTTAGGTATCATCCATGTGGAGAAGCTTCTGCCATGTCAAATTACATGTCAAAGCCACGTCAGCTAGGATCCACCATCCACTATGTGAAAGAGAGAGCTAGTGGATGATGGGTGTCAACTAACGTGGCACATGGAATTTGAAGCGCTAGCTAGAGCTTATATAGCACATGAGTGAGTGCTTATATAGGTGCTGCGTCCATGTGGAGAAGCTTCTTCCATGTCAGAGCCACGTTAGTTGAGACCCACCATCCACTGTGTGAAAGAGGGAGTTAGTGGATTGGTGGGGCCCGGCTCACGTGGCTAGAGCTTCTCCGCATGGACGACATCTAAGCAATCACTCATGTGTCACATAAACGTCGTTAAGTGAATATTTGACGGTAAGACATTTAAGTGAATATTGACACTAGAGCTTCTCCGCGTGGACGACACCTAAGCAATTTTGTACTTTTTCCCACTAGCTAGACTATATATATGGATCGGAGTATTATACATAAATGATGGAAATAAAACTTACCCTGCTGCAGCTAAAAACCCTAGAGAAATCATCATTTCCCACCCATTGATATTTAAGCTGTTCATCAAAATGCAGCATTAGAGTAGAATCCTGCAACCATCTCAAGAAAGAAAGACATTCAAACTCAGCATGTACCAGATAGATAGGGCATCAATTGCGACCTCAGCATTCTCCATGTGTCCTGTTAATAATACCAATATGGTATTGTACCAAAGCTCCAAACTGAACAGGAAAAAATGATTTGAAGAGTATAAGATTCTTCACCGGAGAACTACAAAATCGATCAATACAAGAATGTTATACCATAGCATAGCTCCAGACGATAGAGACAGCTTGACGATCGGCCAGAGATCGGTGAAAGCGAGCCATGAAAACCCCTTCCATGTGTCCGGGCATCCTCCCCCCACGACGAAGCCAAACTGGCCCAAGATCGGAATCCACATCGCCAGGATCATGGAAATCATCACGCCGGGGACTCCCATGGACAGTTTGTACACCATGAGCCAAGAAAGGAAGATGTGCAGAGCGAGCGACAGCGCGGCCAAGTAAGAGATGATGAGGTTCTTGCTCTGGCTCTGGAGGTACATTTGGAAGGTGAAGGAGAAGACGAAGGAGAAGATGATCGGAATTATCCACAGCGAGATCGTTCCGGCCATGTCGGCGACGTCCTCCGCTTGCCCGAGGAACTTGAGGATTGGGGCCGTGAAGACGTAGATGGGAAGAAGAAGAACGGTGCAGGTAAGCAAGATGAGCCAAGATCGTTGAAGGTAGACGCCGAGCATATGGTACTGCTTCGCGCCGTAAGATTGCCCGCATAGTGTTTCAAGAGCACTCGCCATTCCCAGCTGCAGTGTCATTTCATCGAGCAGGTGAAGATCATTCAAATAATGGATGATAATTTATCTCCTCTCATCAGAATAGAAGTAATTTCTTTCTACGATCACATGAAACTATATCTTAATCTCAACATACATTTAATTCCTTTTTTTGGATTATTTTGGCCACTAAATCCGAAGAGAAGGGGATGCGAGCTAGGACAGAGGAGTAATACCAGGATTCCATTGGCGAAGCGGGTGAGCACGGTGAAGACGAGGGCGTAAGCGGCGAGCTCGACGGAGCCGACGTGGCCGATGAAGGCCTGGCTGATGAAGGAGACGCCGAAGGTGGAGAAGCGGGTGAAGATGGCGGGGCCAGCGACGATCCACATCTTCTTGTTCTCCTCCCACAGCAGCCGGCTCAGCTTGTTGGCCGCTGCTTCCTTCTCCTGCGTCGCCGTCGTTGGCGACGACGGCAGCAGCAGCCTCTCGGTCACCTCGTTCTCCATCTCCTTCGCTCACCGACCGACGAACCCGACCGAGCATTCGAGAGAGTGAGACCCCACGTTAACGGGCAGCGTTCTGGTTCGGATAAATAGTGTGGAGCAGCAGGCGTCCTCAATTCGGCCACGTTAACGGGCAACGTTCTGGTTCGGATAGAAATTAAAAGGGTACGAACTCGGTTGACTCGTAGCTGACAATTAATATTTACGGGATGATATGTAGCATCATGCATTAATATTTTTGTCGTAGCAGCTCGGATGCAGGATCTTGTATGTTCCTGTAAGATCCGTGCTCGAAAGATACGTTCGGGTCGGAGACGTATCTTTAACAACTACTGTCCGAGATACACAATTAATGTTCGTTGTCAGAGTTGAATAGTGGCCTAGGATAATATATTTAGATTTCTTAAATCATTTCCTTAACAGAAAGTACAGAGTTTGGTGCGTGTTCGATTAAAACCCTCTAAATTAATGATGAGATAATTCTAAATTGACATGCTTCCAAATATGAAGAAAATTATTATAAAACCCGGTTCCATAAAAAATTTGTATGAAGTCGGACTCCGATGATGAAATACGAATCTCAAAGCTTGATTTCATAAAACTTTTCTACGGAGTCGGATTTCATAACATTTTTTTCTCCACATATGACTAGGGATTAAAAAAACATCACGATAAGGTAGAAATGGGTGTCTCGTTTAATAAATGAGAGACAGCTTTTTTTTGGTCGGACGTCCAAATTCAGACAACCTCAATTAGAGCAGGTGCCGTATATATTATTGATTGGCCAGCGTTGATGACATGTTTCATTTCTTTTATCACGAGGGGGATGTATTGTTATCTTATGATTTCTTTTTCTTCTCTTTAATAATTATTCTAGTTCGTTTTGATTTGCAACAAAGGAGAATGTTTGTTGGATAAAACATACAGAGAATGATTTTTTTTTGTCCTCCGCGAACGGATCGAGAATGTTTGATTGCAAATATTTGATAAGAAATAGACGATTAGAGGTGTGTATAGGTATCAAATAGATTCTAAATCGTTTGGAACTCAGGTATGTTTCAGATGCGAGGATTTTTATGGCCGTTCGTTCTTCCTCTGTGTTCGGAACAGAGGAGGAAGAAGAAGATGGAGTTTGGGAAATAAAAGGCTGCCTAAAAACTTCTCATTGGTTGAATTGGAGGGGGACCCACATCAAGTTTTATTTCCGCCAGCTGCATCAAAACAACAGGGCTAGTGAATTGCCTGATTTGTGGGCCCAATGAAAAACAATGGCTGATTTTAATTAGGCCCGGTTCAGAGTATGATCCAATTAGATTTAAAAGTTGGTTTAATTATAAATCTCGTTTGGTTGACCTGAAATTAATTTTTCATAAATTAATTTTTCGCGTGTATTTTTGTAAAAGTACATAAAAAATATTTGATTGATAAAAAATTAATTCATATGAAGTATAACTTTCTACCTATAATATATTTAGTTGACATGAGTACTGTCTAGAAAATACATATGAAATGATCAATATACCATTTTTTTTATAAATTAATATTAATATTATATGTGTTAGTATATATAAAAAATTAAATTTTATTTGTAAATAAATATTGTAATATATATATATATATAATAATATAATATAACTTGTTTATATATAATTAATATAATATATATTTTATTATATAGAAAAATAATATTTTATTTATAGTTAATATGAAAAATATATATTTTACTAAAAATAAATTAAAATAAAATAAATATGTGAAAAATTTAAAAATTATTTAATCTCGTAATATTGATTTTGCATTAAATGTAAATGTGAGACAACTTACTTAGGTCCCCATAGATAAGTTACTTCCTGTATTTTGCAGAAAATTACATTTGCTGAGAAAGTTGTACTTTCTGCAAAATACAAAAAGTGTGTCAATCAAATAAGAATTATTTTGACTACTTTATAGGAAATACAATTTTTTACATAAAATTGTGTCAACTAAACGAAATCATAATTTCATCAAATCAACTAGTAAGATTCGTTGAATTCTTCTGACTCAATTTAAGTCACCTAATAATATATACATATATAATATATATAAAAAAACGGAGAAAAAGGCATCTATATTTTTCACCCATCTGGCCACTTTTGTAGACGACGAGTGAAATCAATTAATGGAATCATATAATTCAATTTGGAATAATGATTTGGCGGATCGGTTTGATTGTAATTATTGGATTTGAGTAATTGATTAAATTGATTTCGGTTTCTGTTATCGTTTTTATTTTTACAAAACGATAACATTTATAATAAAAGAAAATAAAGTTTTATTTCAGCCAGCTGCATCAAAACAAAAGGGCTAGTGAATGGCCTGACTCGTGGGTCCATGAAAAACAATGGCTGATTTTAATTAAACCCGGTTCAACGTGGTCCAGTAAAATTGAAAAGTTCGTTCGATTATATCATTTGTCAAATCAACTTATATTTGGATATAACCAGGCTCATTGAATTCGATCAGTTTGGACTTAATTTAAGTCAACATCCAACTATATATAAAATGGGTTAGAAAAACGAAAAAAAAGGCAACGAATGTTTACTCACCACCAGAAAGATTAGGTAGGAATGACAATTGAAAACAATTAACCAATAAATCAAATCACAAAATTAAGCTTTAGATGGTAAATTCATGGTTTCTACTAATGATTTTAAATTTTTTGATTTATTTTAATTATCGAATCACAATTAATCGATAATCGAAATTAATTATAAATTTATTTATTATGTATTATTTTTATTTACTTAGTAATCGATTTATTCGTTTAATAATAAGATATCTCATCACTAAACTAATAATTGCATCAGCTTGATTCTCCACATAGCATGATGTTGCATGACACGGCCTTCTGGTCATGTATCACGATTTACTTTCATCTCTTGGTTGATAATTTTGAATAGACTATCTACTTGGGATTGCATTCAAAGATGGGAATTGAGGGCCAAATAGGTGCTACCTATGCAAGTGTGATAATGAAAGCATTGAACACTTATTCTTTGATTGTGCATATACTTATAGTGTTTGGAGTAAAGTGTTCACTCATTGCAACTTACAACATAGGAGGGACAATTGACACAAAAATATTAGCGTGGATCATGCAGGAATTCAATGGAGCATCCAACAGAATGAAAATGAGGAAGTTACTCTTGACTACCACTATATACCACTTGTAGCAAGAGTGAAACTAGAGAGCTCACGATGAGACACCGCTACCTTGTAAGGTTTTAACTGAAAAGATCATCTAAGAGGCTACCATGAAAACATGAAGTCCACTCGTTAATACGTAGAGCTTGGGCGATGTGATTGGGTCTTTGGGATGTGGTGTTTTTATATGTCTATGTATTTATTTATATTGGTTTGTTAGCTTAACTCAGGTTGCAGGATGTTGTTTGTGTTGGTTTTTGTCTTTGTTGGCATGCTCCTGAGTCGTGGGATGTTTTTTATGTGTGTTTTACTTTAGTTACCTTCGCGCCTAGGTTTTTAGGCCTCAAATTTGTTGATGGCAATTAATGCCGAAGGTGAGCTATGAGACTCTTTTATCATAAGGTGATGGGATGTTAAACTATCCTATACACATATCTTCTTCATAATAGAAAGTGACCAAATGAGCCAGCCCGACACGGTAAGGTAGAGTGTCGGCCCGGCCCGCTAACTTTGTGGGTCAGAAATTCCCGTCCCCGCCCCGCGAGTCTGTTATCAACTAAAATTTTGCTAAAAACTCATAAAAAAATTAATTAAAAATATTTAAGAGACTAAATAAGCACAAAATATGACATTTAACATGAAAAACTCAATTGATTAACTCCGCTTTCAATTTTAAAGCACTAAACTAGAAATTGAAATTATTATTTTTTAATACTTAGCGGGCCAAACGGGCCGGCCCGACCCGCAATGTTATCATGCTGGGTCGGCCCGACCCGATAAGTTTATTAGGCCGAATTTTTTGGTCCGATCCGTAATTGTCGTGTTGTGCCTATTTCTGCCGCTCATATTTCATAATATAAATTTGATTTGCCTTGTTAAAAAAAAAAGTTCGGATATGGCCGTATATAAATAGAACGATTTAAATTTTAATCTTGATTGATAATTTTTTAAAACAATACTATTTTCAATTATTAAAAAATATATGACAAATCGAATCATTGTGATTCGTGGGCCACAGAATATTCATTACAGGAAACGGGACAAATTCTAGGAAGCGATGAGCCTGATTGCCCTGACACAACCTATAATGAAGGAAATTAAACGCTCGTGGTTTTTAGCATGAAGAGTCAATAGTCTAATACCGTGGGCTGCATGCAGTTCAGATCGCAGACTTCTTTCTCTGGGCGCATCCAAAGTCCAGAAGCATGGGAAGAAAGCGATGACTTATCTTATCCGACGTCGCATGCAGATGGTGACACCATCACAACCAAGTGAAAACTAGTCTCATAGATTGCCATGACAATAATAATTAATAAATGCTTCCAATTACTGGTCTTCTGTTCTCGCGTGAGCCATTCGATATTGTTATTATTAGTGGCAGAAGAACTTCCTAGCAAAAACATGATCGCATGCAAACATTATGTGTGTGCGAGAACTGCGAAGGGTATGGAAATGAGAAATGGACACTCACTTGAAAAGCCAACATATTTGGCTCGTGTCAAGTTGTCAATGTGGGATTAATCCAATCAACAGTGACATAAAGTAAAAATATCAGCGATTTCTCGAAAATAAAATAAAAAACTATTTTTTTCTCCAAAAGCAATATATAAATTCAATTATTCCTTGAATAGAATTTAAAATATTTAATTATATTTTTAATCTCATAAATTATTATATTTTTTTCGTTTGATCTCTCATTTTTAAAAAGTTTCTATTTAGTCTATCAAATTTTTTTTTCATTTTCGTTTGGTCCATCCGTTAACTTTTTGTTAATTTTTAATATTAAGGGCCAACATAGACTAAAAAGAGATCAAATAGAAAAATAAAATATTTTAAGAAACTAGATGAAAAAATGCAAATTTTAATAACCTAAAATATAACAATATATATTTTAATAACCTAAACATAACAATATATAATTATGTTTTAAGTTATTAATATATATATATATATATATTTCTATCCAGTCTCTTATATCTTATTTTTTTTCGTTTGGTTCCTCTTCGGTCTATGTCAACATTCTATGTTGACAGTTAATATCAAAAGTTAAGAAAAAGTTAATAGAAGGACCAAACGGGAACGAAATTTTTTTTTGAGAGATTAAATATAATTTTTTTTAAAAAGAAAAATTAAACGAAAAAATATGATATTTTGATAGACCAAAAATATAATTAAGTCAATTTAAAATATACCCACAATATCCTCTCATTCTAGTAATAAAGTTAATGCATTGTTAACCTCATTAACCTCGATCTACTGTAACGGGATTAGCACATTCATCCAACAGTTTAACACTTTCCATCCAACCCGTTTCACTTTTCATCCCATTAAATTATTTAAATAATTTTAATGAAATTACTTAAATAAATTATTTAAGCTAGGAAATATATCAAAAAATAATTTAAAAAATTATATAAATTCTAATTTATTGAATGCAATTAGGTTCATAATTTGAATCAATAAAAATAAGTATGCACAACTCTCAGAATAAATTAATAATTTAAATTGTTTAGGTGGAACTGTTTAAATAAATTATTTAAGTTTATAAATGCATCACACAATTATTAAAAAAAATACAATTCTAATTCTAAGTTGTATAATATTGCAGATTGTGGTAGGCAATTATTAAAATTTGCATATATTTTCAAAAGGATACATGTGAAAACTTCCTAAAATATATGAACTTTTGCAGGGATGTCCTCAATAATCATATCAATCAATCCTAATAGAAGGGCGTGTTGCACCTAATAATAGGTGGGGAGACCACATGCCAATACAACAAAGACAACGCCACCATCTTCAAACGATCACGGGCCGTCCGATCCGATACCCCCACCCATCAGGAGACAACGCCACCATCTTCAAACAATCTTGGACCGTCCGATCCGATTCCCCCATCCACCCGGAGACGGTCCGAGGGAACATAGTAACAATATAATAACACGCGCCAACAGATGGCCACCGCGTGTTTCTTCGTGTTCTTGCGCGACAAGCCAAGGCTGCTCTGACTGAGTGACTGCGCTGGGAGCGACGGCCATTCGCCGGTCAACCTCGCCTCGTTTTCGAGCGTTCAACGGTGCGGTGACCGGCGATTCCCGGTAGCCGAGACGCACACCACGAGGCCCCTGCTCTTCCTTGAAGCTTCCCGCGGAAAGCGATAGGTGGCAACACCAGCTCCTCTATCAGCATAACATAAATACGGGCACGCCCATCAGCGTAGATTCTCAAACTTCCCCCTTCTCCTTCCCCCTTTCCTCTGCTGCGCTGCACTCGTTCGTTTGTTTCTCCCCTTTGACCGCCGTCTCGCTATCATCTCGGGCTGCGCTAAGGTGAAAGCTCTTTACTTTATCTCTCTTTCCTTGCAAGTTTTAACCTGCTCCGATTAGTTCAATCTTGTTTCGATGGTTTGAGTCAACTTCCATCGGTGGGTTTCTTGCTAGTTTATTGCGGTAGTGTTTCTTTTAGATGTTTTTGTGTTGTTTCAATATTGCGGTAGTGTCATACATGTGGATTTTTCGAAAAGGGAATCCTTTAAGTACGAACCAGCAAAATTTTGTCTATAATTTCCTTTAGGAAAACCATGTTAGGGTTTGTTTGCGGCGAGATCTGGAGTTGTTTGGTAGATTCGATGGTGCTTTTCCTTCCTTGTATTCACCCGAATACACTTTTTGGGGTGTTTTGCCCCTCCCTCTTTTTGAAAAATAAAGACTTCAGGCATTAATCTTGTTATGCATTACAAAGATACACGTTTGTCAAATTTGTCCTCAGTGGAAATATAATCATTATCTAAATAGTACATGATATCAGAGCATAGTTAATTTTAAATCAGACTAGTATTGGTTTCTGAAATTGTTTGATCACTTTGGTATAAAGGGCGATGGCAATTGATTGACCAGGGAGGCAAAGTCGAGAATTAAGAGGAAAGATGAATCACTTCCAAAATAATGAGTTCTTCATGCACGAGAGCAATATTGAAGATCACAAAACAAATAGTCCACCGCTCCCATCCAATCAAAGCAATTTCATTGAACTATCCACCTCAAATTCCATTGCTACTTCATCTGTTGGGGATGACTATCTTCATTATCCACTCTTCATAGATCAGAATCTTAGCAGCGCAAAATTAGGAGAAAGCATCATTTTGGATGAGCATAGCTTCATCAATTTTCCAAATGAATCCTCAAGTCCTAGCACTTTTAGTTCCATTCAAAATGCGAGTATTACATCATCTTTGACTGCAAGAGGTGAGATGGATTTTCTGGAAGTTCCTGAACTCTCTTCAGACATGGTATTCAACTACATCAGTCAGATTCTGCTGGAAGAGAACATGGATGACAAGTTTGATGTGTATACAGAACATCCAGCTCTTTTAGCTGCAGAGAAGCCCTTCTATGATATCCTTGGTGAGAAATTTCCCCCTTTGCCACATCAGGATAGCATTCGTGCTGCAGGGAGCTCTGATGATAGCATCAGTGAACTCCATGTGAATTCCAATACCAATGGTGTGCTTGCAAGCAATAGTTGGCCTTATGATCCTCTTGAGTATCATCAGTTGCAGACTAATCCCGTTTATGTTGATTATTCTTCTTCACAGTCATCATTTTCCCCAACAACCAGCGCAGGAAATGTCAATGGAGTGTTAGAAGAACCTATCCTTTTTGTTAATGATCTTGTCACTCAGAGTTCACCGGCTTGGCAATTTCAGAAGGGTGTTGAAGAGGCTCGCAGATTTCTTCCGAGTAATGAAAAATTGGTGATTGATTTAGAGGTCAATGGATTTCACTTTCCTAAAGAGCCCAAAGAGGATAAAAAATTGATTGAGATGAAGGTAGGGAATGAGAAAAGAGAGGACCCAATTCATGCGTCAAGGGGCCGGAAGACACACCATGATGATGATTTGGACTTGCAGGAGGGAAGGATCAATAAACAACTAGCATTTTCCACTGAACAACCTCTTCAGAGTGAACTTGATGAGGTCCTGCTGTTTAGTCATGCGAAGTGTTCTATAACGAGTGACCAAAAGCAAGCTGAATCAGAGAATGAAACAAGCAAAAGTTCTCATTCTAAAGGTGGAAAAGGTCGAGGGAAGAGGCAACCTAAACAGGAGGTGGTTGATCTAAGGACACTTCTGCTGCATTGTGCGCAATCCGTTGCAATAGATGATCGCCGAAGTGCATATGAACAACTAAAGCAGATCAGACAACATTCATCCCCTTTCGGAGATGCAAATCAGAGGATGGCTCATTGCTTTGCAGATGGCTTGGAGGCACGCCTAGCTGGTACAGGAAGTCAGATTTACCATTCCATTATGGCGAAAGGAATCTCTACGATTGATAAGTTGAAAGCTTACCGGTTGTATATGAATGCATGCCCTTTCAAGAAGATTTTTTACTTCTACTCCAACAAAACAATTATGGATGTGGCTGAAAATGCAACAAGGTTGCATATAATCGATTTTGGCATATATCATGGCTTCCAATGGCCTTGTTTCATGCAACGGCTTGCTAGTCGGCCAGGTGGTCCTCCCAGGCTCAGGATGACAGGCATTGACACACCGATGCCAGGTTTCCGTCCAACTCAGCGGGTAGATGAAACTGGGAACCGCTTAGCTGATTATGCTAAAAGATTTGACATCCCTTTCGAATTTCATGCAATTGCGGCTAAGTGGGAAACCATTCGAGTCGAGGATCTCAACATTGATAAAGATGAGGTGCTTGTTGTCAACAGTTTGTTTCCGTTCAATAATCTGATGGATGAGACTGTGGTTGAGGATAGCCCAAGAAACATGGTGCTGAAGTTGATAAAAAATCTGAACCCTGCTGTTTACATCTTTGCGATTGTAAATGGAGCATACAATTCACCATTTTTCGTTACACGTTTTCGTGAAACTTTATTCTACTACTCTTCTATGTTTGACATGATTGAAACAAATGTTCCGCGAGAAGACGAAACAAGGCTGCTGATAGAAAAGAGCATCCTTGGTCCGGGTGCTCTCAATGTAATAGCTTGCGAGGGTTTGGAGCGGGTGGATAGGCCAGAGACTTACAAGCAGTGGCAGGTAAGGAACTTCAGGGCAGGGTTCGAGCAACTTCCGCTGAATCCTGATATGATACAAATGGCCAACGAAAAGTTGAAGTCCTACCATAAAGATTTTGTGATAGATGTAGATGGAAAATGGCTATTGCAGGGTTGGAAAGGGCGCATCACTATGGCCCTATCCACATGGGTCTCCAGGCATTCTTCCTAGTTCTGTTTCTGGAGGTTCCATTGTTTGATGGCTTTACATTATTATAGGCTTATAGCCTCCTTAACTGAGGGCTTTACATTATTCTATTGCTTGAGGCATGCGCTGCTCTTTGTGCCACTGATAAGATAAATCTGTAGCTTCCTCGTGCCAAGGATGCATCCATGAAGTTTCCATGATTACTTATCTACAAGGTCAGTTGATTTCACTGAAGATGACTGGGGACTGATTGATTCTGAGCAAGAGAAGCAAAATGAAGGAGAAAGTTGTCACTGCACTGCGTATCTCTTATGTATTTTTTACGAGTACTGCTAGCTGATGTGTAGTTTTGTAGTTTTGAGATGTACTCTTTATAGTTTTATAATGTAACATGATATACTTTTAGCTGACATATGATAGTAGTATATTTTTGTTGTGCAAGTCTGATGTCTCACTTACCATGTAAATACTCCAATGGGACAGAACTTGTGTGGTGCAGTGTTTAAATCAGCGTATATTTGTCTATAATGCACATTTCAAAGTACCTTTTTAAAAGTTATATAACTGAAAGTGATTATATCTAAAATATACTCACTTTTTTATTAGTATATTTGCAATAGAAATTAGTATATTTTACAAAAAAAAAAATTGTGGTACCTAAAGTTTTGTTCCTCAAATAGATGTAAAATTAATTGTTTTAGTTTTCTTTGACCTTTTTCTAACCTACTCCTTGAGCTCGTCTGGCATATTACTTATTCAATAAGTAATAGCAACGTGTTTTTCCAACTACACTTACCTCCTAGCAGTGAAGTGACTTGCCTTCCGACGACTTTTCTGGCTCAGTGAATTGGTAATAGTAGTTTGTAGTGCATTGTCAGATCTCTTCGTGGGCACCCAAACGTTGGGGGGGGGGGGGGGGGGGGGATAAGCCTTGCGCATGATCACCTTGGCAATGTCGAAAGTTTTCAATTTCGAATTTGGTTGCTCACAAGTATCGTTATGTTTACGTAAAAATTATTTTGGCCGATCGATCGTTTGTATGAAATGAGTACGAGAACAATGCTTGAGAAAATGCTTGAACAAGAGTGTCGATGCCTGGGGCAATATACCTAAGGTGCCTAATCTCCTTGTGTCACCCACGGGGTTTTTAAAAGTACGAGTAGCATGACAAAATTTCATAGTGCCGCACAGTTCATTGGTCATGCCACGACTAATAAACGAGGGGGCGTTTTCTAATCGTGGGCAAGAGCAGTCGGCGGTGCGCGAGCGTTCTACCATTCATATTTGCATGGATGATTATAATGCACATTAAAACGATCATAATATGTACAAAAATTGACAAACTCTAGGATCTCTGAATGCATGGAATGCCCTTGCGGTAGTTATTATGTACTTTATATATAAGTGAATATGTTAATGAATTAGTGACATCAGTAACATGTAGGCATATAATAGCAATCCTAATTCGACCTATTGTACTTTTAATATGTGATTCTTTATTTCTTTTTTGTCTGAATTTGAAAATAATTGTGAACTATGTATCATGTGAGGCTACTAATTGTGCAAAGTGAAACAACATATGGAATAGAATTGTGTCAAATGATATATTTAAGTAAAATTCTTTTCATCCGTTTATTTTACTGAATATGATGAAATAATAAATAAAACAAGGTTAGATAGATTTTTTTAATCAATTTTATATTTTTTAATATCAAATAAATAAGATTATATATATATAACAAGTATACCCTTCTATTTTCATTAATTTTGGATAACAAAGCGTCGGACCAAATTCGCAATTGGTTTCAAGCCCTTTGGCCGGCCCGGTTCGTGTGAACCGCATCATGACTCGAAAAAGACTTGCCCTGTAAAAGAGACTAAATATTCCCCTTAATATTCCCCAATCTTCCCCTACATCCGACGCCACGCCACCCGATCACCGTTACCAGTGCCTCGTCCGCCTCCTCCGATTTCAGCGGCAGTGTTCCTGACGCCACTAGTATTCCCGACCTAAGCTTCTCAGGTCCGGTTCCTTCCCCGCCTTCGCTAGTTCAGTCCTAATCTCTTCCTCTATTTCCCTTAATTTTGTATGTTTAAAGTGATTGATCTTTGATTTATTTTGCTTATCTAGCACTTCTTTAGATTTGTTCTATATGTAGGTGATGGGAACATGACGACGCAAATTGGTTTTTTATTTTAGGTCTTACTTCTCTGTAAAGCCTTTTTTCGTTTGGCTTGGATTATTGTTTTGATGAAAATGTTTGAATCTTTGTGGTTTTCTTGGAAATGGAACTGATTATTATATAGCAATATATAATTCCTGACTATTAGTTGATCTTGTGATTCTAATCCTTGTTTACTTTGCTTAATTACTTTTTTCCTTGATAGATCCAATTAACTTTTGGTTTGGTAATCTGATTAGAGTCGAGGACGGATTTGGGAGTTTTAAATTATTAGCTTCTGACTAGGTTAATACATATTTGATGAAATTATTTATTATATAAGTGATTAAAATAACTGTCTACATGTGAAGATTGAAGCTCGAAGCCTAATCTGCTGTTTTTTTTCAATGTTCATTAAAATTGGTAGTGTAAAAGGCAGGTGGGTACCTGTAAATAACTCAAATATCATCTTACAAGGTTTAATTGATTAATCAGTCCAATCTTCTATTATTCTAACAAATCAACCCAAGCTTCACTTGTTATCGATCTATGCACTATCCATGCAACTTATCAGAACTAGAGTTAGCAGGTTACTGTTAATTTCTCATTTAACTTGATGACACTGATCATCCAATCAATATCATTTTCCTTCTGTTTTGCAACTTAAGAGGTACACTTGATCACACAATACCTAATGTTTTTCTTTGCTCTAATCATATATTTATTTGATGAACAATGCCTCCATGAGTTTCTCAATTTGTATTTCATCATATTTTCAAAGTTCAGTGCACTTCCATTCTCTGCTTAGAGTTTAGCTGTCCCAACATCTTTCAGTTTTTTTCGACCCAGCTGATGTGGGCATCTTGACAAAATATATACTCAAGGAGTTCATTACATCACCTTTTTTAATCTCAAGAGATATAATTGGTTCAGATCATAATAAGTTGGATTGGTTTAGATCATAATAAGTTACATGTGCTCTAATCAAAGCTTGATTCCCATGCATCTCAAATGTTAAAGTCCTTAGATGCACTTGTATTTCTGAAGATGAAGCAGGTTGCTTTAAACAGTCATATACATTGATCTGAAGTCTCTCCTATAGTAGCAATATCTCGCCAAGCAGTGATAAAAAAACAAGTTATTGTTGTTAGAAAATGCCAATCTCCTTAGGTTATCAGTTCCTGATGCTTTTATCTTCCAAATTAGTGGTGCTACCATTGAGTTCTATTTAACTATTGAGTTCTGGGATGTTTTGGATCCAATACTTGTATATATAAGTTACAAATAAAGAAGTGGATGCATATAAGTTATGGCTGATTGGCTGCTAGTAGATGTCTTTGTGACCTTGCAATTTGCAACTTCTTCCTGTTGTTTTTCTTACCTAGTTTCTTCATCATTTTCACGTGGTTATGTTCTTTGACAGTTTCCTTTATTTCTGTATTCTTAAAGTGCTTTTTCCAACAGCATACTAGCACAAACAACCATGGGTGATACAATAGATTTAACTGGTGATGGAGGTGTTCTGAAAACAATTATTAGGAAAGCAAGAAATGATGCAGTTGCACCATCAGAGAGCTTTCCCCTAGTTGATGGTATGTTCCAAAGTTATCTGCTCCTACAATTCACAAAAGCTTTCGTACCATGAACCTAAGCTCTGCCATTTCTAGACAATGCTGCATCCAATCATTCAATCATGATAGCCTTCTTTTTATCCTGTTTATTTGAGAAAGTTATGTACTTTTTTGATGAAGTTGAACATCTACATTATTTATTATGAAGAAGAAAATTAGGAAGATTTTCTTCTGAAAACAGCTCATATCATCATAGAACTGATTACATTAAAAGGACTCACCTATGGAATTTACTGTATCTTTTGCTTGATACAGTTGGGTAACAATAATGTTGCTCTGCAGATTCCACTCCATGGAAAGAATATGGCTGTGGTAGAGTTTTTCCTGTTATTTTAAACTCACATATTCTAAGCTTCTAGAAAAGCCATTTGGTTGTCATCTTGACCAGTTAACCTGGAACGTATGCTTTCATCACATATTCCCAGTTTGAGTTCTCCTACCACACAAACAAAATGTCATAGTTTATGGTATCTTTAATCTTATGTGAATGCTTAAGTCTTTTGTTAATGCTATGCCATTAATCTTGATTAGTTAGATGAGTTCCACTGAAAATCTTAACAATATATTTTAGGTGAGAAAAGGGATACAATCAAAGAAAGAACTAAGATAGAAAAGAAAAAATAGCCATATCACCTTAAACTTGCTCTTTCATGTTAATTTATTGCGGCAACATAAGCTTCGTTATTTCTTGATACTATCTTTACTTCCTCATAAATTCACTTAAGATGATCAGCCAAAGCCTCTGCATCATCACGAGAAACAAGATCCACATTTAGGGTTGTAGTCCATGTCATGTTAGATGTTGTCTTCATGATAGTTTTGTTAACAAAGGATTAAAACATAAATAAAATTGAAGGACTAATATGCAAAATGCAATGGTTTACATGTAACTTTATATACTGATTTTTATTATGTAAAAGATAACATATAACTTTTATTGATGAAAGATTAAAAATGTGAAAAATCTAAAAAATTGAAGGATTCAAATGTAAAAAATCTGCTGGGTTTTGGAGGGATTTATGAAATTTATAAAATTGAAGAATTTGTAAAATGCATGGGTATGCAATGTTTTGGAGGAAAATTGAGAACTCAGCACTTCAGGGATATGGAAATTTGAACTCTTGATTTGGTAACTTTTTAGAAGTATTTCTAGTTTTGGTAAAATCAAAAAGTAATTCTGATTTGTTTAAATGTACCTCCATTATAGCACAAATGATTAAATGAATATAATAGGGACATTAAATAACCCAAATAGCATTCCTAACCATTGATTGGGACCAACTAGTGTCTTAAAGGCTGTTGTATGTTCATCTTCGTTTCTCATTCCCATTTGATGATATATACACTGCTTAAGTCTAGTTCAGCGAGCACCTTAGACACAACATAATTGCCAAGCATATCTTCCACACATACATTTGATTTCTATATTTTTTATAGCTCAAATTTCAATATACAACCTCCATAAACCATCCTTCTCAAATTGTCAATATACTAGACCCACCTGCCAACAAATATTCTGTATGTGCTGCATTTCAACCTGCTGCATTGGAGGCATTCTGCCGTTTAGGTAATTTCTTAATAGAACTAAAAATTGGTAGACAATCAACTCATTATAGAGATTCCACTCGTGATTTGCAAAAGTGGTTGACAACCTCCTAAAATGTTGACAATCAACTCATTCTAGGAGGTTGACAGTCAACTCATTTGAAGCCTGTATCCGATTTGTTAGAATCTGAAATTTTCTATGATGCATCATGAACTTGTGAAAATCATATTGAAAATTTGAGATTTTAAGCACCTAACCGCAAGGTGACAGAAAACTAAGTTGTTTCATCACTTGGTCTTATTCGGAAAGCAATGGAAGCACACTGCTGGTTCACCTCTCAGAAAACTGTGATCATATGTGATGAGGACCCAGGACCAGGAGGAGGGTATTGCTAGAAGGCTTTCATCTTCATTTCATATTTTCCCCTTGTTTTGTTTGATTATTGATTGACCCAGAATGCTAACTGATCTATTATTGTGGCAGTTCATTATGAAGGCACACTCGCTGAAACTGGTGAAGTTTTTGATTCCACACATGAAGACAATACTGTTTTCTCCTTTGAGATTGGAAGTGGCACTGTCATCAGGGCTTGGGATATATCTTTAAGGACTATGAAGGTATAGTATTACTGCAGACATCTGATTCTTCAAACTAAAGTTGTAAAATTATCAAAGAATACCTACTATTTTCTTTTTCAAGGTTGGGGAGGTTGCCAAAATAACTTGCAAACCAGACTATGCCTATGGAAGTGCTGGTTCTCCACCGGAAATTCCTCCAGAGTAAATGGTTCAAGACCATAATTGTTAGTTTATGATATACTTTTAAACTGAAGAAACATGTTTTATTTCTGAATGCAGTGCGACTCTTATCTTTGAGGTGGAGTTGGTGGCATGTAGACCTAGGAAAGGCTCAAGTCTCAGTAGTGTCTCTGATGAAAAAGCTAGGCTGCAGTGAGTATAGACATTCAACTTTATTTCATGGATAATCTTTCATTTATTAATTTCCATCATCTTTTTATGAGCCAAATCTCGTGCGATTGTCTAAGCAAATCTAACACATCCTGCACGATCTACTACCTTATCTTTTCTTTCCCTCTTTTTTTTCATTGTGACCAAAAAATTGAGTAGATTAACTGCAAATGTATCCTCTTTGGATTTTACCCATCATCTTTCAGTGGCATGTATGGAATTTTTTTTATTGACCTGTCCTCATTCTGATGTTTGATGATATTATGATTCAGAGAACTTAAAAAGCAAAGAGAAATGGCTGCCGCAAGCAAAGAAGAGGAAAAGAAGAAGAGAGAAGAAGCAAAAGCTGCTGCAGCTGCACGAATACAAGCCAAACTAGAATCGAAGAAGGGGAAGGGCAAAGGGAAAGCGAAGTAGTGTCCGTATTCAATTTCATTTCCTACTCAATCCTTTGGATTTAATTAGGAAGTTCAATTCAGAAATGAGATGATGGTTATCGATACTTATAGTCTTCTCATCACTAGGTAACATAAGCAGGGAAATAGAAGATCCCGAGCATCTGAAATAAGCAGCGAAGTAATCTGGAAACAGCACATATACTTTTAAGATAATGTAGCTCCCTTTCTTCTAAGCTATTAGTTTGTGTCTATCTTTTGGACAAAGACTGGTATGTTGCACTGCTATTGACTGATTAGAGATACATATTATGGTATGTATAGCTAGAACTGCACTTTAGATAGTGTTTGGTTGAATACAATAATAAGGATTCAAATACTATTCCTTATGCTCCATTTAATTTCCTTGTTTGATTGCATTTTTTTTGTTGCAATTTACTAACAAGGAATAATTGGACCATAAGAAAAAGATAAATAAATATTATCCCTCTTGAATGAGAAATAGTATTCATTACCTCAATCCAATGAATACTATTCTTCATTTATTCTTTATGATATTTTTCAATATTATTCTTCAATATTTATAATATTACATGAGAATATAAAAATTAAATTGTTAAATTAATTTTAATAAGTACATATTTTAAATAGATAATTATTGTTTTATTATCAAAAAATATTTTAATAATTATTTCTTGAAAGATTCGGTTAATTTTTATGAAAATAAATAATAGATTTATTATTTTAAATTAATAATGTTTTATATTAATTCATGTTTTTATTATATTGTTATTAATTAAAATAAATTTATTATATTTTAGAATAATATTTTAATTATTTTTCTTTCAATTACTTGTTTACTTCTTATGCTAAATAAATAAATTAATATTATTTTTTGTCTATTGTACTCATCTATTCGTATTCTTTTTTTTTTTTATTTCTTATAATTTCATTCCATTCAACTAATCACATGTATCCAATCAGTCAAACCAACCCAAACCAATCAACTTCTAAGATTTTTATTCTACTTAGTAGACTGAATTGATTTAACTTAGAAATATGTTTGGTCCAAATAAAGAATCCAATATTTATTAATTACTAATATATATTTTTAATAATAATAGTGAAACTTAAAAAATGAATTTGATTAACAAATATAAAGTTATTTTTTTAAGAAAATGTTTTGTTAACTTAGTAATTTGATCTGAACTGAAATTAATACGAGAATTGTTCAACCCAGACCGATTTGAATTGTTAAAGGCAATGATTGAACTAAACCGAAAGTATACTTAATTTTAGAAATGTTGTTTGCGAAAAGCGAATGCCATCATCTAAGTATCGTTATGGTGTTCGCTCGTATAATAATATCGTCCTTCCAAAATTTTGTATGTCAGACACAATCTGATTGGTTTCTATGAGAATAGTTTCGTCTTTGATGAGTGTTGAATGTTAAATGAAGTTGACATTGATGTCTCATCCACAGCTCCACGGAATATTATATGTGATTCCTTTAGATTTACCAAAAAAATGCTGTATAAATTTGAATTAATAGTGTACAAATGTTTGGAGTACGAAGAGAATACAAGCACAACTGATTTAAGTGAAAATCATACGATGCGCAAATAGTTTCTAAAAGCTCACTAACAAAAAAGTTCAAACGTGTTTACCAGCATCATCTTCGATGAGAGAGAAAACTTGAGCTTCCAGGGAGCGAACACCAGGAGGTCAAATTTATAATCACAGAACATACAAGTGTACTAGGTGCTACTCTGGCACAGATGACCTGAAGATTAGCTGAACACTACTAAGGACTTTCTTGTTTGACATTGTTGATGATTAAATTTCTCCACTCTGATTCGGGGATGCTTTCTAACAAACAGCACGAAGAAACCAACCTATTCATGACTTTTTCCTATGATAACAAGAAATAGAAGGGGGCCAATTCTTGAACACTTGTCTTCAGCTGTAGCTAATCACAAGAGAAGATTAGCAACTCTCACTCATCATGACCTAACCGTGTATCTGTACTGTCTTGTAAATCAAGTTGGAAATGTAGATAATGGAATGTCATATGCAGTGCGAAAACGGAGTCCGGACCCTACAATCTTGGTCATGGGGCAGAACCAACAAAATATATTGGGTCCCAGTACCTGAAAAATTTTATAGTTTCCTTTATTTCACACGCTACAATAATCAATTCTGCACATCTCTCTTCCGACTACTCCCAGAAACAAGCAGTTTTAATAAATCCTTTCTACATGAGATGATATCAAGTAATCATGAGTAAGAGATTCAGTCCTATATTCTGGATAGTAAAACAACTGAGTTGCTGCTACAGCAAGGCACAAAAAAAAGTTTACATGTAGTAAGAGAACAACCTGAAAGTGTAACAAAAAAGTTATGCAGGATCCCTTATCTCGTATGGTGTTTGGCAAAACTGAAGGATGATTTTTCAATTTTATAAGCAAAAGATTATCAACATACAACTAACTACTTTATAGTAGATATCAAGACATCTACTATTTGAATGGCACTTATTAGTTTATTATCCATAGAACGATTATTTTCAGTTTAGCAAGTATGGAGTAAAATTTCAGGCAAAGACTCAAATACCATTCAAATATCAGTTTCAGCACAGCGTGACAGTAACATGCAGTAAGTATACCAAGGCATGCAGCCCCTTACTACTTAGACTAAATTGAAAAAGAGAGATCAAGTCATAGCAGAGAAAGTCAGAAAACTGTCCAATGTCTCCTTGTTTGGACTAAAAACTACTAGTTATTAGTCAGTACATATCCATCAAATTTTAATCTACTATTGCAAGTGAAAGGGTGTGCACATAATTTTCTTAAATGAATATTAACAGAACCATGGTATCATGGAATCGAGATGCAAGAAACATGAATTTGACATCTACTAACATTAACGATTTACAGGCTAATGTATACAGATCTTATCTTCAATGAATACTTGTAAGAAATAGCTCCTAGATTAATGTAATGAACACCAAAAAATTGTGGACGCTGACAAGCAAAATGCAGACAAATAGCATTGAGTTCTTACCGAGACTAGGTTTTCATAAATACCAAGGTCATACGGATGCCTATATACATTTCCAACTTTTTCTGCTAGGCACATTGCCCTTACTCCATCATGATACTGCAGAATGCATCAATACAACAAATTAACAATATAACAATAAACATAAAAGAAACAAGCAACTCTCAAATCCAACAAACCTCAATTGTGGTCTTGTTTTGTAGGATCAGGTAAATATGCCAACCCAAAAGCACACTTAATGCAATAGTTAAGGGCAGTAGTACAGCCCCACAAATTATCTGTCATGTAGGTCACTGGTCAAAGTCAATGCTCATTTAAGCACAGGTTGAATCAATGTTGTTTCATCACTTACATACGACACATTGAATGAACCAGCATTGTTATCCTGATCATTGTGAAGTGCAAAAGAAACACTTCCCACCAGTAGAACCTAAAACAACACAGTAAATCCTTAGCAAAAGAAATTCCATTTTGCTATATGCATAAAAGAAAATAAATTATACCATAGAATGGATGCAGGCAATTACACCATAAAACACAAAAACAAAAAAGATCTTGTAGTTTTCATGCCCTACGCAATTATTGATCCAGACACAGTGGTGATCCTGCATCCATCAATGAGCTGTGATAAAACTAAAAATGAGCCTTTTAAAACTAGATTAATAAAAGTCAAAGCACATACCATTCTCAAAACACATCTTTTACAAATGCGACAATGATGAGTACGAGGAGGCTTATACTGGGAACACTTTTGGCAGTATCTCAAGTCTCCACCCTGAATATTTGGATATGACGCCTACACTATCAGTTGACTGAAAACTAAGCATTGAAATATATGTTTTTCATCCTAAAATATTTTTATAGATAGAAGATAAATTTCTAGCCTCACATCAACAATGGCAAACCAAGAATCATATAGAAAATATGAAAATAGAAAAGTTGAATACTGGCAGCAACCAATGCAAGCTGAAGGTTGAACAATGGAGAGAAAAGAATAACTGGCAGCAACCAATGCAACTATTGAGCAAAATTCATACTGGTACCATGACCCATCTGTTCATGTCAACCCATCACTTGTTCTTCGAAGATGAATAATAAGGTTGATAGGTTCAAATCTAAAAATTGAAAGCAAGAAATATAACAAATATTGGAGAATCAGTATTTGGAGGTAATAGCAGATGAATGAATAAAAATAAACAATCACAACACATTTAAAGTAGATGGATGAGAGTCACGAAATCAAGCAAACTTGTAGGATGTTACATGAAAAATGTGCCTTCAACAACAAGCAGTAACTTTTAAGGTCCAAGATATACAAGGTTCATAGTAGGATTTTTTGGCATGCTCTAATTAGAAAAATATCAAAGGCCACCGATAGTTTCTGCTTCTGGAGGTACACAATAGTCAAAATAAGAATTTGTTAGAAGTCATGTACCATAAGGTCCAAAGAAAATAGAGAGATGAATGCTTTTGTGATGCTTGAGGGAGGCCCTCTGCATACCTTGGCATAAATACGCCACCTTTTCCATATGATGGTCTTTACAAGAGACTTTTGCATGGTAATGTACTTTCCACAGTGTGTCAGTACCTTCTCTTTGTTGTTTAGGCTTAAAAGTCTAGTTAGTGGATAAAAATATATCAAAAGAAACTCCACCGAAAAGCATCTAAATTTCAAAGATATGTCATGGTAAATCTTTTATACTTCTCAAGAGCATCAATTGTCCAACATAGGAAAAGAATGCATTCGACTTCATATATAAAACATAACTGCTCCCTTTACTAATCAGACAGGATATCTTTTAAGTAACAGGAATGCACTCCAGGTAGATCTACTACATGTAGAAGTGGATATACTGTTCCATTACGAAAAAAGTAAGGTTCTTAAAAGAGTCCATTTAAGTGAGGAGATGCAAACTGCTCAATTAGATCTGCTTGTCAGCCTGCAAATTTAAATATACACACACACCTCTAATCCACATTCCACACATCAAAATAATACTGAACAATAAGATCTGCAAATCGTAATCTAGCTGGATCTAAGTGGTAAAAAGAGGATCCTCAAAAGCCATAGAGTCCTCTTTATACAAAACCCAGAACAGATCGCATCTAGTAACCAGCAAAGTAACAACTTTGGATCGATAGAGGAAGTAAGTCCATAATAACTATCCAACACATCTTTAACTACAAATGGAGCCGACGACACTACGACCCTTACCTTCCGCTTGATCTCGTGAACTGTGTTCTCTGAGTCCTCAATGTCCGGTGAGAAGGAGGCCGGGACGCCGCCAGGGTCCTTCAAAACAGCGATCCCGTAGGTGGTGACAACTACGGCGGCGAGAGCGGTGAACACAGCGGCGTTCGCCAGCCCAGCCGCCGTCCACAGGCCCAACCATCCATCGATCAAGACGAAGAGGGTCGTGTAGAAGAGGTAGCCGATCGCGGTGAGCACGATAATGATGGGGAGCGTGATGTAGCCTCGCATCTCCCTCCCGCTCTGGCTCTCCCGATCTCTATCCTATTTCTGCTAGGGTCTGGCCGAGGAAGAAGGCGGAGGTATGTGAGCGTGGATCCGTCGCCGCCGTCCAACTAATGGGGGTTAACGCTCGAGGGGAAGAGCATGGGGGCGAGGAGGAAGCGCCGACGCCGTTAAACGACGGCGTCTCTCTCCGCTGTGTGGTTTTTTCGTTTCAAGATTTGGAAGCTTCCCAGCGCGTGTTGGTAACGGAGGCCAAGAAAACGCCGCTGGAAAGCAACCATTCCAGTTACACGCACCCATCTGGCCGTTCATTCATCAAGTTGGGGTGTAAACGTCATCGTTCTCGCGATCGATTGTTTACTGTTCAAGCAATTGGTGAATTAGACCTGGCTTGGTTGACCCAACTTTATGTAGTAATCAAAATAGCTCTGATTTGATTGTCACACTTTTTGCAAAATTATTCAAGCGATTGGTGAATTAGACCCGGTTTGGTTGACCCAACTTCGTGCAATAATCAAAATAGCTCTTATTCGATTACCACACTTTTTACATTTTGCAGGAAGTACAATTTTGTCGGTGAATATAATTTTTTGCAAAATACAATAACTTACTTAGGGGATCTAGATAACTTATACTTCATGCATTTTAATTGAAAGAAAAAATCAATATTAGCCTCGTATTTATATTTAATATAAAATTTATAATTTATATCGCTAATATTATGAGATTAAATAATCTTTGAATTTTTTACATATTTTTTTAATTTATTTTTAATAAAATATATAATTTTTCATATTAATTATAAATAAAAATTATTTTTTATATAATAAAATATATATAACATTAATTATATATAAAAATATTATATTATATTTTACTTATATATATTATAATATTTATTTATAAATAAAATTTATCTTTTTTATATATACTAACGTATATAAATTAAAATATTAATTTATAAAAAAATAATATATCGATCATTTCATATGTACTTCCTATGAAATATTTATGTCAATCAAATATTATAATAAAATGATATATCGATAAAAAGATGAAGATCATCACAAGTGAGATAGAAAAAAAAATGAGATTGTCGAGAGCGGGAGAAAACTATCACATGAAAGGAGATGCTATCGAGCTCGAGAGGCGTGAGCAAATAGGAAAATTATCATAAACGAGAGGAAAATGAGATGTCTTATGATGTGAGGACTGCAATTTTGACTTGTGGACTTTTAGGGTTGTAATTCAATTTGCATTTTGTGATAGCAGTCCGTAAAAATCTAATCTGTAATTAACTTAATTGCATTTAATTAAATAATTTAATCGATCAAATACAGTAAATATAATGATTGAAAAATGAAACCCTATTTATAGGCAATCAAACAATGTGGCTGGACTCATTTGCAACCCGATCGTGCCCGAGTCGAGACATGGCCAGGTCGGTTCGGTTCGGATGGGAACGGACCGTGATAGACACGGGTAATTTAGTCGTTTTGGGCCCAAATTACGCCTTGATTTATCACTCAAAAAGTCTCAAACCACAATTTTTCTTCCTCGGCCCATCAAATTCCTATATTGCCCTCGCCGTATAAATTCTCTTGCGCGGCTTTCTAAACCTTAAAACCCTAAACCCCTCTCGGAGCAGTCATCGCGCGTCCAGCTTCCCTTGCACTCGCTTTTAGCCGTCGCAACGATGGCCTTCTCCGCTGCCCTCCGCCGCGCAGCATCTGCCGCCGCTCCCCTGGCCGCGCGCTCCCTTTCTCGGAGCCAACACACTCACCTCTCGACCCTCATCCGTCCCTTGTCTTTGACGAGAACCATCGGAGAGAGAACCTCTTTACCCGTTCCTGCCGCCGCGCTTTTCTCCTCGGCGACAGCAAAGAAGCCGCAGTCCGACGCTGATCTCCTCCGTGTCATTGACTACGAAATCAAGTGCGCAGAGGAGTCCGACGACCATGATCGGGTAAATTCTCTATATCCCCCTTGTTTTGAAAATCTCCTCCCACCATTCTGATGATTTCTGATAATACTATCCAGCCTTGATTTGAAGATCACATTTTTCTACGCCTGTCTCCGAACGAATATTGCTTTGTTTTCTCCCTCTCTGTCAATTGTTCATGTTTTTGTTTATGTGCAATTTTAACAGATTGAGGAAATCCCTGAGAAATTTCCGTTCGGGATCATAGATGAGAAGGGAATGAACATTCTGACCCTCAAGAGAAACTACCAGGGAGAGAATATTGAAGTCATAGTTTCCATGCCTAGCCTTGTCACCGGAGAGGAACCAGAGCGCGATGAAAAGGCTGATGATGATCAGGAGGATGGTGATCAAGAGGAGAGACCCAGCGAATCTAGCATCCCGCTTACCGTCAACATATCCAAAGGAGATGGGCCTAGGTTGGAGTTTTCCTGTACTGCCTATCCTGACGAAGTTACAATCGACAGCATGTCTGTTATAGAAAACAAAGAATCTGATGAGGAGATGCTTTCATACGAAGGGCCTGATTTCAAGTTTGTATCTTTTCCTTCATTTGATATCAAGGGTTATCAAATCCATTATAAACTGTGACATTAATTTGCTATTTGTTCTGCAGTGATCTGGACGAGAATCTGCAGAAAGCCTTTCACAAGTATCTAGAGGTACGGGGCATTTCACCCAATACAACCAATTTCTTGCACGAGTACATGATAAACAAAGACAGCCGTGAGTATTTGTTGTGGTTGAAGAATTTGAAGCAGTTTGTCCAGAAGTAGAAGTGACAATGTTATCTTTAGTTTGATATTACACTATATCAGATCAGAATGCTATATTATCCGTCTTTGCCAACTCAAGCTATGGGGTATCTTTGCAACAGTTAATCTTATGAGAGATATTACTCCAGATAGATTGTTTCAGTTTTATGCATGATATTTCTGATTGTTTCTACTTGCTACATTTTGGCACTATACTAGTTCTCAGAGATAATTTTCCTCGTAATGTTTTGAACCTTTAATAAGTGCCTCGGATAGTAATGGGATTATGAGATGCTGATTACTGTGTCTTTTCTGCGTTTAATTGAAACATATTTTATAGTATTTATTCTTTGCAAGTGGACAAAGCAAAAGAAGAAACATAGTACAAAAAGAGATTCAGAAGAGGAAGATGTCAAGTTGTAAGATTAAAAGAATAAGAAGAATTGGAAGAAAGAATGAAGTTCCAATTTCCCCTTGTTATGCTGTTGTTAATGTTCTCACATTGCAATATTTCCATTATGACAATATCTATTTTTATAGTGATTGACAGTAAAATTTAATATGATGATTTTTAGAGGCCTCTTATCGATGGTTTCACTAATCATTATCACATCGTTTCTTCTTCATTCTCCTTTCCTTTTCTTTCTGAATTGACTGCTCTCATTGATATGCCTGCATTTGAGAGAATAGTAGGTCGTAATTTTGGTAGTTATCAGCCATAAATTTCATGAGATGATGAGTTACTTCTTCAGTTTGGTTGCTACATGCTTTTGGATTGTTATTTTATAGTTCCTCTTTTATTATTTTTTTCTCACTGCTATCTGTTGAAGTTTATAGTGCCTTTTAGATATCTTGCAATGGTCTTATTGATATGTTGTTGCCATGTTGTAGTAACTGCATGTTCATCGTGTATTGAATCTATTGATCTATATTGAGAAGCCTTTCTTGTAAAGAATATTTTTTTGATAAACTTGAGAGAATAGACATGTTTTTTTCTCTGTTTTTCACCATTGAGTCAATCAAAAAGTTGTAAAGTGAGCTAATGATCCGGACTATGACCAATAAATTTAAAGTTAGTTTTGTAGAATATTATCAGTCGATGAAGCGACTGGTTGTCAAACTTTTTGCAATCAGGTTGAGTGTATTTCTCGCCAATTAGGAGATCATGGTAAAAATTTTATATTTTGCTATCCTGATACATACTTGTCGGATGTCATACTTCTTAAAAAAAGATCTCTCTTCAACTTTTCCTGTGCTATCAACCTTTTCTCTGATATGTTTTTTAATTATTACTTCTATGTCTTGCAAAAGTAATTTCTAGCTTTGGCATTATCTTGTAAATTGAGAATTTAGATTGATCTATATTATGATGATAGCAATTTTGGTACGCGAGATTATGGGCTTCTAAATTTGCTTTTCGTCAACAGTAGTTAATAATGAAAATAATCATTGTTATGTTTTGTTCTACTATATCTAGATGTTTTGTGTTTCATATATCAAGGTTTAAAATACCGGTATAGGTTATCATCTCGGTCATTGACCGGTACCGGTATGTACCTGTACCGTACCGACACACGGTACAGTCCGTTACGAAAAATGCATACCAGATAGGGGTTTTTTTATATATTTTGTTGTTAAAAATAACTCTAATAACACATAATTGATAAAAAATACTTAAATTTAATATTCAAATATCAAATACATGAATACAATGTTTAAAATGCGGACAAATGGCGTCCGTCATACTCGTACATATCTTGGGGATATACACGACTAAGGTCAACACTGTATGTTGGGATGTGGCGATTGATTTGCTCTAACCCTCTTATGATGCGCTACGCAGAGTCTTCGGCGGGTAATGATTCTCTTGTATCTATGAAAAATCCTAATACAGTAACCAACGATTCTTTTTAAGATAGCAAATATCGGGTATACTGGGCAGTATTTATCGAGATATCTAGTATTTTTCAATATCGGGTATTTTGCTACAGTAACCTAAGGTCATACCGGGTGGTATCGCCCGATATGATAGCAAATATCGCCCTGTATTTGATAAAAATCGGGCATATCGGGCAGTATTTACCGAGGTATCCGATATCTTCCAATACTGAATATTTCGTATATCGATTTTTTTAAAAATCGGTAAATACCGAACTTATCGCTCGGTACGGTACGAGATTTTGAATCATATCATTGTATACTGATACTTGTTTCTACATGTTGGCATGGTGGTCATGAGAGTGGTTGTATTAATTGTATGCATATATAGCCATTTTTTTTTTACCTTGATTCATAAAGCATGGAAATTGTATTCCACAAAGCATGTCCAACTTGTAGACATCTAATTCTAATATATTATTTGATATCTGAAATATGATGATCGTTCAAAGTTCCTTATCTAAATATGTGATCATACACCTTGGATTATGTTGTATTGTTTGGAAGCTGCTACTTCAGTTGATAGGCCTGCCATCATACAATTGTCAAGAACACATGCATGATGTTTTCATTGGTTTGTCTCAACCCAACCACGGTCACATGATCACATCAAGATTGTTGCATCTCTCTCACCATGTCTATGATCACATCAAGATTGCTGCCTTAGATGATCTTAGGTCATGCTCCAGTGGTATTTATTACGATTCCTTTGATGGAATAAGGAATAACCGATTCATAAACTTTCATATGTTCAAATCATTTGTTTAATTTGATAGTATTATAACTATCAAGTTTTACCAATCATCACCGCATTCAATATACTCTCGATATGAGATTAAATCTCATCATCCATCCGAACAAGCAAGTAGACATATGCTTGATTGCATGGGGGCATCGGCCGTGAAGGATGAGCGTGGCAAGACGCTGTGGTTGACTCAGCCACCGCCACATGACGAGGGTGAGTATGCGCTTCTGCTTCAGTATAACGGGCATGGGGCAGTCGGCTGTGGTCGACTCAGCCACCGCCACATGACGAGGTTGAGTATGCGCTTCAGTATAACGGCCAAGCCATCGTCCTTGGGCCTCTTGCTTGGTCGGACCGAGTCCGGTCAGATGGCCACTGCTTCTGGTGCAATCTGCCCCGATATCATTTTAATTTTGAACTGCACGTGCTGTAATTAGAAGATTCGGATGTCAATTAAAAATCCGATATGATTTCGGAGCATTGTCAATAATTTAGTTGATAAGTGATAACGGGTTGGAATAAAGTAATTGTGTGCGTTAATTTTTCTTGATTGATTTCATAGAATAATAGATATTAAGTCAACTCAAGCTTTCCCATGTGCATAGCTGATGAGCATTAAAAATCTCTGGCAGAACTAGTTTTGAAGATTCATTCCCTCCGGAGAAAGTGTTAAGGAAAATAAATAAATAAATCAAATTTAACTTTTATAGAGGCTACCTATTATTGTATCTACAAAGTAGTAGTTTATGTATGAATTCACATTTTTGATAGAAATTTTTTATTCAATATATGGTAGATTTTTGTTTAATATGAAATTCATATTGTTATATTAAAATCAATTATTTAAACTTAAATTCATAATTCTTAAAATTAAAAGCTATCAAAAAAATAAATTAAAGTATTAAATTATCAATATCCGATTTCCTTATTTGAATCCAAAACAAACATAAGATAACGT
Organism: Canna indica; assembly: GCA_034359265.1. NCBI lineage: Eukaryota > Viridiplantae > Streptophyta > Magnoliopsida > Zingiberales > Cannaceae > Canna > Canna indica. The sequence continues at coordinate 2,067,039 of CP136898.1, read as the reverse complement.
AATACGCTTATTTGATGATATTATTATCTTGAATAATTCCAAATCAATTCATAAAATTTTGTCTTTGAAATAAACGCCATCTAAGAAGCTTCTATATTGAGATTGATTGTGGCGATTAATTGACATTATCAATCATATGGCTTAGGTGCCTCGGACATTAGAAGAGAATTATAATTAATTTAGAATATTGATTTTTATTTGTATATTGGAAATGCAATCAATAGCATAATTTGCATCATATGATAAAGGGGACAAAATAAGATACTATGCTAGACTGTCTCTCTATGGGACCAGTTGATCCAGTTCCAAAAGCACTCAACTCATGAACTCGATCCTGGATCGAACCAGCTACAATTGGAGGCTTCATTTGGTCAAACAAAGATATTAACATCCAATATTTATCACAAGATATTCGACAATAATAAATTCACAATCTAGAGAATAGTAAATTGACTTATAGCTTATTTCCGCGAGATTCCATGAGACATTTTCGTCGAACACCCAAACATATCTCGTAAAACAGACACGACACAAAAACATGATATACTCTTTGTTCAAATTCTATACCATTCATCTGGAATTTCCTTTTACTCGAGCGCCAAAGTATTTGCAAATCACCATCGGAGCCGCGCTAGACTAGGAGACGTGGAGGCTTACGGTACACCCGACTTCAAGCGAGTGTATATATATACATATTTCAATCTATTATTTATTTAATGCATGTAATAGAAGAAAATGCGATCAAAAATTATGAAATTGATACTAATATTAAATAAATATTCAATTTAAAAATTATATTTAATTTTACTTTCATTTTGAGTCCAATTCAGTGAGGTAAATGAACTAAAGTAGTTTATTGGATGTGAATGGATTGGGAGCCAAGTTTGGACCGTACCCGAAATTGATCGGTTCGGTCCAGTTCCCGAACGAGGTCAGATGCCGGGCGAACCCAAACTCCTTTTTCCCGCGCTCATCGCTTTCTCTCTTCCAATCTCGTTTACTCGAGGCTTGGACTAAACGCTCCGCCATCCACAGACTCACGCACGAGGCCCCAGTTGAAGGCGTAGCCGGAGGAGGAGGAGGAGGCGGCGGCGGAAGGAAGAAGTAATGACGAGCTGCTGCCTCGCTAGAAGCAAGCATCACCGACCGGCAACAACGACGACTTTTTGTATAGCTTCTCCCCTCCCATTTTCGGCTCGAATCCCGATAACCACATCTCCATCTGTTGTCCAGAGGAGGTCCTCCTCGTTCGATGAGCCCGGAGTTTGGATTTTATTATAATCGAATTCCTTCCTTGGTAAATTATTCAAACTCGCTAGGTTTAACGCTGGTCTTCCTTCAGATCCGCACCTTGCGCGTTCGATTCCTTCATCTTTTTGCTCGAGTGTTCGTCGTCTTCTTTTTCCTATTCGTGCGCTGGAAGATATGCGCTCATCCCATATTTCTCCCTCTTTGGTTTTATTCCCCCGCCCCATCTTTAAAGCCCCCTCTTCGATTCTATTCTCTTGAAGCTTGCACCGGTTCGTTTGCCAACATTTGCGAAGCTGCCGTTGCGTTTTCAGTTCTTAGTAATTCCCTCTCATCTTAGATTTTTGTTTAATCTCTGAAATATTTGGACCGCTACTTTTTCTCTTTTATTTTTCTTAGAAGTTGTTTTGTTTGGGGGAGTGTCGACTGTCGAGTGATTACAAATATTTCTTCGAACCAAGATTCTAGAGGCTGGCGATTTTTTGTTGAAATATCAAATTCATTACCAAATAGCGACCTTTGCGTTGATGGTTTTCCTTCTCATTTTTACGATACAGGGGGGTCTTTTCCTTTAAAAGTTATTAGCTGGATAGAAGTAGTTCACGATGTAATAGCTTGTTGCAGAAAACATTATAGATTTTTCAGTACTGTTATCAGCTTTCAGAGGTCCCTCTAATTGGTTTATGTATCCATCCCCTAGTAAGCAATGCTTTTCTCTTGTTCATATTTGAACCACCCCAGAGAAATTTTTTTTATATGGTCATACTATTAACTGATAGAATACAGATATATGATGCAGCGTGTAGGAATGCTGCCATAGTCCTCTCCAATGATTGTAAAAGTAACTATTTGGACTAATTAGATACTAATATTGGTATGTATATTTATGTTGAATTGTGGAATAATATTCTAATTATACATTGGATTATAATCCTCACACTATCTGGATTTAATCCATAATCTGAAACTACACTATTCAAATTCTCATGCTATCATGTTATAGTTCTATTTATTGATAAAACACATATCACGGAATGGAGATTTCCAGAAGATAAATGCACTTACCTGCTAATTTGATGTTGCTTTTTGGCTTCAAAATTTATTCCTTACAATGCTTTACTTTTTAATTTTTATGCTCTACAATTCATGCATTTTATAATTAAGTAAGAAAATAGTCAAGCAAACTTGGCATTTACTTTACTACACACAATGCATGGTTAGTGATCACTGATTGTTTTTGTATTTTCAGTGGTTTTTGACTTAACATTCGTGGACTATAGTTGCAGTGTCATGTCTTCAAGCTTCAAATTGAATTTGATTAACTATGACATAGAGGAGTCCTGCGCAAAGGATAAACCTTCTGTTAGCAAAAATGCTGTATACGCGATCCTTCATAGTTTCCTGAAGCAGCGGAACAGCTCACTTATCAAAATTGTGGGGGATATTGCTGGCAGAACGAGGTGAATATTGTCTTTCTACCAAGTACATTTATCTCTTTCCTACTTACTTATCTTCTCAACCAGTAGTTGTTATATGAGATTAGCTACATACTGCTTTACCATATACCTAGATAAATGACAATCTTGAGCAATGTAGCTAATCTTACATTCCCTAGATAAATGACATCTTGAAGCAATGTAGATGAACGACAAAAGATATCCCTAGATAAACAACTATCTGAATGTAAGATAGTATAAATCTGAATGTAAGGTAGCAATCGCAATGGGCGAAAGCTTGACTGGCTTTTAGATTGGTTGGTATCCCTTGTATGTATGTGTGTCAGTGCATCTCTGTGGGTGTATCTGTCTGTATGTGGATCCTTTGCTTACTAGTGGCTATTGGGTCAATTGATCAATGATTCTTCCTCCATCAGACTTGAAGCAAAACATGGAAAGTTTGCATTAGTTCTCTTGTAGATGCGAGATTTTCCACGTAACATTTCTTCTTGTAGCTATTTTCATTGGAGAGTCTTTATCGTTCGTCTCACAACATTGATGATTTTTTTCATACAGATTACATAAAGGAAATCAAGCAGCAGCCTCTAACGTCCTTGATGAAAATGGGAAGCATCAGGATTCATTTGGAAAGAAATATAGACCAATTTTATCCGGGATAGCTTATTGCATTTCTTCATGCAGTATGATTTTGTTAAACAAAGTTGCACTTTCAACCTATGGTTTTTCTGCTGGCATATCTTTAATGCTCTACCAAGTAAGTTGCTCAAGTAATAGTGTATATTCTATTTGGATTGATCTATACCACCAGAAGTTTTCTCAAGTGCTTGTTAACTGCTAAACTTTAAATTTATCTGAACTAAAAAATTGCAACAAATTTCACCTACCAAAGAAAATCAATCAACTGCTTTGATGGCTTAAGTGAAGTTCTTTCTTAAGCATTGCATGTCCTGTTTGTCTGATCATGCCACTGTAACACTGTTCCCATATTAGATGTTGATGTGCTTCTAGGAATAATTAGCTTTGTTAAGTCGAGACTTCACTGTAACTCTTATGTATGTTGTGTGCTGGAGTTTTTCCTAGTTTCTTTGCACCAAATGAAAGTCTTTAATGGCAACTTATTTTTCTCAACATAAAATAATTTATAGTTGATTTCAGCTTATTTTGCTTAACATCATATTCACAGCTACATTTACCTTTTTTATTGACGAAAATGCAAAGAGCCTTTGTTATCATTTCAAAAGGTTTGAAAGATACAAATCATCAAAGAGGGAGAGGAGAGACAGAAAGAAAATTAGAAAATACAAAACCTAGGGTGCATTGGGACGAGAAGCGGGTCCTCAAGCGTAACCCTCACTCTCACTGTTTACCTTGGGTTGTAAGTTTTTGGTTTTCTAGGTGTGAAATAATGTTATTCATCCAGATACGAGAGGAATTGCAATTAGCAATAAACATAGAGTTTGCAAATTCCCCTGTAAGTTGAATGCAAAATTTTTGGAGAATGTTGACCTTCCTACTTGGAATTTGGCTTCCTTGCGAATATATAGAAATCATCATCTAAGAAAATATTTGTATGGTAAATGGGTGATTAGTTTCTTGTTATAAAACATTTGATTACACAAAGCACAGCCATTTTTATATGTAACCATGAAAGAAAACTATATGTATTTTTAAGCTGAGTTGATTCATAACAGATGTATACATGGTTCTTGTGAGTTAAATATAAGCACATCTAGAGACTGAAACTAGATGTTCTTTAAAACAAGCTATTCCATGCTCATGACAATCTGAGCAGTGAATTAAATATAAGCACCAATCTTAGGAAATTGTTTAATGGTCACCAAAATGCTTATATAATCAGGTTCAGCATGATTTATCATTATTATGAATATGGATTATTAGACAACAATCGAAATGATTTTTTCAGTTGAATATATTGTATCTGAATATCTAAATTACAAATTTTTTAAGGTTAACCAAGCTTGAACCTATAAGCATTTAATACTCCGTTTTTATGGCCGAAGAATGTTTTTACTTATCTAGATTAATTACATTGGAATAAAAACATGTGCATTTCTTTAGTTCTTTCTTACAGTAATATAGAATAAGTAGAACTAATGACTCTTCATTGTAATTACTTTTTAGATCCCTGGGGCAGAACGAAGAAAGATTTATTGATACAATATGCAGAAAAATCAGTTTCCACATTTTCATTCACGAATCTTTGTCACTGTTTATGCTATATTCTATATCGTCTATCCATTTAAAAGCTTAAATTAGCTATACACTACTTATCATTTTAAATCTTCCCTGTTTATAAGTTGTTATTTTGACTTGTTCCCACCAGTAATATGGTCTACTTGATGATTGAAAGTTCTTATTCACATTCTTCTGAGATTGTGTTTTGTTTATTTTGTAATATCCTTTTAGAAGTTGTGTTGGTTCAAATAATAGATAATGCACTGATGATGTCATTTGATGCAGAACTTTATAGCTGTTATAATTGTTTTAGCATTACAATTAATGGGAATAGTCTCAACAGAAAGACTCACCTGGAAACTGATTCGAGTCTGGCTTCCTGTCAATCTTATATTCGTCTCTATGCTGGTGACAGGCATGTATAGGTATGGATATCTGTTTGTGCATTGACATATAGGGTTCAAGCCTCTTATGAAGGTTTATAAAGTTAGGTGTATATTCTATCAGTTGTGTCATTTTGAATTCACCAACAGCAGCTCTGGCAGATTAATGTTGGAAGACTAATTATTGAATATCTCATAGAGTTCACTTTGTAGTCATTTGCACTCGTTGAGTTTTCTTCCTTTTTTTTTGACTCTTTTCAGTTTGAAGTATATAAATGTGGCAATGGTAACGATCTTAAAAAACATGACAAACATCTTGACTGCTATTGGGGAAGTATACCTTTTCCGGAGGCACCAGAACAGAAAAGTTTGGACTGCCCTTTTCTTAATGGTATGTGGTTCCTTGCTTTTTTGTGTGATGTAAATTATCTTCTGGAAGTGAGGGACTCAACCCAGTTTGCTTTCATATACCAATTAATATCATCTTCTCTGAGAACATTTACTTTCAATTTATTTACTTGATAAGATGCTTATTAGTCAAATCATTTATGAAAAGACACATCGAGATGATCAGGTTGTTATGTTTTCTATGTTCTTACCTTATTTGCTTTTGCAGGTTATTTCTGCAGTGTGTGGAGGATTCACGGATCTCTCTTTTCATGCTGTTGGTTATACATGGCAAGCTATAAACTGTATTCTTACAGCAAGTTATTCTGTGAGTTATTTATGAATTTTTTATTTCATTTTGTCAAGTATGGTCTTCCTGATTAATTGATATTTGGTACCACCATGATGCATGTCTACTCACCTGCCAATTCATTTAACTCTACGATCCATTTCTTATTTGGTTAAAGTTATAGGGAGATCTAAGTGTAAGAGGAACTGATAAGAATGTAAATAAATAGATCGGATATCATCTAATGGTGTAAGCTTTTAGTTGAAATGACACCAATCTAAAATTTGTGATGGTAGCGAAGCAGAAGATCCTATTTTCGAAGTTTCTCCAAGTCATACACAAAAAAAAGTATATTTTCCCTAACAAATGCAAGTTTCATAGTTGGATTTGGGCTAGTCTTATCTACCATAAGTGAAAAGGGGGGGGGGTATTAGGAATATAAAATTATTGACTTAAACTTTTAGATAAAATTACATTGACCATAATCTTAAGAAGGAAAAAAGTATGATACTTAGAAGGACTATATTTGAACGAATTTTTTGTATGATTCTCATAAAAAGGTTCTAGACTCAAGCAACTTGTATACTGAATGGAATAAAAGTTGGGGGGGGGGGACAAAAAATAAGACACCCCAACAGAACAAATCCACCCAAAGGCAATTACAAAATATGATAGGTGGAGAATAAACTCAACAAGGAGGCTACAACAGTCTGAATACCACTATCTATTTTGTCAAAACATCTTACGTTCCTCTCAGACCAAAGGAATCAACTCCAGATCAAGGTGATACGAGCCCTTCTGAGAGTGACGTCATTTGTTTCTGCGATAGGAATGTTAATGTAGAACCACGAAGTATGGAAGGCTGGCTCATTAAGGAAATGAAGTAGTGAGTGCGAAGTGCCATGGAGAAGGTGCAATCCAGGAACAAGTGGTCATGAGATTCATCACCAGCTTGGCAAAGGAGGCGTGTGGGATCAGTGGTGAGTCCTCATCTAACCAGATTGTCCCCAGTCGCGAGACATTTTCTCGTCCAAATCCAGCCGAAAATTGAGACCTTAGGGGGAATCTGCTTCTGCCAAATGAAACGATGAAAAGGGTCCAAAGGGTCCTTGATACCCCTAAAAGTCAAGAGACGATAAAGGGACTTGGTGTTGTAGTTTCCCTCAGCAGACCACTTCCAAGAGACAATAAGAAGATTGATGTATTAAATGTGAGACTTTAAAAACAGCTACAAACCTGCACTGTCTGTGCTCTAACCCATCTGATAAGTTTCCACTTTATGCATGCTTCACAATACTTTGCAATATAAGCATAGTATTCAACCTGTAGTTTGCTGCTCATGGTTGCAGCAGTATGGACCAGTAAATATTGACTAATTAATGTGGCTACTCAGCACCACTAAAAAAAGTATCATAATATAGCTGACGAGTACCCAATCAAATGGTGAGGTACTGATCCTTGGACCAATGACTACTGATGGGTATGGTGAATCCGTAGCATAACCTGCACAACTCATTTATCAAAAACTTTCAATTAGTTCAGCTTAGAAATCCTTTCCAATTTTGTATTTACCATTTTTCTATGTTTGAAAAGTGAAAACTATATCATGGTTCTCACTACCTATTTTATGATGTCACCAACTAATTCAATTTCTTTATTCTGTGAAGCTGTCCCTACGTAAGGTGATGGATACAATAAAGCAATCTAGTGCATCTGGTTCATTCAGTGAACTTTCCATGGTGCTCCTGAACAATTTGCTGTCAATACCCTTAGCTGTCTTTTTGATCATTCTCTTCAATGAATGGGAATATGTCTACAAGGCGTAAGAATGCTACCTTTACAGTATAATGATGTTTTGTATGCTCGATTCCTATTTAGCAATCTTTTTATGATGGGGTTGTCCCTTAAGCAGCTATTATTCATGTCCATTTCTTATTGTAACTTGTCTCAATACCATGCTCCACACCTCTTTTCTGTGATGTGCTTTTGGAAGCTCTACTACTTGGTTTTATCTTCTTCTTTTTTTGTTGAAAATAAGCATTGTATTCAATTCAGGAAAGGAATGGAATACAAAGGGGGAGATAGAGGAAAATACAAAGAAAACCAAAAAACAACAAAGAAGAAAAAAATAAACAAACATAACAGACCCTCAAGACCAGCCTCTAAACTTTGACAAAAACAAGATTACCAAGTATTTTAGCTAGTCATTTTAGTAGCAGTTTGGTGCACAAAATTTTATTGATTGTGAACCTTGAAATAGGTATCAGCTAACTCACACCAATTTCAATTTTGTTTCCTCAGTAATCACCTCGTTGAGATTTGCCCTCAATCCAACAAATTTGGAGTTTCATAGATTTTAATTATCCTTTAATTTTTTGTGTGCCAATTATCCTTTAATCTAAGAGTATCTAATGTTTCTATGTTTGAAAGTATTTTTGAATTTTTGCTCCTTTTGATTTTCTAGGGAAGTAATCACGATGCCAATGTTCTGGGTTGTGGCAACAGCTAGTGGCTTACTTGGACTTGCCATCAGCTTCACCTCTATATGGTTTCTGAATCAAACTGGCCCTACCACTTATAGGTAAATTTAACGGCATTGACTTTTTTATGCAATCATTAAAACCTACTTGTCGTCCTTGACATAGCTTATGAGAGCAAATTCAAAACGTTGCTTCCCTTGTGTGCAATATCTGATGTATGAATCATCATTTCTATACCTTGTGTTCCTTAAAGGCCACTAAAATTTGAGTGTTGCCTCTTTTATGATAGTTTAATTGGTTCGTTGAACAAAATTCCCATCTCCATTGCTGGTATTCTGCTGTTCAAGGTACCTGTAAATATTCCAAACTTCTTCAGCATAATTTTTGGTAAGATTTAGTTTGTTGTTCTCTGTTACCTTTTAGCTTGAAGATCTGCTGTATCCTTTGAAGTTCTTTATGTGTTGAACAGGTCTCTTTGCTGGAGTATTCTTTGCCAAAGCAAAAATGTCTAGATAGGTCATAACTGTCAACAACAGCGTCCGGAAGAGATTCTCTTCTTTTTTAAAAAAGAAAGAGCAGATTTTGGCCTAAATTAATGGTTGACTGACTGCTCTTTTCTCCAGGACTTGCCAATTCAAGATCATGGCCAACTTTATATTGTCAGTTATATTCTGTTGTATTTTGTTGTTAAGTTGCCTCCAATTTTTTTTTTCTTTGGTGGCTATATTGCATCTTGTGATGGTTAAGCCGTCGCAATTGATTATTTGATTAATTATACTCTGCGAAGATAAGCCGCAATGAGTAACATCATCATGTCCTTTAAAATCCTATTATTCCATGACCTCTAATGCCTTTTCTCTCCAAGTTCTCAAATCTTAACTTTATCTCCTACTGTGGTATCGCAAGTTGTATGCCATGCGCTTGATTTCGCATTCAACGTAGTCTTATTGGTGTCAGACTCTTTGGTCAGTTGCTGATGGCCTAGATTATTTAAGGGATATTACACTAGCAAAGATGTTTTTATGACTTTGTTTTATTTTTAAATTGTAGCTGAAGAATTTTGATTGCTTAAATATACAAAATGAAGTATTCTTCAGGATGGTGCATTAGCCCTATTGTTTCTCATATTGTCTATTTTAAGTTTAAGGGAGCGTTCGGTATATTATCATTTGAGATTACTGAAAATTTAGATTATCGTCCAGATAGATTATCATTTTTAAAATTATCGGTAATGTTACATTACGATGTTTGGTATGTACCTCATCTCATAACAGGAAATTTATATCTTTAACTAAAATATCATCAAATAAAAAATAAAAATAAATTAAAAAATAATAAAATAAAAATATAAAAATAGAGATTATCAATTTACAATGAGATGAGGTAAAGATTTTTTTCTATGTCAGTAGAGAATACTTTAATTGAGAGTATTTTTATCAAAAATAAAAAAATAACATTGTAACTTTATTGGTAATTCATATAGCCATCATTTTTCTTGGTAACGGTAACGGATAGAGCCCAGATAATTTTAATTAAAATTATCAATAATTTATTTAGATTATTTCATACAAAACGCTCTAAGTGTAATGTTGTGTGCTTCAATTTTTGTTACATAGAAACAAATAAAGTTGTTATTTGGTCATCGGTCCATCCTCCCAAATTTGAGGTTTTTGTTAGTTAACTGTTTTGACCTCGGCTTTAGCCGTTTAATAATTGAAGTGTATTTCTTCTTGACAAAAAAAAGTACTCTTCAGGATAATATATATTATGTTATTTGACAATGGAATAATAACGACTATGTTTATCACAGATTAATAACACTTTTTGCAGCAATTAGCCAACTATAAAGAACTTTCCGATCACTGTGATGACATTTGGCAAAAGTAGTGTCAAAATTTCAATTATTACTAAAATTGGATTTAATAAAAGAAACTCAAATTTATTTGATTATTCTACGAATACAAATAGCATTTAATAAATTGAAGGAAAAAAAGAGATATTATCTTAATTATCCCTCGTATCGAGTCCGGTGACTCCGGTAGTTCCGTTTCTGGTAAGTTCCATGTTGCCTTTCATGACAATAATTGCCACGTCGACAAAAGAGGGCAACCAACGGCCAAGATAACTCCAACGCACCGATCCGTGGACTGTAGTTGCGGTCCAATAAAAACTCGTTTCATTTATCTATAAATACCCAACCGACCCTCCCTCCTATCTCCACAATTGAAGGCATCCCTCTAGGTCTCTAATGGCGCCGAAAGCCGAGAAGAAGCCCGCTGCCGCCGAGAAGGCCCCGTCATCCGAGGAAAAGGAAAAGAAGGCTGCCGATAAGTCCCCCACGTCCGCGGAGAAGAAGCCTAAGGCTGGGAAGCGCCTCCCATCGAAGGATGGCGGTTCCGTCGGAGACAAGAAGAAGAAAAAGGTGAAGAAGGGGACGGAGACGTACAAGATCTACATTTTCAAGGTGCTGAAGCAGGTGCACCCGGATATCGGGATCTCGAGCAAGGCGATGTCGATCATGAACTCCTTCATCAACGACATCTTTGAGAAATTGGCCCAGGAGGCCTCCCGTCTCGCCCGCTACAACAAGAAGCCCACCATTACTTCTCGCGAGATCCAGACCTCTGTCCGTCTTGTTCTTCCCGGCGAGCTCGCCAAGCATGCCGTCTCTGAAGGCACCAAAGCCGTCACCAAATTCACCAGCTCTTAGAAATCGCGTGAATGGTTGATCTCGAATTAAAGAAAATTAGGGTTAGGGTTTTCATATATTTTCTTCAACCTGTTTATGCTCACCTGATGTAATAAATCCGATGATAGAAATTAGATTATCGTGATTTGGATACAGATATTATCGTTCTGAATTGTTCGAATTGCTCATTGAAATGGTTATCCTACAAAACAAACTTTGTCTTAGAAATCGTGTGAATGGTTGATCTTCAGTTAACGAAAATTAGGATTGGGGTTTGGGGTTCTCATTTATTTTTATGAATCTGTTTATGTTCGCCTGATGTAATAGGTCCGATTATAGAAATTAGAATGACATGATTTGGATACAGATATTATGGTTCTGAGTTGTTTCTAAGTTTTTAGTTCTGAAGGAAATAGCTTCAATTTTTTGAATTGCTTATTATGTTTGAATGGCAATGGTTATCTTAAAAATTTGTGTTGCTAATATGTCATGTTTATTTATTCTCATTGATAATAATGCAGTCTTGCAAACTTGTCAAGGCTTTGATCAATGATGAAGTATTGTGAGAAAAGGAAGGAGAGAAATAGGAGTCGGTGGCGGGAGAGTTCAAATAGCTCAATATTGGCTTCTTGGGTAGAGAACTTTACATTTGACCATTTGTTACAGCATGGACATTTTTTTTCTCTGTATGAGCATAGCATGCGCTTCAACATCTACAAGCTATGCATCTTTGGATAACATTTGCCATGAAACCTATAGCATTTTGTGTTTACTGCGATGAAGCCACATTTTTTAGATGTTGGGTCACTTTATTTCTCCATTTTATGTTTCTTCTCTTTGTTACATTCTCTGTCGTGCAGGTGTCTGTCTCTTTAATCCAGATACCAGTAATTATTCTCTCCTGCCAAGAATTTGACTGGTTCGATGGATGTATGCTCATACTGGTATGAAGACTCTTCATCATCACCAATTTGATTTTAAAGGACCAAAGAGTAGTGTTTCTAAATGAATTAGCTTGATGTTTGCTTTTTATATGTCGAAGATGTCCTTCACATAAACGCAGGTGATGATTACATCAAAATTTAAATTCAGCGTAGATGAATTTTAAGATCCTCAGACTATTAAAAGATGACCGAGAATTATGTCCATAACATGCTATATTTTTATCCTTTGTTGGCCTTCATGTACTGAAACCTTGTGATATTTCAACTGTTTGCTTCATCTAAGTTAGATAGTATCTGAGAATCTATTATGGCATCCTCCACAATAACGTTCACTTGATTAACTTGATCTGTTAACCATAAATAATATATTATTTTCCGTCCACATAATAATATGGTTAGAAGAACTGAACTTTCAATTTCTTATTTTCTATTCTTCAATATTTCAGGCATCTCTAGCTTTTGAGCTGCAGGTTATCACGCTTAGTATACTTTGTAAATAAGATTGCATAGTCTACTTAGTAAATAAGATTTGTTGATTTGGATTAAGGCCCTGGTTTTAATGTACATCTTTGGAGCCTCAGGCTTCAGGTGGAAATTGGACAGGGAGTTCATATCAAACTGCAGAGTGCAGACAATTCTTAATATTGTCTTGAAACCTACCAATTTCACATACAACTCAGAGGACAAAGTTTAACTTGTTTCCTTTATTCATGCACATGGTCTTTTTATTTTATTGTAATTGCAATGTTAGAATTCTTGCATTTTTTTGGGGGTTAATTGATCTTATTTCCTTCATACAGTCAACTAAAATTATGTGCATATTACTATTTCCTGCATACATGCAATTTTGTATCGTCATCTATTATTGGATGTTATTATTTAGTGCACCAGATAACATTCATGTTCAACAATACTGGTAAATGTGCAGTTTTTTGTTAGTCCATCAGTTTGTCTTGTATCGACGAGAGCTCAAACCTGATCCATACACTGCAATTTGTCTAACTTTACCAGATTATAAATTATCAGTTACACTTGTTACTCAGTGGTCACTGCTGATACTTTGTTGGTTTTAATTTATATATTTTTCAAGTCTTCTACATATATATGATACATCCATATTAATTTAGGTTTTAATGTGATTCTTTTTTTTCCTTTAAAGGGAAAGGAGAGGATAAAGATCACTCATCCGATTTATTAATGAAGAAGGAAGGAATATAATACAAGAGAGATTTAGAAGATCGAGATGCTTCTATAAGCATTTGCTCTTAAGCTGTTTAAGTCAGCAACAAAGCCCTGGAAAACAGATGTGAAAGGTGAAGATAATCTGTTAAATATTCTCTGATTAAGCTCCCCGCTAGACACGTTTACACCAGGTCAGAATTTACCACACTAATTGAGGGTGAACTCGTTGATGCAGTATAAGATGTGTAGGTCCAGTTGAGCAGGGCTTCTTCAAAGATAGAAGACCTTTGACGTGGTAGAAGTTGGAGCCGATTCCATCCCTGCAGCGCGAACAGGCAAAACAGAAGGAAATGCACCTCGTCTTCAGCTGCTGAATTACATAATGTGCAGGAATTATTCTATGAAACTTCAATTCGTACAAGGAAGTTTTTAACCAAGTCTTCCATCAATAAGGGGATATGCCGCATATGTTTGATGATTCAAAACAGGGATGACAGAACTCGTAGGAGCCAGAGAGTGTCCAGATTGCTTCTCTGTCGTTGCCGCTGAAGCTGTTATCTCTTGGCAATTTGAGCAGGGACACTAACCTATTAGCTGGGATAGGAATTTTGGTGTTTATAGTACATATGTGTCTTCAGTAAGGAATTAATTACCCCAGCTTTGCTGAACGGGTGACAGAACAAAAATATCATGAAAAAGATCATTAAGTGGTGTGCTGCACCACTGGATTTGCTGTCAGTAGAAGCACATGAATTGGAACACCGTCCTATTACCACACTTACAGTTAAATGTAAGATATTATTTGCTACTAAGACAAGAATATATTATTTTCCTGTAAGATACTTTTGGCCTTATTAATCTATTAATTCTGTTGATAGATTGGTAGTATCATATGTTTAGGGCTGTCCATTCGGTTCAATCCAAATCGAACCGAATTTCACCAAACCGAAATTTTTTTTATACCTGAATTTCAACCCGAACTTGAACCAAACTATACCTAAATCGATTTAACCCGAACTGAAATTATTCGGTTTGGTTTGGTTTTCAACTCGAAAATCGAAATTTTAATTAATTTAATTAAAAATTATTTTATAATACTCATTTACTTATTTATATTAAAAAAATTTAAAAATATATTATTTTTTAATTAATTCAGTTTTCGGTTCGGATCGGGTCAAAGAATTGAATTTTTCAGTTCGGTTCAGGTTGAACCAAATAGTGGACAGCCCTACATATGTTTGTTATGAATGTTTGAGTAATTTTTTTCAGGATTCTTAGTGTACCGGAGACATTTAAAACTTGTGCTGCCAATGAAGAAACTTTTTTGGACTATAATCCAAACATGTTAGTCTATTTTCATTTTTTTTTAAAAAAAAATCCCGGTGTTTTCAAAGACAGATTCAAATAACAGCTATGAATATGCACAAACTTTTACAGTAAAAAGATGGAAAATAAATGCATTTAGGGGTATAAAAATTTCTACTAGAAAAGTGAAGAATTAGATGCCCCAAGGGAAAATGTAAAATGCCATTCGCGCTAAAACTTGCATTTGCATCTTACACTATTATCTATTACATACATTCGGAGCAGATGTAACTATGGTTTCTTTTTGTACAGTACAGCTGAATGCAAAAGTCTCGTTATCCTACTTTCTTGAATCCTACGAGCTCAGCAAACATTTTAGATGAGTATAAAGAATCTGAGTATGACCCCGCTCTCTCCAGCTCAATTCTTGTACAAAATGAAGAAAATCCAATCAAGCCTGACCCAAAGGGAAGTTAAAATTAGTAGCTTGATGGTCAAAAAACTCAGGTTAGTGCAAGAAAACTTGGACAACCAAAACTAATCTGGTGTAACATCCAGTTCAAGGCCCCTTTCTCTTGCGGCTACTATAACCGCATCTATATGCCTGTTGATTTTGGAGAGATCCAGGTAGGACTTCCATAGCTTAAGAGAGAAAGGATATACTGACAGAGCCTGCTGATGGAATCTTTCAGCAATTCTCCTTCCTTCTGAATTTCCCAAGAGTTCGGCTGCTTCCAGCCATATATTTTCTGGTGCTACAGGAACAGACTGAAAGATTGAACTAACTAAAATGGAGCTTGCCCAGAACATAATACTACCAGAGTCACCAAAGTTTCTAGTAGTGAATTTGTACACTGATAGGGCTAACTGGTAGTTTGCTGGTGTAAGTTCCATTAGTGATTCAACAAAATCAACTACATCCTTGGATTCAATGTTTTGAGGGAGAAGTGTTGGTCCATAACATACTTCAAGCACTGAATTCAGCAGATAAGTATCTGCAGGAACGGGACCAATAATCTCATCGATCAACTGCCTTATTCTTGGCTTCTTAATTCGTTGGTAAAATTTTCTGGATAGCAATTCTGATTTAGGCAAAAAGCGTGTATCAATTAAGTAATTATTTAAATGACGAAATATAACTTCGCCATGAATATTATCTGGTAGCTCTGACCCTTCTAACAGAAATAACGACACATGCTCTCTTATACAGTGACCATAGTAATTGGGAGAAGCCAATGATAGGGCTTCATCAACTGCACGGCAAGCTCCCCCAACATCATTCTTTAACATTCTGTGGAGAGAGAGATTTATCAATCCAAACATTTTATCATCCAACATAGTATAGTCAGTATTTGCAGACTCCATACATAATGGCTGTTTGGACAATCTACAAAACCCAGCATCCTTAGCATCTAAATTTCTGCATTGCGGATCACTGAGTTCCCCAAACAGCTGAAACCATTGATCTGTTAGATTTCCTGCACAATCAGTTTGCTTTGCCAATTGATGTCCTATCCATTGGTTCCAGAGACATTGAATACCAGGAACTTCTCTAGGCCAATTACCAAGTATTTCCTGAAACCCTCGCCAAACCACATCAAAGTTGCAATTTAATTGTGTCCGCACTGACAAAAGGACAAGTTCGATACAGGTTGGGTACAATTCTAGGTATTTTACCAATAACTCAGCAGAACGATGAAACCCATTAAGTGCACTTACAAATCTGACATGACTAACTGCTAAAAAGTGCAAAGATCTGAGAGCAGTTTTATCTCTTTTCAGGTGATCTTTATCAACTTCAAGAGCCATCTTCTGTAGAGCAAATTTCATCAGTTCCCCTACTCTATCTGTTTCTTCAGTTGATAACTGGATGAACGGCCACTCAAGACTGAATGGAAGATCTTTCTCTAACTCAAAGCGCTGTACTATTTCTTGTGGAAGTGTCTTATACATTACCAAGTATATACAACAAATCCAAAATATGCATTGATTAGGAACTGTCAAACAAGGGAGAATTTCTGTGAACAACGAATCACCAGAGAGTTCAGAATCTGATGTAGGAACAAGTTGGTAGATTCTCCAAATAGCTTTCTCTATGCTACCACACATACACAAACAATCAACCATCTGAAAGAAAATGTCCAAAACATGTGCACTTCTATATTTCTTTTCCTTGTCACAAGTCAATGTTGCATTGCAGAGTGCGGTCAGAGCATCCTCATATGAATTCAATCGATCACTAAGTTTCACCCTACTGTTAATAAACATTAGCCAAAGTTCATAAGAAGATCCATTGTGTTGCACCTGAAAGAGAAATATGAGTACATTTTGTATTGGCAAGTTTGCTCTTGAATGCCCATTAACAGGAATTTCAGTAACTATGAACAGAATAATGCAGTGAACCATGGAAAGCATTTACAGCTTCTGGGCAAGAATATGTTACATACAGCAAGAGACTTTTGTGTGTGTGGTATGCATAATGATTACTAGCAGTCACTGGATGTTCAATGCTTTATAGTCTGCTAGAAGATAAAAGGCAAGTTCATGACAACCATCAGCAACCGAAGCTCAATTATGTAGAGAAGATCCACACATGGATAATATTCCATTATTGTTAAGGGACATCTCATATGATAGGGTTTTCACCAAGTAAAGCATAAGATTAGAAAAGATAACATAGCAAAATAATCCAAACAAATAGAAAACCCATCTAGTTCATGAATAAGAGTGTTCCAGAGTTTCTGTTCAATTAGAAATATGATCATATATAGTCCAGCCAAAAGACATGGATTACAATAAGTTTTTAATATTGGATAATTCTGGTTGCTCTTCTTCAATTATTTTTTATTGTTGGATGCAAGATTTGCCTATTGCTCTACTTCAATTATTTCAATCTGAATTGTTTCAATTATATTGATTATGTTGTGTGTTTGATTAACAATAAAAAATGGGATGATTTCATTAGTTTTATCTTTTTGGTCAGGCTCTTTGGGAATCCATTAAAATGATCCAGCTATTCTCTAAACCTAGGGATGATACCTAGGGAACTTGTTACCATAAGTTTTGCCATGTGAAATTACCAATTCCAACAAACCCCCTCTTATTCAGAGAAATCAAATATCTGATTCACTATGTGGAAATTATCAATTCCACTGACGATAAGTCTCTTCCTTTGGAAGCTTCTACATGGTAGACTCGGTACTGACATTATATTGGCATGTCAGAAACCATTAACTGTCATAGTGTCATGTATGTGCTTCCCATGTATTTTTCGTTGTAATTTTGCCTCTTCTGTTTGGCTAATCCAGTAATCCTTCAACAAAGCCTGCACCTTGACTTCTCCAATAGGGGCTCCGTGTAGCCAATTGTACTTATGGTAACATTCCTATCGAGTTGTTATTGCCATCACCCTTTGGTTTATTTGGCACGCTAGGAACAATAGAATGTAGCTTGTTAGACACCTTGTGAATAGAATTCAAGCTTTCACTGCTAGTTACTTTAAATATAAGGTGTCTGAAGGGAGTGAAGGCAACAGAATTACGAATTAATGGATTCCTGTGGAAACTGGCTGGGTCAAAATCAATTGTGACAGATCTGGGGATGCTAACAGCACTGGAGCTGGTTTTGTGCTCTAAAAACAATTTTGGTATTTGCCTATATGCAGAATGCTGCTTTGCTGCCAGTTCTCCTATCCATTCTGAAGCTACAACAATTCTATCAACTCTTACTTGTAATGCCAGCAATCATCTTACTAAAGTCTGCATTGAAAGTGATTCTAAATTGACGATGGAAATTTGAATGCTAATGCTCTTGAGCCTTGGCAAATCAGGAATATCATTTTGGAGATTCGCAATATTGCAAACTCTTTCTAATCTCTACTTCTCTTTTGTATTTAGGTAATGTAATCAAACAGCCTATGGGGTTGCAAATTACGCTAAGGTATATAAGGTGTCCAATATCTTCACTACCATTAGTCATCAGACCCCTGCCTTGGATTGTATTGTTGTGACTGACCTTTATGGTCCTGGTCTTTTCTGTTCAATAAGATAGTTTAAGTTGCTTTTGTTCCCTAAGAAAAAAAGAAAGAGTGTATTGACATAGTATTTCATTTCCCCATGCTCTCTTCGATTGTTAACATCCCAATTTAAAGTCAACTCTGTAAAGTCCTCAACTCTATCAAACCCTACCAATCATCATCCTCCACTTATAACAGAAGGATGCATGAAGCTCCTGCAAGAACAACGTCTGGGAAGGGTCCATATACCTGGAAATCCAAATTGAACAAAGAGATTATCTCTACAACTTGGGTCACCCACATCAAAATGGAACAAAGAGGTTATCTCTACAACTTGGGGCCATCCACATCTAAATGGAACAACCTTATTAAACTTATTAATGTACCATGGCTCGTCCTCCTTATTCATTATGTATATATATTAGTTTGTACACCAAATGTAACATGAAATTGGCTGTCCTCACTAATGGTATCCTAAGTAGATGATTCAAATTTAAAAGGGACTTTGTAGGCGAGACTCTCTCTCCTCCTACCTATTCCTTGTCATTTTCGACCTCCTCTTCGGTCTTCACTGGTCGACAAAATGGCCTCATCTATTGTGCCGCCAACAACATCACGAGAGGAGGTGCCTAAAGTGTCTAGTTCATGAATGACACCATCATCTTTTGCCAAGACAATGATGCTCACCTACAAAACCTTAAAATCATGTTCAAACTCTTTGAAATAGTCGCTGGATTGAAAAAAGAAATTCCATAAGAGCAACCTACCTACCATCGGAAATCATTGAACTAAGTGACAACAAATTGCTAACCTCTTTTGGTGTAAACTTGAGCCCCTACCAACAAAATACCTTGGCCTCCCACTCAGACTTAAAAAAACTCCCCAAGGAAACCTAGACTACGCTATGTTGAATCATGAATAGACTTTCTCCTCCAAAGGCACACACACTCTCCCATGTGGGCAGACTTACACTTGTCAACAATACCCTATCAGCTCTCCCCACCTTCAACGCGAGTGCTTTTAAACCACCAAAATGGGTGATTTAAAAAATCAACTCCGTCCAAAGCCTCAGTGTAAAGTTAGTTGGGACCATGTCTGCATGTCCAAATCTTTAATATACAGCTCTGCCCTTCTTGCTAAATGGTGGTGGAAGGTCGCATCCGACTTTCAAGCTCCATGAAAGTGCATCCTCCTACACACTTGCTTTGGCGGAACTCCTTCGAACCTTGCCCTCCCTAACAAATTGTGGCCTTGAAATTCAAGCAAATGGTAAAAGCACAAGAAATCATCTTCCCCTTCATTAGGAGGATGGTGGAAAATGGCTCCTCTGTTCGCTTTCGGACCGGCACTTGGTGTGGTCATCATTGCCTGAAAGACTGCTTCCCGACATCACTACCTTGCTCATGAAACATCATCATTCTTCACCAGTGGTACTAAGCACTGAGCTCGAAAATAATGCTAAGAATATAAATGATTGGTCTCTTTCCAAACAGCTTAAGCTTTTAGAAAAGTTGGTTATCCAATCAAATTTAACATGGTATTAGAGCGAAGGTCCTTAGTTCAAATCCTAGCATCAATATTAAAAAAATATCTCTCACCTTAATTAAGTCAATCCACTTGTTGGGCTTGAGTCAGTTTCCTCAAGTTCACCCGCCCACAAGTGAGGGGGAGTGTTAAGAATATAAATGCATAGATTGGTCTCTTTCCTAACAACTTAAACTTTTAGGAAAGTTGGCCATCCAATCAAATTTAACACATTATTAGTTCTTACGTGTCAGCCTTCTGACCTCTCATGTCATTGACTTTTCTTGTTGGTTGGGCCTCTGCATCTCAGCAGAGAGTAACCCCACTTGATTCGGACATTTGTCTCTTTTCTTCACAGTCTTCCGTGCTACAAGATACCCAACTTTGGGGAGACCACCATCCCTTGAGCTACACATCTTGGGATACCTATCCCCCAACACAAATTCAGATTCATTGGGTGGATAATTATCAAGTGATGATTGCATACAAAAACATTCCTTAATAACCATGGAATATCCTTAGATGAAAGTTGCCCCATATGCCTACCTTTCTCCTAAAATCTCTAAACACCTCTTTGAATGCCCTTTTGCCACGGGTGGCAACAAATCCTATAGTCTGCCCTCCCCTCATTCACTCGCTGAAGCACTCACAACCTCCATCCCTGATATTTTTACAAGACTCAACAAGCACTGCCTCTGTGGTCTATGTCTTGGTTGGACCAACTTCATCAGGAAAGAAAGAAACTACTGCATCTTCAGAAGCACTCGTGCCAGGCTGATAGCATCTCGAGACAATTGATTTTTGATTCAGCATTATCGGCCCCTTAATTTTTTGGTTCAATTTGACTTCTGTTGTAACTTTTTTTGTCTTTCTTTTCTTATTTCTTATGTCCTTTTTCTTTCTTTCTTCTCTTATTTAGACACTTCAAAATTCTATAAGGATCCGTTCGTTTCGTAATATTTTAAGGTACAGCGCAGAACAACATATGTTGTCCGGTGCATGGTTTAAAATCTCGCCCGATACGGTACGGTAAGCCCGGCATTTACCGGTTTTTTAGGTTTCCGGTATACGATATACTCGGTATTTGAAAAAACCGGGTATATTGGGTAATACCGGGCGGTATATGGCGGTATTTTGTCATATACCGCCCGGTATGGGTGGTATGAGGCGGTATGAGGCCTTAGTACTGTTGGGCCAGCCAACGGCGCTGAGGCCACTTGTTTCGGGTTCATACCGCCCAAACCGAGCGGTATTATATGCATACCGGGCGGTATTACCGCCCGATATGGAGATTTGAAGTTATTTCGTTTTTTAAAAAAAAACCGCCGGTATGCAATTTTCATACCAAACCGTACCGTGTGTTGGTACGGTACGGTACCGGTACCAGCCGATGACCGAAATCGGTACCATTACCGAGATTTTAAACCACGGTACGGTGTTCGTTTGCAAAAATATACCAAGTACAAGATAAAAATAATATCTCGGGTCCAGTACACCGAGCCCATTTCCTTGTCACTACAAAATGGAGTAACAAGAGCTTGTTACTTTGGTACAAGGCTTAAAATGACTTTATTATCCTTCATATATTAAATCCTCTTTTTCATCTTAATTCATTGTGTCGCACGGTGGAGATTGAAACAAAACCGTGAGTTCTCTCTTCTCTTCTCCTCTCCCACCGTTAAGCTCTCTTCTCCGACATCGTTGTCCATGTCGCTTCTAGATAGGGGTGGCAATCCTATCGTGTCGTGTCTAAACGTGTCTCATGTTCTAAAAGGCTAAACCCGAACCCGACCCGTTTATTAAACGTGTCCGAATATGCAAACCCGAACCTGACCCTTTTATTCTCGGGTTGACACGATACGACACACTTAACCCATTTAAGTAAACGTGTCTAAACGTGTACATGTGTACACCTACACAATACAACACGATAAATACAATTTCAATTGTAAACAAAATGAAAGCTACTGAAATTAAAAATTAAACACAATAGAAAGATTATTAATAACAAGACATACCCAACATCGGTAATTTTTTACTTTTTATTATATATATATCCTTACAGGTAAATGGATTAAATAGGTTTAGTAATTCGATTAAACAAGTTTAGTTAAATGAGTTTGATCGTATTTATACGGGTTACACGAGTTCAACTCGGATTAACACGATTATTTAATCGTGTTAATCCAGGTTGAACCCGTTTAATCAAAACACACGTTTAGCCAAACCCGAACCCGCGTAACTCTGTGTTGTGTCATGTCGGGTTATCGTGTCGTGTCAGAAATTGCCAGTCCTACTTCTAGAGAGGACATCGGCAACAGCGTCATCGCCTGGCAGAGAGGCCGCAGCAGCGTCAATGGCAGCTATGACGTTGTCGCAACGTCTTGGATGTCGTGGCGTCGGCAGCATCAGCAGGCGGCATCAATAATTGCTGATGCCGCGACGTCAATTGGTGATGCCGCGCGCGTCAATTGCTGATGTCGTGGCATCAGCAATTACCTCTAACGACGAATTAAAGAAATTTTATACGGTAGCAATTTATATAATGTAGCAAATTTTATATTGTAGCAACTTTTTATAAGATCAATTTATACTGTAGCAACTTTTTGATTTTTGCATCGTATCTTTAATTACAGAAATCTCCATCAATTTATAAGATCAAGAGTCATATCTCTTATTCATTATATAAGATTTTTGATTTGTAGCAAATTTTTATACTGTAGCAATTTTTTTATTTATTTTTATATGATATAACAATATGTTTTTATCATATTTATCCATTCATTAATTGGTTTTATACTTCTTGTGTTAATTAAAATAAATATTTTACTATTATAATAATTTATGATCTTGTCCAGTATGTTTTGTATAATGAAACGAACAAAAAATAGTACAAAGGATATTTTCGTCAAATTATCTTATTATGTGTTGTGATAATATGAAACGAACGCAAGACTGTAGTAGATTTGATATCCAGTACTATGCGAAACGAACATGAAACTATTTGTTATGCTATCTTGTACAACCTTATACTGAAAAGAGTCTGTTCTGTACTAAACTGTTTGCAAAACGAACGGACCCTAAAAGTTTGAGGTGGGATTTTTCCCTCGATTTCCCCCCTTTCAAAAAGAAAGTATGCACACACCAAAATAAATATATAATAGCAAAATCTTACTTGGTTTGGAAGAAATCAAGCTTTGAATCATCGTGTCAGTAACATTTAAGCAAAAAAAAAAGAGGTTTTCTGGAAAGACACTCATAATCCAATGTATTTAGGGTGAAAAAATGTGGGGTTTATTCACACAGGTTATCACATCGACTTAGGTTTCAATCAAAACGGGACTGCTTCATTCATTTTATCATGCCAGAAATGTTAATTGAATTCATTGAAAATGACCAAATAAAGATACCATCTCACTTAGTTCGATGAAGATAAAACTATTGAAATTTTCATGCTTGTAAGTTTCCTGGCTCAGACAACCAAAATTTCCTTGGTTCTCAATTGACACCAAGTTGTTTGTATGAAAAATATCATATTCTATTATTTTATCACAGTCATCTCTGATATTGTATAGTGTAGTTATTAAGAGACTTACATGACATAGTGATACTATAAATGAAGTCCAAACTAACAGAAAAGTAGAAGAATTATTCCAAAAATCAGTATAATACTCGACTGTCAACAGAAGTAAACTCTACAACTCATAGTGATATAACATAATATAAAATAAATTCAGAATGCACCTGGTCACCATGAAGCAAACCACAGCTCAATGAGAAGAACGTGAACATTCAAATCTATGGTTTGTGCATAAGCATGAATTAGATATTGACATACAACGATACAAATTGCCAATGGTTGAACATATATCCACGTTCCATTCACTATATAGTGATAGCTAGGCAATAGTGCATGAATATATATGAGTTATGGAGTAAAACATAAATGACCAGAGATATAGTTCCATAAGTCTTTCGGTTTTCAGGCAAAATTAATATGGATAACGTAATAATCTGAAAACAATTTGTGCATGACTGTGTTAAGCGTGAACAGAGATATGATGGGACTAGGTTAGGCAATTGAGTAGTATCTGTCTACAAAGTCAAATAGGCTCAACATTTTTTGTCATATATGTTAGGTCTTCTTTTCTTTATTTTGTATAAGCACTGTAATAGAAAAGATACATTTTTCTAGAATCAGGTATGTGTCATGCCATGAGGTAACAGAGAAGCAAACAAAAAGTGAACTTATTGTGAGTACTTGAAATCCTGAAGTGTCTTATGCAAAAATAAGAATATCTTAAAGAGAAACAAAAAGAGAAAAATTAATAGAAGAGCCCAGCAACTTGACTTCAATATATAAATCCTATCACTATCAGTACATACCGCATGGAAAAACATGTCATCCTTTCCAATGCCTTTCTCCTTAATGTAGAAAATGTGCAAATAAATGACCCAAAGCTGCACAGAACTGGGATCAGCCTCAATTGCTCGTGATAACACAGAAAGTGCCTGCAAGAAACAGTTTGCACAAGCAGATATTTTCACATCCTGATTTTTCGGAATCATCTAAATATGAAACATCATCTTGATAATCGATTTAAGGGGGGTATACAAAATAATCACCTTCTTCTTATCTGATTTATAAACTTTTCCACAAAACAAATCAAGTGCAAACTCCATAGATTGCTCAGGATCTGGCAACCCTTGTATGAATTTCCTCTACAAAGTAGCACCAATATATTAGAACAAAGCAACACTTCACAAATTACAGTATAGTTAATCAGTTATTGTTGCAGAAAATAATTGGTCATAAGGGCAAAATGATTAACTCGTAAATGGTTTACTTAGCTTCGATATATTCTTAAGAATACTCAACAAGTACAGCTATTGTCGCTATAGATCATTAATTGGAGAATACACAAATCTCCCAGAGAAACATCAAATGTAACAAGACCCAATCAGACATTCGTTTATGTCAATTGAAGTTATTGACATGATCCACTATTTTAGGAACTGCAACATTAATCAAAATTTTCATGAAATTGATCGTCACGTACCATCTTGCCATCCTGGCTTTGGAGATACCAGGAATGTCTACTCCAACTATCATAATCTGCAACGGTACCATCACTACTCTGTAAGAATGGAGCATCTAGAGGAAGAATTCTTTGAATAGAAAAAGGTAAAGGAAAGGAAGCAGAAAACCCCCTTTGCCAATACTGCCAGATGCTCCGAGCCAGCAC
The DNA here is from genome assembly GCA_034359265.1 of Canna indica. Lineage (NCBI taxonomy): Eukaryota > Viridiplantae > Streptophyta > Magnoliopsida > Zingiberales > Cannaceae > Canna > Canna indica. Next base: position 2,041,694 of record CP136898.1, on the reverse strand, counting down.
TGAATGATGGAAGTGCAACTCATCTTTTATAAGGCTTGAACCAATATAATAAGCAGGGATGGGTAGAAAGTGTTTGATGAGACCATGAGTGGGTCCCAAGGAACTATGAGATATTTCAGCAGTCAAAGCATGAAAATGATCATCTGCATCAGAAGAATGTAGTGAGGTGACATTTCCATTTACGAAGGCAAATGTTACGCTTCAGAATACGCACCTGAGTTATTGCTGACTAAAAATCCATCCCTCTTTAGGTTTCTCTTAGTGCATCTTTTTTGGTGTTGCCAAGGGCATTCATCGTTATTGCATTTTCCTCGAAGCTCAAACATACAAAAAGGCCAGAAAGAATCAACTGAAATATCGCACATGCTGTAACTCATTTCACTAGTTGCTAGATTCTTATCACAACTCCTAGAACCATCATTAACATTTAGCAAACGAACTGTAACTCCTTGGGATGTATCTGTTGCCTCAAAACCTTTTTCTTTAGTATTCAAGATCACTTCATTGGAAGTGGGGAATTTAAACTTCAACAGGGGCAACACATTATGCAGATTTGAAGAAGGTAACAAAAAAATAGGTTGGCAACCTGACAATGAAGATTCATTTGGAAGGCTACTATTTTCTTCAGGATCACGAGTTCTTTGAATTTCATCCTTGAAGGAAAACTTATTTTGCTGAGACTGGCCACAGTGCTCACTGGAGCTCAATTTCATGATCCCTTCAGAAATAGCAAGATCTGTATAAATTGCAGGATAAAGAGCATTAGCTTCAATTAAGCATCAAAGCTAGTGGGTAGGTATTCTAGAAAGTCACTTAAAGTTAAAAAGATAGTTCTCGTCTAAATACTAGCCATAAAGTATATGCTTCCTTTAAAATATTTCTATTATCAAATCATTAGCTTTTTTCTTTTAGTAATTGCCAGGAAAGAAACTATTCTTTCTGTAATCATGCTACATCCACGAAGTTAGAAGGAATGAATTGAATGATATTAGCAATTAATACTTAACACAAGAAATAGCAATTAATACAGACATGATATTAAATGCCTCAACAAATAAGTTTCAAAGATAAAAAAACATAGAAACTTTTATAAGGAAATAGTAACAGCAAATTAAAACGCTTAAGAAACATCTACTTTTCGTGAACTTAACCAACCCAAGTAATTAAAATTCAAGGCTCTTGACAAAAATGACTGCCAACATGCAATAAGGAAATAGAGATGAGAAGTATTTGATTCAGCAAGACAAGAAGCAGAATAAATGGATGCTTATGAAAACAATAATTGAAAAATAAATGATACTTGTATTGTAATGTCATGATAACATAAAATATAAAAGTTTAATAAATAAGAAACTTCAATCATAAAAAAATCTTGGTTTTTTGCTCATGCTATTGCTATACAGATATTGAATAGTATAACTAGGAGCTACGTAAGTGCTATGAATAAGTGGATACATATTACTTCCCATAGGTGATGAAATAGGAATCCACATAAAACCTATTCCATTAAGTTATGAACATCAAACAATGTATCATCCACTGTAATGAATTTATTAACGTAATGTTAGAATATTCTGCAAATGGATGCTACAAATTGTTAGTTATGGTGCTCTTTTTTAAATTTAATTTTTTAAAAATAAATAAATAAATTATTGAACCAAATTACCTCTTGTATTTTAAACTCTTTCAAACTTCATAGATGACATCATTAGGTCCAACACTTCCTGTTCTCATTCATCTTTAAATTTATTTTCCTCATTTTTTCTAACTTGAATAGATCTACCAAATTTAACATCATTCATCTTTAAATTTACACGGTCATTCTGATTATTGAGTAGGAACTAGTCTTGGTCAGAGATGAGGGCATCCCTCGCATTTCCAAGACTGGACTATATCTTTAACTCGATTTTCTTGGAATCCCTCTATTCGTGATCTACCCTCTTAAAATCTCCAAATATTTATTCTAACTTCAGTCCCATTTTATTGAAATCACTCCTTGAAAGAAAATTTGAGCTTTTCCATCCGCCCTCTTGAATTGTTATGAATGAATCACTCCTTGAAAGAAAGAAATCACTCTGAATTCAGCTCCCTCATATGTGGCCTCATCTTTTATCATAAAACTTGTGCTAAGAAACCCATGAAAGCTTTGGCAAAGAAAATTGGCACTTATTCTCCCTCTAACCAGTGACCAAATATGAGTCATCCATCTTATGTGCTTATACTTTCCCATCAACAACACAAGATACCCATCATACCACTCATTTCCTCGCAAAAAGCACGATGATGACAAAATTAGCTAACAAATGAAACTAACATTTGATTGAGCCATTAAAGTTACAAATGAAATAACTCCAAGCAAGAAAAGATTTAAAATTTCAAATTTTTATCCAATATGCCACAAGTTTCTATAAATTATTTGAAAAAATGTGTATACTCAGAGTAAGTTCAAACTCAAACAGTGGTGAACCTAATCATGTGTGATTTCCTCTTTGCAATAATCCTAATACGTAAACAAGAAGGAATTCACCATTTGCAAATCCAAGCACCACGTATCTCAAGTAAATTCTATGAAACTAGAATAGTGCCACATCATATATATATTTGATACAAAGGCGTAGAAAATAAAATTCATAAAATGTCAAATTTGGTTAAGCAAGTAATCTCACTAATCATAAAAAGAAGTGCATAAGAAACACACATGAAGTACCTTCAGGATTAGACACATGAATATGATGTTCCTGTGGTTGCTGGTCAATAGAGTTATCAGATTTCATATCTTTATTGCCATTTGCTTGATCAAGCTGCCATTCGGCATTGCTCATGTCAGCACCCTTACATGATGTTCTCATACCAAACCTTGCCACCAACTTGGACCTTAAAGCAGCTTCAAGGTTATGGTCCTGGGAATTCTCATCTTTATTGGCATCCACATCAGAAGTTCCTTTTAGATCATTTCCCAGATCTCGAGAAGATGCCAAATTTGACTCAGTATATATGTTATCCATGGATATATTTTCTTCTTCATCTGTAGATATATATGGAAATGAAGCAGGACTGCCAAGACCATTGTTGGTACTTTTGTCTCTTTGGTCTGAGGTACTATCATCAGGTTCAGAATACTGATTAGAACAAGAGCCATTTCTATTCATCTGTTTATATGGTGCATCAAGAGTAGTTCCATCTATGAAATGAGAGTTTGATCTGTCACCTGATTGCTCTAATGTCTGACCTTTAGATTCTAAATTATAACCCAATCTAGAATATTGCACACTTTCGCCATGATCCTGCTTATTGGATGGCCACAGAGAGTTGGAAGACTCTAGAATTAGAGTTTGAAGCTTAGCAGAGATATTTTCTCTATTCCTATGTAGAATGGCACATCTATCATTAGCATTGATCAAAGCTCTTTGTGCCTTCCGATAAGCTTTGAGTGCATGCATTTCTTCAAGCTCACACCTCCTCCTGAGCTCTTGTGCCTCTTCAAGCTCCTTGCCTTGCAGCTCCTCCAACTCTAGTAAGGACTCTAAATTCATGGGGCTCCATTCTGAGATTCCAACCTGACCCAAAAGAAAGCAATAAAATATATAATTGGCAGAATGATACTACATGAATCAGATAATGTTACTAATAAAAATGTGATGAAGGAAATGTAGCACTTAACCTACCATGGTATCTTGCAAAGTCCTCTCAAGGGCACCAACTGAACATTTCTCCATAGGATTGTCCGATGACACAAGATCAGTTCTCAAACCAGTCTTACCTAGTGAGGAAGTTGCATTCTGCAGAAAAACAACACATTAATTGAGGCAGTTTACTGTGATGGTTATTACACCATAAAAAAGCAAGTCCAAATGACAAAAAAAGAAAGCAAAGAGAAATTGTGTCTGCTTCAGTAAACATGGAGTTCAAATTAAAGGGCTTGATACAATCACTACAAAAGTACTTCTAAAAACTCATTGTTATTAAATGTGACACTCCATGCACACCCTTAACTTCAAACAACTAGATACTTCACAAATCAAAATTATCCCACCAGATACAATGTGGATACCATATGTTACTCTTTAATTAACCTCATATGTTATCTAATCGATGATTAAACCAAGGGTTTAAGAACAACGATAAACCAGGCAGTCCACCCCAAACCAAACTGATCCAATAGTAAACCAGTTAATCAACCAGTTCAACCAAGAAGTGGATTTTTTTGAAAAAAATATATATGTTTTAGAATTCTCTGATTGGATTTGAAATGTTTGAAGAGATTGTTGCTAAGGGCATTATCATGAATTTGGACAAGATTTGACCAAGCCTTCTAATTGTTCTTACTTTTGTCAATTGATATGATTGAGAACCTTGTCCTTTTGGACAATATTTGATCAGAAAATGTAAAATAAACCTAAGTATTGAAAATGATGGAATGAAAATTTTCCTTGAATTTTAAATATTGGAAGAGATTATCTCCTCTTACAATAGATTGTAGAAACATTGTCAAACTATCTAATATTAATTCTTTTCATGTTTTAGCGAGTTACTTCCATGTATTATGCAACAATTTATCAATGTTTTACACGAAATATAAGTTAAAAACGAAAAAAATGGAGCCTTTTATGGCAAAAATCAGCCTTCCTGTCAGTTCAGCCGATACAGATGGAGGCCCCACCAGTACAAGGGGTCAGGTTCAGTTTCTAAAATGTCAGATGAAACTAATGCCAGAAGAACTCAATTAATTGTGTTATCAGCTGCATATGAGAACTTCGAAGTTCCAAGGCATTAGTTGTATAGACCAACTTATTCTACACAACACAAGAATATGAACAGATAACATAGAGTATGATGTTACACCAAAACGAGAAGCGTTTACGCAACATGACATACAGTATGAAGTTGGAAGTGTTACCAGGATGCTTATATAACAGAGTTAAAAAATATCGTTAAGATTGTTCTCTTTAAGAATGTAAAGGAGTTATCACTTATCTGTATACAAAAGTATTCTTATTATTCATTACCAATTACCAATCATTGAACTAGTAGGCAAATATTTTCTGGTTTCCTCGTACAAATGAGTAAGATATAAACAACAAGCGCAAGTGATATCCAATAATATACAATTTTTGTAACTATAAGAAAAGATCCAACCTCAAGATCAGGCACCATCTGTGACAAATATGTTTTTTGGTCCAACAATGAAGAAGCCAAAGGAACAGGCCCCTTGCCACGCTTAATGTAGCTGCATGAGGCATCAACACCAATGTTGTTAGCTTCTTGCTTAGAATTTATCTTAGGATCAGGATATAAAGGAGATGAAGTAGCACAAGAAGGTAACATCGTTTCATTATCTCCCAATCTTTTGTGCAGAACTATAGATGATGCTGGGACATTTTCATTTACTTGATAATGGTGCTTGTCGCTTTCTTCATTGATTACAGACAAAGTTTTGCCAAGAAGATCTCTAACAACAGGAAAACTACTTTCTCCCTCATGCAGCTGATGAGATTCTGTCATAGATTTGGTAGAATGTTCTTGCATGTTTAGTGGACAACCAGAGCCTTGAACGCATTCTAAGTATTCGCCAAGCTTCAAGCGCTTCATTGGCTGAATGTTAACAGCTCGACCTCCAGTATTAGCAGCTGCAGCTCCATGAATATCTGATGACTCATTGTCCGACTTCGGGTTTAGCTGCTCAAAGCGATTATTAGACGAACCTGTAACTTGTTCTTTGTTGCGAGATAACAACTTCATTTGAACCTTAAGTGCATTTTCTTTTGCAGCAATTTGATGGCGCAAACTTTCAACTGCTATATCAGCTAAGCCTGTATCTTGAATGTGACCACGTACCTGGCTTATTGAAGTCTTCAAGGCAGTAATTTGCTTTTGAATGTGGTCTGCTTTCTCAGTTGAAGAAGTCCTTTGATGCCCGAAATTGGAGCCACTATTTTTACCAGTAACCAGAAAGGAGACATGGTCTTCAACTCCTTTCTTTGGCATGAATTCTGATCTATGGTTTGTTGGCTTTTGCAACAGTTCTTGTTGCCTCTGTGATGATGTCATTGGCATCCTACACTTGATTGATCTAGCTGCATTATCTTTATTTTCTGTGGTTCCTTCAGATTTAGAATTTCCAGAGTCAGTTCCACTGTCATCATCTGAAAATCTTATCACAAGGTTATCATCTGATGCTTTCTTGTGCCAGGAAAGAGTGCGCTTATTGCTCAATTTGAAAGGCACCTGCTTTGTCCTCATTGCTTTACTATAATATCTTTTCGTGGTAGTATGAAACTTTGTATTGGCTGAACTACCTAGAAAACAGCCAAAAGAACAATGAGGAATAGCAGAACCTTAAAAATTAAATTCAAAATTTTATTAGGCATGTGAAAAATACTAGCGACAAACACAACATAATGTAAGCTTTTCTGTATCTGGAAATAAAATTATATAAATATAAAATTCATGTCTGGTGTTAAGATTTGATGGCATGAGAGCATGTAGGTCATGCACAGGAAAGGTGTGAGCCAACTATCATGAAATGAGAAGCTTGATGGGTATTCCAAGAGCAGCTTAACAAGTCAGCCTATCAAATTAGTTCAGGTAAAGCTTCCATCTTCCATACATACTTTCATCAAACTTGTAGAATGTTGTACTAAAAGTTGTTTTATGTGTTTTCAAGAAATCATTCAATTGTAGCCAAGATGATAACTGGGGATGATGACCTAAAAAGCAAGAAGATGAGACTATGAACAGAAGGGTTATGAAAAACTGTAACTTCATAACCAAGTATATTGTAAAGGAGAGTTCATGCAAAGTGCAAAGTGCAAAGTGCAAACATATTGTAAAGGAGAGTCAGAATAGAACAGCTTTGAAAAATTACCTCTCTGAAAAGTTCTAACAATCTTGTTTCTTGAAGAGAAAAGAATTGGTTCAGATAGTGCTTTGTTACCAAATGCAGCAGTTGGTGGCAATTCCTACGATAAAACATAAAAAGAAGTATCAACTATCAGCAATATGAAAAGATTGCAAAAAAAATAGCAAACTAATATTTGTGAATATTTATGGGATTATCATAGTCAACCAAGTATATTTTCAATGATGTGAGGTTACTGTGGAAGACTAATCAGCAAGGGATCCAACTTCAAAAGATATTTGAATATGGCTTCCTCTAACTTATGCAATCACATAAATAATCTTCCAGATATACAGTTTTTGGTGAATGCAAATTTCCTGCACAACTTTAGAGCAACCATGTTCTTCATCATTGATTATGACCAATTGCCTTCAACATTGGATCTCTTCAACATCTTCTACCTTATTATTTGTCTTAAATATCTTCTTTGACTGACAACCACCACAACTATATTTTGTCATGCAAATGCAACAATACTATGTGATATCAAGTATATCATCAACCATAAATTTTTCAATATTGCTATTCCAGTTCTCCATCACCCCATTTTTTAGAACTGCAGTTTTTTGGCTTTTTGACATTCTGGCCAAAAAAACAAACACTGATTTATTAATGATCTCATAAACCTTTCTCAGTAATATTTTGGCAAATACATCAAATGTCATATCATATTCACCTCATAAATAATAAATGTGGCAAATGGCCATCTCCTAAAACTCTCCATTTTAACCAAATTACCCTTCTTCGATACGAGCAAACATATTAACCAGAAGACGTGCAGATTTAGAATCTCTAGTGATACACAAATTTAGTGTTTTTCATTGCCTTGCTTGTCTTTTATGTCTGCATTCTGCATAGGAGATCTAAGAAGGGATTGCAAGAGTCATGGGATGCTGCCTTATGGAAACATCTATTTGCAAAACACCCTAATACAGATTCAATAAACAATTTCCAATATTACATATATACTATCGCTTTGACATGTGAAATATACTTCTCCGAATAATTAATCCCCATTTTCCTCTACCACAGGATTCCATCAACCAAGAAATTGCAGTCCTCTCTCAGCCATTGAAAGAATAGGACAAATGTCTTCTATAACTATCATAGATTCAAACACAATTAAGATTTTACCCAATATGACATATGATAGTTCAGATACTTAAATGATCCTTCTCTTAGAGGTATGTATTGGATTTCTGTTGTTCAAATAATAAGCCAACTGTATATTACATAATTTCTACCCAAATTTTAAGAGAAATAGGTGATATATGCACACCAAAGGGAATTTACTTGCCAAACAATAAGACATGACTTTAATTTGTTATATAAGAAAAAGGAGGATCCATAATTCAGCCAATCATTATCTGAGAGGTCTTATGATCTGTGACTACAACTATTCATATTAGCTGATTAAGTTGAATGATAGTCAACTGTATATTCCATAATTTCACCCTAATTTTTATGAGAAATAAGTAATACAAGCAACAAAGGCAATTTACAAGTTAAACAATAATACATGACTCTAACTCGTTTAACCATATAGATAGAAAGAGGGGTCACAACTCAGCCAAACTAATCTGAGAGGACTTGTATGAATTAGGATATCGACTATTAATATCAGTTTATTAAGTAGAATGATGATAATTAGATTGCACAAACAAATGCAATGATGTTTATTCTGTCACTGTTTCTTTCTCCCTGCAATTAACAAGGTCAACAATATTGACAATCAAAAACCTTTCCTCGGTTCGTTAGAGACTGATCTTGAACATAGACAAGTTCAGAAAAGAAAAGGAAATTTAAAAATCCAAACACACACAAGTATACTTAAAAATTAAAGAAACATCCAGTGAGAAGGAATTTAACAAAAGGCAATATCAATTAAAAATTAAAGAATCCAGTCAAGCAAACAGAGCCGCGTGAATCAAGCCGTCTACTAATGTTATCCACTACAAATCAGCGAATAATAGAGAGGAAAAGAGGAGGAAGAGGAAACCGCGGTTTCTTCACCGGAGGAGAGTTCCCCCTCCTCTCGGCAGGGCGATTTAGAGCTAGGGTTTGCAGGCGGAGGCACAGTGGCGGCGGATTTGGGCGGCCCGAGATTGCCGGTGTCCACCATGGCGGCCCTCTTCTAGCTCTCCGCCTGCTTCTGCTGGAGGGCGATCCAGAGCGAGAGAGAGGGGTGTGCGGCAGCAGCGCGACGGCCAGCGATAACGCGAGGGGCGTAGAAGCGGACAGATCTCCGCCGCTTTTCTAAAAACCCACGCAGATGCAGTCCTGGACCTGTTAATTTACATTTGAGCCCTCATTTTGTCGGAGAATTGCGTGCTCCGGTAACTTCACACTCTTCACATAAAGGAAACTAGTAGGAAAGAGCCTGATGTTGACGGTTGACCGGATGACAATTATGTTCGCATCTGCACAGCGCATGAATCGATTATTATTATTTAAAATAATAATAAATATGGACACAATCACACAATATGTTAATGCGGATCCTTGATAACGGAGGATATCACGGGAGATTAATTAATATATGAATTAAAATAATATATATATATATATAATTTATATTTAATATACACCGAATTTAAAAATTCATATCCAAATATTCATTATTTATTATTCAATCTATTTTTTTTTCAACAAAGCAAATATACCAATGATGTATATGTAATTACTATTTTACTTGTATATACTATATATATATATATATATATATATATATATATATATATAAAATTTTACATCACATATTATAAATATAATCATTTTATCTCATTGATTTTTTTATTAAATATATGATTTTTTTATTTTTTATTAAAATACGATGAAAACATCTGCATCTGCATGTGGTGTTGCAACGAATGCAATGCAGATGCAGATATGCGAATTTGAGATATGTCGTGAATACAAATAATACAATATCATGCCACATGATTCTCTATCATCCTAATTATTAGGGGCTAAAAAGAAAACATAAAAATCAAACTAAGATTAACTAAAAATTTTGACATTTTATTTATTTTAGATTAGACTTAGTCTTAATTTTAAAATATTTAATATTTATGATATGTTTACTTCGTTGGATAGAATATGATAGGATTAGATAATAAATAAAAAATGATTAGATATGAATTTTTTAAATTCGGTGTACATCGAATATTATATTAATATTATATTATTTTAATTATATATTTTTTTAATTAATGCACTATATAAATAATGAATTCAAATTCATATATTGTCCTATTTTTCTTAATCCCATGAAGCAAACAAGTACTTAGTTTATTTTAAATTTAGAATATAGAATTTATTTAGTTTTATCCATATATATAATTTTAAAATATAGAATATATATTTTATTAAGTTTTAGATTAGACTTAAATTTAAAAATATTTTAGAAAATTATTATCATTTAATTATATTATCCATTTAACTTTGTCCTGCTGTCTTTGTTTTTTATAAATACCTGTTTATTATTTTAATAAATATATGAAACTAACACAAGAATGTGTAATCATAGAGCCACTATTTTTATTCTTGTAATTTTTTGAACATTTACTATGTAATATTTGCTAGATGAAAATATAAAATACTTACTTAAATTGAGCTAAAAGAGAGACAAAACAATGCATAAATATTAATCACCAAATGGAGACAATTTTTTGCATTAATCTTTTCATAAATTTTAATATATTTTTAATTCTTCTTTCTTTCTAAAAAATAATGACCATGTGATGCATTAATTATAAATTTAATATTAGATATAATTCATTCTATTGTTATAATTCATTTTAATATTTTTTTAAAATTAGTTAACACGAGACTATTTTAAAAAATAATGATTAAATGATGACAACATATTGTATGTTTCCTAGAAGTTTAGAGTTCAAACCCCGGTATGATCACCTAGATGATTCGTTTGTTCTTTCGTGTGTGGAAGTAGGGGCGGTAAAAATAGGCACGGCACGATAGCACAGCATGATAACTGCGGGCCGGGCCGAAAATTCGGCCCGATAAGCTTATCGGGCCGGCCGATAACATTGCGGGCCAACGCGGGCCGGCTCTTATCGGGCCGGGCCGGGCCGTTTGGCCCGCTAAACATATATATAAAAAATTAAGTCTAGATTAGGGCTTGTTTAGTGCTTTTAAAATTGAATGTGAAGTTAATCTATGGAGTTTTTCATGTGAAATATCATATTTGATGCTTATTTAGTCTCTTAAATATTTTAAATTATATTTTTTACAATTTTTTTAGAATTTTTTTAGTTAATAAGAGGGTTCGCAGGCCGGGCCGGAAATTTTCGGCCCACTGAGTTAGCGGGCCGGGCCGGGCCGGCACGCCACCTTATCGTGCCGGGTCGGCCCGTTTTGCCACCCCTATGTGGAAGTGATATTGGATGTTTATCCAACCGTCGTTATCTTTGAAAAAAACACAAGACTATTATTTATAGCTGAGAGATGTTATTATTGTTAAAAGTTATGAGATGATCTTTTATATAAATACTATTATATAAATTCGCGTATATGATTTTTTTTTCTTTGGACGTCAAGTATAGCTTTCAAAAGATCATGACACTATATTTCAAGAATAATTGTTCACCCATTTCGAAGAATAACTTTCACGCATAATTTAATCATGAAACTAATCTTTACTGTTTGAAAACTAATTATTCTAATTCAAATTAGGATGAAAATAATAAATCTAATTTAATTTTTAATTTACAACAAATCTAAATTGAAATTTCGAATTAACATCAATTATATTTCATCATCGAAATTTTGAATTAACATTAATTATATTTTACCATCGAAATCTCATATCATCCCAATCAATTCGGATGAGGACAGATGTTAGATTAAAGTTTTATTTTTTTTAAATATCCAGCTATTGACTTATTTATATAAATATTAAAAACATCAAATTAGCATATCACATCATCAACTATTGTTTCATTACAACAATTGAAGGTAAAATATAATTGGTATTAATTCAAAATTTTGAGTTAAATTTGATGCAAATTAAAAATTAAATTAAATTTATTAAATTCGCCATAATTTAAATTAGATACATTAGTTTATACTTCGAAAAAAAATAACAGTGCAGATTGCAAAGCATTCCCTCCATCGCTCATCTAAGCGAATAAATTTTTTATAGAGTGACTGCTCCATAGAAATTCTATGAAAAAATGAAATGGTCAACTAAGTTAACAAGTAAAGATTAAGTTAATAAGGAAAGGATTAACATAACCCAATGGGTACTCTGTTTGATCATGGTAAATAGTTATAAGTAATACTCCATCTAAGCCATCTTATCTGCCTCCTCTTCTCCCGCATCCGATTTGCTATTTAATGCCCTTCGTCTTCGCTTTTACCCGTGCGGAAGCACCAGCAAGCCCCCGCGGCCGCCGCCACAGTAGCAGCTACCAAATTCCCATAAGAACGATAAACCAACAGGAAAAAGGCAGTTATCTTTTTTTGGATGAGATTGTTTTGCAAGATGGCAGTAGCTTCCATATAAGCTGTGTTATGTACCTTTGGCCCCAACTCTGCCCGTACAATGAATGTGGAATTGTTATCCTCCAAAGATCCAAGAATTTCATACAGGATCGAATATCAAAGCATTATGCATGCCTGGTATCAGAAACAAAAAAGATACAGTTGATCAAAACTCATAAGCAACTATAAAGTAAGATTTAGAAATTTACCCAGAATGTTTAAAACACAAAGCCTTACCTATATGACAAGAGACAACGTGAAGCAGTCTTGACTTTCAAGGATCAAATTCAAATCCCTTTTGTCTTGACTTTCACCAACATGGATCAACAGAGCAGGTCAACCCAGGTTGAAGTCATATTATGATCTGGTTGAACCACTTGGCATCAATTCGCCAAAGGGTTCATATTATCTTCCACAAATTTAATCAAACTGATAGAAACAAGTTCCGTTGTCAAGGAAATTTCTGCGCCATGCACACAAAATGTTTTGTTTATAACATATACAACATATTATATTTTAGACTTTTTATTTTTCTAATAGAATGTAAACATGGTAATGTACATTATGTACTGCAAAAATACTTTTCAAGCCCAGGTAGGTAATAACTATTTGGGGCAATCAAAACTAAGTTGGTTTCATTGCATAGCAAAGAAAATAACACAGCACCATGCATAGTCTCAATTTGCCATAAGAATTACTCTGTAACAAGGTTGTCAAAGGCGCTAGGCGCACTCAAGGTGCAAAGGTCCCATAATTGCTTGAGGCGCAAGGTGCAAAAAAGCGTGCGCCTGACCAAAGCAAGGCACACATTTTTAAAAATATTATATTTTTAAAAATATTGTGATGTCCACTTCCACTATCCATAATGCTGCACACTAAATGTTAAATGAAGTTTATGTTGAATGAAGGTGCCGGTAGTGACTAGTGGTAGCTAAAAGAAAAATAAATGATGAAAAACACTGAAAATAAAAGAAATATCGGCTGAAAAAATGAAGAAATTTGAAGTAACAATCAGCTAGCTAATACATAGTGATACAAGATAAATAATCCTTCATCAAAAAAAAAAAACAATACAAGAAATTTGAAGTAACAATCAGCTAGCTAATACATGGACTTCACCCAGGCGTGCGCCTGGGGCTTAAAAAAAGAGAGCAGAAGTGCAGCCAAGGCGCGCACCTGGGTGAAGGCGCTGCGCCTTGGCCATGCAAAGGCGCTAGGCCTGTTTCGTGCCTCGCCTGGTGCACCTAGGCGCCCAGGCGCTCGCTTTTGACAACCTTGCTATGTAGCATTGCAAAGAACAACCAACGAGGGTTCAACCACTTTGACCAATTAAGACAATAGTGTCGGTCCGGCAACCAATAAGATTTGGTTCACATTTTTCATCCTTTGAGGCTGAGAGTTTCACCTTTGACTAGTGAGATCTCCACTTCAGAGCCTAAATTTCTATTGCTTGACATATTTGCATGCACTTGATTTAATTATTAGGTATTACACATCAGATTAATCAATCAGAGAACAAAAATATGTATGGGTTTCATGAGAAACATTAACAAGAATAAACAACAAAAAGACGAAAGCCAACATGACATGGATATATTATAACTAAAAGGATATCATGAAAAAAAATCGAAGAATTCAGTATTCATTTTGGTAAGCTGAAGGTAATGAAAAATGTTGGTCAAATAAAAGGAAAAAAGAATCAAAGCACATTCATATCTTGCATATTTCAAACTTTGAATGGATGCAACACTAGCAGTCTAGCAATACTTTTATCAGTGACATGAATAGGGACATAATCATGCACAATATGAGTGATCAACAAAACTCCTTTGATACTCCTAAATATCTACTACAACTTTTTATACTTTTGTCAAAATTTTGAAGATACCTTGAGCAACTTGAACAAATTAAATAAAAACAGAGTTGAATAACTATGGCATGATCGGCATCCATATATGGTCTATAACAAGAAAAACCCAGGCCACAAAATTTAGAAATTTCATCTCCTTAATACTAGTACTGAGCAAGTTAAACCATTCCACATATCAGTAGAACAAAAGATTGCTCTCTCTTGCAAACTGACTCAACTTATATATTGATTAAATCAAGCTTTGGATAAATATGCCATCAAGGATGTAGTCCACCGAATTCAGTTGGAGGAATAAGAAGTTCAGATGAATATCAACAGTGCTTGTACAATCCTAATCCTTTCCAACTCATGATTACTGTAATTTATGTTTCTCTTGATACAGAGAAGACTCCACAAATACTCTAAATGTATTTTCATTAATTTTGGTTCTTGACAGTTGACAACATAGTTTTAAATACCGTACCGTACCAGCCCGGTAAGGTCAGTATTTACCGGTTTTTCGAAAAACCGATATCGGTACACACTGACCGGTACCGAGGGTCGTACCGGGCGGCACTAGTCTGGTACATACCGAGCTCGTACCTTCTAGTACCAGGCATGTCTATACCAAATTTGAGATTTTGATTAGGTTATGTGTGTTTTAGAGCTTAAAATCGTATTTTCAAGCTTAAAACTATATTTTAGAGATTACATTTGAAAAAAAAAGCAAAAAGAACAAAAATCTCGAGACTAGTACCGGCCTGTGTAGTGAGTGTCGGGTGTACTAGTACCGGCCTCAGACCAAGATCCGTACTAGAACCGAGCTTTTAAACCTTGGTTGACAGTTTCATAAAGTACATGCATTGCAGCACCACTCAGCTCTCCCTATGATTTCATTCTATTGTAAGCTTCATGGAGATGGAAAATTTACAAATCCAGTTTAAGTTATGTGATAAATCTTTCCAAAGAAGCTATCAAGCTTATTCCATTTTGCATTATCATTTTTTTAACTCTTCAGGACAGCAAATGTAAGGCGCTTCCTGCATTTCATGCTTAAAAACGCCAATGATAGATACATTGGTTAAGTAAATTACATACCTAAAATGTTATGTTTGGTGTAAACCAGAAACTTTTGTACGTTATATTCTCTGTTTCTTTCATCTTTATGTTGATGGTTATCTCCTAGATGCAATTGGAACTTCAAAGTTCAAGCCCATCAAGCATGGTCTGAAGACATAAAATGACAAGTAATGGTTATCTTTACTGAAATGAGCTCGCTCAGTGCAATGGATTGAATAATGTAGCAAAGGAATTCAGCATTTTCTGTGAGTTGTTGGTTTCTTTTCCTATACAAGTTAAGGTGTCCTAACAATGTGCTTGAACAATTCTAGAACTTGAACTCTTCCTCTTCTTGTATCAGCAGTGAAGCATGCCTAAAAATGAAATGCTAGTTTCTGCTTTAAATCCTGATAACAAAAAATTTAAAATAAGAATCATAGGGAGCTTGTCATGTATTAGTTTGCAAGGATGAATATAGAGTTTAAGTTAATTTGAAGTGCAGAATTGTATGCACTAATATAGACACATACCACATATCAAGGAAGTTACTGTATAAGCCCTGTTTTTTATCAAAGCATAATGTCTTTTGGAAAAAGAGGTATTTTAGTTATGTGATTTCCTCATGCAAAACATTCCAAATGAGTCACTACGAAACAGGCGAGCCATAAAATGGATCAAAAGTGAAACCAAAGTGCTCCTCTAACACGTTAGCAATTTTCCACCTAATTTCTTGAAAAGCATGGAAAAATTATACGAAACCAATTTGTTTGGCAGGTTAATGCATTTCATCACATTACATTGTAGAGATTCTTTATACATTTACAATTCATTCAAAAGTGAATCCTGAAAATGTTCTCCCCTTCATTATCTTAGCATCATCACATTAGATGTGTCATTTCAAAAATGTAAAATTATAGCTGACCATATTGTTGAATGGTGAAGACACTTTTATGTCATGGTATTTTGTTACTAAACTTTCTCTCCATATATCATCCTGATCATACTTTAGAAAATATTGACTTCTAATGGTTGTTTCTATAGTTGAAAGTTGAAACTAATATTACCACAAATATACAATGTTACCAACAACCAGGATAAGCTTAACTAAAATTGGGAAAGAGCTAACTACCAAACTTTGGATGAGCTAATTGGAATCAATTGAAAATTGAATAATTTAGGTGATTCCTAGTGGTATTCAACTATTCATTGACCTTGGTGGACCTAGATTGATACAGTTGAGGGTACAATTTCAAAACTTTGTAATCATTTTTAAAAAAGATTCTGGTGCAGTTCAAAGTTGTAAGAATATAGCCTAATTGGATCAACTATATGATTTTACGAATGAAGCTCTGTCTAAATCCAAAAAAATCTAAAATTGGTCTCAGCCAAGTTTCTCAAGACCACTAAGTTCCAATGTGATTGAATCAATATGAATCATGAATAACATTGCTGAACCTCAAAAGTTATTTTTTTTATGGGCTTGGCTGGAAATTAAATGAGGTCGTCTTATTGTGGCTAATCTTCATCAACTGTGATATATTTGAAAGATACAAAAATGATCCAAAATACTCAGCATTATACCGCCATTAGTCTCCATCTGATTCAGGAGGTGTAAGGTACACTGTTATAAACAACTCTAATGTTTATCACCACGCTTGGATTGCTTCACTCTGATGGTTTTTAGGGCAATATAGGAAGTTTAGTCAAGACAGAAGTTATAGTAGCTAAAATATGAAACTTCACTTTAAAGCTAAAAGGTACTTAAGATAGCTAAAATATCATAACGGAGAAAAGTTTTCTAGAGAAAGAAAAGGGAGTTCTCATACTATTTAAGGTTTATATTCGAATTAACATTACAAATTGTGATGTGCCACCTCAATTATTCATGTCTATAAAAAAAATACCACAGCTTGCATAATAAAATTAGGACTTAAAATATTAGAATTTACCTCTACATGCTTAAGGTGTTGCTCAATGCATTTTGAAAGTTTGCCAAATGCCAATGTAGTTGCTTGTTGATATGGTGAACCTAATCAATCCGCTTAGCTTTGAACATCTCCAACCAGTAAATGGCTGCAAGTTTTACATCTGAAAGAGCTTAGGGAAACATGATGCTGTATTACTTTACACATCTTCAAAAAACACTGCAAGCATCAGCACCCTCTAATTCCTGATGTTGTTTGGTAGTCCTCTGTGATTTGCTATATACTCCAAACACCTTGTAATCCCAAACAAGGTTAGAAATATTATCCTGTGGTGAACTAAATTCCTGGTGTCTTACTGACTTGTGTAATTCACAGAAGAACTTTGGATCTTGTAGCTTAATATATTCTCGCAATAACAGCTCATGGTCAGGCACCCAGTTCCTTGGGAATGGAGTGTAATCACATGATGGTATCATTGACATATGTGAGAACTGAACACCATCAATGGCATCAACAAGGCCCATCCTTAGAAGATCAGAATACTCTGGCGCATCATTCCTCGTGCTTTCCCTTAGTGGACGGCTAAGATCACGGGAAGCAATCTTGTAGACCTTGGCACGAGACTTCAGTCTATACCTTGCAGCATAGAGTTTAGCCAAGGAACTCCTAATGACATAAGCACAAAAGCCAACTACTTTCTTTCTGTTATCTGCATATCTATACCAATCTGCCATTGTTTCAAGGAACTTGTTCATCTGGGAGTTGGTGTGTGCTTGACCTGCATACAGCATTGGTGTGCAAGGCAATGGCTCAGGATCCTTATCCCCCTTTACTAGCTCAAGCCGTCTGAAATTGCTGATACAACGGTGCAAGCTTGCAGTAATTGAAAGCAGTGTGCCAACACCTTTTTGGCTTACAATGTTGCCACCTGTGGCTGTGTACCGCAATGTGGGGTGTATCACCCTCCTGCAAATCAAATGATCCAAGAACTCGATCCCCCTAGTTATATGCTCAATCTCTATCATTGAATTCTCTAACATCAACCCGTACCTGTTGTCACAGAATTCAATCAAATCCTTCCTCAATTCCACAGCATCCTCTCTGGGACCTCGAATTCCAATCAATATGTGAGACCCATAACGAATGTAGTCCATCTTCCTGGTCTTCTCATTCCCACTTGATGGAACAAATTCTGGCCATGAGGGGTTGTGGCAACCATCATCGATGGACTCCTTCCAAATGGAATCGAGCTTGGATGGGCGGAAATACTTCGCAATTCTCTCTTCCATCCAGTAATCCAATTCACTAAGGCAGATATTAGCCAGCAGAGGGCTCAATATCCCACAATGGCCGTAATTTGGAACCCAGGAGGCTTCTTGGGGCGAGAAGCCAAAGAATGTCCGCAACCAGTAAGGGTCTGGCTTTGGCTCATTCTCGTTCAGAATCTTCTTCTTCCTGCTCTTCCTCAGCATTTTCCGCTTCATCCGCTTCTTCATCAGCCGGTCCACCTCCTCATTCCCCGACGTTGATGACCCTGCTCTGACGGGTATCCTCAGCGCGGACTTGATCAAGCTGAGGACTTTCATATCCGAGACCCCCTGCTCGACGCAGCGGAGGATAACATCAGGGGTAAAGCCGTCCGCAACGTGGGAGAGATCAGCTTTCAGGAACCAGAGGTAGCCGGCAAAGTGCGAGCGGAGGGTGCGGATGACGGTGTGGGGGCTGCGGCCAGGACGGAAGGCGTGGGATTTGGAAGAAAAGCGCGCCTCAAAGACGGGCTCGAGGAGGAGGAGAAGGAGCTCTTGGAGGACGCGGTCCTGGAAGGGGGGCGGGGCGGTGTCGAGGAGGGCGCGGAATTTGCGGCGGGAAATGCGGCGGGTAGAGGGGGGGTCAGTCGGAGAGCGGAGAAGGAGGTGGGTGGCGGATCCCCACGGGTAGGGGCGGCGAGGGGAGGCAAGGACAGAGAGCTGGAGGGCGAGGATAGAGTGGAGGTGGGGAAGGTGGATTGCGCCACGCGGGGGATAGGAACCAGTGTGATCAGCGCAGGCGCGCTGGTAAGCCAGAACCCAAAGGTCGAACTTTTTGAGGAAACCGGTGAGGTTGGGGAGCGGCGGGGCGCCAGTGGGCCGCGCGAAGCAGCGCACCCAGAGGTCGGAGCACACCTGGATTGGGTCTTCCTTCATAAGATCATACGGGTTGTGGAGAGCTTGCTGCTTCTCCTGTTGTTGGTGGAGGACGACGGAGGAGGAGGAGGAGGAGGGACGATGTTGGTAATGGCGAATGAGAGTGGCGGTGGATCGGAGGGAGAGGGGGAGGAAAGGAGGGCGGATTCGCTGCATACTTGGGCCGCAGTGCTGCTGTTTTTGGTGGAGGAGATCGACGGAGGAGGAGGAGGGACGATGTTGATGATGGTTAATGAGAGTGGCGGTTGATCGGAGGGAGGTGGAGAGGAGAGGGCGGAGGGATGACGGCCGGCGGTGGCGGACGAGGAAGGAGATGGGTTTGGGGGGTTAGGAGGGTTTGCTAAAATGAATCAAATGAAGAGAAAATGTCGAATATTTTTTCCTAATTTTTTAGGATATTAACGAATATTATTTCAATTTTGAAATTCTAAATCAAGATATTGAATTAACATGTCTCGATGGTAAATTGGTAAATATGATAAATATTTGAGGTGGAGAAAAAAATTGAAGGAGATAAAAGAAATTAACAGCAACTTCTAGGATTCGGATTTGGAGAAAAAAAAAATTTAATCGAATTTGAAGATTCAAAATTCTTTGAATCGGAATTAAGTAGATCGGGTACTCATTTTACCCCTCATTAAATAATATAAATTTATATAAAAATAAAAATAAAAATAAGATATAGATAATAAAAATAATTATTTTTTACTATCTAATATATTAAAGATTTTTTGCACAAAGTCTATAAATTTAAATTAAAAATTATTAAATATTTTGATGTAAAATATTTTTTTAGATCATAGTACCTATTTTGTATCATTAATTTTTTTTTATGAATTAAAATATTTTTTTTAAAAAATTATGAAGTTATTATAGACTTTGCACAAAAGTCTCTAATGAGTTAGAAATTTTTGTTTATAATAATTTTATAATTATAAAAAATAAAATTTAATTCATAAATTTTTTTTTTACTATCATATAAAAGATGTGTAAGAGTCTATCAAAATATTTAGGACAAAAAATATTTTACTATTTTTAATTAAAAATTAGTTTTATAAACTTTGGGCAAAAGTATCTAATACTGTATTATAGACTTTTGCCCAAAGTTTATAATAGTTTTATAATTTTTAAAAAGAATTTAATTAATAAAATATTTTTAAAAATATATAAAAAATATATTGGGGTTCATCAAAATATTTCATAATTTTTAATTTAAACTTAAATTTATAGACTTTGTGCAAAACTCTCTAATGAATTAGAGAGTTTGAAAATATATATTTTAGACTATAACACCTTATTTTTATTATAAATTAAAATTATTTATATATATATTTTTAACCAAAGTCTTTAACCACGGGTAAAATGGATATCCGATCCACTCAATTCCGATTTTAAAAATTTTGAATCTTCGTATCCGATTTTAGAAATTTTGTCTTTCCAAAATTCGGATATGAGAAATTACTCATAAATCAAATGAAAAATGCATGAATATATTAATTATCTACACTAATAAAAAAAACATATTTAATTTATTTATATAACGTTACGCAATAAACTGTTTTTGTCTAGTTTAAAAGAAAATGATGAAATCATATATATATTGAAAATGTAACAAATATAAATTTTAATAAGTTAAATATAACAAATACAGGAGAACTCCAAATTTATTTTTATAAATTTTCAATTTTTTAGACTTTCGTTTTATAAATTTTATTTTGATATTTTCAGTCTTATAAATTTGCTTCGTACCATATATTTAGTCTAGTTTATGACAGTCCGTTAATTTTTTGTTAATATAGACTAACGTCGTTTATACACGTTGACAAATTTGATTATATAAGTTTCATTTCGAAATTTTCAAACTCGTATATTTATCCCGTAGAACAAATTTGGTCTTATCCGCTACGGTTCGTTAACCCGTCAACAAAAATATAAACGACGTTATGTTCATGTTGACGGAATTAACAGACCGTCGTGAATATAACCAAATCTATATGATGGACCGACATATAGAGAAGTTGGTATATTAACTCTGTAACATAAATTTGTTTTGTAACATATATAAATTTGTTTATCATAACATAGATTTGATCCTATTCATGATGGTCCGTTAATTCTGTCAACATAGACATAACGTCGTTTATTATTTCGTGAACGAAGAGTTAATGAACTATCATAAATATGATCAAATTTGTGCTACGGAACAAATATATAGAAGCAAATGTGTGCTACGGGACAAACATATAGAACTGAAAATTTCGAAATGAAACTTATATGACCAAATTTATCAACGTGTATAAACGTCGTTAATTCACGTTGACGAAAAGTTAACAGACCGTCACAAATAGAACCAAATATGTAATACATAACAAATTTATAAGACTGAAAATACCAAAATGAATTTTACATGACTAAAGTTCAAAAAATTAAAAACTTATAGGACCAAATCCGTTTTCTCCCTTATATATGTATTTGCAATGCAGAATGCATAACAGCATGCAGCTCCTTCCGCTTTCAAAAACCTATGAACGAAGAAACCACCAGAAGCAGCAAAACACAAATCATACGCACTTGCTAAGACTGATCTGTTCCCGACAAGATCCTCATGCCATCAGTTGAAGTGCAAATATAGTCTACATAAAGTTGATAAATGAAGGTACGTACACGGTTCAGAAATGGCCAGAAACGCAAAAGGCTTTACCATTGGCAAGTTTTTATGAACCAAGATATACTCTCCTTATCCAATAAGTTGATAAAAACAAGGGCTTTAATAGACACCATCTCTAGTGGAGATGGATAGCATTCCCATTTCCCAGGGGAAGCCACAATTTCAAAATACCATTTGAGTCAGGCATCCTCACAATTGGATAAATTGCTTTGTCTAACTGTAGATGTCAAAGTTAACTAAATCAATTAGCTATGCTTGGCAAGGATGGACTCCACTACACCTTGAGCAATAGGATGATAACAGTCACGAGCCTCGGCAAAAATTCTTCTAGCCAACATCTTTTCTTCCTCGGCAGTGCCGTGCACTAAGGCAGTGTACAAGGGGCGCAGATACTTCATCCTCCCCACCTGCTTTAAGGTCTTCTCAACCTCTCCATGGTAATCCCTACACCCAGATGAGACGGCCAATTGAAGGAACGCAACTTTCACCTCGTAGTCTCTTGATTCCGACAGCCGATAGCGTGCATCTAAAGCAGTCAGCTGCACCAGGAGACAAGAAGTTCTTATAACAATCAGAATATACTTGTATTTAGTTATTTCAGATAACAAATCCAGCTTTCTTTTAGCAGTATGTCAATCTGAAGAATACAAAAAGCACCGAAAGATTCAAAGGAAATATAGCAAATTCAGCTTCAACAAGATTAAACAATTCCTCACAGCTGCTTGTTGTCCTGTTTTTAGTGTGGACTGAATCATATAAATTGCTCCTATATTATAGAATTACACACAAAGCTGAGCTGAATCGTGAATAGCTAGCATTCAATGGAGTTCCATTCATGTCAAATTCTCTAACAGGTGCATGGACTAGTCCAAAGAGACGGAACCCTCCAACTCCTGCAATTCTTTCTGAATTGTTTCATATTCCACCATTCAATGCTATTATCTGTCTCCCATCGTCAGGAGGCATCAGTTTCAATGCCTCCAAAAAAACATAATTGGACATCAATTTAAAGTAATGTGTCTTCCTGACTAGTACTTACAATATATAATGCTGATCTTAGACAGGTGATTGAACTATACCAACAAACTTAAATTGCAAGTTTCCATGGGTTATTCAAAGTTTCAAACAAGGCGACAGTTACTAAAGCCTCAAAAAACAAGAAGAGGCTTTGCAGAAAGAAATAAGAAACTTAATGAAACAATTGAAAGAATACAAGAGGTTTGTGGAGTTTCAACCAGGAGATAAAGTGCTCCTTGGACTTCAAGTCAGAACACCTTCAAAGGGAGCCTTCTTGAAATTTCATTCATGAAAGGTAAATCCTAAAAAGTAATTTAGTAGCAAATGCTTAATAACACCATCTGAGATGATGTCATTGATGATGTTCATGACGAACAACTTGTCTCCAGAGATATCGGACCAACAAGAAGATTTTTTGACAAGTTGATGGAAATCAATGATAGAAAGTACAAAGATTACAGATTCTGACCAACAAAATGATCAAGAACTATTTGATGGAGATCAATGATTTCACTTGTTGAAGTTTTTGCCAATGGAGGCAAGAATCAAAGAAGTTAAAAGTTAATTATAAAGAGATCTCAAAATCAAACAACTTACTAGTCCTTGTCTACTTTTATTGCCTGGAAGTTGTAATCTTTCTAGAGTTTGTTAGAATGCATGGTATCGAATATGATGCTGGGCTGAGAGTATGGAATATGATGCTCAGCCCACCAGTAAAGAGTGTTAAACAGGCAAAGCTAATTTTTTTTGTGGCAAGTGGGTTCTCATATGACCCACCACAAATATAAAAGACATCCTAGACTTCTCTATTGATAGCATCAAGCGATTCAAGCCCAATCTTGCAAACCCCGACATACAAAGACGACAAATTCTTTAAGGCTATATGCAGGGTTAGGTATTCTGAGATCTTTTTTACAAGATGTAATCATCAATATGATATTGCCAGCCAATGAAGTTATATGGATTATAATCTTGCCTAGCAATAAAGTCATACATATTGTCATATTACTCATATACATGCTAATAGATAAACAGAGTAATAGGATGTTTACAATAAAAATTGTTAGTGATTATGAATATCTACTTATCATAAGTTTAAATTGTCAGGGAAAAAACACCTAAAAGTCAAAGATATCAGAAACCAAAATTTAAAAATTTTACACCTATATTTAATTGAGTTATGATGGATATATTCTAAACTCTACCATGATGGCATTGTTGAACCAATCATGAATCTAGTACATAGGATAGCCATAGTTAAGATGTCAACAAAATCAAGCCTGTGCTCAAGAGAAAAGGTAAACTTGTACATTCTACTCAGCTAAATGCAATTTTAAAAAAGATACTGCTACAATAGGTGTTACGTGACTTCCTCTGAATATTTAGCTACTATAGTGCAGGTAAATGAAGCATTCAGGGAATAGGTGTCCATGAATTGAAACAAATAGAGAACATAATCTGGTAAGTAAATAGGTCATCCATCAGCCCCTTTATATTAATACCATATCATCAATATATTAGTAGCTGAAGTAGTTTAACAACTCAGCATGTGAAATGACTGCAATAAACAAACATAAGAAACACCCAGACAAAGAGATTGTTTGTTATATGAGACAAATTGTACCCGTCAGAAAATAGATGTGAAGAGTGGCGGATAATTTTCTCATGGAAATATAAGAATATTAGCCAAAGGTCCTGTTTATGCATTTTAGAACATTATGATATCTAATATGGTAATTCAAAAAGAATAAATCAACTGAAGTATTAAGCTTTTACACAAAAGATGCTACATATGGAGATCAAACTATAAAAGTTAAACATGTGGTGCTGCAACATTGTCCTACCTAATTACCGTTACTTTCTACTTTTGCTCACTCCAATTGAAATTATCACGATAATAAACAATATATGAAAGAGTACCTGAGATGCGTCAACAGGTTTCGGCAGATTCTCAATATAAAGTTCCCACTCCTGGCCACTCCAGTCTGCAACCTCGTCCTCCTTTGGGATCTTACCAAGTTTAAACTCATTGGCCAGGGACACAATTTTTGAGTAGATTGCAGATACTGGCTCCATGGCATCTGGGGGGATTCCTGTACCCTCCACCCACAACTGAAGGTCAATCTGATTTTCTATGCCAGGTACATTTGCCTTTAGAAACTCAAGAAATGTCTCTGTATCAATTGACTGGAACTTGAAAGTAGCTATATACTTCTTCAGAAATTCATCAAATGAAGGACGCCCTATCTGGAAAAGGACCAAATGAGATGATTGCATCAGAAGGCTGAGCAGGCTACTAAACCTGATGTTAATATTAAAGGATAAGGAAAACATTTAGATAGACACCTGGCGTTCGATTCGCCAAAGGAACTGGAAGCCTTTCTCATATGGCACTTGGGAGTAGATATCATCAGGATCGATTCCATCCAGGTTGGGCTTCAGCTTAGTGAACTCCATGTTGTCTTTGAACCTTTCCATCTCCTCATTCAGACCCTTCCATCCTATACCCGTGTTCAGAGCTGCCCGCTCCTCTCCCTGGACCACCTCCACAATTCTCCTCTCAGCATAAGTCGTAAATCCCTATAAAATTGCCATACAAATAACCAACTGTTAATGTGTAATATACGGATAGTATACGAATCAGAATACAACTTTAATGTGCATGTATATATCGTCACGATACCAATCATCTGAACATTTAGGAGATAAACTGAAACACGAAATTCGATCTTTGATTTGTCAAGACATACTCAATCAACAATCCAGTGGAAACAAACACAAATAACCGATCACGGGTGCTTTAATATAAGAATCAACGGAAGAATAGGAAGAAGGAAAAAAGTCGAATCTTTGGAGAACTAAAGGCTCTCTTTTGTTAGGTAACCTCGTTGAGCCAGAAATGCTCGTTGGTCTTGTTGGTGATGAGGTTGCCAGTCCAGCTGTGGGCGAGCTCGTGGGCGACCACTTGGGCCCCGGAGGCGTCTCCCTTGATGACAGTGGGTGTGAGGAATACCATCATAGGGTTCTCCATGCCACCATAGGGAAAGCTCGGGGGGAGCACAAGGAGATCGAAGCGGCCCCACTCATAGGGCCCGAAGAGCGCCTCCCCAGCGCGGATCATGTCCTCAGCGCCCGCGAACTCCCTGGCAGCGGCGTCGAGAAGGGCTGCCCCACCCTCAGCGTGGACGCGGGTGCGGGGTCCGACGTCTCGGGCCGCTATATCTCCTGCTGCGAAAGCAAAAAGATAGGGCGGGATGGGGCGGTCCATGACAAACTCCTCGACGACGCGTCCAGGAGCGCACCAAAGAGCATCAGGGCAAGCAGGACCAGCCTCGCCGGCGGTGGGATCTCGGGGGTCGACTGCGCGGGCGGCCGCCATGACGGCAGTGAGGGGGCGAGGGAGGTTGAGGCGGGCAGAGAAGGTGAAGCGGGCGGCGGGCGTGTCCTGGCATGGGAAGATGGAGCGGACGTGGATGGATTGGCACTGGGTGTAGACAAAGGGGTGAGCTTTGGAGGCGGTCTGGGCGGGGGAGAGCCACTGGAGAGCGGAGGAGGAGGGCGTGGTGGAGAAGACAACGAGGGCCGCGGACTGGGCGGAGAGGGAGAGTGAGAGCGGGCGCCCGAAGATGGGGTCTTCAGAAGCAGGGAAGGAGAACGGAATGGGTTTGCCGCTAAGGGGATCGACAGCAGAGTGGATGACGAGGGATCGGGTGTCGAGAATGAGGGGACCGGTGTGGGCGGCGGGGAGGGTGAGCAGGGCGGAGCCCTGGATGGTGCGGGCGGCGAAGTCGAAGTAGAGGGTCAGAGCGACGTGCGTCGCCAGCGGATGCGAAGAGTCTGTGTACGAGTGCGGATCCAATCGCGCCATCTTTGTTTTCCTTTCTCTACCTCTTCGTGCTGCGGCCGCCGGCGGGGTGGTGGGTGGTGGCGTGAGTTGTAAGGGGGAAGTGGGAACGGAGCAGGTCACATAAAAGAGAACAAAGCAAAATAAATATTGGAGGACCCTGTAATTAATTACAAGGATATCTACCCACATGACGACCAACGAAACTGCATTGGACCTATCAGTCGTGGTGACCCGTTCTCGGTCTCTTTTGTCCAATAATATTAAAGGTAGGATATCCTAGTAAAGGTACGGGAGTAGGTGAAATCTAGAGCTCTGTTGGAAGTTATTCCTCAGTGGAGGATCTTGTGCAATGACGGTCCAATATATGCTCCTCTTTGCACTCGGGGAATCCAGATGGGTTTGTGAAAATTGATTGAAAGGAATTCGACGGATGAGAGGAATCGATTAAAGGGAAAACGGATCGCATCCATCCATTGCCGGCACTTTTAAGATAAGGCTTTCTAGGGAATCCCATTCGGCGCGTTATTGTTGTAAACTTGTAATTATTCTTGAACTTTTTGTATATTTTGGAAAAAGTTGCAAAAAGTTTATCGCTTAATATTTTATGTTTTTAGTTTGATCAAATATATAAATTTATTTTTTTTAAAAAAAATTACGATAGTTAATCATATTAAAATTTGATTTAACTTTTTATTAAAACTAGATAATCGTGGAAAAAATAAAAATATTAATTATAATGATGATTTGATTTATACTCCCCGATAAGTATTTATGTTAACCGAGTATTACGTGAAAAATAAACGCATGAAAATTATAATTTTTATAAATTATTTTTTTTTAATTTAATATTTTTTATTGTTTTAAAAAACCACTTAGGGAATTAATTTATGAAAAAGATATTTTAAAAATATATACTTTTCATATAACCCAATCACACCAAAACCTAATTATATTAGGTGATTGGATATTGCACTTACGTATACAAATGAAGTAACGGGATTGATATAACTGCGAAGGTTGATTCAATTTAAATTTGGTCTAAATCTATAAATCGAGTAAAACTACTTTTACAATGGGCTAAGTAAATTTCACCTATTTGAGATTATTTATTAGATCTATATAGGTGCCTTCGATAGAATATGAGTATAGTCTTAGTGTGTTTGTTTGCGAAAATTTAGAAGCAATTTTCGTTTCGTGAAAATTAAAATGGATTTTTAAGTTTCGGTTTTGATGTTTGGCGAAAACGTGTTTGTTTGACATGGCTTGTTTTCATGTTTCGTGAAACAAAGATAGTGAAAATTTATTTGTTGTGTGCTATTTTCGATGATTGTGTTTGTCGCCGCAAGAAGTCGAGTGAGGATAGAAAGAGAGAGAGTCGAGCGTCGAGTGAGGAGCCCTAACAGGCGTCTCGGCTTTGTTCGGTTTTCGGGCAAAATAGGTGAAAAGTGTGGAAATGGCATGATATTTACAAGTATGCCACCACACTTTTCGTGAGTTTTCGCGAAAATCATGAAAACTACTCCCAGTAGTTTTCGAATTTGTGTGTTAAATGAATTTTCGCGAAAAGCCTTTTTCGCGAAACACGAACTAAAAACTCACGTGTTTCCTGTCAACAAACAGGTTTTCGACCCGATTTTCATTTTCGGACAAAAATGAAAACCCAAAATAGGGCAAACAAACAGGCTCTTCTGAATAATTTTAGAGAAAATTATTATTTAATAAACTTGATTGAAATTGCAAGCATGAAGTTTATATAAAGTATGTATACTTGGTTAGAAGTCGAACAACCGTAAACTCATTATGTTTGTATTGTCCATTGCTTGTACGCGGCTTATTATGCATTTTATTCATGCAAAAATAATATGATTTTAATTTCTCCCCGATTTTTTAAAATAATATTTATTTAATATATAGTTAAGGATTTATTTAATTATTTATACAATAAGTCATCGCATATCATATATTCACGGTAGAACGTGGGCAGGACAGGCTCCTTGAGCTCGGTCAAATCGAGTCCGGAAGGACCTCTGCTCGTGAACCAAACTCGGACTAAACTAGCTTCGACTTAACCCTGGGGGCTCCACCCAGCCAAACAAATATATCAACATCCCACATTCATCATTAGAGATTCAACGGTAATAACCTCCGCAATCCAAGGGATAACAATCGACTCATTCATGGCATATCCGTGTGAAATTTTGAGAGACATTCTTGTCGAGTACCCATACTTGCCTCACAAAACAAACACTGTGCACGACAAGGTATACACTTTGTTTCAATTTTCATACACACCGTCTTGAATTATCTCTCACTTGAGCGTCAGAGTGTCTTTGCAAGTCACCGTTGGAGCCGCGCCAAGCCATGATACACGAAGATCTGCAGCCAGAGGTTAGCAAAATTTATCGATTAACCGTTTGAACTGAATTTGAATTAACTTGAATCAAATTGTCCAATTAATTTTTGATTCAGTTGATGATTAATATTTTTAAAATCTTCAATTTTCAGCTCGGCTCAGTAAATTAATCCGAACGGTTCGATTAACCTAATTAAACTGAGCCCTAATTGAAGTCAAATAAAACAAAAAATCATATCTTGTATTATCATTTGCCCAAGTGGCACAATATAATATGTTTGTATCCAAGTGACCTATGTTCGAATTTGGGCGAGGTTTAATATTTATTTATTTTTATAACTATAGCCGTAGTCTATGTTAGGTTAAGACAAAATATATTCATTTGAACGATCAAAGTTTGAATATTGGTAATATATATATATATATTTCGGATTTTCAATATATTTGACAAACTAACTGATCCGAGCCGAAAATTTGGTTGATTAAATCGAATTAATTAAATTTTTTGGTTCGGCAAATGATTAATGATAAATTATTGTTTCAGTTCGGTTAACCAAGAGCTAATCGATTGATGCTCACCCTAATTTCAAGCGAGAACATAATATATTTTAAAAATTAATATATTTAATACAATTAATTTTTGAATTTAAAAATAAGGAACTATGACAGTAGAAAAAATCAGGAACTATGACCAATAATCCAGCAGCTGCAACTTTATGAGCTAGTTTCCTTCAATCAAAGGTTTGCTTAGATTAGAACAATCAATATCTTAGACTGTTAAGAGTTCAAATGATAAAGTAGTAGCTTTTTCTCTGGTGAAGGGAGCAGTCGGTCAACATCAATAACGAAGTATTTTATCTATGCGCAACAATTTCCAAAAGCAACTTCAGCGACCGAACTAATCGGGCCTGGTCGGGTTTAGTTTTTTCATATTCGACTATGATCGGATTGGATCTCGAGTTTGAAGGTTCGGAACCGATTACCCGAGACCCGATCGATTACTAGCTCGGTTAATTGTATTTTTTAATTATTTTTTAAAAAATATATATTAAGAATTTAATTTAACTCGTTAGGGAAGACGCGACCGACGCGGCCTGCGTCTTACCGAGAAGCAGCGGCTCGCGTGGATGCGTCTTTCCAGACGCTTCTTACCGAGAAGCAGCGACCCACGTGGCTGCGTCTTCCCAAGAAGTAGCGACCATGTGGGGCTGTGTCTTCCTAAGAAGCCGCGTTGGGAAGACGTATCTTCCCAACTTCTCAATGCGTCTGGCACGAGAAGATGATTTTTTTATTAAAAAAAATCTTTTATATTTTATTTTTAATGGGCAACCCGTTTCGATCCGATTTTGGACAGATCGGGTCGAATCTGGTTCATTTTTTTTTTAACTTCCAAACCCCACCTGACTCG
This sequence comes from Canna indica, assembly GCA_034359265.1. Classification (NCBI taxonomy): domain Eukaryota; kingdom Viridiplantae; phylum Streptophyta; class Magnoliopsida; order Zingiberales; family Cannaceae; genus Canna; species Canna indica. The sequence goes on along the minus strand of CP136898.1, from coordinate 2,010,982 downwards.
ATTGTTGTTGATTGGGTGGGGTCGATTTTTTCTTCAAACTCTATCCGACTCCTGAACAACCCCAAGTACAACCTAGATTAAAGGACACAAATTCCTGATATTTACTTTCTGCCCAAAGTAAAATAAATACCTATCCTAATGACTTTATCCATTGATATATAAAGTGGGATTGTCAAGTTGGAGAGAGAATAATAAGGATTTCTTTGATCTTTGTTAGCCCTTATACTAATGAGAACTTCTATAAGTTATTTGTAAGGCAAGCTATGCTTTATAAATTTACGTTGGGCTGTTAGGAAAGGTTACATACAATAGTTTTTTGAAGTAAGGTCACGCACAATTAGGGCTGTTCAATATCCGGTCTACACCGAATCGAACCAAAAAACTGAACCAAATTTTTTGGTTCGGTTCGATTCGGTTCAAAAGACGCGGGGGTCGGTTCTTGACCCGAACCAAACCCAATTTATTATATCGATTCGGGTTCGGTTCCCAGAATTCGGGAACTGACCCGAACCGAAAACCGAATACCCATAATATATTATTTATTTTTCGGATTCAGGTCGGGGATTGGGCCTTTTTGCCCGGTTCGGTGCCGTTCGGGTTGGAGATTGGGGACTCGTCACCCGTTAGGTCATTTTCCCCGATTTGGCGCCCCCCAATACTCGATCTCATCACTCAAATTCAATCCTGCCTCCCTGCTCTGCTCCCGTCGCTCGACTCGCTCCCGACTCCCTACCACTCTGTCGTCGAGCGCTGACTCCGCTGAGCGTCTGCCACTTTGTTGTCGAGCGCCGAGCGTTTGCCAGTCTGCCGTCGAGCGCCGACTCCGCCGAGCGTCTGCTAGTCTGCCACTCTACCGTCGAACGCCGAGCGAGCGTCAACGAGCGCCGACTCTACGACTCTCCCTCAATTTGCGACTCCCGAGTCCCGAATCTACTCGACGAGCGCCGACTTCGATCAACGACATCTCCACGCGATCTTCCCCATTCCTAGTTGCATTCTCCGGCGACCAGCACCGCTGCTGCCGCTCCTTGGCACCTCCCCTTCCCGTTTGGCTTTCAATTCCCGATCCTTGGCAGTTGACACCTAGGTAAGTAGGTAATTTCTGTGATCTGCTTGTTGTGATCTGTTAATTTCAAATTGAAATTTCAATGTTGTGGACTTGTGGGCTGCGGCATTGGCAGTTTGATTAAAGCAATTAAGGCAATTTGATATGATTTAAAATTTTAATTAAGGCAATTAAGATTACAACTGATTTCATTACATTCATGGTAGATTGATATGGATTATAGTTCACTAGTTTGATATGAATTGTAGTTGGACAGTCATGTATTGTGGTTTGACATCTAGGTATGTTGCTTGAGGACATGTTGCTTGATCAATATTAGCTCTAGGTTTCTGCAAAAAGCCTAAAATTAATTTAAGTCACTCATTGTGTTCTCCAATTAATTTCAAATTTTTTCTTTCATTCTCTCATTGTAATATGAACTGTATTTGATATAAATTATTAGATATAATGTTAGATAGTATAGTATGATATGAATAGTATAAAGTTGTTAAAGACTTAAGTATAGTAATAGTGTTATTTTTCTTAGAAGCATAGAATTATTTTTCAATTTAGTATCATGCATTTTCCCATATCTTGCCTAGATGAACTTAATAGTATATATAATGTTGAAATCAATTGAAGTTTTCCTTTATGTGTTTATTGCAATTACCAATGATTATGTAACTTTATTTTGCATAGATGGCAGAAGAAATATCTCATAATGTTGACATTGGTGTTGAGGTCCTTGATAACTCTAATAATCTCATTGAGAGTTCAGGTTCGGGTTTAGGACCAACACTAAAGAAGAGAAAAATTATGAAACCACGAGCTGATGTGTGAAATCACTACACAAAATTTACCAATAAGGAGGAAAAGTTGAAGGACAAGTGTAACTATTGTGGACAAGAGTATGCTTGTGACACGAAGCAGTGTGGTACTAGTACACTTAAGGCACACCTAGAGAAATGCTTTGAATATCCTCCTAATAAGGAAAAGCAAACAAAAATTGGTTATACACCAAACTTGACTGAATCAGGTCCTGAGTCAAACACAATGAGCACATGGAGGTTTGATCAAGCTGCAACTAGAAAATCACTTGCACGGATGATTGTTAAGGATGAATATCCTTTTTCATGTGTTGATGGTGAAGAATTTAGGGATTTATGTGCTACTGGAATGCCTAGGTTTCAAATTCCTTCTAGACAAACTGTGAGTAGAGATTGTTATGAGCTGTAAGTGGTGGAGAGGTTGAATATGAAGAAGCTATTGCAGTTGGATTGTCAACGTGTTTGTCTGACTACAGATACGTGGACTTCTATTCAAAGAATTAATTATATGTGCATTACAGCTCATTTTATTGATCGAAAGTGGAAGGTGCAAAAGAGAATTCCGAACTTCTGTTCGATTAGTAGCCATAGAGGTGAGAACATTGAAAAGGCAATTGAGAAGTGTTTGAATGATTGGAGAATTGATAAAGTCATGACTATAACCGTTGATAATGCAAGCTCAAATGACACTGTTATTGCTTTTTTGAAGAAGAAAATGAAAAATTGGCTTGATAGATGTGTCATGAATGGTGAGTTCTTGCATATGCGATGCTTTGCTCATTGTATGAATTTGGTAGTTCAGGATAGTTTGAAGTTATCTAATATGTCGCTCACTCGTGTTCGGGAGGCCATCAGATACATCCGACAATCAACAACTAGGCTTCAGAGATTTAAGACATGTGTTGAGAAAGAGAAAATTGAAAGTAAAGCTCTTTTGCGGCTTGATGTCCCCACGAGGTGGAATTCATCCTATCAAATGTTGGAGGTTGCTTTAAGGTTCGAAAGGGCCTTTGAGAGGTATCACGAAGAGGATCCTTGTTTTGAAAGGGATCTTCTAATGTCTATTTGCATGACATTAGCGAGATTGCAGCTCTTCTAAATGAATGGGTGTCCGATCAATCTCCCTATCCTGAGTTTAGGGAGATGTCAGTGAAGATGAAAGAGAAATGAGATAAGTATTGGGGAAATCCAGATAAATTGAACTTCCTGATATTTTTTTGCCATGATCCTTGATCCTCGATGTAAGTTTGGTTTGGCCGAGTTTGCACTTGAAGAGATGTTTGGGGAGGAGAAGACTCGAATTATTTCGAGAAAGATGAAGGATAAGTTTTTTGAACTTTTCAATGAATATTCTGAGAGGTTTAATAATGGGCAATTAAAGAAGAATCCTTATGAGATTTCAGGCTCTTCTAGTTCTCATGCTTTTAGCATGCAATCACCAAGTCTACCACGAGCACCAGTTGTGGATGTCACTTTTGGAACAAGAAGAACAATTGAAAAATATAAACAAAAGAAGCAGATACTTGGTGTTGAAAGCAAGACAGAATTAGACCGATATTGGGATGAGGATCCTGAAGTTGATGATATTAATGTTCTAAAATGGTGGAGTGTCAATAGTGGGAGGTATCCTATTCTAGCTTCGGTGTCACGAGAAATACTTGCAATTCCTATCTCCACCGTGGCATTTGAATCTACTTTTAGCACGGGAGGTCGAGTTCTCAATGAGTTTCGGAGTTCATTGGCTCCTTCTATGGTGGAAGGACTTATTTGTCTTCAAGATTGGATTCGACTCAGAAAAGGAAAGCAAGTTGTGGATGATTTGGAAGAGGTTGAAAAATTACAAGAAGATATATTTTGGATTAAGAAGTTCTTTTAAGTTTTAATTATATTGAACTTGTTTTATTGTTTATAGTTTATACCGTATTGATGATTTCTTGTTTTATTGTAAAGTTTGCGAAGATCGATTTTGCACCGCCTATCATCGACATTCCTAATTGATCCGGTCATCTTCTTAGCAAGGAGCAATGATGGTTTTGTTTTCTTGAATTTTATTTGATTTGTTGGTTGGTAATGTTTTGCTACTTAAGTATTGGTATTTGGTATAGATAATGGTTGCTAGTTGCTATTTGATAAGTTGATAATATTGTTGCCTTAAAGTGTAAATGTGCATGTGCAGGTTCATCTTCTGTTGAGGAATTATGTTAGCGTGTGTAGATTTTGGTGTATAGATTAACTATTTCATTGTTTGGTGTATAGAATTTTTTCATTTAAGGTTCAAAAGTTCATTATTTTCTATGTTGCCAGGCTTGCCAGCAGGCTGGGTATTACTATTCAAGGAAAAAAGTTTACAGCTTAAGTAAGAGGAAGAAGTGGTTCTTGTCTTCTTGATCTTTATGAACCTCTAAGCCAAACATTCTGCTCATTGTGGGTTTGCTATTTTGGATCCAAGCTCATGGCACTTGCAAGTAGCTAAATGGAGTGAAAGGCTACCAATCAGATTGGACCTTTGTAGTGTTCATAGTTGATTCCAACGGTGTGTGGAATTTGGATATCATTGTATCTTCACAAATGAATTCAACACCCATTGATGATGATGCATGCTTTGAGAAATTTAGTGATTATAATACCAAGTTAATTACTGCAGTTAGTATTTCTGTTGTTTGAGCAAATTTTAGTTTTTTCGGGTTGAAACCGAACCGAACCGAACAATTTTGGTTCGAGTTAAATCGGGTTAGAAACTGTTCGGTTCAGGTTCGGGTTGAAGATTGAGTTTTAAAAAAAATTCGATTTGGTCTTGTTCGGTTCGGTTCGGTTCGAACCGAACGGACAGGCCTACGCACAATAGTTGCTAGGTAAGTACTGCCAAAATGTAGATTTGATATACTTACGTGGCATCATCAAATGTGTGTTGAGATTAGCCAACTATGGATAGTACAGTTGGTGACAACATATTATAAATTGTCTAGAGGTCTAGGATTTGATCCATAGTATGATCACATATTATGACTTTCTATCTTTGTTAAAAAAAAATGTGTGTTGAGATTAACAAGTTTTCAATCTCATGTATACGGGGATAAGAGGCTGAGATTGACACTTAACTTCAACCGAGTATGGTCTATAGAAAACTCAAGCTGACCGTATACGAAGTTTATTATTTTTTAAATTAATTTTTCCAAACATCAATATATAATAAAAGAAAACAACGTTTGATTGTTTTATGATTTGGTTTGAGCTAGGGGTGCAAATGAGCCGAGCAGCTCGTGAGCTACTCGGGATCGATGAAAACTCGAACTCTGATTGAGCGGCTCACGAGCCTAATCGAGTATATATATATAATTATATAAATATTAATATTTCAGATCAACTGGGCATAAACCTGAGTTGGGTTAAACTTTGTCGAGCTTGAATGAGCTCGATCAAATTCAAAAAAAAATAAATGAACCTAAAGGAGCCTCGGCTTGAGTTACTCGAGTATAATTTGAGCCGAGCTTAAGCCTAGAGATTGAAGCTCGATCGAGCTCGATATTTCTTAAACAGTCGCGATCGAGCTCGAGCACAAACCAGCACGGCTCGATCGCACTCCTGGTTTGGGCCAAAATTGCCGCTCTAAAAAATAATCGTCGAAGGAGCTGGCCATGTACGTCTTGAAGCCACCAAGGTTCTCCACCAGGCAACCTTCGCCGCAGGAAGAACTCAACGCGCAGGAGGAGGAAGGGGGGGGGGGGGGGGGGGGGTGATTTGCGCAGCATTGAACACCGATCATGACCAACCGGTTCGGACATTATGTTGTCACTCGACGGCCGCGTTCGAGGGATATATATATTTTTTTTGATGGATGCAGACAAAGGATACCCTCCAGCTGTCCAGCGTCCACGTATAAGCTAACCTATCCAAATTGTGCATCAGCCGTTCAATTCTCAGCTCTTCTCATAGTCTCATAATCATCCGTTCATTGATGAGTAACTCGAAACACGAAGAAGTTCTCATATCAAAATCCAAGTTAATGGGGATGGATGGAGGGCCACGTCTATGAGCATCACTACTTACATGAACAATTAATTACATATGTCCCATTGCTTCGTTGGTATACCAATCCATTGATATAGTATGGTATAATTATAGAGGTGAGCGAAATCCAAATCCGATCGGATAAATTGAAAAAACCCTTCCAAAAATTAATTCGGGTCGGGTTAATCGAATTGGTTCGAGTTTTTTCTTTTCTTTTTTAATTTTTTTTATTATACTTTATTCGGATCGGGTTAAATCGGATGAAAACCTTGTTAAACCTGATCCGACCCGAAATCCACCTAAGCCCTAAATCCTAAGTTTACCCCCAACACCCGAGTCCCCATCCTCCCGATCCCTCGTCCTCAGTTCCTCTCCTCACACCCTTCGACGAGGCGACTTGTGCCGCCGACGCCGAACCCTCGCCACTTCGCCAGTCCCAGTCGCCCTCGGTCCCTCGCCAATCGCCACTTCGCCCTCTGGCCTCTGCAGTGCCGAACTGCCGATCGCCGAACCCTCACCCCTAGCCAGTCTGCCGATCGCCTCCTCCAGTCCTCCTGCCTCACGACTGGGACTCTGCAGTGCCGATCGCCTCCTCCAGTCCAGTCTGAAGTGCCAAACTAGGTTTACATAAAAACTTTTAATGCCAACCTTTTGCACTCTGGTTTACTTTCCTTTGGTATTCTTCAATTTAAGGTGTTCTATCATTTTTAAAAAGTAAGTTTGATTAGATTACGTAGCTATCAATTTAAGCCAACCTTTTTCTTGTATGTGCAATTTGTATGGATTATTAAGGGGTTCTTGTCTGGTGCAATTTGTATGTGCAATTTGTATGATGCATGAATGCTGAAAGCCTGAAAAATGATGATGATGATGGCGTTCTTGTCTGGTTTTCTTGTATGTGCAATTTGTATGAAGTATTAAGGTCTATTGCTTCAAGTTCTTACACGGTACTTTGATATGTGCAATTATGTTAGATCTCAAGTCTCAAGTCTTCAAAAGTCCAAGTAGGATCCGCTCCTTGCCGCCATCATATCCAGAACACGAATCTGGAACCCTAGAACCGTGCACTTCCTTCTCTTTGGAATCGTCCAAGATGCCGAACCTAGAGTGCCGGATGTACGAGGCCAGATACCCGGAGGTGGACATGGCGGTGATGATCCAGGTGAAGAACATCGCCGACATGGGTGCCTACGTCTCCCTCTTGGAGTACAACAACATTGAGGGCATGATCCTCTTCTCCGAGCTCTCCCGCCGCCGCATTCGTTCCGTCTCCTCCCTTATCAAGGTCGGCCGTCAGGAGCCCGTTATGGTCCTCCGTGTAGACCGCGATAAGGGCTATATCGATCTCTCAAAGCGCCGCGTCTCCGAGGAGGACATCCAGGCTTGCGAGGAGCGCTACAATAAAAGCAAGCTCGTCCACTCCATCATGCGCCATGTTGCCGAGACCCTTGATATCGACCTCGAAGAGCTCTACGTGCACATCGGCTGGCCCCTCTACCGCAAGTATGGTCACGCCTTCGAGGTACCTTTCAGTATGTCTGCTTATCTGTGTAGTTTTTTTACAGTTGGTTATTGATTTTGTTTACATTTCCTTATAAAGTATTTGTTTTTCAATTGTATTCTTAGGCGTTCAAGATAATTGTTACCGATCCTGACTCAGTTCTGGATTCGCTGTCTCGGGAAGTGAAGGAAGTTGGGCCTGATGGGCAGGAGGTAATTTCTAGTTTTTTAATTCCTGAACTGTTTCTGATTACTTGTAAATTTGAGTATCTTACTCAAGATAGTTGCAGGTGACCAAGGTGGTGCCTGCTGTGACACCCGAGGTAAAGGATGCATTGGTCAAGAATATTAGGAGAAGGATGACACCACAGCCTCTGAAGATACGTGCTGATATCGAAATGAAGTGCTTCCAGTTCGATGGTGTTCTTCATATTAAGGTATAGCCGTATAGATGTCTAAAATTGGTTCTGTATATTATTTTCTTCTTTGGAGATTCATGTGAATGATCCCCTAAAGAAGCTTTACCTGCTATGAGATGAGGCTTATATAAATGTGTAGTGATTTTTGAACCACTGCCTTGCAGGAAGCTATGAGGAAAGCTGAAGCTGTAGGAAACGATGATTGTCCTGTGAAGATCAAACTAGTTGCCCCTCCTCTTTATGTTCTCACTACACAGACTCTTGATAAGGTGCTTGCAAGTTCCCTGATCTTTTTAACCACTACTTAACGGGCACCTGTATAGTGTGCCTAGCAAATAGGTTTCTTATTATGCATGCTGCCTGCAATACCTTTTCAACTAAGCAGAATGAAGTTCCTTTAATACAGAGAGTATGTAGTATCATATCTTACAAGTTACATCATCAAAGTGTCTAAGTGAGTGGAAGTTTCAAGGGTGTAAGCCTTGCATTGTGTGAAGCTGTCCCTACAGGCGCTGGTGGGATATTTAACGTGAATTGAGTCAATCAATTGGTTTTTGTGTGATAATACTATGTGAGAGATAACAATGGTGGGATCCCGTGGAACCAGAAAGGTGACTTATTATAATGCAGAAAAAATTACAAAAATAACTTAAGTTGATCTTACTGACCTGATAGCTTCTACTTACCTGCATTACACTACTTCCTCTTGTGATGGTTGCTGTCAAGTGACACTCACCTGTTTGGACATTTTGGTGTTGCATGTACAGCATGCCAAACATTCCTTTTAGGGCTACAGTGGAAGTATGTCAGAGACCTTGTAGGGTTTGTCTACTTCCAACTTCTTAATATGTTCAACTTGTTATCAAGCATGGTCTATATCAGCTTAGATGGTATTGAAGATAGTGATTTCGAGAAACTCAAGTATTGCATTATACACAATTTGTTACTGCTTATTACTCTGTATATTTTCTGGGTACTGGCAAATAGTTTTATTTTGATTTTTAAACTTCAATAGATACTGTTGCCTTTCAAATTAGAAAAATGATGTCCTTTCATCTGAGATAGCAACAGCAGGTCTGAGCCTTTAAGCAGCAGCTTCTAAAGTTCAATAGTTTTCTATTTGATAAATTAGTTGAGAGCTTGTGCCTTTTTTGCTATGGTTTGTAGATGGCAAATCTATTAGATTGGCACATACATTTCTCATCTCCAAGGATTTAATCTTTCTCGAGCCCATATTCCCTATAGCAATTTGCACATAGACTTGACATGTACCCCTATACTTCACAGTTGGAAATCATTGAAATTTAAAATCAAGTGTTTTAGTGCATTTGTGGCAGAATATTTATGAAGCGTTGGGTTGTTATAAAGTGTAACCTTCTTGGATGGTTTGTGTGCATCTAAAGGCTTCTAATAAGATGAACGACAATGAGTGGGGTCTTTCCTCTGACTTTTGCCATGAAATTGGGAATATACCAAGGCAATAATTTGAGTTCTAAGGTGTCTTTTTTATATTAGGTTATACTTAAACATCTAGAATTTGTTTTAAATTGAATATTAAAGGATGAGTGTGTAGTGGGTCTCCCAAATTATCACTTGTGAAGTCTTGAACTAGTCACTTTAAGACTTAACAAACTCATTACTTAACTAGTAGTAATAGTTCAACTGGACAACTTTTTCTTAGCTTTTCTTGGTTTGTGTTTAATGTATAAGATCTACAAGCCATCACCCCCTATTCCCGTTTTCTATACCATGCTGTCATTTGCAGTTCTCTAACATCTTCCTCGTCAGTCCATTTTGTTTGTCACTGATGGCCTCTTGACAATCTCGAATTTGTCAATCCACCATCCCCACTGTCTAAGTTCTCTCAATCAAACGTGAGCAAAATGAGTTTATGTGATGTATGGGTGTATCACCTGGCACAGTGTCATCTAGTATTGATTGGTACAAAATTTTCAGAGCTCCTTGCACCATTGTAATTTGGATAATTGTCTTGAGACTATAAAGTATCACAAGTGGACTAGCATGTTAAAATTTCTGCAGACTTTTGCATTACAACTTGAGTAATTGATAATCCAATTTTCATGTATGTAGTTATTTATAATGGAGAAGGTAGGTTTTCCTGATCTCTTTATCTGATTTGTTTGTCTGCAAACAACAAAATATGCATATACCTGTTACTTCACATGTAAAAGTCTTTGAGAAAATGACAGGCAGAAATAAGCAACAGAAAGCTCCCAATCATGGTATAAATGCATTATATAATTAGACTGTTCCATATGCTTACTGTCAGTTTGCATTCCATAATCCATAACTGATGTTATTAATGCCATAAAATTGGATAATATCTATTTTGGATCAGATTCAGTAAATTACTGATTTCAATTCATAGTAGAGACTGGAGAATCCTTTGCCCGAAAAATACTTAGTAGAGAATCCTTACTTTGGTTTAAACATTTTTCAGGGTATTCATCTTCTTTTATGTATTTGTTATTACGTAAAAACCTTACTAGAGAATCATTTCTTTCAGCATAACATGTTTTGAACCAATTTATCAAGCTGGTTTCTTTCTCTCGCGGACCCTTTCTGGTGTGGAAGGGAATGCGCCTAGCATCATATGATTATAAGTTTTAACAATGAAATATCAGGCTGGAGATGGTTTTTTCCATCTTGATAGACTTGCAGCTAACTTAGTTTACATCCAACCCTGCTTTTGCATCGATCAATGGAAATATAGTGGTATTTGTTTGATATTCATATAGTTTCTAAAAGAAGATTTGAGCTGTTGACCTTGATGTTTTATCAGTCGTATACTCTTGTGCATGTGTTTATGTTTTTCAGTCACATAGCCAGTTTAGTATGGTTTCTTAATTCATTTTTTCATCTACATTGTGCCATATTTAATCTCTATAGGAACAAGGGATATCAATTCTGAACAATGCAATTAAGGCTTGCACTGAGGAAATAGATCGACACAAAGGCAAGCTTATTGTGAAGGAGGCACCAAGAGCTGTAAGTTATATTTTCCATTAACGTATTCTTAAATATTGAATTGCTATTGTTGATTTTTTAGAGTAAAAATAGCTGAAAAAAGTTACCGGTTTTTGTGTTCCACCGATCTTATCATCAGTTTAGCTTAGCTGTTGTCTAGTTTGTCACACTTTCTAATTGGTTGACTTGGTTGCAAATGTGCTATCATAATAATGGTCTTTTCTACTGTATATTTAGATTTGATATCTTTGTTAGAATATTTGTCATTTAAGCGTTGATATTTGTTAGAATGTTCTGAACAAATGATGTCATAATAGCATTTTCAAGTGGGACAGTGCAACGTTATGGGCGCATATTAAGTGTGGATTTCTACCTTGTATGCCTAGTTCCTTGATTTTTAACATGAATTCTGGATGTTTTTATTTTATAGGTGAGTGAACGAGATGATAAGCTGCTTGCAGAGCACATGGCAAAACTACAGTCTGCTAACAACGAGGTGGATGGTGATGATGGCAGCGAAGACGAAGAAGACACGGGAATGGGCGAATTGGATGTGGATAACTCGGGGGTTAACATGGCTGATTAAGAAAATGGCCTGGCAGACTAAATGAAAAGATTTTGAATCCGAGTTTAGTATTTAGAACTATATAACTTTACCTTGTTGAGTGCTATCCAGTTATGGAAAATACAGTCGTTATATAAACGGCATCTTATATTTTTCTTCATATGCTTGATACTAAGATTTTTGTATGTTAAATCATCGACACTTCTCGAATGACATTTTTATTGGTTTACGATCTTATATTTTTCTTCATATGCTCGATACTAAGATTTTTGTATGTTAAATAATCGAACACTTCTCGAATAACATTTTTATTACCTACTACCAGTGGTAGCAATTTAAAATTTTTAAATGCCAAGAGTGAGAATAGAATTGCAAATTATTTGTTATGGCAATACAACACCTACAGTTTAAAGGCCCACTATGCAATTAGCTCAAAAAAGAGTGCATAATCTCAAAACTACAAGTTCATATAGCTGTCAAGAACAAAGAATCAAACGAAAGATCCTGAAGGCATTGTCTCGATTATGTTTGATGGTAAGATCAGCATTTATCCCGTTCGAATTGCTTCTTTTTCTTCAATATCATATGCCCACCAGTACGTAGAAATCGGTCACTGCACTCCAAAAGTGGGACAAGACAGCGTATGAACACAAAGGAAGTTAAAATAAGTAAACTGTGACCTTGAGCCGCTCCAAATTGAAGGCCGGGCTGAGCACCCAGATTCCAAATTATATATATTAGATAGATATAATTCATGAAAATTCATGTTGATTATGATTATAAAATATAAGAATTTGTTGAAAATAATAAAATATACCATATATTATCACAAAGTTGAATATGTTGTTTTATTAAAATAGAACAATGGACAAAAATATTTGAGGAACACAAAAAATTTATGGATACAAGATATACCATATATATAAGTTTAATTTATTATCACATTGTTCGATATGTTATTCCAATAAATAAAAATATAAACAAAATACTCAACAAACATTTAGACTACTAGGATAGAAGATGCCAAAATGAAATCAATTATTATTATAAAATGTATAAAGGTTAAAAATTACTAAAAATTATAAAAAAGTTATAATACATCCTATAGTCTAATACACAATTTTACTAAACTAGAACAACGCAGAATAATTATATTCCTTATTCTATTTTAGTAAAACAACGCAATAAAGACATTTACAACAATCTGATCTTTTTTTGCTTTAATTTTATTTTGAATTTGATATATTTGCTATATCAAAATTTGATTTTTGGTATTTCTTTTAATTTTCAAGATTGTTAGAATATTCATGGAAAAAAGGCCTAGAAATCTGCCTATGAACTATGATCCTTTTTGAACCAGGAATTTGTGGAAGCACATCCACATGGCATTTAATTATGACAGAGACAAGTTGGTAAGCCTCATGACCATCTAATTTTCTCTACCAAACCTAACTCAATCTCTGCCCTCTTTGTGAACCAACAATTACTAATATGCCTTATTGCTGATTCATTCATTTCTAATTCAATGTCTAGCCTTCTCCCCTGCTCATTCACCAAACAATCAATGTATTATTTTATGCATAGGAGAACTACATGCTATAACTTCTTGATTATGTTCCATGGTTTTTTAAGGGTGAGCTAAGTTAAATGATTGACAACATTTAATTCGGCACTTAAAGCATGCACAACCCTCTTCTACATTAGATTAGTATGGTATAGAAAATAAAGTACCCATATGTAAATTTAATGAAATCCTCAAGCAGTGGCAGATTGGTTGTTGTTGGCTAAAACCATGGGCATCTCTGTTTCCAAGATCCTCTCTCTAATGGCCTATATTTGTAGCATTCCCAAATCACCATTTCAAGGAGGACGAAGAATTACCTGGAATTCCAGAGAAGATGGCTCAAGCCGGCGTTTCATTGCCCAAGCTCGTCATTGGTGAAGTGACCTTCCCGCCGGCGGCCATGCCTCCCGGCTCCAGCAGCAGCCACTTCCTCGCCGGCGCAGGTCGATCGGCACCACCAACCACACACATATATACACAGACTTACAATTATCTCCTCATCATCTTCTACAAGTACATGAGACAGCGCGATGCATGCAGGTGAGCGAGGATTGGAGATCGACGGACAGTTCGTGGTCTTCACGGCCATCGGCGTCTACCTCAAGGACTCGGCGGTGTCGACGCTTGCCCCCAAGTGGAAGGGAAAGACGGCCGACGACCTCGCCGGCAATTCTGACTTCTTCAGAGATATCTTCACCGGTTATATTCCTTGCCATCTGATAAAAAATAATCCTTGCACTTCTCGATTTCCGTGGGAAAAATGAAATTAGAATGATTTTAATCGATTTCTTCGTCAGGATTAGAAACTAAATAATCAAATTACTCCAAATCTGATTGATTCTCAATCAGTTCTAAGAATCAATCATAGAATCAATCAGTTCTAACCTGCAGGTCCTTTTGAGAAGGATTAGAACTGATTAATTCTCAAATTACTCCAAATCTGCAGGTCCTTTTGAGAAGTTCACACGGATAACGATGGTGAAGCCGCTCAGCGGGCAGCAGTACTCAGAGAAGGTGGAGGAGAACTGCGTTGCCCATTGGAAGGCGGCCGGGACCTACACCGAGGCGGAAGCCGCGGCAGTGGAGAAGTTCAAAGAGGCTTGCAAGAACGAGACCTTCCCTCCCGGCACTTCCATTCTCTTCACTCATCAAGTTTCTCCTGCCTCCCTCACTGTAAATAATTGATTCACCATCTTCATCTCTTCTTGCTTTTTGCATCGGTTGATCAAGTACGAGCTCTCATCGATGCTCTCTCTCAATTCATAGATCACATTCTGGAGGGAGGGGTCAATGCCCGAGACAGGAAACACGGTGATAGAGAGCAAAGCTCTCAGCGAAGCAATTCTGGAGTCCATCATCGGCGAGCATGGCGTGTCGCCGGGGGCAAAAAGGAGCGTCGCCCAGAGGTTGTCGGAGATACTGGAGGAGGTTAAGTTGGAGGGCTCAAAATAGCTGTTGCCCTAATTATTTGGGGGAAGTGGTATACTCCTTTCGCCCAAATGATGGTGATTGAGGATCTGCTTGTTTGGCGAATAAAAAGGCCATTGGTCTATTTATATACTGTTTTTTGAGTTAACTTTTGTATGAATATAAGTAATTAGTCTAAAATTTTAAAATGAGAATTTGATTTGAATTAAATAATACTTAACTTCAAATATATGAACAATTAAACATAATAGTAACATGAAAATACATATGTATAAGAAATCATACACCTCAAAAATTGTTAATGAAAAACACAATGATTAAAATGTAATTGAATGGTAAAAATATAACATGAAAATGTGTATGGTCGGATAAAGTTAGATCATTATTGTGATTTCTATTGAATTTAAAATAAATGAGACATGAAATTTTATTTCTGAAATTAATTAAATATTTGGGTTATTTATGTTAGGTAGAAAGGTCAATCATTATTAATTTAACAGAGTTCCTATTAATCAATTTTGATTTATAAACATATGGATTTTTTTTGAAAAATATGTTTTTATTAAGTATTTAAGTTACTGTTGAACTATATATTATGGTGGTACAAACTAAAACAGGATGAATTAAACTAGTAAATCATAGAAATAAATAAGGAATGATATTATATTACATTAAGGTTTTAAGATTAGACAAAAAAAAAAAGGTTGTATTTGAAATAAATATAAAATAAAGATGGAAAATAAGATTTAAGGTAAAAAAACAGACTATTACTAGATTTTAGGTAGAGAATATTATTTCGTATCCATCATGAAAAGTTTTCTTTGCGCATATATTTTTTATCAAAAAATTATAAAAAAGTAAGGAAATAGAATAATACTATTAAATACCGAATCTATTTCATCAAACCCAGCACACTCAGATGAAAATATTAGGAAAGGTGGATTTAGTTAACCGAAAGAATACTTCTGCTGCTTATACAGGTGGAACCATGGTGATTCCTGAGCATAATTACAGATTTGAATGTATTTACAAGCTCATAAATAAATATATTGGAGTAATCATAAAAATTAATACTAGAAAGTGAAGGAACCGAATGCTATTTCATGTTTTATTCCTCAAAAAATGAATAGGGGGCCCGTTGGTCTAGACTCAATATTTCATGCTGTAGAACGAAACAAAGGACGAAAAAATTATAGTCTTAGGACTAATGTGACAACAAAATTACACTCTCAGGACTAATGTGACAAAGTTTTCAAATCTTCACTGCTAAGAACAGAAGGAACAAATACAACCTCCTGTACCATAAACCCTTCTTTCTTGCAAGCCTCCTCAAGAATTTTGAATTGAGGAGGTCCTTCGGGGCAGAAAGCAACCGCAGCTCCTCCGCTTCCAGTAAATTTACATGCGGCTCCTACACTTCGTGCCATCTCAATCATTTTGATGTTGAGAGAACCTAGTGCATCATCTCCGAACATTTCCCTGGGAAATTAAACAAAGAACCATGCATCAAACTAAAAAGTATTACTACTAAAAGATGATCCACTGAAACCGGAACACAATATATCTTATGTGGATTTCTATAAGTTTCAAGTTTCAGTCATTCATTTGCTAGTAAAATATATCCTTCAAAATGTAATTAAGAGAGCCACTGCAAAGAGTAATAGATAGTTAAAACTTAAAAGAAATGGAGTAGTGGACAATGAACAAATCCATCATATCATGTCCACATACCTTCGAAGATCAAAGTTGCGATTCATCAACATTGCAAGCTCATTATACTTCTTTTCAAGCAAAACTTCACGACCCTCTACAGCTAACTTTGCCACCTGTTCCATTGTGGACCTTACGAACTTGTCACCATCTAGCCATCTCTGGCGAACAGTACTATGCACCTTTATTGTCACATGTAGTTTAGGGGTAAATAACTATATTGCAGCATATAAAATATCAAATAAGATTTTTATAATCTTATTTTGCAAAGGCACACTATAAAAATAAATTGCAGTTCCAATTTGACTTTGTTGAAAAGGATTGCAACACTAAACAGTTTTAGAATAACTTGACAGACAGATACAAAATAGCAAAAAAATGGAGCCAGATATGAAGAAAAAATGTTGATATTGTTAAATGTCTTGTCGATAGAAGGGAAAAGGATTAGAATGAATGTTTTTTTGCTTCTACTTGAACTAGTTATTATTATTGACTTTTCATTTTATTACTATTAAGAGCCCATATGACTAAAAACATCTTCTTTCACATTACATTTAATAGCATCAAAAAACATCTGCATCCTTAAGGACAAACCTCAAGCCAATAGCTTATTATGGGACCAAAAATATACTACTGAAGACCAACCTTCCCAGAGTCACTTGGATTCTCAGCATATATAAGATGGAGAGTAGGAAGAAGACCAATATCCAATGGGGTGTATAGACCATGTCCAAGTTTATCCATATGTTCCTTGCTGAAATCCTGCCAATTTGTTTAAGATAATAAGAGGTATCTATAAATTGATAAGCATGCTCTTGAGGTGAGAGGAGAAATTATAGAGACAATGATGAACAAGATATGTGGACATGGTTGTAGTGAACAACTTCTCTAACATGAACTTTCATCAAAATTTTTAATCCAAGCAAGGCTCTAAAATATGATACCATATAAACAAGGCCTCCATAGACCTGTGCAACTCGGTCTTGAAGACCAGCAACAATTCCAAGTTCCTTCTCAGCGCTGAGAATCAAGTCAGGCCTGATTTCAACTTTTACTAGATGTCTAACATTGTAGAAGTCAAGGAGGCAGTTAAGGGCAGCACAAATAATCGCACTCGAACCTGAAAGCCCTGTCTGAAAAGACAACAGGCATAAGAAATCTTGTTAGTCAATGATATGCTGCTTCTGTAACTCTTAGTGAGATGATTTTTCATTTTTTGCGAAGTAAGATGCCCAAAGAACTTTTCAATAACAAGTGAGGCATTAGTTCTATTTGAAAAAAAAATCTTCAAGTGAATTAAAGCATATCCATGAACATCGTAGAAACAAGGAAACACTCAAGGCTTTGACATGTAGGCTGCAATAAGGGTACTAGGTGACATATTCAGTAGTAAATTACTAACCATGGAGGTTTTAAATCTTCTAGTATACTATCCGATAGGAAACAGCAACCTATGGGAAAGGATCAGTATCAGACAGCATCACTATACCAGACAGAAAATATCCTTTGTGATAATTTGGTTACGGTACCATGTGGTACAGTTGCTATACAATCATATACTCTGTGACCTATGGATTCAAGACTTTGTTGATTTACCAACATCGAAACCTTCATTATAGTAACATTAAAATCACAATCTTTACCATAGTAACATTAAAGTCACAATCCGGTAACTGAAAAGTTAAGGGGGATTTCGTCCAAAAGGAACAGTTGGTTAAGACAATCAACTCAGTTTTATGAGCATCAGCATTCTTAGCTCAATTTCCTTATCGAAGTATACACCCTAATGATGAAGACAGAATAATTAAAACACTACATATAAAATGAGATCCAGACTCTTGACCAGAGTAAGATCCTCTGTTAATAATAATAAGTCAAAAGTAATTGAAGGAAATACTAAGTAGTTTAGAAGTTTTCCTAATCATAAGCTTCCATAGGGTAATAGTGCAAGATACAACAATAGCAACTAAGCCTTAATCCCATACGTAATAATGCAACATACAACAACAACTAAGCCTTAATCCCATACGTAATAGTGCAACATGTTTCAATATATTATATTATTGTTAATAGGAGTTTATAGCAAATTACTCGCCAATCACTGGACCAATATAGTCATTTAACACTGATCAGTATGCCTTGTACTGGTTGCTATGCATATAAATGAGATCTTGCCTAAATGAGTGAGATATAGAAAGTGCACATAGTTGTATCAACTAGATCAAAATTGATTTTGCCTAAATGAGATTTTGTTAATTATTAGAATATCTATGGAGAGGTATGATGAACTTGCTGCAAAACCCTGATAATTCCTTATGTAAGGTTAGAAGCACCATAATTGTTATTCCTTATGTTCTACACAAGGAGACAAAGAGCAATTGTATTTTTCCTCCCAAAAAAAGGAGTCGATTGTATTGACTGAAATAAGACAAGATTATTTGGAATGGAAGAAGACATATGTGATGGAACATAATAGATGACCAACAAATGCATTAGAATGCTAAATTTCAGATATGAAGTGTAAGAAGAAAAAGCTCTATGAATTCCAATATTTTTTGAAAAGTACCATTATTTTAAGGCATATGAAGTAAAACAATTTTTTATGCATGGAACCAACAAAATGTGAATGAATGTCACCTACCTGACGAGGGATGTTGGTCTCATAAGATAGAGTGAAGTTTCCTCCTTGTAGCTCAATACTTTTATCAGAGCAGTACTTGTAAAAAACTTTGCAAATTGCCATAAGCAATCTCACCCCTCCATAGTAACCTTCAGTTTCTAACCGATTCGCCTACAGTGAACATATTGCCACTAGTCCGTAAACCAGTCAAAAATAGAAAGGATGCCTAAAAAAGATGACATGCATACATAAAAAGAGATTGCTTCCAACATACCCGCATAAATAATTTCAACAAGAACATCTTATTAGTGAATTCATTCTTTTAGGAAAATGGGGGGGCAGTACTCCAGCCATTCATTTATTAAAGGTGTAAAAGAATACATTATATATGGTTACAAGGTTTGGAAGGACGAAATGCACTCCTTTAAAGTGTAAGTGTCAAGAATCAAGATGGTTTGAAATCAAGCAGCTTTTCAACATGGAAAACCACTCTGAAGTCTCTAGAATTAGTGAATTCAATTGGTACTGATAAATTTGGAACTATAAGATAAGGTTAGCTAACATTAACAAAAAAGCTTTCACGTGGAGAGAAAAAAGGGCATAGCTTATTGAAATTGTCTACTGGGTACGCCAAGTTTCCTAGAAGAAAAATAAAGAAAGAGAGAGAAAAAAAAAGTGGATTCAGCATTGCTTATTGAATTGTCTACAAGTTAAAAATTGTGCAAATGACAAAAATAATCTATTGTGAATATTCGCATTTTATCGATATATTCGTACTTTAAGCCATCGTTATTAAAAGTCAAAAGATCCGTAAGAATGTCATCGCTTGATTCCGTACGATGGTCAAAACATTTTGGCAGATTGCTGGATCAGAAAATGGTAATCGATGACCAAATTTGGCAACCCTGGAGAGGATCTGCCAAAACAGTAGTCTCTTCTGATGGCTATCAAACATAACAATTGAAATACCCAGAACCAAAGCAATAGACGAGCGCGATATCCCTTCAGACTACAGTTGAAGGAGAAAGAAAGAGAGTACCAGATGGTGGATGGAAGAGAAGGAAACGAGATCGTGGGTAGGGTGCGGGCGGATGATGAGATCGTCGGAGGGCTCGAGGCGGACAGTGGCGAAGAAATTGCCGATCGACAAGGAGATGGTGCGGCCGAAGTAGACGTCGCTGGGATTCCCAAGGAGGCCGATTCGGGCATATGCCCTGTGCTCTACTGCGGAGACAGATCCCTCCTTCGCCATCTCGTCGTCGCTTCCGTCACTGGTACGCAACGCCGAGCACGAGCAGGGGAAACCGCCGCCACGTTTCTTATGGCCCCGCGATGCCCTACCGCCAGCTGTGTCTTACAATAGAAAGTCACTGTGGGTCCCGGGTTGAGCTGCGTGATATTTATCCATTCGGATACCCACGTGTTGCATCTTCTTACGGAGCCAAATGAAATAAAATTTAGCGGTTCATCCGAACCGGGATCGTTCTACGTCGGTATTGAGTCCACTGGATTCACATACTGAGCATAAAACACGTGTCCCACTAAAACCCGATCGATTTTAATTAAAATTAGAGGATATTATGATAATTGAACATTTTTTAATTAATGTAGCATGCATGCATCTCCATCTCCCTCCTGTGGACGGTGATCGTTTCGCTTCTCACTTCTCCGCAACAACAACAAGCGATTGCAGGCGTTTCGTCTCCCAACTTCACCGCTGCATTGTTTTCGATCTTCGTCTCCCTCTCTCTTGCAATCACGCGACGATCGACGAGAAGATCGTCGTGTTGTCTTCCGTCTTCATCTCCCTCCCTCCTGCAATCACACGATGAAGAAGAAGACTGTCGTGTTGTCTTCTGCGCTTCCTCCCCCACTGACCCCGACCCCTACCTCATTGTCGTCGCTGGCATCGATCTCAACAATGGAGACGTCATAGGATACCTCCCAAAGGAGCTCGCTTACCTCGCTGGCAACTTGGTCGCCCGACGTCTGAGTCCTACTCCGGAGTCTTCTGCGCCGCCTCCCCCACTGACCCCTACCTCACTGTCGTCGCTGGCGTCGACCTCAACGACGGAGACACCCTCTTCCACTTGAACTCCAACCTCATTGTTGTCACTCCTTGCTACAGTGTAATTTTGTAGATGTTTATTGAGTTGTTGATATCTTCCATTGCTTTCTTATTGTTTATGTTAACGGTGTCTGATGTCAGTTTGATTTTTGGACCGTCGCCGTAGCAGAGAGCAGCCTAAGCACTTGTTTGGAATCTTTGACATGATTACAAGAGTTGCAAAATATGAAAACTAGGGGTGTGCATGAGTATCGGATAGACCTGGAACCGATTGGAACCAACCCGATTGGGTAGGTTTCGGATAGACCCAAATTAAATTCGGATAGAGTTCGGGACAAAAATTTAAGAATCAGTTAAAAGTAATTTTGGTTCCAGGTCCAACATATGGGTACCTGAAACTAAAATCGGAATCGATACCCGAAACCTATTCATTTAAAGGTTGGTACAAGTTCCAACAAGAGAACCTGTACATTTATAGGTTCCAACTGAACAGACAACATGACTGTTGGAACTTGTACATTAACAAGTTCCAACAGGGTACCCCGTTGGAACCTGTTCATTTACAAGTTCCAAAATAGGTTCCAACTGAACAAGACAACATGACTGTTGGAACTTGTACATTAACAAGTTTCAACATGGTACCCTGATGGAATCGGTTCATTTATAAGTTCCAAAATAGGTTCCAACAGAGTACTCAGAACCTGTACATGAACAGGTTCCAACAGGGTACTTAGAATCGGAATTTATGGTTCTGAATAGGGTCTGGTCCAAATTCCAACAGGGTAGGGTCCGATTTCAAAATCTAGAAACCGATCTTATGTAGGATAGAGTTCGGATATCATAAAAAATACAAGATATTCGAACCCGCTCACCCCTAATGAGAATTGAGAATGTTCAAAACAAAGTGAGGATATAAGACAACGCTTTTAAACTGCCTCTGAGTTTTAACTAGGAAGCTACGCAAATGACATAGAGGTTGTTTCATGGTCACTAAAAGCAATAAAATAGATAGAATTATATTGAAAAAAATGGAAATTGACTTAAGAACAAAATCGAGCGTAAAATAGTGAAATAAGCTTTCATATTTTACTTTGCTTACGAAGTAAAATAGTGAAAATAGTGGAGATAGCACCGATTGATTTTCACTTAGCAATAAAATCAGGTGTAAAATATGTTGAGGAAAATGCTTTTATATTTAGTCAATTAAACAAATTTAATTGGTGTCAATAGGTGCTATAGCAAATTACATCTGATTGAACATACTTATTAAATTAGGTGGTAAAATGTTTATATTTAAAATCCTTTTATTTTTTACAAATCAGTTGGTAAAATACGATAAGATGTCAATGGATGCTGCAGCAAATTGCTCCCGATTACAATCCAACTAGAACATTTAAGGTACCAATTTTTTTTTATTCAATTACCATAATGCCAATTAATGGAACTTTAGTGGGACACCTGTTCTATATGCTGAGTCTAGCGGACGGAATCGATGTCTAATATTTACCCATTCATTTTGGATATTGTTAGATTCGAAATTAAATATTCCAAATTTTCATAATGCCTATGTCCATTGATGCAAAGCATTAGCATTTAATGAATGCTAGCGATTGAAAATCAGCTGCAAAACGAAAAATAAAAATAGAATTTTATTCAATACATTATTTTTAATAAAATAACATATTGAGTATAATATTTTAAAGAAAAGTAGTATATTAAACAAAAAAATATTTTTAATGA
The DNA here is from genome assembly GCA_034359265.1 of Canna indica. NCBI lineage: Eukaryota > Viridiplantae > Streptophyta > Magnoliopsida > Zingiberales > Cannaceae > Canna > Canna indica. The sequence goes on along the minus strand of CP136898.1, from coordinate 1,988,500 downwards.
ACGCAAATTTAAAGAGACAATACGTTGTTTTATAAAAAAAATATGTTCATTATAATGTTTTACTGACACATCATAATATTCAATAGGATTAATAGTAAAAAAATTACAAATTTGACTATTTTTTCTTATGCATCTTAAGTTCTTTAGAGTAGGATAGTCAGTAAAACATTAGTTGAACTTTACATTGGTCTATTATTTGTCGGCTCGACGTGTACATTGATATTTTAATCACGTGTTTTTGGATACTCATTAAGTATGATGATTTATTTTTCACACTGTATCAACTTATTATTGAGCTTTTACTTTCATAGAGCAGGTTACTATGAGGATACATAAATGCTTTTCGGTGACGATCACCTAGGGGTGTAATCGAGCCGAGCCGAGCCGAGCTTGGCTCGGCTCAAGCTCGGCTCGAGTTACATTCAAGCAACTCGAGCTCGGCTCGGCTCGGCTCGGGAAAAAAATCAAGGCTCATGAGTCGAGCCGCACGAGCCGAGCTCGTTCGCGAGCTCGATCGAGCTCGAGCTCGACTAAGCTCGGGTTCATTTTAGAGGGTAACGGGTTCATAAAATTTAAAAATCAAATCCGGTATATAATATATATAGAAGGCTCGATTAGGCTCGCGAGCCGCTCGAGCCGAGTATAGGTTAGCTCGAACTCGGCTCGCTCGAATGTCTGGCTCGGCTCGGCTCGGCTCGAGCTCGATAAGTTCGAGTCGAGTTCGAGTTTTTACCGAATCGATCTCGAGTAGCTCGCGAGCGGCTTGGCTCGTTTACACCCCTACGATCACCTAACCTTAATTAATATTTAGTAAGAAAATATTTTAAACAATACATAGCTAGAACAAGGTTATAAATATATTTGAAATTTTATCCGATCGAGAACAACTGATTGCGAGTACTCTAAACTTCAATTTTCATCCGCTCAAATCAGAATTTGCTCTTGCAGTAACTCCTTGATTTTCTCTGATATCTCAAAATAGATTTAATTTCAACATTTTGATAATATGTTTGCTTAGTATTTTGATTTTTACAAGAGATATAAGATATATACTCTATCAAGTACTAACATGTAAAACTCATGTAAGAAACCTCATGTATATCATATGAATAAAACAATAACAACTCATGCAAATCAATTCAATGTAGTAAATTTACAAGGGGTGGTTTATTCTTAATTTTAATGATTATTAAATATAGGAATGGAAACCTCGTGTATGTCATATGAATATAATAACAACTCATGCAAATCAATTCAATACAAGCAATTTATATGGCATGATTTATTGTTATTTTTAATAATCTATTTAATATAGAAATGGAAACCTCGTGTATATCACATGAATAAAATATCAAAAACTCATGCAAATCAATTTAATTGCATGGCTCCATAATATTAAAATATGGTTTGCACCTTCGTTTTTCGAAAATTCTAATTAAATGATAAGGGATGATAATTTATTTGCATTAATTATAGATTTTATCATAATAAATTGGTTATATTTACATTAATTATATATTTGACATGATTTAATTGTGAATGGTTGCAAGTGTGCCTTTTGAATTTTGGTTTGTCTTTTCAGATTAATTAATATTTCAATCTGTAATTTTTTTATTTAATTATCACATAAAAGAATGAATCTTAAAAATGACAAAACTATACATTTTATTCAGTAATCAAATCATTATAATTTTTCTTTTAATTATCATGACAAAAAAATACAAATTTTAAAAATGATAAATCACGAAATAATATATATATATATATATATATATATATAATTTAATTGATTAAATTTTGACAAAATTATGAGATATAGCCCACGGGATTAAAAATATAATAATTACAATATTTGGTTTATATTATATATATTAATGTCAATTTTCAAATCCAACTTTTAATATTTTACTCCACTAATATATATATATATATATATATATATATATAATTCTTATTCATGATTTGCAACTAGAATTTTCCTTAATCTCATGCCACTTATTTCAAATTGTAAAATTTCAAATCACTATTACTTTTTATTTAATTATAATTAATATGTAAAAGAAAAATATGCTTAAGTGAAAACGAAGAATACGCTTAAGTGAAATTTTTACTGTATAAGCTTTAGATTTATATATATTGTCATTTCAATTTATCGATAATAAAATATTATCTCATTTGACCTGTTTGATCAACATAGATTATTATCTCATTTGACATGTTTGATCAATATAGATGATAATCTAATTTTTTATTTTTTTAACTTCATAAAAGGATCGATCTGAGCGAGCCAAATATTGTCAGATCTAATGTGTATATGAATTGGAATCAAGATCATATATGTGTACGTGCATCGCATCTATTTTGTAGAGCACGTCGAGGTATTTAGTGAGAATGTCTTTTGAAATTTCACGGAAATACACTTTGAATAGATCGGTTGCTATCTCTAGATTATTGTGTTATTATTGTCAGATTCTTAATGATAAATGCAAAATGTTAATATCCTTGCATGGTCGGATGGAGCCCTTGGGCTTAGTCAAAGCCGGTTTGATCTAGGTCTGGTTCGCGAGTTGAGTTGCTTCTGGGGCCGGTCCGGTCCAGAGAGTCGGTCGAGTTCATTTTTAAATAAAAATCCTTTAATAAACTTCTTTTTTTTAAAAAAAATGGATAAAAATAGCTAAAGTCGCAACAGTAGCGCTAACAAGAGAACATATACTTGACAAGCCGCAGCAGAACATAACAGCATTTTGTTTCTCTTTCTCCTACTGCAGCGTTCCTCCCGCATACTCTTCCTACTTTTCCGGAGACTCTCTCAATTAACCCTCAACATCCAATGCTTTTTAGCTTCAGCGAGCAAATGCAGTCTCTCCTCCATCGGCAGTCTTCCTCTTCCTCTTCCTCTTCCCAAGCTATACACGCATTTGTTTCATCTTGGATGACCTCGGAATTGAAGGATGTCACAGAGGGCAGCGAACAATGATTACTCTTGGTGGTGGGCCAGCCACATCAGAACCAAGCAGTCGAAGTGGCTCGACGACGATCTCCATGGTAAGCTTTACAGGTTTGCCTGCATGATGTTCGAGTCTTTGTCCCAGAGAAGTTGCCAATTAACATTTAGTTTGAGTTCTCATATTGAGGTGTTGCTTTCTTCCTTAAATATATATGGCATAGCTCAGTAGTATCTTTCGAGAAAAATCACAGTTCAGAAGTATTTAATCACACCTTGCAGATCCTTAATCTTACTCCATTTGCTTAAGAATAATCTCCACTACTAATTGTGTTCTGTATTAGAGATGTATCAGTTTGAAGGGGAATTCAATCGTAGCTAAAAGCATGATCCTTTCTTTATGTTTAAATTGGTACCCCTACCTATTAAGTAATAGTAGATATTTTTTGTTTTGACCTTCTCAAAGGATCATGATATTCTTACTTCCTTATAATTTACCAAGCAAGGTATTTAATTAAGATGGCCATTTACAGGTTTTTGGAATTTAAGACAACTATTTACATTTCTATCATACATTGATTAAAAATTCCCTTGTTCAATCCAATTTTCCCTAAATCTTTGTTTTTGGTACTAATTTTGTCACTCTAGCCTTTTTCTTAGTAGCTATATATTTGTCTTGCAAAATGGTTCAAAGATGAGCGCTGATTTGTTTTGTGGATTCAATTCTTATACATGCAGCTCCATTTTGTTGTCATATATAGCATAAATTGCATCTTGCATTTTCTAAGAAAAATGTCTTGCAGAGATGGAGAAGAAGGTAGAATCCATGATGAACCTTATAGAACAGGATGGAGATTCCTTTGCGAAGAGGGCAGAGTTGTATTTTCAAAGAAGACCTGAACTATCAAATATTGTTCAAGAGATGTATAAATCGTATACAGTGTTGGCTGACAGGTATGACAGAATATCAGGTGAATTGCACAAGGCCAACCACACAATAGCAATTGCTTTCCCTGATCAGGTTGAGCTTGTGATGCACAATGATGAAGATGATAGCTCGCCCAAAGCAATCACTTCGATTGATCCAAGTAAATTTCCTGTGCCAATCGAAGCTCCACAGTGTAGCTCCACGGTCAAAGCAAAAGATAATTCTGAACCAAAGAAGACACATTGTAAGAGAATAACTTCCCAGGTATGCGAGGAGAAAGCACAGGAAGAGATAGAAAGGGTTCAACAGGAAATCGAGGAGGAATATGCCAAAAGCTGTTATGATAGCATCTTAACCAGGTATTTGGCCATCGAGAGGAAGCTCTCTGAGATGCAAGAGGAATTTTGCAGCTTGCAGGATGCTGTTAGTGCCAATTCAATCATCGAAGATAATGAAACTCGTGCACTGATGATAACAAACACCATTAAATCCTGTGAGGACAGCTTACTTAACTTGAAGGAAATATACAAGGTTACTAGCAAAGAATCAAGAATAGAGTTGAAAAGAGTTCAAGTTGCAAAACAGAAGCTGAAGGCTCTCAGGGGGGAATGTAGTGAATCAGAAATGGAGACTATAGATACTGCTGATAAAAATATGGAGCTGAACTCCACTACAGACTTCAAAGATAGTGTTCTGAAAGAGGAAAGGTTAGAGATACAGTCCATGCGACAGAGAGTAGAAGAACACTTTGAGATGAGCTCCGAAGCATCAATCATGGAACTGGCAGAAAAGATTGATGAACTCATAGCCAAGGTGGTTAGCTTAGAACTCACAGTTTCATCACAAAATGCACAGATAAGCAAATTGACATCGGAGACAGATGAGCTTCAAGGTCACCTCAGGAGCTTGGAAGAAGACAGGGTGATCGAAATTGGTGATCCCAATAGCTTAACTGAGAAGTTAAATGAAGCGGAGGATAAGTTGCAAAGCATTCGGCATCATGAGAGATGTCTACAGGAGGATGAAGATATTTTCCAAACACAATTTACAGAAGCCTGTCATAGCCTTAATTATCTTTGTGAGAATTTACAGTCACCTAAATGTCTAGAGAATGCAGATATCATTGTCTCGGCCCACGAGGGGGAAACCCTTGTTTCAAACAAGGTGTCACTGGAAGAAGGTAAGGAAGAAGACTATGCTAAGATTCAGAGTGCAGTGGGTGATCTTGATGAAGATATTAAACAAGATTCAGCATCAACAAAAAATGATTCTCATGTTGATGAATTCCTACCACAATTAGAAGAGATAGATGGTAATCCAAACTTGGAGAGCCTGTCGCTAAAGGGATTAGAATGCGGACAAAAGGGCATTTTGGCTGAGTACACATCCATTCTTAACAATTACAAGGATACGAGAGAAAGGCTTTTAGTAATCGAGAAGCAAAGTGAAGAAAATCATTTGGAGACAATGAAACAAGTAAAAGAACTGAAAAATGTCAATGCCCAGAAAGATGAGAAAATTCAGGTTCTCAAAGAGATGCTGAATTCTTTACATGCACATATAGATGTAAATGTTTCAGAAGACATGGACAACTCTAGATATCAAGTTGCTGAAAATGTGGCCAAAAAAGAAGAAAAATTTCATGTTTTGGAAACTGGAAGCCAGCATGATGAAGACATCAAGTTATGTCATGTTAATGAAATTCAAACTTCTTCAGCCATTGAAGATAAATTTAGAGAACAAATTGATTCCCTCTTAGAAGAGAACTTGGATTTCTGGTTACGATTCTGCACTTTGTACCATCAAATTCAACAATTTCAAACTAGATACAGGGATCTCAAGTTTGATATTGAGAACTTGAACAAAATGATTAGCCAGGAAGGCAATGCTGCCGCTGTGGCTGCAGCTAAGGTGATTCGGAATGAAGCAAACACAGTTCAGAAAAGCTTAAGAGAATTAATTAACGAACTCCGAATTTGGTTGGAGAAGAATGCACTGTTATATGGAGAACTGAGGTGCAGGTTTTCATCTCTTTGCAGCATAGAGGATGAGATATCAAGAGTTACAAAGGCGAGTGAGGCTGAAGATGTCCATTTCACTCCTTACCAAGCAGCCAAGTTCCAGGGGGAGGTGCTCAACATGAAACTGGAAAACACCAAGGTAGCGAAAGAACTAAAATCCAGTTTGGATTTTGTGAGGGAGCTTCAGGAGGAAATTGGCAGGACTTTGTCAAAATTTAACGACAACTTCAAGTTACCTGGATTGCGAAGACACTCACATCACAACCACCGCTGGCATTTATCCTCGAAGACTAGGTTACCGCTTCGAAATTTCTTGTTCGGTTCAAAGGCTAAGAAGCCTTCAGTTTTCTCATGCATGAATCCAGCACTGCAGAAGCAGTACAGTGATTTAAGATATGCTTTTCCTAGATGAAACCCTCGAGTTTCTCTTTTCAATGTTATCTTGGAGAAACTTACAGAAATACTAGTAGAAAGCTCTGATGTATATCTAATGTACATCGGTTTCGGAGGCATATTGCCCTGATATTTGATAGCTTAGTTCAAGTATATATACACTATAGTACTATACTTTGGATGCCTTTTGTCATTGGGATTTTCCCATGCTTGTATTTATCTTTCATACCTTTTGAAAGATGGAAAAATGTAGTACTTGTTTTTCTTAACAGAATCTTTACTGTCATATGTTTTTGTTGTGTATACTATGTTCTTTTGAGACTTGAAATCCATTCAGAATATAGAAATGCTCTGCCCATATATATTGGGCACAAAACTGGTGTACAAGAAGGCCCTTTCAAATATAGAGGCCTTATTGAAGGATGCTCTCTCATCCACTTGTTTCAATGGATCTCCAAAGTACAATCCTTCACTCGAAAGATTGATCTAATGATTCTAAAATGCTTTATTTGACACAAAATTATCATTTTTCTTCCACAAAATTATACGAACGATCCAAAGAAAAAAGAATGGGATTGCCAATCACAAAGATGCTTTCTCTATAAACCCGATATAGTGAAATTTCCAAGAAGAAAAAGGTTCAGTCAAAAGCTTAGGATCAGTAAGGTAAAAGGAAGTCAATGTTATGTATGCTCAAATTGTGAAGATAGCCAGGGTCATATACTTCTTGAATGTCCCTTTGCAGTCCAATATCAGGATGCTGCTGAGAAAATGTTAAACTATAAATTTAAATATAGAGGAATGTGAAAAGATGGTCAGTGGTTAAATGAATGCAGTAATCTGAAGAAGGAAATATAGCTGCCTCTCTTTGGCATCGTTGGAAAAACCGGAATGAACTTTGTTTCAGGAAAAAAGGAGCAAGGATAAATACTCTTCTAGTCTTCTATATAGACTATAGAGCATCAGCTGACGTTAATTGCTTGCCTGTCAAACTAACATGTTTTGCATGCAGCTTGGTTAAGCAAATTCAGTAAGGTTGGGTTTAGATTTCACCTTTAGATTTCATGTTTCAAGCCATGAAGGGAGCTCTTCAAAGTCTGTTGCCCCCTATTTGCTGATGTATCTATATTGTTGGGAATTCTCAAAGCCAAAGATGTGCACTTGAAACACTTCAATGCATATTGTGATTGCTTGAGAGCAATCAACATGCTCAATATATTCAGTGAAGGCCCCGGAACATGAATTTGATCCAACTCTAGTTTAGTTTGTATTTTTTTTTAAAAAAGCTTAATATAATTTAGTTTACCTTGGTCAAAAATGAAGTATGCTTGTATAGAATTGGAAAAGAACGGGATCTCTTCAAACTACCTTAAGTTAAAAAAGCAATTATGTCCATTTAGGAATGATAATAATTTGATTAATCGCATTTTTTATGGATAACCAAAATCGAAATCGTTTATACAACCGCTATCTAAAAGTCGAGGTGAAGGAAGACAAACAAACGAATCTAGAGGTGAAGCTGGGTGCCTTCAGTTGCTCCTCTAGAGGTGAGAAGAGGGGCATCCAAGCAAGCATACAGTTCATCCTATGCTTTGTTCAGGTTCTCGAAGAAAACACAAAGGTTAGATTTTTGTCAGTCTAATCATGTTGCTGCCATATAGTTGTCAGTCTAATCATGTTGCTGTGTAGCCCAACCTCTTTCTCATTAAGCATCAAGTTGTCATGTTATCGACTTCTTTTTCAAATAATAGTACAAGTTCATATAATTGAAACATAGATCATAAAAGTCATGAAATGAACCAAAGCAAAGTTTACCATCTTCAATTACCACACTCTCCCACCACTAAAATTAGACCATCCACAATGAATAGTCTTTTGCCCATGAAAGTTTAATCCAATATACAAATAAGAGAACTGCCAAAGTGAGCCTGGCAAGAAATATGCATGCCTCCACTTGTGTCAAACTCTTTGCTTCTTCTGAAGCATCAATACCAAAGATGGACCCTTTCACCTTGGACCCGGTTAAAGAGGTAGCATATGATATTTATAAAATAGTCTCTAACATGTTTTAAGAATTTCTAGCCGCTGCATATTAACAATGTATGCATTTTTTCAGCTTTGCAAATACGGAAATACCTCCAAGAATTTATTCAATAATCCTCATAAAGAAAATTAGCTAAGCATTAAAACATAAACTACCAGAAACAGAAGAGTTAAATTTGAACGTTTCTGAAGATTTTTCACTAAAATGGACATACACGTGATCACAGTACACAAATTATTTAGAAGCTCCATAAGAACTCATCTATCCAGCAAATGCTGTAATATTTTTTGAAAAAATATCATATATCCTTAGACACAGAAGAATGATATACTAAAGCTTCATAACTAATGAAGGCAAGAAATGGATTATGGAAACAGTGGAAGTGTCAATCGACAGAAAGAGTGTACAATACCTCATAACCTTTTTTGTTTTCTTGTATCCCATATCAAGAATACTATGACTCCAGTGTGACGATTACACCAAATATTTCCACATAGTTGTATCTCTTTGCTAGCAGCAATCAAAGCTCGAACTCCTCCTCACGCAGTGCTAATTCTGCAGCTTCTTCTTCTTGATCGTCTATCACAAAGTACTGGTTCTTCTCCACCGGCCTAAACATATAGAACATGACCATGTAGAACACAAGGCCCACAGTCTCCTCTGCAGCCACGCTCACCCACCGGTATTTGTATGAGGCAATCGTCTTCAGAGCATACACAACAATCCTTGTAAAGTAAAGATATCCAATCACAACTATATAGAATTGCCGGAAAAGAGTGAGCTTCATTAAGTTTTTCGCAGCCTTTCCATCAGTCTTCGAAGTCTCCCGCAGAGATCTGATAGACCAGATGATTGGGAACAGGACGGCACAGCAACAGATGAAGTCAATGAGGAGGAAAACCTGGTTCCAGGTGACCCAATCCTTGATGAATGGCCCGGTCTCGCCGATTACAACAGAGGCGATGTTAGCGACGATCTGGAGCGGGATGACAACCATAAGCACCTTCTTTTCGCGCTCCTGGAGGAAGGGCTTGAGGAGTGACCAGCCAGTGCCAATGAGGATGATGACGGTGAAGAAGAGAACGCCTTTTAGGAACTGGAAGACGTAGAACGGTACGTCCCACCCGTGCGGGGTGCCGGTCTTCCGTATGTAGTGCTGGTCCTCGGCGGCGAAGACGAGGTAGAGGGCCTTGGTGAGGAGAAGCCCGGCCATCAGGTGGTGGATCTGGTGGGCGGAGAGCCGATTCTGGAACAGGGTGAGGTAGATCCATACGGCGAGGAAAACAACATACGTGATAGTGAAGAAGGTGTAGAGAGACGGCACGGGGGACTGGCCCACGGAGAGGTAGTCGCGGGTGCCGTCTTCGCGGGCGTTGTACATCTCGGTGAGAACCGACATGGAGACGGCGGCGGCATTGGGAGCGCAGTTGGCGAAGTATAGGCTGTACTCGTCTGGATGGGAGACAGTGAAGGAGTGATTGAGGGCGCCGCCTGGCGCCGGCGGAGAGAGTTCGATGAAGTTGAAGAGGATTTGGACGTACGGGCTCATGAGGATGCAATCAGGGTACGAGTTAGGGTCGGGATTCTGCTGCGAGTCGTAGGCGGCCTGGATGAGGCTCTCGTCGGAGATCAGAAAAAAACCGAAGAGAGATGGGTCGACGGCGGGGGCGTTGGGGACGGGGGAGGAGATAGAGACGTCAGTAAGCTTAATGTCGACGGTACCGTGGTGGTCGAATCCGAACGTCTCAAAGAGGATGACCGGACGGGTGTCCTCGGTGAACTGCAGGGTCCTGATCTCCGCCACGGAAGGGGAGATCAGGGCAACGATGAGGAAGAGAAAGATAGAAGGCAGAATAGATCTCGCCATATCTAATCAAATTGGATTTCTCGCCGGAGGCGACGATGCTAACAGGAGGAGCAGCGGATCCCAAGAGACGGGGACAGCTCCGGCAGCGGCCGTGGTCGTGGCGTGGTGGAAAAATAAGAAGAATTGGGGGTGGGGGACGAGGCGTCGTCGTTTAATATGTTGTTCCGGCGGAACAACGCGTCCAGGTTGACTAGAGTCGTTTAGGAATTCACGTCCATTTTGCTTTGAGATTGATGACAAAAGGTGATTGGTAGGTAAGTGTCGCCTCTCGCGGTAGATGATATCACGATGCGGCCATACTGTAATCGATGTTTGCGGTTGACTAGATCACTAGAGTCTAGATCCAGAAAATAGGTAATCTCACCCTGATGCCATGATGGGATGAAGACTTGAAGACCCCTGCAACGGGTAAACGAACACGAACCGTTATGTGGATCCGATCCGGTACAGCCCATTTTCATCACAGCTAAGGCCCGCATGCTCATGGGTTGTATTGGCGAGCTGACCCATATATTTTTATCAGCGATTTTACTAAAATCGAATAGGAAACCATTTATTCCTAAAACCATAAAGGCTATTGATTTTTTCCCCATAACTCGAATCAATTTTTCAAAATACCTAAAATGTCCTCGTATCTGTTAACAGAGTTAACACAAAATTTAACCATGTTAACACCGTTGACGGGTCCGTTAACCCCGTTGAAAACTTCCGTCGAAATATTTTTTAGCCCGTTGAAATGTTGAAAATTATTAGAGAACCAATTTAAAATGCTAGAGAACTAGTTTAAAATACTTTGAAATCAGTTTAAAATACTTTGGAATCAATTTAAAATGCATTGGAATCAATTTAAATTATTTTGAAACTAGTTTAAAATGATTTGGAATTAGTTTAAATGCTAGATGACCGGTTTAAAATACTAGAGAACGTGTTTAAAATACTATTGAATCAGTTTAAAATACTTTGAAATTAGTTTAAAATACTTTAAAATCGGTTTAAAATGCTTTGAAACTAGTTTAAATGCTATGGAACCTATTTAAAATATTTTAGAACCAGTTTAAAATACTTTGGAACTAGTTCTCTAGCAATTTTCAACGTTTCGACATAATAAAAAATGTTTCGACGGGAGTTTTCAACGAGGTTAACCTCGTTAACAACGGTGAGGGCTTCTTGGATATTTTGAAATGTTGATTTGTGTTTTGGAAAAAAAAAAACTAATATCCTTTTTTATTTCAAGAATAAATGAATTTCCTATTCCATTTTAGGGAATCCTTGTATTTTTATTAAAAATAAAAAAAATGGAAAGAAATGGAAAAAATATTTTTTTTATAATTTATTGCAATAGTAATATATATTAAAATAGAATTCAAGATATTTAAAATAATGCATAAATTCTCTAAATTCGAACATAAATTTTTGAAATTCCTCGAGACCGAATATGATCTCCAAAAATCCCTAAAATCATGACCGAATTCAAAAAATCCTCAATATACAATTATAGTAAAACTCTTGAAATGTTACAAGAGTTTCACTTGAAAGTATTGAAAGTGATTATTTGATCATGAAAATGTATCATACAATATATAAAAAAAAATCACAAAAATGTTAAATTATTGAATTATCAACAACTTTAAATCAATGAAATTGAGTATATACCAGAGTTTCAACAAAACTCTTAAAATATTTCAAGAGTTCCGTGACCATTTGATCATGAAAACTTTTGGTCCAAAATTTTCCAAGAGTTTGGTGAAACTCTTATATACACTCAATTCCATTAATTCAACTTGCGGGTCTAATTTCATTCACTAATTTAAATTTTTTGTATTTTTTTAAATTTTAAAATGCATTTTTACGATCAAATGATCACTTACTTAAAACTCTTGAAATATAAGAAAAACTCTTGATACATATCAAGAGTTTTGGTGAAAATATTTTAAGAGTTTCAGTGAAACTCTTGTACATAAAATTGATTCAAGTTATGAGTCTTAATTTCATTTATTAATTTAAATTTTTTGTGAATTTTAATATATATTTTTACTATCAAATAATCATTTTCAAATTTAAATTTTTTGAAAATTATATTTAATTTTGAGAAAAATCAAAAATTTATATTCGGATTTAGATAAATTACTGAAAATATATATTAATATAAGATGACCATCCAAAGTACCTTTAATCTTCTTCCCTTAGTTTGCAACAACAAGTAAGCAATAAGTAAGGTATAATTCTCTTTAGCCACGGAAAGCAAAAAAAGTCACAGCACCTCCAACCGCCGGTAAACAAAGAAGCTATTACACCACCACTTGTCTAATGCTTCCTCAACAAATTAAGGGGTGTGATTGACTCACTGTTATATACACATCTTTCTAAAAAATACTATTTAAAAGCCGAGAAAATTAGCTGAATTTTAAGCGCACTCCCAAGTCTATATACACTCCTTTCCAAAATATTAGCTGACAGCGCCCAGAAGCCGAGAAACTTTTCCTGCAAATACTGAATATGGCCCTGACTGAACCCTCCCAGTGAAAAATTCTCGCCTTATATTATAAAACCTTGTAATTGTATAAACTTATACTAAAAAGTAGGGATGAACCAGTCCGATTATTTATATATATATTTTTATGAAGCTCGGACTCTACAGTGCGTAGGATCGATTCTTAAATTTTGAAATCGAATCCTGTTCTATTGGAACTAGGGGTGTAATCGAGCCGAGCCGAGCCGAGCTTGCTTGTGCTCAAGCTCTGCTCGTTTAAGAAATGTCGAGCTCGAGCTCGAACTCGAGCTAGATTGAGCTTCAATGTCCAAGCTCGAGATCGGCTCGAGCTCGACTCAAGTAACTAGCTCGGCTCGTTTAGGCTCGTTTATTTTTCTCAAGCGTGACCGAGCTCGTTCAAGCTCGATTAAGCTCGGCTTGACTCGGATTTATGCTCAACCTCATATGAAATATTAATATTTATATAATTATATATAAATATATGAAGCTCGATTAGGCTCGCGAGCCGCTCGAGTCGAGTATTACTTAGCTCAAGCTCGAGTTTTCATCGAGTCTATCTCGAGTAGCTCACGAGCTGCTCGGCTCACTTACACCCCTAATTGGAACTTAGAATCAGAGTCTTTTCGGAACCATAAGTTCAAGTTCTGATTTTGATTCTAAATACATTGTTGGAATATGTAATGAACAGATTTCAAGATACAAATTTCGAAAATCCTATTGGAACCTATTCCAGCAAGAATTTATTCTGGAACTTGTAAATGAATAGGTTCATATACCCTATTGGAACTTGTATCATGGAACATGTTCATTTACAGATTCTAGGGTATGAGTTCTGGGTACCGATTTCGGTTTTAATTCTGAGTACTCAATATGTTGGACTCGAAATCGTAATCGATTTTAATTGATTCCTTAATTTTTATTTCGGATCCTATCCGAATTTAATTTGAATCTACTCAGAATCTATCCGATTGAATCGATTTCAATCGATTTTAGGTCTATTTGGTACTCATTCACACACGACTAAAAGAGAACTTTTACCTTATTTTCTGCGATCAAATATAAAAACATTTATTTTACTCCTGCAGAAGGATTTCTGTAGCAAAAACATATGACGTGTGATGCTTCCACCTTTATTTGGTATGCTCCGTAGGCGTATATTAAGGTGCTTCCGGCACTCGTTTCATTTTTCGTAGCTTAAGCGATACGCCTGCTTCCAAACAAGCACGAGCACTCGCTTCCTCTGTTCACAAAGACAGGTTAAGGGCTTGGGGGAACCGATACGAGCAAAAAGAAGACGTCAGGAAGAGACAAAGGAGAAGAGCAAAGAAGAAAACCGGGGGAGCAGGTCTGAAATCTTCGCCATTGCAATGCAACAAAGCGGTGAGTTTTCAGTCTTCCATGCTTGCCATTGCCCTGCTTCTTGTTCTTGGAGATTCCACGCAGGTGTTCTGATATCATTATTTCTTCATTTGGGAGCAAATTAGAAGAGTGGAGAAAGGTGAAGTGTGTACGTATTGTGGATCAGTTTTTTAATAGAAAAAGTTAATGATTCTTTTTTGGTGGATGTATTGGGAGATGGAGTAGAGGTTAAGAGTAAACAAAGGATTGTAGCTGAATCCCTTCCTCTCTTTCTACGCTTGGTGGTTGTAGTGCCACATTTGGTGGGTTTGATACTAATTTAACGGTCTCTTAGCACAGGTTTGAAGTGAAGAAATCTCGAGTCTTCTCTTTCTACTTCCATGCCATTGATCTCATTTTGACATCAAATGAAGTGAGAACTTCTCGTTCTTCTGCTTTCCATCTCTTCCTCTTAAACACACACACACACACTTTGATTTCTTTTGTGTACTTGTTCTCTTGCAGGGTTGGCTCGTCAGAAGATACATACATAGGATGATCAACATGCAGATATCCAAAACAAGGTAATTATGACACACTGATAAATAAAGTGAACAAGTTGCTCTTTTGGATCTTTCTATTTCTTGAAACACTATAGAGACTGAGGCTTTTATATGTTATTCTGATTCTTCTTAGATTCTTGTTTGATTGCTACTTCAGCTCAATTGATGGCCCGTTTGATAAAAAAAGTCCAGATCAGACAATTATACATCTACTGTTTCTTGTATCGGTTGTTCATCTGCTGTTCTTTTATTTGTCTTCTTTCTTCCAAGTTGTAGGTCGTCTCTGACACTGATGTCTTCTTCATGCTGCTTCAGTGTATCTGGGACTTAGCATTTTTATTGCAGTAAATTGTCAGATACAGTAAATTTTGATTTGAACTTTCTATTGCATATTTATCTTTTAATTTTCAGTAGTTTAACTGGATGTCTAAAACTTTTTTTTTGAAAATAGAAAATCTGTTTCCATTCAAGAGCTATGAAAGGTTACAGATATAGTAGTAGAAAAAATAAAAGGAAGATGAAAACAAAATACACTTGTGAGAGCTACTCCAATTGTCACATGAATCGTTTCATAGAAGAATTGTCACATAAATTGTTCTTGTCATCTATGAAACTTTGTGCTTTCTCCCAAATAGACTTGAATTTTCTCAAATAATGGAAACTTCAATGCATATTTTTCAGTTAATACAATTTTCTACATCAATGCATGTTTGTAGATGATTTTTTTTTGGCATTGAACACTTCACAAGCAGGACTGGGTCTTCAGAAGTTCCAACAACTAAGACATCTTCAGCAACCCTTAGATCAAAGCATCTGACAAAGGTGGCTGGATCTGAGTCCAATTTCTCTTCTATCAATCCATCTCAAGTTCCTGCCACAAGAAGCCCTAAGATTGAAGGTCGTGGCACAAAAACCATGGTGACTGAGGTACACAATCTATATCATCAATTTAGAAGTATCCAACTCAGATTGCCCTTATCCAACTGTATTTTGTTTGTTGCTTTCTTACTTGAATATTACAAATCAACAGAAGAGGCGGCCGAGTAAGGTCACTGAGTTGGAATGTCAACTCACTCAGCTCCAAGAAGAATTGATGAACACAAAGGATCAGTTAAATTCAACTGAGTTACTGAAGAGACAAGCACAGCAGGAAGCAGAAGCAGCAAAACATCAGTTTGCAATCATGCATGCCAAGCTTAAAGATTCACAAAGCCAGATGGTAGAGCTCTCTGCATCAGAGGAATCTCGGATACAAGAACTGCGAAAGATTTCTCAGGAACGCGACCGTGCATGGCAATTCGAACTGGAAGCGATTGAGAAGCAGCGCTCAATTGATTCTACTGCCTTAGCATCTGCCAAGAATGAGATACGTAAGCTGAAACTGCAGCTTCAGATGGCAGCACAATCGGAGGCTGAACTCTCGGAGAAGTCCATAGAAAATCATTCGAAAATCCAGTCTTCAGAAAAGGATCTTGCAGATGCTTTGATCACCATTAAGAACCTGAAAGTTCAGGTTAGAAGTAGTGAAAAAGCAGAAGCCGAGGCGAAAGCCAACATTACTGAGATGAAGAAACAATTGGAAATTGCTCAGAGTACAATTGAATCTCTCCTTACAGATGGATCGAAGCTCATGGAGTCATTCAGTATTGTGGCTGCTGAGCTAAAGGAATCCAGATTACAAGTTAGGATACTGGAAGAAACTGTGAAGAAATTGCAAGAGGAAAACTCCATCATTCATATCCAAGCTTTAGTTAATTTTGACAGTCCTAAGAAAATCTGCTTTGACTCATCAGCTTCTGAGGTAGAAGAACTGGTTGCAGCATTTGAAGATACTTTGATCAAATATCAGCAAGAGCAGATTGAAAGCATAGTGAAAATCCAGTGTGCTTATGAACTGATGGAGAAAATGAGCACTGATACAAAGTCAAGAGAATCTGAACTAGAATTGAGACTAACTGAAACTAAATCTGAGGTTAATCTCTTGAAGGCCAAACTGTTTGACAGGGAAATAGAGCTGCAAAGCCTCTCGAAGAAAAACGAACTTCTTGCAGAAACCGTGAACAAAGAACACCAAAATGATTCTGAAATTGGACTACAACTAGCACAATCAATTGCTGACGTTGCAGATTTGAAGTTCAAACTAGCAGAGAAAGAGTCAACGCTTGCAATGATATCTAAAGAGAATGAACAGCTGAAACTTGAGTTCAAGAAGACTGAGATGAATTCTGTGAAGGCTAAGGAGGATGTAACGGCGATGAAGCTTGGATTCCTTTTCAAAGAAGAGGAACTGAAGGAACAAATGAATGAAAGTGTAGTTCAGGAGCTCAGTGCTGCTCAACTGGAGAAGATTGAGATGGAAGCTGAGTTGAGGAAGCTGAAGGTGCAAGCAGACCAGTGGAAGAAGGCAGCTGAAACTGCTATCTTGATGCTTACAGATGAAAGCACTACTGATGTGGACTGCCCATCCGGTGATGGAAAGCTGATGAGATTACCCTTTACTGATGAATTGGATGATCAATCATCTCGGAAGAAGAAAAACAATGTACTTAGAAGGATTAGTGGGAAATGGAACAAAGACCATAAGTAATAGTCAATTATCATCATCTGAAGTTTGTACTATTGTTTACAGCCTTCCAGTTTGTACTTTTAGTGACTAACTTTCTTTGGGGAAGTTTTGAGACAAATCATTTGCTTTACTCTTCATGCCATGGATGAAATTTTCTGAACTGTGAATTCATTTTAGTGACACAAATCTTACAGCTTGCCGAAGATTTCTTTATTTTACTTGCATTTTAGACCACAATCATTTTTTTTTTTTCTAAGTACTGTGAACAATGAAACAACTCTCCTTGGAACAATGTAATGGGCAGATAGAGGACCGATCATGAAAATGTTTGCAAAGACCCGTTTCGGTTAAGCATTATAAGCTAGTGATTGATTCTCTTTGCTCTTGTTGTATTTTCTTACTTTATTTTTTACTGCTTTCTTCCCTCGCCTGTACCCTTTCATCTCTCTTGAATGGAATTCAGGATTCATATTTTCAAAAAAAAAAAGTGATTCAAATCTACGGAATTAATCCATAAAAAAATTGAAACCAAGTTGAAGAAAAAACCTTATTTAATTTATATATGATTAACTCAATTCTTCATCCTTTCTTTATCTAAGACGAAAGGTACAATATGATCCGGGAATAGGCCACAGTCTCCCTAGCCGCTGTGCCGTCGCAATCGTTTCGATAGTACGATGGCTATTCCCAGCGGTCGCAGAGGATTCTCATTTTAACAAAAAAAACAAAATGACAAAATATCCTAATACTCTCAACAACCTACAGTCTTAAAGAGTGAAACAATAGATTAGGAAATTATCTCAAAAAGTTTAATTTTTTAGTATATTTAACATGGAGGATTTTGTCAAAACATGGTCAGATATTGATATTCTTCTATGGATGAGAACAGGAATCGCCCAATCATTAACTCACTCCATCAGCTTAAGTTTTGATCAAGATGAATTGGCAGTGATCAACAGCTCACATAGAAGATGCAATTAATGCATTCATGTCCACAGTGAGTCCTCCCACATATTTGAAGCCTGACAGTAATCATTTACAGAAGAAGAATGATCTCCCTGGAAAATGTAAGGACTGTATTCTTCAGAATCATTGGGGAGAGACCAGGCCTTCATGCAGACAATGGCGGCCAGGTTTTCGTGCTGTGCTTGGACTGCCGCGAGCTCGGCCTTCGCCCGTGCCAGTTGGGACTGCATCTCGCTCACTTGCTTCTGCAGCTGGAAGATGATCCCTGCACTCCCGTACACCGGATCTCGGAGTCTCGTGTTCGCCTCGTATACCAGGCTGCTCACAGCATCTGCTCTCTGGCTCTCCGGAATCTCCTGCTTTCATAATTAGCTTAGTTGGTAAAAACCTTCATTTAGCCAAACAAGTATTTGTAGAAGTTAAGGAGGGAGATCGATTACTTGCAAGAATTTGATGATGTTGCTCGCACCAAAGACACGATGGGCGACAGAGAACTTGAGAATCTCAGTAGGAGGGAAGTAGGGCGCGAGCGCGCACTTATCAGAGCATCGCCGGCGGAGAATCTTGCAGGCGGCGCATGGGCTGTGAAGAGAGGAAGTTGTGTTGTTTGCCTCCATTGTTGTAGGGGAGTTTGTTTCTTGAGCTAATTATAAGAAAAATATATAGAGAGAATAGTAGAATTAAGGAGGGAAATGAGGAGACAAATTTTGGTAGGAAAGCTGACAATTGTTGTCTCCCACATGAAATTTATTTACTTGTTTTTCTTAATTAAACTGGCTGCTGTGCATGAGGTGAAGTAGATCATTTTATTTTTGAAAAACCTTTGCTGAACATGGAAAAAAGAGAGAAGATATAGTCAACTGGTTCTACCTAATAGTTTGACATCTAATGTCACATTTGCTTATCTAATAGCATGAGGTGTGTTTCTTTATCAGGGAAGGGAATGGTTGTAGATTAAATCAAATTAAGCCAAGGAAGTGGATTTAATTAAGATCATTGGATGATTCAACTCGACCTAAACTATTTGATGATTAACCACCTGTCAAAGTATGGATTACAACAAGGGAAAAGGTCTTAATTTCTAATGATTAAGGTTGTCATGAAGACAGAGGAAAGGCTGTTGGATAACGGAGGTGACGAATGACCTAATCAGAACAAAAGTATAGTCAAATGTTGGTGAAGAGACGGCTTGCAGTTTGGCACATAGAAAGCAACTGCCATTTTCACATGCAAGCTGAAAAAAGCTTGGAATTTTTAGCTCTCTCTTCTTCATTAGTGTTTGTGGTTGAAAATGTTGGAAGCAACTTCTTCTTCTTCTTCTCCTCCTCCTCCTTCTGTAATTAATCCAGATATTACTGTTGTTAACTAACTGGGGAATTGCCGTGTGGACCTTTAGAATTCGACAGAGGTCATGTTGCCACTAGCTATCATTTAAACAGTGTCATTCTGCTGATCTTACTATTTAAGGATATTATACATAGACTATACTTCATCGTTTCCTGCAGAAGTTGTGAATGAGACAGTAAGAAGAAGGGAGAAAAGACACACAAAATACTTGCTTCAAACATGCAGATGGTCAGTCAATCAACATTCTAAGTTGCTGATATGAAGTGATATTTATAGTACATTAGTACATATCACATGTTAAGATTCAATGTCACTACATATTGAATTGAGACATAACACACGAGGGACATCAATCCAAAAGCACAGAGTTTGTAGCCAATTTAACTTAGTCCGTTGACTAGATTTACTTAGCTCCTGTAATCAAGTTAACTTAGTTGTAGGTGTAATACCCCAGTTTAGTCCCACATAGGTGAGAGTGCCAACGGTGGGTAGCACAGTTAGTAGCAACATGTTGAACGTTGTCTAGTATTGTAATACCCCGATTTAGTCCCACATCGGGAGTACGTTGGATGTGGTGTTGGCTTATAAGGCTTGATGAGTGTACTACTATCAACTTCAGCTTAAGCATTTTAATTAGGCCAATAGGTTGATCCATGAAGTTGATGGGTTAGCTATTCCATCAAGCGAGTTGTAACAAAATGGTATTAGAGTAAGACCTAGTCCTAAGCATGGTGAGGGAGCCTATATGAGAAAGGGCTGCCCAGGTGATGGGGTGGAGCCGCTACTAGGCTAGGCCTCACATGTCGCCGACTTAGGTGTGATTCTGGGCTATGTGTTAGACTCGAGTTGGGTCATGACGAGGACGTCAAGACATAAGTGGGGGAGATTGTAATACCCCGGTTTAGTCCCACATCAGGAGTATGTTGGATGTGGTGTTGGCTTATAAGGCTTGATGAGTGTGGGGTGGAGCCGCTACTAGATTACTTCAGCTTAAGCATTTTAATTAGGCCAATAGATTAATCTATGAAGTTGATGTGTCAATTATTCCATCAAGTGAGTTATAACAGTAGTACTATTGTTCTTCCTGGCATTGTTGGCAACATAAAGAATGCAATTTGCTTGCATGTCTGTAACTAAGTAAATCAGTAAAGATGGGGATTAATGGTGTGGTTTGGGAGTACACAGCTGGTCAAAATGAGTAGTTCTTTAATTGGCAGAGTACGTAGAGAGGTCCACGCGGCATTAAATTGGCTTCACTTTGCCTTTGGAGATCATCGCTAGTTTCCCACTAAGGTGTTATCTTGGTAAGCCTTTGACTCTTTACAGGTGATGCTACATGTGCTCTTATTCTACATGTCTGCGTGCCGACATGCTACATAGCAATATAGCATCTTCTTTCCTCTTCTCGATCCCCATGTTTCGAGTCTTTACCCCCACGAGAGGTTTGCCGTGTCTGGTGGGTCCAGTCAAAACAATTTACCAAAATCAAAAGATCCATAATTATTTTTCATTATATCCGAAGTGCCCTTCGCATAAAATGCTTGGTTCAGTAGCCACTGAATCAAAATCAACCGAAACCTATATTTGTCGATTCGTGCCGAGCCGAAGTTACTGTGTCAGATTATTTTTTTCGACGCACCCTCTGTCGCTGGAGCAGTAGCTTTGTGAGACGTGGCTTGGTCCTGCGTGCAACACAAGGGATGGGGCCGCACAAGAAAGAAGACACAAATTATAGTTGCGGCTTCCGAGGCGTGCAACATAGAAACCGTGCAAAAGGATGATTCACATGCAATAAGGCACCTCTATTGCTTTGGGAAGCGTGCAACACAGGTGTTCTTTGTCGATGAGTGCCACGGAGGAGTGGGACGAAAAGTAGGATTAAAAAATATTATGGCTCTGATATCATGTTGGAAAAAAAATAAAATGAGAAACTTTCCATTGTGATAGACCTCCCATATCATATATATTTATATAATGAAAATAAAATTCACATATGTGAATTACCTAATACAAATGTCCTAACTCCTAACAAACTTAAAAGAAAAATTGAACCGCGATCGAATTGGCTTATTGGGTTGAATTTGACCTGATAGCCCGATAATGAATCGGGCTCAATATTATGAATCGAGTCTGATTCAACCCGACATCATACATCAGGCTCGATTCAGGATGATGTTATGAATCGGGCTTGAAAGTCTGACATCATGAATCGGGCTGATTAGGCCCAATAACACTATGGGATGAGAATGATCATTATGTTTGATTTTATATTTATTATATATCATTATATAAATTAAATTATGATCTTCAATTAGCTAGGTCTTATTCAAATTATTAAATTTTTAATCGAGCATAAATTAAAAAATTTATATTTAAAATGTGAACGGAATAGATTGGAATTTAAAAATTTATGTCTAATTAATAAATCTTATCGGGCTATCGACCTAGCCTGACCCGACACCATAATGGTTCGTGCCTTATCAGGCCGGCCTGATAACGGCTCGACACGATAAGGGTCGGTCAGAGCATGATTTTATCATATTAGACCCTTAACAAACTATCGGGTCCGGCCAAAAGTTATATGGTCACTATTTTACATCCGTCTGTAGTTTGTTCACCATTTAATCATCACCGTTTACCAAAGAGTTTTTCACCGCATGTAGTATAGGCGGTGAAAAAACTCGAATGGGTGCAAAATAGGTTGAAATTTTAATTTTAATTTAATTTGATATAAAATTTTGAATTAAAAATTTTAAATACCTCATCTAAATTTGATATAGAATTTAAAATTAAAATAAAATTTTGAATCTCAAATATAATTCAGGTCAAATCAAATTGGGTTCACGGTCTGATCGGACGAACCAAGCTTATGTGCGCCTTTCTCATAGAACTCGGGGAAAAAAATAATGGTTCTTTTGCTTTCCCGGATTGAATAGGAAATGAAAAATATATTTGAATAGAATTTTTAAATTTAGTGTTTATTGTATATAATATTATTTTTATATTGATTAAATTTTATATTTTTTATAATTTATATATTAAATAAATAATCAATAAAAATCTATATATAATATTATCCCCTTTTTATTCTACGAAGCAAACGAGCCCCGAAGGAAAATAATTTTAGGTCATTCGGCCGTCAAAAAATTCAATTGTCATAAATAAATAAATAATTGTTGTGCACGAATACTTTGAAACTTTTTCATTTCTAGTTTATCTCAGCAACAATCTGATAAACTTAACATTTCTAAGTAGGCTTGTTATGGGCTGTGTTTGAGCCGGCCCAACTTAATTTCAATTGTCTCTTTTGTTTGTGTATCTTCAATTAGCAGGAGGCTCAGTTGAGGATAATTAAAAAGTTATTAAATATTAAAGGTATTATGATAATTATATCAAAGTATTTATATATCTTTTGATGGCAAACGTAATTTAATATTATTTTGGAATGAATTGTTTCTTCCAAATAAATCATTCGCATGAAACAAGATCAAATATTATTATGGAATTTTTTAAAATCGAATTTTGAGAGAAAAAAATTCTTAGGTTCGAATTTTAAGGATCAAAATTTTTAAAATAGGAACCTAATGGATTAGATACTCATTTTACCTCTTGCCAAAGTCTCTAACCAGTTAGTTAGTGTGTATATATATATATATATATTAATTTTAAAAAATAATTTATAATTTATAATTTTTTTATAATAAAAATGAGGTATTATAGTCTAAAAAATATTTTTTCAAATTATCTAATTCATTAGAAACTTTTGCACAAAGCCTATAAAATTAAATTTAAATAAAAAATTATGAAATATTTTGATGAAAAGTATTTTTTTTGAACCACAAGATGTATTTTTGAATCCGTTCATACACGTTGGCAGATTTGGTCTTATAAATTTTATTTCAAAATTTTCAGTCATACATGTTTGTCCCGTAGCACACATTTGATCATACATATTTGTCTCATAACACAAATTTAATCATATCCGTGATGATTCGTTAACTCTACGATCACGAAAAAATAAACGATATTATGTCCATACTGACGGAGTTAACGGACCGTCATGAATATGATCAAATCTATGTTACGAAGCAAACTTATATATGTTACGGAGTTAACATACCAACTTGTCTATATGTCGGTCCGTCATATAGATTTGATCATATCCACGACAGTCTATTAACTTCGTCAACATGAACATAACATCGTTTATTTTTTCATGGACGGAGAGTTAATGAACCGTCGCAGATATATAGGATCAAATATGTGCTACAGGACAAACATATATGACAAAATCTGTGCTATATACGGGATAAACATATAGAACTAAAAATTTTAAAATAAAATTTATAGAATCAAATATGTCAAGATGTATAAACGACATTAGTCCACATTGACGGGGAGTTAATGGATCATCACAGATAGGACCAAATTTATGTTACGGAGTAAACTTATAAAATCGAAAATATCAAAATAAAATTTATAGAATTAAAATTTAAAAAATTAAAAATTTATAAAATCAAATATGCACTCTATATCCATTCAAGTTCAACTTCCATTTTCCATTTCCCATTTCCCATGAAGAAACTAATTAAAAGCAACGAATCAGCTACAGATTTGGAACTCATCACCTGAAATCCTAATCCAAGCTAATCTGCACCAGCCTCAATGTTTCCTCGGCAGGTAAGATGACGCCGTTGCCATTAATTTCAAGCTGCAAAGTCAAGCTTTCCATCGACAGCAGCGGCATCATCTCTCCTGCGAAGGGAGCTTTTTGGTGCTCTTCTACTTCGTGTATGTCTTCTTGCCGGAGGATATGATTGCTGGCTCCTGCTTCATGCTTGCAGGGAAACATATACTCCTTGAAGGCAAGCAGTAGTTTACTGTGTCTTCATTTGACAAGGCGTGGACTTTGTCAGCAAGAATCTTATGAGATGCATGCTTTTAATTAGTGCTTGTTTTATTTGAGTGCATGTGATGTGATGGTGTGGCGATGTTTGTTTTCCTGTGCATTGGGTTTTTGTTTTTGTTCAAGTGAAATTTGAAGTGTTGGCTTAGGGAGAACTTAAAAGAAGTGATTTTAATTAGCTGATGAGCATGATATAAAACAATATACCCGGTGTTTAAGTGTACAACGTACAATTCTTAGTTCTTATGTTTCACATTTACGGTTTCAGATGCATGCACTTTTTTCTCTCTTAAAAGACAAAGAAGAAGGTCTCCAGAGAAGGGGAGATGAGAATCTTGGACGAGTTTGTTAGGAAGAAATTAGATCCTTTTGTAAAGATTTAAAATTTAAACGTCAAAATAAAAAATATCAAAATGAATAAATTCAAAAAACACAAAAAATATCAAAATTTACGTGGTTCAGCCCGGCGGGGTACCGGGCCTACTCCACGGGGAGAAGATGACACTTGATTTTATTAGACGGGGAAGAAAACACGACCAATACAAGAACTGAATACAACTGATTAATAAACTGTAAAAGAAAAATACTGTCTGTACTCAAATATTTTTCTGCACCCCGAAATCTGGATTCCTGCTTCTGCCTGAAAACTGCGGATGCAACGTCCTTGATCTTCTTGCTTCTGCCTGAGACGATATGAAGGGGAAGAGAGAGCCGCTTGGAAGAAATCCTGCCCGAGAAACAGAGTAGATGGGAAGCTCTGAGAATTATTAGGACGATTTCTGAAACTGCATATTAGGCCCCTATTTATAATAAGGGGGAGAGTCAATTCATGCCTAATTTGGTGGAGAAAAAATCTCCAAGAATTTTGCTGTTCCGTCTGATTTAATCGGATGACTGAAATACTTCTTTTGACCCAGAAAATTAGCTTGTATTGATCAAGCCCAATTTCATAATGGATTCGGGTTTAAAATGACTCAACCCTCACAATTTCCTCATTTGATGAATTTTAAGTCCGATGTAGTCTTCTCCTCTTCTCCCAAAAGCCCTGTAGGGCTAACCTGCACCATGAATCAATCTTACTAAGTTCAGGCAGTGTTCAAATTTGATCGTTGGTGGTACTTTAGTCAGCATATCTGCAGGATTGTGAGCTGTGTCAATTTTCTGAAGCTTTATTTCTCCTTTTGAAATAATATCCCTAATAAAATGGAATCTGACGTTGATGTGCTTCGTTCTTTTATGGAACATTTGATCTTTTGACAGATGAATTGCACTTTGACTGTCACTATGCACGACTATGTCCCCATTTTGAGAAGTCGGTTCTTTTATCAAGTTCCCAAGCCATATTGCTTCTGTAATAGCCATGTACTCCGCTTCAGTGGTAGAGAGAGCGACAGTGGATAGTAGACCGCTTTTCCAACTTACTGCAGTTCCACCTATAGTAAAGATATAGGTGGTGATTGATCTCCTCTTATCAAGATCACCGGCATAGTCCGAGTCTGAGTATCCTGCAAACGATTCATTAGTTCCACCGAAAATAAGGCTGGCTTTAGAAGTACCTTGTAAGTAGTGCATGATCCATTTGACTGCCTCCCAATGTGCTTTTCCCGAATTTGCCATGTAGCGACCGACAACACTGATTGCATGTGCTATGTCTGGGCGGGTATAGATCATGGCGTACATAAGACTGTCAACTGCACTTGCATAGAGTACTTGTGACATGCTAACTCTTTTTTTTTCATCCACTACTTGAAACATGGGCATCAGTAACGGCTAAAGCCGTTGCTGAAAACCATTAGCAACGGCTTGCAACAGTCCCACCCGTTGCAACGGAGCCGTGGCAGAAAAGCGCGTTGCTGATAACTTAGCAACGGCTCAGCAACGGTCGCTCGGGCCGTTGCTAAAAATATTATCAGCAATGGTTTTGCCACGGACACGGAGCCGTTGCTGATAACTTTATTAGCAACGGCTAGTGAGCCCGTAGTAACGCCGTTAGTAAAAGATCGTTGCTAAGCCGTTGTTGTAGGTCATCAGCAAGGGCTTTCGATACACTTTTAGCAACGGCTTTCCCACGGACGACCGTGGGAAAGCCGTTGCTGATGATGTAAACCTCAAAACGAAAAAAATTTAAAATTCCAAATTTCCATTGATACATTGATACATTATCTGATACATAACTCACACACCCATACACACATTCATTCACACATCACAAATACACCAAGATATACATCAAAACAATTATATTTATATTTATAATTATCCACAATAGTATAAAAACTATTCAAATGCAAAATTGAAATATCAATATCCAAACAAAATAAATTAAACAAGTATAGTATCTCAGTAACAAAGTCAATATAAAAAAATCTCACGATCACGATGAAGAATGATGTGGATCATATGGCGGAGTCTAGAGTGCTTGAGTGTATACCGGTGTGGACTGACTCGAGGATGATGGATGAGATGATGCCGAAGAGATGCCTGTTCGGGATGACCTGACATGTTGCGTAGCATAGCTTGTATATCCGCCATTATCTGACTCTGGCACTCCATCATCTCAGTCTGACGCACGACCGTCTCCTCTAGTGTCCTTATCCTAGTACTATGATCATAACTGGATCTAGAGGTGGACGACCGCTCACCAGCGACCGGAGGGGTCGGTGCCCCAAGTGGCCCTAGCAAGACTCGCGCATGACCACTATCTGCAAAGCCATATACGAGGCTATGCTCCCAGCCACTTGCGGCCTCGACCCACGCTGCTGCGTCAAAGTCCTCGGGGGTGCCCCCGCGCTGCACCATCGTCTGGCTGTAGGTCTCATACTCGAGTTTGATTTTTTATTTAATATTTGTCATAAAACTTAAATTATAAATATATAATGAATAATTTAAACAAATATATAGTTACCATAACGTATGCAGCGCGGTTGTCGATGTACTCCCCCGTCCCATGTACTCGACGGTGAGTCCGCTCAAACATCGCCATCGGGGAGGGTCGCTGGACAGTCCCGTCATCCGACACCGTCGTCTACATTTACAAAGCAAATATATTAATTAGTACACATAGTAACAAATAATATATATAATTAAAATGTATACTTATCATACGATTCGCGTGCACTGCAAATGAAATAGAGTCGCCGGTGTGATGCGCTGCTCCCTCCGCCATGCGATTTCTAGCTGCATTCGTAGAAATCTCCTGCCATCAATCCGTCGACCATATTCCCACGAGGTGGTCCCATATATCCGGAGTGATCCAATTGGGGCCGTATCCCCAAGTCTCTGCGATGTTCATATTGCACTAAGTACTTCTTTTAACCGCTAACTTCATTCTAAATTTCAGCAGCATATCCCTACAGTTCTCCGAATACGCATATCATTTGGGCGCGTATCGGAGAACAAGAGAGATGCTGCCGAAATTTAGAATAAGTTAACGGTTAAAAGAAAAACGTAAGTGCAGTACAAATAACTATATTCCCAAATTGTCCAATCAGGGATCATTCAAGAATCGTACGTCGTATAAAAGATTATCTACTTCTTTTACACGAACATACAACCCCCGAATGGATCTAAGGTTTTGCTAAATCATATCCGACTCGTCGATGCGTACGTGAAACATATCAACTAGTCGGATGGATGATTATTTTCTAAATGTTTCGAGTCGGTCTGAGTCCATATTGGACAATTCTGACACGAGTCCAAATTAGACGATTTTGGTGGGAGTCTGAAATGAACTATTCCGGCGTGCGTCCGAAGTGGACGATTCCGGCGTATGGCCGAAGTGGACAATTCTGACGCGAGTCCACTGAGGACAACTCCGGACTAATTAACAATATTTTAACTAATTAATTAATATTAATCTATATCATTTTCATTAATTTAAATAATTAACATACCATTATTAAATATTAATCTAACTAAATTAAACTAAAAATTAATATAAACTCTAAAAATTAATCTAAACCTAAAAATTAATCTAACAAATTAAACAATTAATCTAAACAATTAATTAAATAATTAATCTAAATAATTAATTAACAATTAAAAAAAAATCTAAAACTAATATTTTCGGCGCCGGAGTCCGCCGGACTCCGACGCCAGTGTCCAGTATCCGAACACAGTGTCTGGATACTAGACAAACTCCGGCGGCGAATGGCCGTGGCCGCCCGCCGTCGGTCGAAACCCTATAAATAGGGTTTTGGTCGAATTTCATTAGGAATCAACGGCAAGAGATGGCCGGGCGGCGAGGAATACCTGAAATCAGCGGTTGAGGACGGACGACAGCGGCAGCTCGGCGGCGTCGGTGAGATGCGGGAGGAGCAGGCGGCAGCAGCAGCGGGAGGAGCAGGCGGCGGCAGCAGCGGGAGGAAGAAGGGGGGCGAGCGCAATCTGTGACCTATATAAACTTATCAGCATCCATTAGAAAGCCGTTGTTGATACCTCATCATCAGCAACGACTCACTTGTCCGTTAGAAAACCGTTGCTGATAATTAACATCATCAGCAACGGCTCGCATGTCTGCTAGAAAGCCGTTGCAGATACAACATATCTGCAACGGCCTGAGCGGCCGTAAGAATGCCGTTGCAAATATCTTTGTAGTCAATACCTTCCTTTTGACTGTATCCCTTTGCTACTAGCCGAGCTTTATAGATACCGCATTCTTTGAGTTTGTAGATCCACTTGCACCTAACAAGTTTCTTATGCGGTGGAGGCTTCACAAGTTCCCAAGTATTATTTTTCTGCAGGGATTTGAATTCTTCTGTCATAGCTTTATGCCACTTTCTTGAATCTGTCCTATTTAGGGCTTCTTTATAGGAGGCTAGTTCTTCAGTGCATGGAGTTTCTTCAGCCACTACTAGAGTATATGTAGTGACATTTGCATACCTAGGATTAGGACGTGGTGCTCGCCTAGGTCGGTTGAGGGCGATGGAATAAGGATTCTCCTCCTCAACTTGATATTGCTCCTCCTGGACCTGAATATGTTCTTCGGTGGCTTGTTCTGAAGTAGTGTCATTGGCTTCTATGGAAGGCGGTCTAGATGCAGATGTAGGGAACCAAAATTCTTTGGTAGCAGGCTGAGGTGGTGTTTCTTCTGGTGGTACTGTAGGTTCCTGTGAGTCATCCTCTTCTTGGTTCTCCTTTTTCATTTTCAAGAGTACATGTTCATCAAAAATTACATCTCTATGGATTTCTGCTTTACAATTATTTATGTACCACACTTTATAGCCTTTCACTTCGCTAGGATATCCTAAGAAAATATATTTTTTTGATCTAGGTTCTAATTTTCCCTCATTCACTCTGACATAGACAGTGCTCCCAAAAATTTTTAGATGGTCATAAGAGGCTGGCGACCCGATTCATTTTTCCTCAAGCGTCTTGAATTCAATGGATGAAGAAGGAGATCGGTTTATCAGGTAGCATGTAGTGGATGCAGCATCTGCCCAAAAACTTTTAGAAAGGTTAGCATTAAAAGCATACTTCTTACCCTTTCTATGATGGTGCGGTTCATCATTTCTGCTACTCCATTCTGCTGAGGTGTGTAGGGAACTGTGTGATGTCTTATGATCCTTTCTTTGGAGCAAAAATCTTTAAATTCTCCACTACAAAATTTTAGGCCATTGTCGGTTCACAGGGTCCGAACATGTCTACCGATTTACTTCTTAATCATTGCCTTCCAAGACTGAAATTTAGAGAAGATATCATATTTATTTTTAATAAAATAAGTTCATACATTCCTAGAGTAATCATCAATAAAAATGAGCATGTATCGAGCTCCTCCTTAAAATTTAACCGGTGATGGCCCCCATAGATCAGAGTGGATGTAGTCCAATTTTTCTTTTGCATAGTATTGCCCTGTGGAGAATGAGGCTCTTTTCTGTTTGTCATAGATGCAATGTTCACATAAGCCTAGCTTAGCAAATTTTTGTTTTCCAAGTAGCCCCTTTTGTTCAAGTATTTGCATATTCCTTTCATTAATATGCCCTAATCTCATATGCCATAATTTAGCAATATCATCATCAGAGTGTTCAGAAGTTACCATAGCCGCATCACTTGTTACCGTTGTGCCTTGCAGCATGTAGAGTTGGTTTACTTTTAGTGCTTTCATTACTGTTAATGACCCATTTGTGACTCTGAAAACTCCATCTTGGCTTGAATACTTGTATCCAAGTGCATCTAGAGAAGATAAAGAAATTAAATTTCTTTTAAGATCTGGAACGTGCCATACCCGAGTTAGAGTTCCTGTAATGCCATCGTGCATTTTAATATTTACTGAGCCAACACCTGCTACTTGACATGATGAGTCATTTCCCATTAGCATTTCCTTACCATCAACATGTTCATATGTGGCAAACCATTCTCGGTGTGGTGTCATATGATAAGAGCAACCTGAATCTAAATTCCATTCATCTTGAGATCTAGCATAACAAGCAGAAACAATAAGTACCTCTACTTTTTCATCCTCATCGGCATAGGATGCTTCCCCGTTCCGATTTTGTTCGTCTAGTCTCCGTTTCGACTTACAACATTCTGATTTGATGTGTCTCATCTTTTTGCAATAATAACACTGCACGTTTTTGGATCTGGATTTAGATATGAACTTACCCCGGCTTTTATCCTGTGACATGTTTCATCCTCTAGTGTTTAGGGCTTCTCCACGACTTCTAGATGATCATGTGGTAAGTTGAGAGTCAAAAACCTCCTTGAATACCAGCATTGTTGTCACTTCATCCAGAGTTATAGTATTCTTGTCATACAATAAATTTTCACGAAAATTTTTAAAAGAAGCAGAGAGAGTAATTAGAAGCATAAAAGTTTTATCTTTTTCCTCAAATTTAACTTTCATATCAGCAAGAATAAAACGAAAAGTGCTAATATGATTTTTAACAAAAGTGTCACCAGTCATGCGTAAAAAATATAATTTCTGTCTAAGTGTCATCTTACTTGTAAGGGTTTTATCCTGTTAGATTGTGGCAAACTTTTTCCATACATCTGCGGCAGTCTTTTCTGATATAACTTCTCGTAGTGCCTCATCGCAGACGCTCATGTACAAGGTGGCTTTAGCACTTTCATCGGCCCGATTTTTTTCTCTTTCAATGCCTTCCATTACATCTCGCCGACGAATAGTGTCATGAAGATTCTCTTTAATCAAAATTGCTTTGATCTTCAAAGCCCATAATGAGTAGTTGACATTATGGTCCAATTTTTGAATTTCATATTTTATCCCTGACATTGTGGATTGTTGGCTCTGATACCACAATTGTTAGGAAAAAATTGGATCTTCCTGCAAGGATCCAAAATTCAAACGTCAAAAGGAAAAATACCAAAATGAGTAAATTCAGAAAACACAAAGAATACCAAAATTTACGTGGTTTAGCTTGGCGGGGTACCGGGCCTACTCCACGGGGAGAAGAGGATACTTGATTTTATTAGACAGGGGAGAAAACACGACCAATATAAGAACTGAATACAACTGATTAATAAACTGTAAAAGAAAAATACTGTCTGTACTAGGATATTTTTCTGCACCCCGAAATTTGGATTCCTACTTTTGCCTGAAAACTATGGATGCGGTGTCCTTGATCTTCTTGCTTCTGCCTGAGACGGTGTGAAGGGGAAGAGAGAGATGCTAGGAAGAAATTCTGCCTGAGAAATGGAGTAGATGGGAGGCTCTGAGAATTATTAGGATGATTTCTGAAACTACATATTAGGCTTCTATTTATAATAAGGGAGAGAGCTAATTCATGCCTAATTTAGTGGAGAAAAAATCTCAAGAATTTTACTGCTCCGTCTGATTTAATCGGATGGCTGAAATACTTCTTTTGATTCAAAAAATTAGTTAATTTCATAATGAATTTGAATTTAAAATGATTCAATCCTCTCATAGTTAAATGGATCATTATGATTGCTTATCTAGAGTCGTCAACCTTTGGTGGTGTGTCAACATTTCTAGTCCAGTCTGCCAGCTACGTACTCATTTGGTTTGTCACTTTACTTTGGGCTTGGCTTGACGTAGCAGATAAAACCAGTCCAAGTCATGTAGTACGTGGATGGATGTGAACCAAAGTGACTTTTTCTAAAGAAAGCCTGATCTGTCATCCGAGGGAAGAAGACGAAGGACTAATCAACTATTGGAATATATGTCGGGCCTCCAATCTTGTGCATGAGTAGATTTCTAAAGCAGTCAAAACTAGATTGCACGTTAGTTCACTGGGATTCTTTGACTAATCTAGTGTTCCATCGTTGACCCCTAAAACCTCTCCATGTTCCCAAACCCAAAAGCTGGACGAGGCTCCAGCTAAAACCCTAAAACGAAGCTATTTCTATATGATAGGAAACCTTCCGTTAATGCAATTTATCTTTCATTCAGGAACAGATCGTCCTAATCCAACTTCTCTGTAAATTATCATTTCATCTCTCCACACCTTTTGGAGAGTTCATGTGATGAAGGAGAAGGCTGGCTTTGTTTCAGCATCGATCCTTTATTGACTGCATGCAGTTAAAATCCCTGCTCTGTTGTCACACTACTTTCCACTGCTGACTAGTAGTCTCCCAGTCTGAGTTTACTGAGCGAGAGTTGCACGCCACATGGTATTTGGGTTGAAGAGGACTCGGGAAGTTTGACATTGACTTCTATAGTTGTGTGGTATTTGTTCAATACGTAGCTGTTACTCAGGTCTCTGTTATGATTTGCTTTTTTGGGGATTTTTCTTTTGTTGTTGTTGAGGAATCTCTGTTATGATTTGTTCGATCATAAATCCAAATTTCTGTCCTTGTTTGTTTATGTTATGTTGTTATTGTTTTGATAATTATGGCTTCACCCGACGATGTCAAACACCCTTCAATCTTTAACTGGTTAACATATACAGGGAGATAGATATTCTTTTCTTTTCTTTTTGAAACTAAGCACCCTGCATTCTATTCAAAGATTAATGAAGAGAATACAAGAAGGGGAGAGTGAAAGAGAGGTTAAAAAAGAAAATACAGACCCAGGTCCAACAAAATAAAATCAACAATAGCCACAAGATAAACAGCCTAGAGTAAGCTAATGAGGCTTTGAGCAAAAGCTGCAGTGGCATAAGGAGTGAAGATTCTCCTGTTTCTTTCGTTCTAGATACACCAGCTCTAGATCATAATCCATTGACCCCTCATCCGGTCCCGCTTACTGTGAGAGAAGCCCCTCCTCCAAGGCACAAAGGAAACCGGAAAGAATTGAATTCCAATAAGCAGTAGCCATCCTTGCCTTGTGAAGGAGCAATTTTTGAACAGGTGTTTATGAGTTTCCCTGCCGACAGTGCAAAGTGGACATGGAGATAGATATTCTGCTTCCATTTATTCCTAAATACAAGCTCTCTCGCTTTTGATTTCTTCAGCAGCCTTTTAAAATCTTTGGTGGCAAGATGAAGATTAATGCCTTGATGGAACCATTTTGATCAATGAGAATTTAGTTGGAAAAGTAATCCTCCACGTGGACTATGATAGTGACAGGAAGCAAGATTGTGAATCACATATTTCATTTAGAGTTCTAGTATAACTTGCCAATCTCATGCAATACAGTGATATGACATCAACAAATTAGGAAACAAACTCGAATATGTTACTCTTAAAAGTGGTTGACATACTGAATTAGGTCATAACAAATGACTTATGTTCGTATGTATAGATTCTTCTGTATTATAGGGGAGCAATTAGCAAAACTTCCTTTTGATGATTCTGTCATTGACCATTCAGTCTGTACTTGACCTTTTTATATTCAGGAAAAAGAAAAAAAGTTAACCCACTTAGTAGAAAAAAAGAAAATAAAACTCGGACCAATTCAACAAGGTAGAAGAATCAGACCTTAGTAGAACCTTCACCAGTTCAACTGTCACCATTGGTTACTCTCCACTGTTGATGTCTTCATATTATTAAACCTCAGTCTCCCTTCTTTGTGTTATTGTGCCAGTGTTTCTCAAGAGAAAGCATGGAGCTTTCTCTCGAGAACACACCAACATGGGCTGCAGCAACCATCTTCTTCGTTTTCATTGCTATTGCTTACATCCTTGTGCAGTTCATCAATTTTGCAGGAAAAGTAGGATAGGATTGCTTTTTGGTTGATATTACAGATCAAAAATTATTCCATGCTTTATTTTACTCCAATTCTCATGAATCTGGTTATGGAATGTTCTGCAGTGGCTCAGGAGTCATCAGAAGATTGCGCTGTGTGAAGCGGTCAATAAGCTAAAAGAGGGTAGCTGAAACAAAAGAGTAACTTTTATTTTTCAGATAACTCGGAAATTGTATCTGATTTATATCAATTGGCTGCAGAGTTGATGATTCTTGGAATCTTATCCATGGTTTTAGCTGTTGTGCAAAGGCCTGTTTCACACATCTGTGTGCCAGTTGAAGCAGCAAACCATTTGCTGCCATGCCACAAAGCAACTCTCGAATCTGGCTCTTCTGAATCTGCTGGTTATTGTGCTTCCAGAGTAAGTTCTTCAACCAAGGGAAATGAGAGCAAAATTTATTTTTGAATCAAGTATGATACAAGGACGACGAAGATGATGATGATTTTGGTATTGGTTTGTAGGGGAAGGTTTCTCTAATGAGCCCACAGGGGATTCATCAGCTCCATATGTTCATCTTTGTGTTGGCAATAGTCCATGTGCTATGCGGTGTCACCACCATGATTCTGGGAAGAGTCAAAGTAAGACCTTAAATTCCTTCATTTTTTTTCTCAATCTTTTTGTTTTGATATCAGTGTCTTAAAGTTATGTTCTTGTTGCTGACAGATGAGCAAATGGAAGGCTTGGGAGAAGGAGACACAGACAACTGAATACCAAGTTGCCAATGGTAAGTTATTTTCCCCTCCAAATGCATGCTTACTTGGAAGAATTTAATCAAGAAATTCATTTGCTGATGCTGAAATCAACCTAATGCAGATCCTAACAGGTTTAGGTTCACAAGAGATACTACATTTGCAAGAAGGCATGTGACTCCAGCAGCATCAACAACCTCCATATTTATGTGGATTGTGAGTTCTACTTTCATATATATATATATATATATTTATCTGCTATATCAATTCGTTTTCTAATTGATGTGAAACCTTTGACAAGCAGAAGTGCTTCTTTAGGCAATTCTACGATTCAGTGAACAAAGTTGACTACTTCGCACTTCGCCATGGATTCATAATGGTAACAAAATGAACATACAACTCCAATCAGAAGTAGTTAATTTCTTGGGAAGACTGATAATTGATGAGATTTCTTTCAGGCTCACTTCTCCAGGCACAACTCATTTAATTTTCAAAAGTACATCAACAGATCATTAGAAGATGATTTCAAAACTGTGATAAGAATCAGGTTTGAGTTGTTATCCTCATCATTTCTATTCAGTAACAATCTCAAACTAATATAATCCATTCATCTGAAACAGCCCTGCAATGTGGTTTCTTGTGGTCATTTTCATGCTTGTAGATGTTCACGGTAATTTATTTTCTTCTTTCTTTATTTCACTATTAATGAAAGATCAAGCAAATTAACTTGCATAACCTGCTATCAAAATTCTAGGATGGTATTCCTACTTCTGGCTGTCTTTCTGCCCCTTGCTTGTAAGTGATAATCTGATGTTAAATGAATATTTTCTTCTTCTTCTTCTTCTTCTTCTTCTTCTTCTTCTTCTTCATTTCATTACTATTATTGTTTTGCTGCAGATAGTACTAGCTGTTGGGACTAAACTTCATGTGATTGTTGGCAAAATGGCTGTTCAACTAGATAGACAAAAAAAAGTAATTACTGGAGCACCTCCAGTCCAACCAAATGATGATTTCTTCTGGTTTGGGTACCCTAGATTGGTCCTGTTTCTTCTCCAATTAACCTTTTTTCAGGTAATTAATTTAAATCTATATTTATTAAGGAAAAAAAATAAAAATATGGTTTAATACTGATTGTCCATGTAGCTGCAATGTAAAAAAAATCCATGCAGAATTGACATCTCTTGGTTGTAAGTAGTATACTAATATTGCTGATTGTATCATCTACCTTCTGTTTGCAGAATGCATTTGAGCTCACATTCTTTATTTGGATTTGGGTATGTAAACTCCAACTCTTATGTTCTTTCCTCATTAATTTTGACAAAACTATTTGATGAATCCCATTAATTAATGCTGTCTGATTTGTTCTGTTCTTTTCTCTCTACTATATTTCAGTATGAATTTGGCCTGAAATCTTGCTACCATGAGAATTTTGGAATAACTATTGCAAGAGTAGCAGTAGCGTAAGTGAAACTTCATTAGAGTAATCCTCTCTTACTGTCTATTTAAGCAAAACAAATTCGGCTACTTATCTAAAGTACTACTCCATGTCTCAGGATTATTGTTCAGTTCCTCTGCAGCTACATCACTCTTCCAATGTATGCCCTTGTGACACAGGTATCAATAACTCAAAACATAGATAGTTATGACTTCAAAAAGTCGAAATAAATCATCATGTAAACAAAAAAAAAATCACTCTTGTCAATTACAGATGGGTTCAGAGTTCAAGAGATCTATGTTTGAGGAGCGGACGAAAAGTGTGTTGAGAAGATGGCATGATGACGTCCGCACAAAAAGAAAGAAGCAACAAGCTGCCAGAAATCCTTCGTCGGTTTCCAGAAGGGAGAGCGATGCATCATCATTACCGGCATAATATTATTTGAACTTTAATCAGCCAAGTCAAGCATATAAATAGAAGTTCCAGAAATGTGTGTTTTTGATTTCTTGTCAATATCTCGAGATGATTGTTTTCCAACCTGGGAATTCGATGATAGCTCTTTTCTAGAACGGTTGTTTACTTTTTTTTAGTCAGCTGTCTGATGAGTTGATATAGTGGTCAATGTATTGAATTTAAAGTTGAATCAAAAGTTTTTATACGAGGACGACGAAGAACACAGGTAGTTGAACAAGAACGTCGCCGATTTTTTAGGTGAGATGAGGATTTGTTTCCTGTCTGAGTTCTAGAATGGAAGTAATTTCTGAAAAGTATGGGAAATACTTTTCTGGGATGAGTAAATTAATATTCTTTATGCAATGGACTTTGGAGTAAAATAAACTAGTGTGTTTTTTGTTATTATGTTCATTAAAAAAATAGAAACAAGTTTGAGAAGATGTTGTCAATTTAATTGTCATGACGCGGTCACTATCATGCACAAACTACAAAGTGCATAAATTTAAAGAGCTGTGAATAAATTCATGATTTTACCAATTAAATAACAGAAAACGTGCCAAGAGTTGAAGAAGTCATATCTCTTGAATTTTTTTTGACTGAGTCATATCTCTTGAATTTATTTCTATCCTTTTACTCTTCTTAAATACACCACTTGATTGATGGGGGATTTTTAAAGTCAATATATATTTTAGAGTTTTAGTGGTTTTTTTTTAGGACCAACTCAACATAGAGCCGACAATTTTCGGCCCACCCGGATAGCCCGGCTCGATAAAATTGAGTTCGGGCTGATATTTATCGTCCCCGAACAATTATCAGATTGGGCCGATAAGGTCCGAACCCTTAACATGTCGGGCTAAGCCAAGTGCTATGAGGTCGGCCTGACATGATAGCCCGATAAATAATATAGGATCGGGTATTAACGAGTTACCGAACTATTGGGTTGAATTTGGCCCGACAAGCAAGTTCATCTTCTTCTTTTTTCATTTTTTCATTTTTGGTGTTATTAGGCTAAATGGGTCAGGTCGTGCTGTGTTAGGCCGGGCATGAATTTTTTCGGATCGGGTCCGATCTGATAACTTAGACCTGACACAATTTGCTAGGTCTAATTCAACATATATATAATAAAATTTATTTAATATGATACATCCGTCACATAACTAGATGCTCGGTTAAGATTTGTTCAACTAGTAAAATTGTTTAAAATTAAATTTTAAAAATAAATTTGAATATTATCTTTAATTATAATTAAAAGATAAAATATTATTATTTATCTTATTATGAGAAAACAAAAACGTAAGAAAACAAAAATCTTAGATATTTATAAAATGATAATAGTTTAAGTGTGTTATTTAAATTTCATTTTGATTTTTCACTAAAACTTTTAAAAAATGTTATAATTATATGAAATTATGAATAACATGTTATAATAATGAAAAACGAAAAAAATATTTATAGTTGCTATTATATGTTTAAAAATAATATTGCATAATAAATTTGTTATCTTCATGAGCCAATTTTGATAATGTACTCTAAATACCCTCGTATGCAAAAATAAATAAAGATATTTAGTGTTGCATTTTATGAAATTACATATTGAACACACTTACGTTGACATACAATTATCCACCCCTTCTAGTGATCTTGCATCTTCTCCCTCCCTATCGTCCTTGTTATCTGACCAATCATAGTTGAAACAAACATCAAAATATTTCTTAAACATTTTTATCTCTTCTTCTTTTTTCATTCATTCATTCCTAAATTTTAGCATCCACGAATTTCTAATATTACGCTAACAAAGGATAAAATGAATGTTAAAGGTCCTTAAGATACAAGTGGAGGCGAAGAGAAGAGATGAGTGTTAAGTGTATTTGTGTGTCAATGTCGATGGTGATAGTGCTCTCAGAAGGCGCCTCAAATTCGTGTACCGAGAAAATTATTAGTACACCAAAATGGGTTGGTGTCCTATCCAGAACATGACCCAATGTTCAGTCTCTCATTTTTTTTTGCAAAACAAACAAGGGCATGATCCGAAATTTAGTTAAGTTTTTTTTTTTTTCAAAACAAACGGGCCCTAAGAAAGGAGACAAAAAAATATTGATATTTTTTATAACAAAGAAAAATATTGGAATATGAGATATGAATTGACAAATGGATCCGCTGCATAGCTCAATTTCCAAAACATGGCCCAAAGAATTGCCCTAAAAATAGGAAGGGCGTCCACTTGCACGGCCCAAGTAATCCATCAGCAAGCGCACCACACCGCTTTTCTCCTAACTCTCACCGGTGCCGCACCAAACCACAACCCTTCCCTTTAGCCACGTGCCGTCCCTAGACTCTCGCTCTATTTTCTTGGCCCCACCCATATGAAACCATATATTGAATATGGAAAATGATTTAATAGATTCTGTGAATTATTATTGCATTTCTCACTAACCTAAAAATAAATAAATAACTTAAATAAATGCATTTCCAATTCTGGCAGCAGGTTCGCCGTATAAAGACTAGAAGGGGGAAAGGAAAGAACGAGGAAGAAGAAACTTGCGGGAGGGAAGGGATAACGACGACGCAGACGACGGAGAACGCTACCCTGTTCCCCTACTCATCCGCTTTCCCTTTCTAATTTCTCCTCATCTCATCTCTCCTCAAACCCTGATCTAATCGTCGCCTCGTGTTCTAACGATTCATCTCGGTTTCTGATCGAGGGCACAAAAAAGTCCATCTCGAATCTGTGTTTCATGATCCTTTACACGATATAAAATCGGTAAAAAAGGTATTCCTTATTTTCTAAATTAAACTTTTAATATGTACTTTACTAGTTTTTGATGCTAATATGTACTACTTTGTTGTGGTTATTTTTATTCCGAGCACTTAAAATTCTGCGATGATGGTGAGATCTTTGGTCTTTTTATTCCTTAATAGAATTTGTTTGCATCTCTTGCTGTGGATCTTATTAGTAGGTGATATATTTGTATGATCGGACTTGGAATAAGGAAAGTGGTGATCTCATTTGGAACTTTCTTAGATCGTTAATTGTCCTTGCGAATTTGTTTATTCCTTCCTTTCTTGCAGGATATTCCACTTTATTTTAGGCTGGGAAGTTGATTTATATCTGCTACTCTATGCAACTTTGGTCTCATTAAAAGAGATGAAGTTTCAGACCTTCAAAATTCAGCTCAGTTAGACCTCCCTAGTTTTGTCCTTGTTTCTTCCGAGCTTCACAGGTTAGGTGTTTGGGTAGGTTGTCAATTAATTTACAGGCGTTTCTGTGCTGTTGCCCCGCACAACTCGGAACATCACTAAGATCTTGGGTATTCATTCTAGTTAGATGACTTCTAATGGTAGTTCTCTAAGTTTTTCCGGACTGATGCTATCAAGGACCTGCATTTATGTGAACCTTCATTGTGGTTGTTGGAATAGTAATATTGTGGAATTGGAAAGGAACCAACTATCATCAAAGCTTTCCATGTAAACTTTGGGAATCCTTGGTGCTATTGCGTCTCTTGGGTGATTCATATGGGACGGAGAATATATATTTACAAGCCAGTGACTCATCAGCGAGAGTAATTTTAAGGGAATTATCTGTTTAGATACATTGAGGAAGCATATACAGCTCATCCATTTTTTCTTTCCTTGGGAACTAAACCAGTAAGCTTTTCTTGTATGTTGTAATTTTCAGATGGAAGCAGCTGCCAAACAGTTTGCCAATGAGACTCTTGCCAATATTCTCATCCAGTCATGCTTTTTTCACATTATCACAAGTGATAGAAGAATATAACCTGACTGTGATGAGGCTATCACTTCTGAATTAGTGTGAAATTTCTTTACTTTTTCCTTCTCTATCTCATTGCTATCTTCCGGTGACTCTTTGCGCCTGCTTCAAGTAATATAAGTCTCTTCATCCATTTTGTTAAGTTTTCCTGATTTATTATGCTTCCACAGTACTTCATATTAGGTACACTGACATGAAACAATTTTCATTTCTGACTTCTCTTTTTTGTTAAATCTTGTTAACACTCTCACCACATTTCTCAACCATCAAATTATCTGCAGATCATGCAATTCACTGATTTGACCACAGCTCTTTTACATAAATTTTTGTAGGTGAGATGTGAAAGCTATTATGTGATATAGGACTATGACCGTTTGGTGCACAGCCACTCTCATGCAGAGTATTGTTTATGAATTTTAGTATCTTTGTTTTCCAGTCTCAAACACATCCATTTTTAATCATTTTACATGTTTCAACATCCAGGAATCAACGCTTTGTTTTTCATCATAGCATATCAGTGATAGAAAAAAGAAATCGATCAGTTCTCCATTTCATTTTCTCGACTCTTCTTTTTGAATTGCCAATATCTGTTATGGTTAAGTTCATTAATATTCTTAACCATAATTTAACTGTCTTGTGATCATGGTCCTAAGTTCTGCCTTATTGTAAATTATTTTAATGACTCTCTACTTTTGGATTATACAAGGTCCCGCTCAAGCTTGTCCATGAGAGTTGATATGATAACCTTTTTCCTAATGAGTAGCAATTTTGTAGGATACCTTAGGTTCACTTAACAAGAAACCAAAATCATGCCTCAGATGCAAGATTCTTTTAGGACTAGCAATTTTTACAGGTGTTAGTGGAGAGTGGATCCTTTTCTTATTTTCTCCTTCCCCGCCAGCCTCTTCTGGGAGATTGGGCTGGTTTCCTCAAACTCTCAATATCATTATTACCCCAAAACCACCTAAACTAGTCATTATCCCTTTTAAATTCTTTTGTTTTAAAAGTATAAATTTTCTTATCTCGTGTTCCAGGTTTGTCACCCCTTTTTATCTAACTTAATCTCATGTTATGTGTTCTCTTGATGATATGGTTCATATTAATGGTTGCAATGGCTTAGGTATAGTTTGGCAAATTGATTGAACCAGGTTGGGCAGATCTTTCCACTATAATTATTGATCTTTTACTATATTTAGTTTTATAATGCTATGTACTAACTTATAGGAAATATATGATTACTTCTTGGAAGGTAGGTGGTCTAGATATGGTTGAGAAATGTCAACACTCAACACTTGAGCACAAGTTCTTTCACTCAACACTTGGTATATGTTAAGGTCTTCTAAAGTTTGGCAGATGTGTTTTCTACACTTCACAGCCTTTGCAGATAAGTTGATGCTAACTAATATGTAAATTTGCAATATGCTTCTTTGTTACTAACTGCTTCTCCAAAAAGTTCTCATCACTCAGTATATCAGGTAGTTGATGATCTTGGAATACTGAATGACTATTGTTTTGGACATGAATATGGAGACAGGTGAGGTGCAATAGATTGACCTGGCCACTGCTTCTCCTACCCAATGGCAGTGCATATCTAATCTCAGAGTACATCAGAATTTATGATGTTAATGTCTCTCCACTCTTTTTAATAGGTTGGGTTTTGGGGCAGTATGTAAAAGTCATTTATTATTTTTCTTTCCTGATTTGCATTGGTAGGCCAGTACTTCCAGTCTATCAAATCATAAATATTTCAGATGAATAGTTAGCTCAAAGAGTGATTTCTACTGCACTCTTTTATAGGTTAGTAGTTTAGGTTAGGCTACTTGGAAAATATTCTTGACAGTTTTCAACTGAATTATAAATGCTGTTGCAGGCACTTGTTGGCCTTAGTGGGTCATGGAGAAGAGGATTTCAATTATGAATTCTCATCAAAATTGTCAACTACGACCAGCTGAGATTTTGAGGCATTACAATGTCAGGCCTCATATGGAATTCAAGGCCATTGGAAGAAATATGAATCTACAGAAAGACAATGCTTCATGAAACAACGTGGTTTGGAGTCTCAGTTTTGTGTACAAAACAAGGCAATAAGTCAGGGTTTTGCTGTAGAACCCTTAGACATAACTTGTCTATTGTTGACCGTTAAACATTTGACATGAACTAAAAAGTACCAAATTGCATTGATGATACTGGTCATGGATCATTTCTTAGATCCTGTGATGGTGTTCCAATGAAGAAGGTGTTTGATGTCCATATTTTCTGGTTATCTTCGTAAGTCTTTTTGCTAAATCTGAAGCAGAAATATCAGTTCTATTTTCAATCCAAAAGACTTCTTTTTAATGACTCAGGCGTCAACTGTTTTATCATTCTATAGATTTGCTCTTGTTTAGCTTGGCTAGTTGGCTGGAGTCAATTTTTAGGGAAAGTATAAGAATATCAGATCCTTGTTAATTTTTCTTAGGATATCTTTTAGGTGAACCCTGAGAACTTTGGCTGGTGTTGATGCCCAAGCTTGCATGTTTCAGTAGGTGTCATGTGGTGTTCTGGCAAGTGATAGTTGTGGAGGTTCACATATAGTTGAGGGTATACGCATTCTTCTGCTCCATTGGATGTAAGAATCATCACACAAGATCTCTTTTCTTCACTTAATGGTCACTAACAGGGCTGTGAAATGGCATAACAAGACCATGTGGAATTGGAGGGAGTGAAGATTTCCTTGATAAGTTGTTATCTGCTGGCATCTATCACCAACAGAAAGTGCAACAGCAGTTTGAACCATGATATTCTGTCATTGCCTTGTATTGTATGACTATCAGTTGATATTCATTCCACTAGGAAGGAATTTCTCATCATGTTAGCTCCATGATGTAAAAGGACTTGCTACACTGCTTTCAGTAATTATGGCTAGACTGCTTTTCTAAAGAAGGTAGTCTTGTTACCGATTATTATTAAATATCCCTTATTTTTGTAAAGATGAGGTATTGGACAATGTAATTAAAGTTTGTAATAGAAGTTTGCCGCTAGAAGTAAAGTATTTTAAAATTGTAATCTAGTTGGCAAAGAAGTCGTTAC
Source organism: Canna indica (assembly GCA_034359265.1). Taxonomy (NCBI): domain Eukaryota; kingdom Viridiplantae; phylum Streptophyta; class Magnoliopsida; order Zingiberales; family Cannaceae; genus Canna; species Canna indica. Next base: position 1,944,608 of record CP136898.1, on the reverse strand, counting down.
TCAGTTGAGAGGAGGCTATTTGCTGGAATTTGAGCAAAGCATTATATCATCCTCCCTACTGCTCGTTAATGAATCAGAAAGGAAAGAATATTAGGCATGAAATTTCAAGGTATTTAACAAGTCGCATGGTTTTTGCTACTTTGCTAGTCATGCAGAGAGAATGATCATAGTCTACATATAACTGTGGATTTAGAAAAGTGATACGGTTAGGCATGGCTTGCTTAACACTTCAGTTAACAGTAGTTACTCAGCTTGAAGTCTCTGAATTTATTTTTGTTGCTTTGATTGGATCAGAAGCACTTCGTATCTAAAACTTATATTTATGATATGGTGGATTTCACCTTTTTTCTGTACTGTGAAAGATCAGAGTACCCACCCTAGCATTCAGGAGCAACTGGTTATGCAAAAGTGAGATCAACCAATCCGGTGACTACTATTGTTTGGGGGGACAAGCTTTGTGACGAAAGAAACTGGTTTTGACAATTCAAATGTCATATGCGGACACATTCTAATGTTTCCAACAATCACAACAACATTTCACATTTTATATTATAACATTTAGATTGGACTGGCTATTATAGTTTGAATCCATAAAGTACTGTCGTCTTCAAGGTTCCTGAATTTGTAGTTACATTGGAATCACAATTATCAGGAGGTCTTTTATTTTCCTTGAGACATAGAGATATATGATTCTGTATTAAAAGGTGACAAAATAATCTATCTGTGTAAATCTTATTTTCAGAGGAGAAGAATGCTAATGTATGTTCTTTTACTTATACTCTTTCCATTTTACATCTTTTGGTTTTCTACAAGTTATGCTGTTGGAGATGTTGAAAATGCATTCTTTTGTTGAACATTAAACTCTAAAAGTATGAGGATGATTGCTTCATTCACATATTTATGCTTTATGAAAGACCAGTTTTTCTTATCTATCAATGACAGCATATTGGAATGTGCAATATAATCAAGTCATGCTTACTTCTTTTGATCTAAAGATTTCACTTCTTCCTTTGTCAAATGCTAAGAGAAAATTGATACAACCTGTGTTTTTATGCTGACTGATTAATGGAACAATATTCTTGTATTGTGGATTCTGTTTTCTCTGTAAAAGTTGCTAATCTCGTCTGAATTTGGAAGTTTGCTTATGGTTTATATTTGGCTTTGATATATCAAAGAGGATACGAATGAGTTACAAAACTCATTGTATTTTCACTAGCTTCTAATGCTTAATTCATGCTCATAGTAGTTCATATGGGTTCATGAATTGTGGCTTGGTACACTTGGTTTTTGAAACTTAAAAGGTGGTGGAACTAGTATATTATTGGTACAAATCCACTTAACATGTAATATTACGTTTCCAAACTCATACTCCATTGAGGTAGTATATCTTTTTCCCTAAGGATGAATTTCGCAGTTATCAGAAATGATTTTTTTTACTTATTTGTAGATAACTGGATTCTAAACATGGTTGATGAAAAATTATAGTTGCATCTTTTCATATAATATTTCTATCATATATATTTCCAACTCAACAGGATAATGTCCTATGATAGTTAGAAACCAGCAATCTGGAATTGCTTGAGGAGGCAAGAGAAATTCAACCTTTTTATACTATTCAAATATTCTCAGGCTCATAAATTCATGGGTAGTTCAAGTTTGACTGCAATCTCATATTTGTGGAAGGTGAATACAGTCACTTAATTGAAATTAGTATATGATTATTTTAAGGAACACTCTTCAAGAATGATTAAATTTAATTACATTCAACATTCTGGAATGACAAATTACGTATTAGAGCAACGAATACATGAAGAGTAGCATTCCAGAACACTTTCTGTTCTGTCTTGTATTTGATCAAATACATGCATTTATACCTATTTTCTTTTGTTTTTTTTCAAAATGTAGCGATATTGAGTGGCATGCAGAGATTACATATATCTGGCTTTATGCATTACATGTTTTCACTTTTCACTTTACTTTTGAAGCATTTTTTGTTTGTTGCTGATGGTTGTGTCAAATAAAATTATTGTTTATTATCATTTGGCAGGATATTTTGTTAGGAAACTATCGTAAGGCCTAAGTTTGTTTACTGTCCTAGGTATAATTACATTTAGATATTTTGGTAGAGAATTTCTAAGATATTTGATATATCTGTTACTTGGAACTAAACTTCAACCGATGTTTGTTGGAACTGAGTTCAATAAAATATACCTATTGTGGAATTAAAATGTATGAAAGATCATGGTATTCATTATGAAAGATGCTTCTACTTGTTGACTCAAATCTAGAAAGAAAACAAGACAAAGTAGAACGCATTGGACCATATAAAAAGATAGGTGAAGAGAAGATGGGTAACATGAAATCTGCTACTGGAATTTGATGGAACTACCAAAATTGGTCGAGAATGGAGGTTGTGTTTGATAATTGCATCATGAACATGCAATTACAAGGATAGTTGCAGAAATAATAGTTTTATCACGGAGGGATTATCTTTGGTTCTTTCTTCTTGTTGACATAGTATTTCAATAGTTATAAATAGGGATGACAATTTTACCAACATTTCGCCTGATAAGAAGCATATATGCACCATGCGGATTAGTTTTTTTTCTCAAATAAATGGATATGAATTTGAAAAATCAATATCCACATGGATGCGGTGCAGATACAATTTTTGAAAGTGTATCCGCACCATATCGGATCTGCATTTGCATTTGCCTCTGTCTTTATCCGTATAGTTATAAATAATTACTCAATTCCCACCAATAAGTAACAACTTGTACGCATATGTACAATATAGTAATTTCATTAAAACCTCATATACTTCTGGTACACTAACCAAATTACCAATTTATGTGATTTAGTGTTTTATTCTTTTTTATGTTTTTATATTACATATAGTGTATTTAGGACAGGCACACAGATGGATGATAGATATCCACATATACAAGTGTGTATATGGATCCATATATTCAAATCCGCCACACATGCAGTGGGGATATGGATGTGAGGATGTGGATGCGGTGCGGATATGATTTATACACTATTTGCACTATATCCGAACCGTTGTCGTCCCTAGTTGTAAATTTTAATGATTAGTCATGAACTGGATTCTTTATGGCTTCTTATGGAGCTTTAGGTCATTTCAGCCTACAAGGGGGAGCACAAGTGATTGCTCTGCAGCAAGTATGCAAAAATTCTCTAGGACCACCGGATTATGTACAGTTAATTGAATGGAAAGGTTGATCGAGTGTTGATTTGATTATGTAGCTTTTGCTCCTACAATATTTTTATTAGGCTTGGTGTAAGTTGCAAGTAAAAAGGGGATACATTGATTCTTTCAGAATTTATACTTTATAGGTTTTCTTTTTGAAGTCAATTTAAGAGTTATCATCTGGATGCAAAGTAATAGTCATAATATGAAGGTATGCAGTTATACAACACATTTCATATTTTTGTTTCATTGCAACACTGCAAACACTCTCCTTTTCTGCTCTCTCTCTTCTTTCTGTCTTCTGCTTGTTCCTGGTTCTTTCTCTCTTCTCCATCCTCTTTAATGCATTTCAATCTCTCTCTATACATATATAAATGATATTATTAATTTATATTAAATGTTATATCCTTATCTAGTCATGTCATAGTCCACCAATGCAGCCTTCCATCTTTGTGGTACTGGAGAGTGCTTTATTCGTCCCTTGAAAAGAGATCAGCATGATTTCTTCTTGGTCTTGCCTAGTCGCATACTTGGATATTTAGAAGGTTCTTGTATGCTAGGAATTTTTAACACATTTGTTCCTTGGTATTTTCTGCTCTTAAATTTGGGATTGCTAGAATGTTCTTAAATAGATGATAGTCAGAAAGAAACTACCTAGATATTTATATTGATATATTTAAGTTGTAAGTCCTCTCTTTCTCTCTAATGTGCTCTTCTTCATGTTAAAACATTATCTGATTCTACATATGTCTTGATGCAAACAGCTTATATGGAGCATAGGCAATCAAACAATCAAATTCAGATGTCTGAAATGGATCGTGCAAGAATTTGGAATAATCAACATGATCATCGGTCGAATTTGGGTGATTATATTATTTCTAGCTTCATTATTTCTTGTGCTATTTTCAATCTTTGCAAAAGATGAAAAGGGCTAATTAATTGATTTTGCTTCCAGGAAGTGGCTCATCTATGTTTCCAACTGACAGTATAGCATCGAATGGAGCAAACCCTGTGGCTTATTTTAATCCTAATTTGAGATCAAATGACCTTCAGACGACAAACTATAGTTCTGAATTTCCAAGATATGTAGCAGCTAATACAGGAGCATCACATGATTGTTATATGCATCTTCCTTCTGGTGGGAGCACTAGTCAACTTCCACCACATCCTGTGCAACATGGTTTTTCCTATAATCAACATGCTATGAGGGATGCAAGGAGTAATGTCAATTCATTAGTGGACTATGAGCGAGCAACTTATAAGAGAAAAAGTCCAGCAAACTTCATGCTACCTGACAGAGAAAGTAGAACCAGCTTTCATAGTGCTGGAAGCTCCTCCAACCCTATCCCTTCAACTGAAATTTTAGAGGCAAAACCTGTTTTAGATTCTCATTGCTGGACTGGAGATCCCATTAGTTTTGTCCATGGTTACAGGGGTGATAATGCATCAAGTTCTGGGGAGGGATCTCAGAGAAATGTTAGAAGTCGGCATGCCAATGCCATTCATCTGGATAACATCTCATCTGGAATAAGTTCAAGTAGCAACTTCCCTTATCATTTTCATTCAATTGCAATTGCTGGAGGTGCTGAGATGGGAGGGCAGTGGAGCCATACCCCTGTATCGGTGCATCCTAGTGCAAGGGCGTCTTCTTCAGGTTGATTTAATTTTTAGTTATTTATGAGCTATGTATTCTCTTTATTGTGTGAAAGTCTTAATGCTAATTTATGTTCCAATTGGTTCATAAATTTGCAGCTATAGGTTCCTTCAATCACGAGTTAAACCAGCCTTATGTAACAAGTCATGCCTCCAGTAGTAACATGGAGATTGATGGAGGTTATAGCCTCCCTTTGCCAATTCATAGTGGTCCTTCCCCACGAGGTCAGGTGATAAGTCCAAGTAGCTATGGTCAAAGAACAGCTTACAGGGCCAATCCAAGCTACCCATCTTCGTCGGTAACTTTTGAGGATGTCAGGCCTCCAAGGATGGAATATGCTGCACCCTCAAGGTATTCAACACCACCATCTATAGTTCGACAGAGCCATGAGAGAAATGGGAGAACGAGGAATCGGTATAATAGATTCCATTCATTCTCAGACGAGGATACTGCCCGTTTTAGACAAATAGCCGAGGTGAGACTTGTTATATTCATTCCATTCCAGTAATATGACTCTTTGCCTAAGAAATTGACCTGTAATGCATTATTTCTGCAGAGTGTAGCCATGATGGATCACTCAACCTTCTATGATTCCGCACATTTCATTGATCAGCACCATGATATGAGACTAGACATAGACAACATGAGCTATGAGGTAATGAAGTGTTAGTATTTCCTTCTTGTCTTCTGCTGCTATTGGTCATTTGTTGTATCTAATTTGTTTGAGATGATGCAGGAACTGCTTGCTTTGGAAGAGAGAATAGGCGATGTCAGCACTGGTTTATCTGAAGATGCTACCATAAGATGCTTGACAGAAATAATATACTGCTTTTCTCATGATGACTGCGAGGAAGATAGCTGCCCGATATGCCTGGTAAGCTTTATCTTGTCAACAACCACATATTTTTGTGTTTCTTTTTTCTTTCGGAAAAGCGTTGTTAATTATTAGCATAAAATCTGAAACGAGGACTCTCTTACATCGTTGCTAGTATGATTGAAAGACCAGCAGCTTTAGTATCATATTATTAATCTCCCTGCTTACAACCTAGATTTATGTTTTAAATGATGTATTTTTGTATTGAATAAGGTTCTAATACGCGAGTTTGCTATGTAACAACAGGAAGCATATAAAGATAGAGACTGCCTTGGAAGGTTGAACTGCAAACATATATTCCACTCCAGCTGTGTAAAGAAATGGTTACTGATTAAGAACATCTGCCCAATCTGCAAATCCTCTGCCTTGGAGGACAAATAGACTGCTACTTAAGAAAGGCCTCTTGTCATTTTAATAACTTGTAAATATACTTTGATGGAACATTATGCATGCAGCTTCAGATGAAGCATTCATTGTGTAATTATATTATTCTGGTGCCAGGATTAAATGTTTTCTTCAAAAAAATGCTGTGAAGAGGAATTCATTATAGTCAGTTTCCTGGCGATTTAACACTGTATATACCAGTTTGGGATTTGGATTTGGAAATTTAATTGTTTAATTAGAATTATAATCCAGAATGCATCTCCGTCTGCGGAGTTAATGGTTAATGGCAGGAGTTGGAAACTGTTTATAGGTGATCTTCCATCCATAAGTCGAACAATTATTGTTTTGCCGAGGGCATTGAAGTCTAGGTTATATTTTAGATTGTTACATTCCTGAAGCTTTGCTTAATACTAATACTCTAATACTCTACTAATGATTTTTCCCCAATATTGATTAGTGCGCCGCGACTTTCCAGAATTGGTTTTTGTAAAGATATGTTCTTGTTTTTTGGAAGAAAAAAAAATGATCTCATAAAATATGGTCTGTATCTCGAGTGCATGTGAAGACTAGTATTGCTTAGCAAATTAGTATTACATATTTATATCGCAGTTTATGGATTAGCAAATTAGTCATTATTCTTTATAAGTTGAAGATAGTTTGCAGCCATTTGCTGCACGCTCATTTGCAGGAATACAAAAGACCAAATGATAACGTGCCATTAGTCCAGTTGCTCAGTTGCCGGCTGAATAAAAATAATCGTTTAGTTGTCTCCTCTTGGTCTAGTATTGTAATCTAAGAAGAATTAAATTACTGTCATCAAAATTCAATATTGTTGAAATCATCACAAACTGTGATGTTGATTTTGGCTCGTATATTATAGAATTTCATTTGTTTAAACATTAAAAGGAGCATGAGTCATATACTCATATTTGGCATTGATGAGTGACAACGACATTTTTCTTCTTGGAAATATTTTTAAACCTTTATTTTTTTTCCAATTTTTTTGAATTTATATTATTAATTGGATAATGTTAATTTTTATTTTTGAAATCTCAAGATCTTTCATTACTATACAATTTTTTAAATTAAACTTTAGTCAGGTCAGTTTCTATATATTTTCTAAAAAACTGACACTCAATACAAGATATCAAATTTCTCAAAATATAAAGTTGAAAAATAAAATGATAAAGCAAGAAAAAAAACCCTAATTTTCAACTAGGAGGAATACGAATAACTCACGTTGTCGGCAAATTAAATCACGCACAATCCTTCTGGTTCTGGGCACGCCAAGTGGAAAATGTTTTGTCGGTTCAAATAGCGCCATGTGACTTCAAGTGAGAATACGACACTTCTCCCATCTCAATCGGCGATCAAATGGTAGTGCTGAGCAAAGCATCAAAATTAATTTAATCAATTTACATATAAATTAAACTCGAAAAAAATCATCAGTTGACTCTTGTTTTTTATTTTCTATATTTTCTTCGAGTCCGTTGAATCGGTTAAATTAGATAAAGAAATTGAAAAATAAATCGAGAGAGAGAGAGAGACGTGTTGATGTATCACTATAATCAATTCCCCAAACATATAGAGAAGATTAAATGTTTCATGTTCCTTGAAATTTCATTCATCCCTAATCACATTGTAGAGTGGATGAGAATAATCTCGCTCTCATCTTTGCCTCGCAATTCTTTCCGCATCCTCTTTAGAAATCAAATCCATTTTCACTCAGTTTGAGATACGGCGATGGCGAGCTTCAAGTGCATGGGCTTCACGCGCAAGTTCGAGTCGAGGGCGGCCCAGCCGCCGACGGACGTGCGGGACGCATTCGCTGGGTACGCCGGCCGGGCCGCGCATATGAGTGCGGACCAGCTCCGGCGGTTCCTCGTCGAGGAGCAAGGTGAGTCGGCCGCCACCGTCGCTGATGCCGAGTGGATCGTCAAGGCCCTCCGTAGCCGCCACCGTTCCTCCGTGCCCGCCCACCCAGGCATCGGCTTCGACGACTTCTTCCACTATCTCTTTTCCGATGACCTCAACCCCTCCATCGGATCCCAGGTGGGTGCGCCCTCCCTCCAAAGGTCTCAAATATCTTGTGATCTAAGATGATAGCACTACCTTAGTTTGAGAAACTAGACACCAAATATGGTTAAAAGACTTTGAGACTAATTAGGCAAAATATTTCTGATCCATCTGCAAAAGTGCATCTAATAATTCACATAACTTATTAACTTGAGCTTTCATGGTCTTAAATCTTAACTATAAGATCTTTCCAGTTGTTTCTTTGTGTGTAAGTGCTAGAATTTCAAGCTGTAGCGCTTGCAGCGAATAATTTGATATGCAAAGTGTTAGGAATCTTACTTTGGATAGTTTAACTGATTAAAGCAATCCTAGTTTCATGAAATTGTATGTACTAAGATGCAATGCTTAAATTTGCTTGCAACCTTCTAATTATCTGTGTTCCTGTTGTTTACTTCATTTATTTGTCTGCTACCTCTATTTAGCCGTTTGATATATGAAATAATGAACCCTCATAGAAATTAGCATAAGTTTGTTGGGGTTACCACATACTAGTTGAAATATCCTGATTTAGAATGACGATTCTACTTGTTGGTTCACCTTCTGATACTGAATCTATGCAATGTCCACTTGTTTAGAAAATGCTACTGGATTGTGATCAATTTACAACCAAACGAGAGGTAACTGCTAATAAGAGTCTCCTCCACCTAGTCCTTTAGGTTGTTATTTCTAGTGCTTCTGTCCATAAGTTGTTGTGATCTGGATAGTTTACAATTTTACATTGAGCTGGCAAATGATGAATCATGATTCATGACAAATTTCTAGTTGTATGAAGTCAACAACAATACCAGTACATGATGGTCATAATCAAAAAATATGCCAGTTATAATTCAAAAATAAGTTGTACATGATTCTTATTTTTAATACTAAAAGATTCTAGGTGGTGGTTTGGCTAATGGACCTTCCCAATCTGATCAGAGATGCAAAGTCTTAACGCACCATGTTGTCAATGTACACAGATTTACCCCCACAACCCGTGAAAATATTCTTGTGCTTGAACCGTTGACATCCAAGTTTCTGAGGAACAATTATGCTGTAGCTCCTGAGTTCACCATATAGGTTGTAAATAGTGAACTATCAATTAATTTTGCCAATAATCAAAATTTCAAGTTTACTTCTTGCTTTTTTTGGTGTCAATCTTTTTGTTAACTTCTTTGCTACAGTGCTACTTAAAACAACTGATTTAGTATTTCTGTCATAAGCTATCAGATTACTCATTATTTTATTTTGCATGTAAAATCATTATTGAGGTTCCTATTTGTCTCATATGCATTACTTGACAACACATTTTCTCTTCCAGGTTCACCAAGATATGAATTGCCCATTGTCCCATTACTATATATACACAAGCCATAACTCTTACTTGACTGGAAACCAACTCAGCAGTGATTGCAGCGATGTTCCAATTATAAATGCATTACGGAGAGGAGTAAGAGTAATTGAGTTGGACATGTGGCCAAATTCTACAAAAGATAATGTTGACATTCTTCATGGAAGGTAAATCTTGAATTCTTGAAATACATGAAAACAACATTTTACAGTAAGATGACTGCAACCAGGTGCAATTTTTCTAAGTTTGAAAAAAAAAAAGTGACATGAATGAAACAGTGGATGTAAAAGAAATTTTAGACAAAAGCTTACAGATTTCTATTAAGTTGATGATTTTTCCAAATGTAAATATTAAATGAAAATACATAGTTCTAATTTATTTTACTACTTATTTATTTCGCACAGGACACTGACTTCTCCAGTGGAAATGATCAAATGTTTGAGATCCATTAAGGAGTTTGCTTTCCATTCCTCTCCATATCCTGTGGTCATAACCTTAGAGGATCACCTTACTCCAGATCTCCAAGCTAAAGTTGCTGAGGTGAATGTTAATAAGTGCTAATATGAGAAATGTTGGATCTCCATATTTAATGTCAGTTTTTTTCCATCTTTAGATGGTCATTCAAACATTTGGAGACATACTATACTACCCTGAGTCGGATTCCCTTGATGAATTGCACTCTCCAGAAGCTCTAAAGAACAGAGTTATTATTTCGACCAAACCACCAAAGGAGTACCTTGAATCAAAGAAAGGTGGCAAGGGTTCCAATGATGAAGCATGTAAAACTGACGTTGCAGATCTAAAAGCACTAAGTATCTCTGATGATAAGGTGCAACACTGTTTTCCTTACATTTTTCTCGTATATTTAAGATCAGATTTTGATCTACAATTATAAATTTGACCTAAATAAATCATCTCTCTTATGATAAGGTGAAACAGTACCTTGCTAACATTTTTCTCCTATCTTTAAGATTAGACTTTGATCTCATTATATATTTGGCCTAAATAAATCAACATGTAGCAGGACAAACATGAGCAGAATGCTGATGACCAGGATGAGGAAGAATCTGATGATGATGATGTTGACGATGATGGGGTTCGGCGGAATGCAGCACCTGAGTACAGGCATATTATTACTATACATGCAGGGAAACCTAAAGGTAGTTTGAGACAGGCATTAAAGGTTGATCCTTGTAAAGTAAGGAGACTCAGTTTGAGTGAAGAACAACTAGAGAAGGCAGCAGAATCTCATGGACCTGATTTAGTAAGGTAATTACATATATTGAAAAATATCAATTTTAGGCCTTCATTTATCTGATTTGTCGCCTCTAGAATAGAGAGAGTAAAATAAAAACTTATTTCCTGATTCCATTGGAGGCAACTAAAAGTAGCATGTCCTACCTGAACATCATCTTCTATTTCTAAACAAACATGTGAGTTACTTTCATGGAAAACAATCTTCCACTATAGATACATGAACAACTTGCTTGCTTATCATTTTCGTTCTGCATTTCATGCCTAATTGTTCATGTTTATCTTCTTCGATTTTGTTGTAGGTTCACTCAGAAGAATATTCTAAGAGTATATCCAAAGGGTACACGATTCAACTCGTCTAACTACAACCCCTTGCTTGGATGGATTCACGGCGCACAGATGGTTGCATTTAATATGCAGGTTTGTCTTACTTTGCAAGTTAATATTTGTTTTTATATATGATACGTCTTGTGTCCTTAATTGTCATTCGTCTTTGAGCTATTGTCACCAATATTCCCTCTACATCTTATTAATGTTAGAATAAAGACATTCGAACATAAAATAATATGGCATGATGAAAATTGTCGATTATAAGGAAAACAATACATCTGATAAGCAGTTCGGGATTTCATACTGAAGCCTCGGACATTTATCTACAACAGACATTGCATGAGCATAGTAAGACTTTCTATAATTTAGTAGAAAGTAGAAACAGAATTCTAAGCTATCAAAATATTGCCATCAAGGAAAAAAGTTGCTATACTTGAACCTGATCTATGAAGCCATCATCATTACTTAACTTGTACTGATCTACTGAAACTGTAATAATCTTGCACTGATATGTTGATCTAAAGAGTTAATGTTGAGATTAGAGTTCTGTTCTGTCTATTACAATTTGACCCAGGGTTCAACTTATTTGGTGCTTTAAAATCAGTTAACACATATACTGCTATTTGATAGTCCATCTTGTCGAATCTTTTTATGCAACTAAGACATATGGATTACATTCATCAATGCAGATTTGTTTTCGGTTCTTCCATGTTTAAACCCAAAATGAATGTGTTTATTAATCTATGCATGTATTTTCTTAGTCAAAAAGGAAAAGATGTGCCTGATTAGAAGGATATAAGAAATCCTCTTATCAACGAACCTGGTCCTTGGAGGTTATTAAAAAGGTGATCTAGAAATTCTAAATAAAAATAACTTTGCTAATACAGTTTGAGGGATTGGACCAAATTTAAAGGTTATGAATTTGTGATTATGTTTCTCCTATATTGTGATGCTTTTATTGCAATACTTTTGGTTTTCATATACGACTTTGTTGTTGGGTATTTGTCATGCTTCGAATTGATGCATTCATTTTACTGAAGCTTATGTAGGCGTCTCTGACTACATGCTTGTTTCTTGTGCATTTCAAGTAATGCCATTCAATCCCATAAAATGCACTGTATAGTTCAAAGACATGCCCCATGCACTTAGAGGTCATCTAGATCTTTTTCTTGCCATTGCACTCAATTTAGGGAAGTTTTGGTAGTCAAAGTAGAAGTTGTGATCAAATCTCTTTTTATTATTTTGAATAGCTCTTTTATGTTCCTCGACTTCTCTCTTGCACCACTAAATTTCAAGTTCCTATCCAACGGAGACATGTTTTGGATTGCCCGTAGTCCATACCATCTTAAAATCATTTTATCTCATTTATTCTCTACTGATGCTACACATAATTGTTAAAAGTATTAATATTTTCCTCCTTTTTTCCAAGCCCACGCATCCATGTCTAACATCTTCATCCAAGCAATACATTTTTTTTAATGAAAACCTCATCCAAGCATTATATGTAGTGTTTCTTAATGCCTAAAATTTAGTTCTGTAAAATACTTGACCATAAAACCCCTTCTGAAACTTTATTTTTATATAAGTAAGACAAAATGATTGCACAAAGTCATAATTCCTCTTTTCAGTTTAACCCTTCGAACAAAGGGTATTTGTATTGTATAATTTGTCCTAGTTAATTTGTCTCTTGTGCTGGCAGGGGCATGGAAAATCACTTTGGTTGATGCAAGGGTTATTTAGGGCCAATGGTGGTTGTGGATATGTAAAAAAACCTGATTACATGATGAATATTGGCCCAAATGGCGAGGTTTTCAATCCTGAAGCAAGTTTACCTGTGAAGACAACCTTGAAGGTGAATCCTGCTTTCATAATTCTCTTGGTATCTGTTCACATTTTACCTACTTCTATGAGTTATAAATTTCACCTACTTTCTATGAATAATAATGCTAACAGGTTAAGATATACATGGGAGATGGTTGGAGCATGGACTTTGAACAAACACATTTTGATGCCTATTCTCCTCCAGATTTCTATGCAAAGGTAATTAAGGGTCACATTTTGGGTTAGTTGGGATTATGGGTTTTTGATTCGCATGAATCTGAATAAGGTAGGAATCACGAAAACTTACGTTGGGTTGAAATAAGGTGGATTTTCAGTTCCCATATAATAGGAAGTCACTTTTCAAATGGTGAACGGTGACATGGATATTAGAAATCCACTTTGGTTCAACTCCCATACAATAGGATGTCACTTCTCAAATGGTGAGCATTAACATGGGAATTAGAAATCCACCAAACGGTGGCTTTCTTGTGATCTTCACAAGTGAGATTTGACTGATACTACATTATTATATTTTATTATTATTGTTTTTATCATTCTTTATTTTTTCTACTATATTTTTCATATATTTGCTAATTAAATAGTTGATATTTAAAATTTTAAAGTCGACCCAAATTTTAATCCAACCAATGTTAAAATTTATTAATTCAACCTGATATAATTTTTTTAGAAAAGTAAAAGTAGAATTGTATCCATAAAATTAATTTCAAAACTATTAATACTAATTCAAAATATTGTTTGTTAAAGTATTTTTTTACGTGTACTTTTTCCTATAATTCTACTATTACTAACTAATAAGTACTTATGATATTAAGACTCATGTTACTTATAAATATTACTTTATAATTGAAAACTTCTCATATTACTTATAATTACTTTATAAGGGTATTTTTGATCTTTTCCAAATCAAAATTTAACATTTCCGTTCCTTCATGACACGCTTGTTTAACGTTCTTTGGCATTATCTTTTCAAGAATAGTGAACTTGGAAATCGTATACTTAGAAATTGTATACCTGGGAATATGATTCTGCATAGCAAGTGAGCCCTTTTTGAGTATCATTTCATTTCATGCGAACGTGCTTGTAGTTTTCATCTTTGACAAACTTTTTTATCATTCTCCAGATTAAGCTTGTTGGGGCACCTGCTGATACCCAGAAGAAAAAGACAAAGATAATAAAGGACGACTGGACACCCCTTTGGGATGAGGAGTTCAGTTTCCCCCTCACTCTTCCGGAACTGGCTTTGCTCAGAATTGAAGTCCGAGAGTACGACATGTCCGCTAAGGATGCCTTTGCTGGACAAACATGCCTTCCAATCTGGGAGCTCAAACAGGGAATCCGAACCGTGCCGCTCTATGACCGCAAGGGCAAAAGGTACAGGTCTGTAAGGCTGCTTATGCGTTTTCGGTTCGTGTAAATCTTTGTCTGCTACAGATGTGCTGTGGTGTTTCATGTCGTAAATTATGTATCTTTCATTTCATCTACTATGCTTCTATCCTGCTCTACCTTGCGTTGTATGGCTTGTAATGCTGATTTTATTTTATATAAACTTACTCAAAGTCATTCTTGTAGATAATTTTTAATCGAGGTATTTCCCATAATAGTCTACAAAGTATTTAAATTTAACCCATTTTAATTAAATTAGCTTTTAGATTTTGTTTCTTTTTCACTTAATTTTAATATTCACTATCCAATCCACTGTCCACTAAGGGTCTGTTTGGTATCATGTATAAACCTCCTGTATAGTATTAGAATAATATTATACAGTATTTGAAAATAATATTAACTAATACCTGCACTAAAAATAGTACGTCATAAGCTGTCATAAAGTGTATTAGTAATACTCTCAAAACTCTTCATTAGCCCGCACTAGAATTTTCAATATTTGTTATACTTATTTTACCTCCGGCCAAAAATTTTAAAAAAAATATTTAAAATATTTTAAAAAATAATTTTAATTTATGAAATATTTTTAATGATAAAATATATATTATATTATACTATATTAATTATATTATATTATATTATATTATATTATATTATATTATATTATATATTACATCATATTATACTATATTATATTATATTATATTATATTATATTATATTATATTATATTATATATTACATTATATTATACTTATATTATATTATATTATATTATTGTAATATATTACGTATAATATAATATTATAGTGTATATTATATTATATTATATTATATTATATAGATTAGTCAATACATACTAGTACTATGCAGGCTAATACATGTGTGCACCAAATACTGTATAATAATAATACAATACAAGCTAATACTATACATGTTAGTCAATACAAACTAGTATTATATAAGTTAGTATTATACGATGTACCAAATGAGTCCTAAATGCACAAGAGGTGGCAACTATTCCAGATGATAAAGGCAGGTGCCAAAATCTAATTTTAGGACTTTGCAGTATTCTATCTGGAAATCATTATTCAACACATCTAAAGACATACATGAATCAAGAGAAGAATTCATCTGTTTTAAAAAAATGTGACTTGAGCGGTTGAGCCTGTCACTCAGCTTATAATCACCGGCAATTACTAGAACTAATTATGACTATATACAATTAAAAGGAAATGCAAGCTAATCTATTGTAAGAAAAATAAAGTGTAGCCGATAATGAGCCATTAAAATCTACATATGAAATTGGTATTTGGTGCACAATATCCTACTTGATTCCAATAGCCATCTTCACATCGTAAGAGTTGATGTGCTTGCATCTATCTGCTCTGAAGATCTGTAAGTTCTTCACCGCACATCTCGTGCATCCATGAGGAAGGGATGCCATGCTTCTCAAACCACTCTGGCATCCTAAACCTTTTGTAGAGCAAAGGTCGCACATCTTTTGCCAGAGACAGGCGTTTAAGAAGAGGAAGAATAACCTCCATGAGCTGTAAAAGCGAATAAAGCATGTCAAATACAAGGATGAAAGGGAACCATAATTGTAATAATAGTATTTAGAAATTGAGATGCAGGTTTGCATCATCCTTGTTAATAGTCAATGCACTCATATTACCTGCTTGTCAAAATATTCTTCAGCATTAAATGGAACACATGGTATTCCATTTCGTGGCTGCAACAAGAAACTAAATGGATTGTTATCGACAATAACAATCCGGGAGAGGTCCTCAGATATGAGTGAAAGATCTTTGACATAGTTACTGTACTTCCTGTTTATTTGAGTGAAAAAAAAAGGAAACAATAAAATGCATCAGTACATAGATGGTGAAATGATACACCTAAAACTTATCGTTCGAAACAAATCCATAATAGAATATTGGTGTGGAACAAAAGATTACAAAAGCTTTTAAGATAATTCAGAATTGTCATTGAGGATTAATAGAAAAGAGCAATCCTCCATATATAAATGCCTAACAAAATCTTCTAATCTCAGGACCATTCATAATGGGTTCAAGAAATGGCATCTGAACTCGGGTGTTCCTTACATCAAATCTTCCAGTAAGACAATTTTTGGACACTCCAATATCTAAATGAAAAAAGAAGATGGTAATCTTCTAAAAAGATGGTACTGCCCGATATTTACTAGTAGAGGTACCGGGTGTACCGGATACTGAAAAATTAAAATTCCGGTACGTACTGCACATACAGTACGAATTTTAATACCTTGCTTGAGAGTAACATAAAACATAATATATAAATGAAACAGCAGAAGTTATGATTAGAATACCCTAAAAGAATAAACAAAAAGAAAAAGAATACCCTAAGTATATAATTAGAATGCTTTTTCATATGATTTATAGTTAGTAATTGCATTGTCCTAGAACCAGAAAATATGCGTGCATTTTTTCATACCCTAAGTCTTCCAAGATGACAACCCTAACTAACCATACCATATATGATATAAGCATATGAACGTTGCATTGAGCAAACAAATGATCATCACTTAAAAGCATGAAAAAAAACAGTGGAGATTTTAATTACAACTTACGTGTTGATTGTTGCAGGCCGATAGAGGCGATGAATAAATCTATTATCCGCATCAATTCTGTCAACAACTGGCCTGGCATAATCTAGAACAAATTCAAGAAAGCATGATTACTCATACAAGTAAATAAAATTGCTGAAAAATGGACTTAACACGACTTATATGAAACTCAACCTTCATGGGCAGCGGTATATAGAACAATGTAAGCAAATTCGCTAATCTGATACAAGAATTCTTGTAACCCAGGGCGTTCTAAAATGGTCAGATGAACCTTTTTCTGATTCTCTTCAACTTCCTTCATAAAACAATTTTAAGGCATTAAGTTCAGTAAGTCCATCAGTTCATAGGATGTATATAGTAGATAACAAGGATCAAATATATATGAAACAGCCAGTCACCTCATCCATTACTAGAAATTCCATATCAAAGCACTTCACACCGGCTTCAATGGCTTGGTCACGTAGAGTAGCAGGCAAACTAGGTGCAAGGCGTGCAGATACTAAAGTCTCATCCAGATCAAGCACTACCTGCACATTTTACCTAAATGAGAATAAAAATGACAAAAATGAAAACTTTAGAGGATATACTCACAGGACTACAAAAGCCTGTTAAAGGCTCAAGGTGCATTCAGTTGCCTAAGTTTATAAAGTCTAGTTTCATACTCTTTTTCAAAAAAAAGTCTAGTTTCATACTCAAGGCTAAGTGAGGACATCATGAAAGGGAGACAAGTGCTTTCATAATTTAATGATGAAGATCTTTCAATTAAAAATATAAAGCAAACTCAAAACTTTTCGTGTAACTTATTCATTTTATGCCTAATAAATCAAATTGAAGAACATTTGTCTACATATTCCTGGCCCAAAACATATAATTATTCTGTTTACCCTTGTAAATATGCAAATATCATGCATGCCCTGGTTGTCAATATTTACAAGGACCTAATTGGCGGTTCCACATTATTTTTACAAAATTTCACATAGTAGGTATGTTGGAATTAGGCATGTAAGATGTCAAACATTACTTGGGTTTAGAGCCTCATTTAACGAGAGTTATTAGATAATTTCCTCATATTGTACTTCTACTTTTCAGCTTTCACAAACTATTTCATTTTCACTACTTTCAAATTTTCCATATATCTACCTATTTTGTAACGTAAAACAAAATGGTGAATAGAAAAAAAACGGAAAGGGAATATGAAAATCGAAATAAGAATAAGTATGATATTCCTTAGTATATTACTTAATCATGAAATTTGGAATGGTATTTAATTCATTCCTTTTTTATATAATATGAAAGAAAGTTAAAATACAAAGAAATTTATTCCCTCTCATACCCAGTCTGATTTCATTCCAACTAATTTCTTATACCGAAACATCCAAAGGAATTAATTAGCATTCCTAATTCTCATTCACCCTCTTCCCCAATCCATGAACCCAATCAGGCAATGGCAGGATGATGAGGAACGATCACTCATAGCTAACGTTGGAGAAGTTAGATTTTTGAGCTTTGAAACCAAAGTTGAAGCAATGACAATAACAACAGTAATAAATACAAAGAGGTACCGTGAGCTTGTCCAGCGGATCCTCGAGCGCCCGCAGTGACGTGGCGGAGTATACGGGGAGGAGGGATCGACGGTCTCTGAAGAAGGGGACTCCGTACCAGGAAATTGTACCGAGATGCAGAACCCGGAACAAGGAGCGGAAGGAGAAGACGAGCCACCCTATCACCGCGGAGTAGGCGGCGTGGAGCTTTGCCACGAGGACAGCCATGGCCTCCGGCATTTCTAGGCGGCGGGAGGAGTACCGGAGACTGGGACGAATGGGGGGGGAGGATCCGCATACGCTGAAGCGGCGGAGGATACGATCTGAGAAAACAGATAAAAGAGACCAGCGAGCGAAACAGGAAAACAAGTTCTAACCATAACAAACGAGAAGTAGTAGGCGTAGAGCGATATTTATGCGGGCGAGATTTTTGTAGGGGGGATTTGGTTTCCGCTTTCCAGTTTCTATCGGATCGCTTCACGCGCGGTGAATTGCTTGCTCCGACATTTCAGCCTTTTGCTGCTGTTGGAATGTTGGATTAATTTCATTTTAACCCGAAAATTTTGAGGTTTACTAATATGGTCCTCATAATTTCACAAATATTAATTTGGACCCCGACTTTCCAATATCTTGTCAATTTAATGCTTTTGTCCCCAAATCGCAGATGATATTCACTATTCCATCGTTAATTATAAAATTTATTTAGTGAAGAACTTGGGAAGACTTTTTGCATTAATTAATATATCCATAAGTAGATTTATAGTCGGGCCACCAAAACCAACCATCCTCGTTGGGAGAAGCATGAATATGAATTCTAGTCACACCCGAACCCGACGATATCAAAATTCGAAAGGATTAAGAGTGATTTTTGCCATTGAACTATTGAATATAGGATAAAAATACATCTAAACTTTTTTTTGATTGATTTTTACCCTTAAACAAACGAAAACGATTAAAAAATATCCTCGCATTATTAGAAATGGATAAAAATACTCTTAAAATTTTTGATAGATTTTTTATCCTTAGACAAACGAAAATGATTAAAAAATATCAGTATTTTTACTCATGCCTAAATGTAGAAAAAAAATTCTTAGAAATGAATAAAAATATTAGTATTTGTCAACTATTTTTATTTGTCTAAGAGTAAAAAATTTATCAAAAACAAATTTAAATATATTTTTATTTATTTCTAATAGTTCGAGGATATTTTTTAACAGTTTTTATTTGTTTAAGAGTAAAAATCAATCAAAAATTAGTTTAGAAATATTTTTACCCCATTTTTAATATTTCGAGTGCAAAAATCATCATTAATCCAAATTCGAAGTATTATCTTTGACAAGGAATCTACAGTTTGATTCAAATCAAACCGTTCAACATTAATCGTATGTTTATTTTATTAAATAGAATATGATATGATTTGATAAAAAATAAGAGATGATTTGATATAAATTTTTTAAATTCAGTGTATATTAATTTTATATTTTTTTATTTTAATTTTCTTCTAATCTATGCACTAAATAAATATTAATATCTCTCTTATCTTATCTTTCTTAAAATATAAGAAGCAAATATGCTCTAAGAAGTACAATTATACCCGAAGCTGAGAGTTGCGGCACCAATAGTGGAAATGAAGGACATTAAAATATCACGGCATACCTCTTTCTTCAGCTATGATAAACAAACACTACAAATGGGAAGCTCAGATGCCACTTACCATCTAGATGCTGGGCAGTCATCTAGGTGGTGACTTAGTAGCCAGTAGCCGTAGATGTCTAGTTGTTGGAACAAAGAAGAATGGAAGAGCTACAGCAACAACTGCAACAAGCAGAAACAAAAGTCAATAGGTACTGCTGATACTGGCGAAGGAGCATTACAATAGATCACTTCTGCGGTTCTGCCAACTCCAGAGCCAACAGCAACCGTTGACACCATAAAGAATTGAAGTAAAAATAAAAATGGACATCAGGAAACTAGCAAAATATATATATATATATAAGCTTCATGCACCTGCATGCATTCAGTCATCTGGTTTCTACATCAGAAAGATTGTATATCGCATTACGGCTTCATGAAAAAATCTGGGAAAGAATTTGAGACATCTGTAAATTATATTGCAGAAGGTACGTATATTGATGTGCTAAAATAACAGCAGTTTAGGAAAATATAGATGTGCCAATGTAAACTGTTGTGTCTGTTCGTTTACCCTCTGATCTAAGCTGTGAAAAGTTTTTATTTTTTTCTCTTCACAACAGCCTGAAGTTGATATCAGAATTCTTAAAGCATAGATATCACAATGACTAATTTGCCTACAAAAATATAGCTCTCAAACTAGAGACTAGCTCTTCCAAATCATATAAGATACTAACACAAAATTAATACAAGCAAAATATCAAAAAGTTTGGAGCTTCCGTTAACCAAAAACAAAGAACAGCTTCAAGTTGATATCAGAAATCACAGTAATATTATATAGGATTAGGCATTTTATACATCCACTATCATGTTAGTAAAGTTCTTCAGCCCAATAGGTCACTGTGGTTACTGAAGTTGAGAACAGAGATCATTAACATAGTATGCAAGTGAATTACAGTACAAAGAAGGTCGAAACTTGTGCAATCTACGCAAATTATAAAAAGCGAGTCAGTTTTATGCCTATTGCAATTCTAAGGATCCAAGTTTCTTATCTGGGTGATGATTCGAGATGCCTCATCAAGCTTGTTAGCTCTCTCATAGACACCTGCAGCCACAAGGTGCAATTCTTTCTTGTCAATGTTTGGGTCACACTTCAGCTCCTCAAGCAATGTCTCCACACTCTTGAAATCTCTTCGAGCACCCAAGAGGCTCAGCATCTGGAAGTGCACCCTGTCTGTGAAAACACAACCTTCTTCCTTCATCTCCTGATAAACAGCATTAGCCCTATCAAACTCCTGCAACTTTCCATAAGCATTTAAAACTGTGGCAATCATCTCTGAATCTGGAAAAAATCCCACTGCTCTCATCTTTTCAAAAACCTCAATTACATTGGCATGTTTGCGATTTCTCGAGAACAAGTCCATCATGCACCTAAAAACAGATATGTCCTTCACCGCCCCATTATTAGTTGCTTGCCTAAAAAGCCATGCAGCCTCCTCAACACGGCCGGCATTAGCAAGTATCTTAACAGCCGTCTCCTTGGGAATGTTCTCAGGGTGTTTAAGGTCATGGAGCAAACGCCTTGCATGCCCCACAAGTCCAGCCCTCTCGTACACCACAATAATCGTCTGGTATAGAACCGGATCAATCTCCACTCCTGAACTCCTCAACTTCTGAAACAGTTTGGCAGCTCGGTCTAGCTTCCCAGCCTTGCCCCAAATGGAGATAATGGTCGAGTACGTGATTGCGTTGGGTTCGATCCCCTTTTTCTGCATTTCTTGCACCAAGTTGCCAGCTTTCTCGTGCTCCAGTGTTTTCCCGTAGATTTTGATCATGGTGTTGTAGGTCACCACGTTCTGTTCGTTTTCCTTGCGTTGCATAAGGCGAAATAGGTGGATCGCCTCCCCAAACAGTTCTGCATCCCCATAAACCCTAAGCATTGTGTTGTACGTGACAATGCCAGGTTCTACCCCAATCCGCCGCATGCTCCAGAAGAGCCGGTCGGCCTCCTTGGCCATGTCGAGCTGGCCGTAGGCATCCAGCATGATATTGCAGGTGGTGAGGTCGGGGTGCACGCGGTGAGTCCGCATCTCGGAGAAGAGGGAGAGAGCCTGGAGGAAGCGACGGCGGCGAACAAGGGCGGCGAGCACGGTGGAGAAAGAGACGACATCGGGCGCTACTCCTGAGGCAGGCATCTCGGTGAGGAGGAGACTGCGGGCCTCGCGGAGAAGGCCGGCAAGACAGAGGGCATGGAGAGCGGCGTTAAAAGCCTTCAGGTCAGGGTTGAGGCCGGCAGCGCGGAGGCGGGAGAAGAGGGCGAGGGCCTTAGCGTGGTCGCCAAGGCGAAGGGCGAGAGAGATGAGGGTAGTAAAGAGGGGGAGGTCAGGGGCGACGCCGTCGGCGTCCATGAGGGGGAGCAGTGCGAGGGCGGCGTCAAGGCGGCCGGCACGGGCGAGGGCAGAGAGAAGGGTGGAGTAGGTGACGGGGTCAGGGGAGGGGCGGCGGAGGCGGCGCATCTCGTGGAGGAGGCCAAGGGCGAGGGGAAACTGGTTGGCGCGGAGGGCGTTGCGGAGGACGACGTTGTAGGCGAAGGCGGAGGGCGGATAACCTGCGGAGTCAACCATCCAATCGAGGAGGGCGAGGGAGCGGCGGTGGTCGGCCTCGCGGGAGAGAAGGGAGACCATGAAGCGGGGGGAGAGTTGGTGCTCGCCGGCGGGATCGCCAAGATAGGGCGACATGACGGCGTGGAGCTCCTCGGGCGTGGTGGTCTGGCTGAGCTGGTGGAGGAGCGCCGCCATGTCGACGCTGCGGTCGATGTAGTGAGGCCGTTGGTAGCGGCGGCGGGGATGGAGATCGGGATTGCGCCATACGTCTCTACCGGTGACGGCGCCTGCGGAGAAAGCAGCGAGACGAGGATAGGATGAGGGGAGGCGAGATCTTTTGGGCGGATGATGACGATGTTGACGATGGGAGAAAGGATGGTGATGAAGAGACACAGCTGCTGACGCTGCCATCGACGGTTCGCGGAGTGCGCATAATTGGTTTTATAGGAATCTTGTATAAATTGAATTGAGCAGTAATGCCACGATGGGTAGTTAGCTAAGGTAGAAATAGGTCGAAATAGATCGGCCTGTGAGCGGCCCATAAATAGACCATTATGGCCGGGCCTGACCCGACCCGACCTTCTATTTTAATCGGGTTGGGCGGCTTCTTCAGGGCACGTGGGCCATTGCCCGATTGTTTTATTTTTTTTATAAACCAATTAATAATTTGAATCTTGTTATATATTTCACGAATATTTCTCTCAGAAGATCAACGTCCAATCAAGGCAATTAAATACTTACCCTATAATTATTCATATTTTATTATTTAATATCAAAATTACATTTATTAATATCCATCAATTAACATCTGTATACGTTCCCTCAGATGATTTTAATTAATTAACCTTGAGAAACTCCACCTGGGATTTGCCACGTGGGCCTCTCGTCCTCACATACTTCCTATACTCGTTGAAGGTGATGGTTGGGTAGATCGCAGGACGCTGCGACGGTACAACGAGCTCCTCAGCAGGTCCAATGCTCACATCCCCGTCCGGGTTGTAGAAGAAGGCAAAGGACAGACGCCCCTCCTTGGAGTTCGCCGTCACCCGGTGCTCCACGCTCTTGTAGATTGCATTGCTTATCACCTGCATGCGCAGCAATTTTATTTATTATTATTATTTATGAATTAATAATTATTTAGAATTTTGATTACTTGTCGCCTTGTCGGCCGCAAAGCCGCATTCGAGTATCAATTCCAACTTTTGCAAGACGACAACGACGTGACGTCGAAGAAGACCCCATTTATCGATTCATGCAATGCATGCAGGCGAACGTAGGCATGCAACATGCATGCATCCACCAGATACCTAAAAGATTGCAGCTGGAAACGACACATCACCTGAGTCTGATCGGCGACGTTGACGACGAAGGCGCCGGGTTCAGGCCGGACGGCGATCCACTTGTCCCCCTTGCGAACTTGCAGCCCGTCGACGTGGTCGTCAGCCAGGAGGACGGTCAGCCCCCCCGGATCGGAGTGCGGCGACAGGCCGAGCGTGAGATCCGGCTGAGGACACCTGGGATAAAGATTCACCCGCATGCACGCACTGATGCGGTCGTCCCCGCCGTAGGCCCTGCTCAGGTGCCCCTCATCCAACCCCAATCCCGTCGACAGCAATCTCAGCAGCACTTCACAGAGCTTGAACAGCTCGTTCGCATACTCCTCTGTTATCTCCCTGATCATATACGTATAATATCAATGCATTATATATTATGCAGTATAAAATTGTGCACGCCAAGTGATCGATGAAATACCTCAGCGCGCTCGGTTGCGACGGCCAGTACTTGTCAGGGCTCTTGATCGAGTGCGGGAGGAGATTGAGGAAGAAGTAATCGGCCCAATCCAAAACGATATCCTTGTCGACGCCGAGGCGGCTGCCGAAGCCCTCGTAGGTCTTGGGGGAGTTGGCGTACTTGTTCTTCTCCTCCAGGGGAAGTTGGAAGAACTCCCTCCACGCTCTCCTCATGGCTTCGACCAGATCCGGCCTCACGCCGTGGTTGATCACCTGGAAGAAGCCCCACTCCTTGCACGCGTCAGATACCGCCTGCATGGTGGCTCTGCGATCGCCGCCATCGAGGAAGAGGCCACTCAGGTCGATGACCGGTATGTTAAGCTTGTCTTCCGGCTGCGTGGACTCGTCCAGGGAAGGGCGTTCGGAGGGCGGCTTCACGTAGTTATTGGGGATGGTGGCCATGCCGCTGTCGGACAAGGATTGGACGGAGATGACCGGCTCCGGCCACTGTTGGAGGAGGCTTGCCATGTTGAAGGTGGTGAGTGGTGCAATGGTGGAGTTCAATTGAAATGAGGTATATATTGGAGAGGGTGATATATATAAACAGGATGGTGTTAATTGACGTTGAAGCAGAAAACTAAGCATTGAATTTATACCGTGGGGCGTGGGCAAGGATTGTAACGGATGAGAATGCCCCGTGGGAGCAAGTTGCTGTTCTTGTCCCACCATTATCTTGTACTGTTCTGTTGACCTTATTTAAGGCATGTTTGGTATCTCTACAACTCTCCTGTATAATATTAAGAATGATATTAACTAAATATTAATTACATTAAAAATAATACCTTATAAGTTATCATAAGATTATTAATAATACATTCTTAAAATTCTTCGTTAGCCTACATTAAAAATTTTAATATTCTGAATACTCATTTTACCTCCGGTCAAAAATTTAAAAATATATTATAAAAATATTTTTTAATTTATGAAATATTTTTAATGATAAAATATATTATATAATTTTTTATATTATATTATTATAATATATTACCTATAATATAATATTATAGTGTATATTATAATATATTATATTATATTATATTATATTATATTATAATATATTATATTATATTATAATATATTATATTATATTATATTATATTATATTATAATATATTACATGTAATATAAAATCATTATACAGGTTAGTTAATATATATTAATACTATATAAATTAGTACATCTATGCATTAAATACTGTACAATAATAATACAATACAGATTAATACTATATAAATTAACTAATACAAATTAATACTATATGATATTATGATGTATCAAACAAGTCCTTGGTGTGCAGTTTCGAAAGCAAACTTACCAAAACCGGAAAAGAAACTGTAACAAAGACGCAGTTTTTGTTTTCATTAATGTTTTTTTTGTGGGGTTATAAATCAAAGTACGTAGACTGAATCGAATCTAAAATCCACAGAGCAGATGGTATCTGATGCATGCTTGGAAAGGTCGTCACCGCCGTCTAGGTTAAGGATAACATTTTTTTCTCCTTGTTCTATATTCCTTGGCATAAATCCATCAAATATTTTGGTGAAATGTACTGGGATTTTGATGCATGCATTATTGTCCTTTTTTTCATCCTACATTAAAATCTTTATGGGATCCAGATGGATGATGACGTGCATTCCAAATTCGACGCACCGCGCGTTGATGTTGGTGGATGGTCCACCACGTCCCACGTGTCTTGCCAGAAAAAGGCATAACAGAAAACGGATACGTATGGTAAAATTAAAATAAAAAATGTGGAAGTATATAAAGCTGACGTATTTTTTAAAATTTAAAATAGAGGTTTAATTTCCTTTCTTTTTATTGTTTCAGAAAAATAATTAATGCTCGAATGGATTCGATATGAGGTGCCGACATGAGGCAGGCAGATGTGACGTGATGTCCGATTAATGGTGGATGGGCATTAATTCATCGCTATCTATCTCGCCCGCCGTTTTTCGTGTGCATGCACGTTTACGACCATGTGACTATGTGAGTATGTGAGGAAATAATTAACCGAATAGGAATCCTTTCTTGTTCTTGTCTTCCATTTCGCTGTCTTTGTCTGAACACCGGTTTGCTTGTCCAAACACGTGCCAATTCCACGGCACGGGCCCGAATTGTGTGTTTAGGTTTCGGCATGTGGATGTGGGACACGCTTGCAACATGTGCCGACATAAAGTAGTTTATACATATCCGCCAGAAGCCTTGCCTAATGATTGGAATTTATATTGAGCAATTTCTCTAAACATGAATCGGGGAAATTCTTGAATTCATAATAATAAGATCATTCATATGGATCGATCACATGGAACATTCCTTATTGCACGGCGTAGTTTATACATATCCGCCAGAAGCCTTGCACTTTTATTTGAACCCCTTACAAAATTACAATTACAAATTACATCATTATGTTTACAATGGAACTCATATATATATATACACCCTCTTCCATCAAAAGCAGAAAGACTTAGCAGGACTTCTCCCGGAAACATGAGGGAAACCTACTTAATGCAACAGACACGCATGTTCTTTGTTGTATTCGCAACATTAATTGCATGTCTTCTAAAAAAATTGTTGTTTTATATCTAAATAATATCTAACTACACTCTTGAAGGAAAAGAACTGTTTCAAGGAAATCTTCCTGCCATTGTTGCCAAGATGATCACATATTCCATCAATCTTAATCCTTTAGCTATCCATCTTTGCACTCGTGTTAGCTGTTTAATTAAACAGTCAAAACTTTGTACATCCTGCAGCAAAATAACGTGTGTTACCTCCAAATTTAGGCTCAATGGTACCTTTGATATCAACTGATATATACTTTGGTAATATCCATGTTGAACATATTAATTGGGCATGCAAAATTAAGCCTGTCTCTGCTGTTGTTTCGAGCACGGTCAGCTTGGAGATCCGGTAAATTTGCACGCCGTGCATCTCCTTCACGATGTGATTTCTGCATGCAAAAACACAAAAGGAGTCATCTATTAGGCCTCCTTCCCTGATTTGAACTATTCTTGCCGCCTACACCAGATAGCACTTGCAAATGGGCGAGAGCACCCTGAGCGTGCATCTTCGTGTTGGCATTGCCATGCCTCATTGCTCCAACCAACGCCATCACAAGACCTTGATCGATTGTATAATCCTGAGCAATGGCCTCAACTTGGAAGAACCTTTCAACCATAAACGCTACTTTTTCTTGAAGTCTCCCAGGTCGAACCTCTTTGAATAGATGTATTGCAGCATCAAAAACTCCAAGCTGTTCCAGCTCTTCTTTTGCATTCCTAAGGTTTTGGACATCTAAAACGAGCGTGGAAAGTGCTTCCACGGCGGCAAATTGAGCATCCATGTTCTCATCATTCATAAGATCAACCAAGGGCTTGATTGCATTTCCTTTCAATAAGCAAAATGAGTTGTCCTTGTCGCACGGAACATTATGTAGTGGACATAAGATAGGAACCATTTGTGCTTTGCCGCATAATAAGATGAAGGGAGAACAAAGTCCCTCAGGTGGTTGAGGTTCTAAGAGTTCAGTGGCAACTGATACTCTTACAAACTCAGAGAGGTACTTCAGACCAAGAGCTGCTCGCTGCTTCACTCTGCTATGTGAATGCCCGCTCAACTGTTCTTGGAAGATGCTCATTAACTGATTTTCTTGGACTAGGGCAATTACTGTTCGGTCAAGGCTCCTTGCATAATGCAACAGAAGGCCAAGAAGCCCTTCCATCATTCTTCTGACTCTCCTGGAGTTCCTTCCAGACAAGCTGGATTGTTGCTCTCTGATATTACCAATTATCCAACTCAAAAGATCATATCCAAGGACTGTCTTCACTTCATCATCTGAAAGGGGAAGGTTTGCAAGTAGGCCTGCAATTTCACATCTCTCCTCAAGAGAACTGTGTGTGTCAAGCAATTTTACCCTTAAGGACATAATCTTTTCAGAAGCTCTAAGGTCTTCAACAAGAACTTGCCCCAGCTTTTCAGACAACCTATTTAGAAGTCGAAAAGCATACACTCTATGCTCAACCTCTGGATGCTCAAGATATTGTACTACATATTTAACACCATCGTTTCGCTCAATACAAGACGCTGTTGTATCTGTATCACCAGAAATATAAGAGTTACATAGTGGTATTTAGTAAATGCAAATGTTTGGAGAAATTTATGGATGAACCTACAAGCAATGCTATCAATTTAATAAAAATTGCAATATTTATACATTAGCAAGTTTTGAGTTCAAGATGTCAGACACAAGATGACGCCAATTTAATGCAGGAAAGATTTGACATTGATCTGAATGGATTAGGTATGGTAGAAGTCTTTGATTCATTGAAACATGATTAGTTTAAAAAAATGTCTTTGGAGTCTATGATTTGGCTATCAAATTTGTAAATGATATTAAACATATGTTTGTTATACAAATTTCATCAATAATTTATGTTAGTAGAATAGGAAGTCCAAGCAGAGTGAAAGTTGTTATTTTTATTTTTTAACAACTAACAATGTCCTTAAAATTTACTACAGCTTTTCTCACATTCATCTTTCTGTGACTTTCAATTTTAAGAGTCCGAGTCCAGGAGATCTTAAGAGGCTTAAAATAGTAATGGCAAGAAATTCAAGATTTACATCAATATGTTGTGAGTGGACTTAATTATGCAATCACTGATGCAACCCTCTCTCTCACCTCTAATATCATCCTTTTCTCTCTGCTATGCTTATTTCTTTGTTCCTTACTTTTTTTACCTGGACAGGTTAGCATTTAACCTCAGTTGCATAGCTTACCTGATGCTCGAGGAGAAGAAGCAATGCCACAAAGAATATGAAGAACAGCAGCTTGACATCTGCTAGAGGAATTAGACAGAACATCCAGTAGTTTACAAATAATAAATTCTGATTGTATCTGATGTCCTTCTTTGTCAGCAAATGCTAGTTCCCAGTGTCCAGACTTGGAGACAATATTTGCTACTGTTAATGCTGCCAATTCCTTGGTCTCAGATGAAATATCTTGACGTGTTGAGAAAAGAATATCCATGAGTGCTGGAAGTATGCCAAAATCAATTAATATAGCAGCATTGTCATCCAAGGTTGACAGATTATGCAAGGCATGCAAGCTAGACGTCTGCTGCACTTGATTGGATGAAAGCATATTGACCAATATCCGACCTCCTTGTCTAGCAATATTTTCTTTTCCATTGTTTGTTAGACTCATTTTTCCCACAATAGTAGCGATTTCCAGTTTAACATCCTCAGCACC
This sequence comes from Canna indica, assembly GCA_034359265.1. Classification (NCBI taxonomy): domain Eukaryota; kingdom Viridiplantae; phylum Streptophyta; class Magnoliopsida; order Zingiberales; family Cannaceae; genus Canna; species Canna indica. The sequence continues at coordinate 1,914,858 of CP136898.1, read as the reverse complement.
TATCATTTCATTTCAAAAAAATCAGCTAAAGAAAATGAACATTACTAGTAATTGTCACCATCTTTGCAATCAGAAAATTGTCACCTCTGCCATATCATTTCTATTACTAAAATGAGGTCAAAGGACATGTGTAATAGGTACAAAGTAAGTAGTTACTATCTTTTCTTTTTACAAAATAAATCTACAAACATATATTCTTATCTCTGGTTCTATTATCCTATCATTATGGTTTAATTATAAATTAAAACTAGTAAGCAGAACATTGCCATAGTGTTATCTTCAGTTCTGAAGAGCTACAGAATTTCATCATACTGGGTTTCAATGAAGAAGTCGAACTCACTAGGCTGCATCATTAGTCATACAAACCCAAAAAAAAAAAGTGAGAAATTTTTTAAAAAGTGACATCCCAGTTTAGTCTTCACATAATGAGTTCATAATTAAATGCAACCGGTTGACAAGGCTTAATACTGGAAACTTGAGTTTAAGAATTTTGGGTCAATGGTTCAGACTAATCAAGTCATTGGACTAGTTGAGCTATCATGAAGGTCTGTCAAAAGTAACTTGGCAGGACTCAAACTGATACGGTACTGAGTGAGATGCTATGCAGTAACAAAATGATACACCTCATTATGTTGATGGTATCCCTGAACTAGTTTGGCGATAACTACTGATGTTAACCATATTTCATCAGAAAAAAACTCATCTTGCACATGAAAATCAATGTAGGCATTCAATCAAAGACTGATAGGATACTAATTGAGGAGCTGAACAGCAATAAGGAAAAATGATACACCTCATCATACTGAAGGTATCCTCACTCATCTTGCACAGGAAACTCAATGTAGGCATTCCATCCAAATTACAGATTATGACGCAGACATTTTGCTGACTGATCTTGATATCCAGTTTAAGCTCCATTTTGTATGTCGACCAGGACAAATATAGGCATTGTAAAAGCATCACCCATGCTTAAAATACTCCAACATCTAAAATTTGCACTCATCATACTTCTTAGAAATTCCAAGATATTATTAGGCGTGGGCAATCTGGACAGAGAGGAACAGAAGGTTTAAGATTGAGTACAAGGAGGCTAGAGAGCTCACCCATTGGGTGAAGAACATATAAAATGCATTTGGTATAACAGCTAAATATGTTATTACGGTTAAAGCAGTGACCAGCCTAGATTCCTGCTGTCAGTACTGCTATACTTCCAGTTTCCAAATTTTAACAGCTGTCTGACCAGCCCTTTGCACTCCCTCATGATCTATCCTTGTTCCTTTGCTTTGGCTTTCTTTTTGTCTCTTTACGTTTTTATTCATTTATTTATTTTTTGAACTCTCATTTCCTTGTATGATATCATTTGCCTACTTATGAAATGAATGTGAGCTCTCTTATTTATTATTTTAAAGAAAACAATCTCCAGCATATAATACTCAAATACCTTCGGTATACCAAATGTAAATCAGTAAATGAATGTGGGTTTAAAGTCCACAAGAGCATTTAAAGCCTTTTACAGTTTTGGTGGGTACAAGAAGCATGTATTTAAGAGAACCTTCTAAATGGAGTATACATCCATACAATGATACAAATTTCGGTAAAATCTGAAAGTGGATAGTTGGTTACATACCATTGCACAGTCGAGTGATTAATGGTTGAAATCTCCCAGCCATGGCTAAATGCTGAACATTGTCCTCCACCTCTTCTAGATTCTTCAGTACTTCTTCAGCTAAATTGGATAATGTGGGATAATCTGGATTTCCAACCATACTTGCCAGAAGAACTAAAGCTCCTTTCTCCAGTGCTATTTTAGTGCAACAGTTTACATCACCAGAGAATTCAAGCAGTATCTTCAAAGCATACTCCTTTTCAATTTCTGACCACCCAGTGAGGCTACGTATCGCGACTCTAATTGTGCCTTGTTCAAGCATGATTATCTAGATAAGATACCATAATGTTAATCATTGGTATGTTCACTTGATGTAAGCAACTCATTTAACCAAGTATGATTATGAAGAGAATTAAGTGAAAGCGAACATTTATCTTGGACGCCATAAAAACATCAAATGGAATACGGTGTTAAAGGACAGGGATAGATAGCATGATCACCTTGCTTTCACTATCTTTTACAATGCTCTGTAGGGCCATTAGAGCCTTGCCCCTCAATTCCGACCCCATCCTACTTGACTGGTCATTGAGAAGCTTCACGACGAGGGCAACAATCCCTGCATTCCTCACTCTGTATCGGCACGAAGGGTGCTCCTCTGAGATCCTATAAACATTATCCAGTACCATCTCAATGCACTGCAAAGGGCATGAAGATGCTTCACCGAGATACTTCAATGCCGACTTAATCTGGACTTCTACATTCCGATTGACCCACTCTTCGATCGCCCCGGCGAGCCCAATGTTGGACCTCAGCTCCAGCGACTGCAGTACCTGCCCAGTCACGGGGCAGGTTGGGTCGCGCCCATCCTCCACGCAGCGATCGAACCAGTGACGGATCGCGGCACGCTCGTAGGTCTGGGACGACTCTAGCACCACAGGGTCCTTCATCACCTCCTTGGTAAGGGGGCAAAGGAAATTCTTGAAAGGCGGAATGTGGGCTTCTTCCTCGAAGTTGGCCGCGACTAAGCCGTCGGCAATGCATGGCTCCTTCGACCAATCCTTGAACATCTTCTCCAGGGAGATCAAGATCCGCCGCTCGGCCATCGAGCTCAGGCCGGAGAGATCAGCCCTCAGGAGCTTAATTTGCTCTTGGAGTTTCTCGTGATCGGCGGGATCGATCCCGAGAGCGCGGGCGAGGTCCATGACGGTGGCGCTCTGCACCGCCTTGCTGCTCTGCGGTGCCTCCGCCGCCTCCCTTTGGAGGCTTGCATAAACCCTCTCCTCAGTTTCCGTTACCTGAAGCAAAGCCACATTTTTGTCTCTTTTGGGCAAAATAGCTCATCGGAATCACAGAAAGGAGAGAAGTCCATGGAGGGAATCTCACCTTGAGATCCGGCTGGTCCATATCACGAGAGAGGTCGGCGGCCCTCTTTTTCAGGTCGGGGAGGGTGGCGAAGGGAGCGTCGAGGAGAGCGAGCCAGGCAGCTATGGAGGTGGCGCGGCCGCGGAGAGCGTCGGAGAGGGGAACGCAGTGGATGAGGACGTAGATTGGGCTCCGAGAACGGTAAGAAGAGAGCGTAGTGCGCGCTGCATCGAGGTCAGCGGCGAGACCGCCGAGGGCAGTGCGAACGGCTGGGGAGGAGAGCAGCTCCGGCGCGCGGGCGAGGCGATGGACGACGGCCTCGAGCCGCCGGGCGAAGTCAGTGAAGCGACGCGGCGGCTCCCACCGGTACTCGCCTCCGCCACCGACGTCTCCGCTGCATATCTCGGTGAGAGAGCGGGTGATGGAGTCAAGCGCGGCACCTGCCGCTCCGCCGTGTGACGTCATCTCCACGACGTCGAATCGGGTGAGAATTGTACGACACCGAGAGGTCCCTCGCGGCTATTAACAGGCCTCGGATTCCGTGTTATGATCATATGTATTCGAACAAACACGGACCAGCTAATTCTCTAAAAATATTTGACCATTTTCGATCTTGTACAAAAATAACCAGTAATATTTCACGTAACGATGTTGTCTGTATCAATTTAGAGTAGCAACGTTTTGTTGACTTGCATGTCTGCACCAGTGAAGAATGGTGATAAGTCAAAGTCTATGCCACTTTGGCTTTTCTCGGAGCAACACTATCACGCGCGAATGGGTTTCGGACTTTGAAGCGGTCGGCTCGGGTACAGGGGAATTTGTCGGAGCGGATTTGATAAGGAGACCTAGTCAATGGGTCGGACTCTTACTATTGACCCACACGGTAGGCAATTCTAAATCCAATAACTAATGGGGCACGATCAATTTGATCTGATGAGTCACTGTAGGTGCAATTTAATTCGATGATGATGATGATAAAGATGGTCAAGGATTTTGTCTCGGGTTTTAACTTTTAACTACCCGTTGTGGGAGCCCAATAAATCCATACCCGATCTTTCAGCCCATATCCGAACTAAAGGATTTGGATTGGGAATGAAAAGATTAGGAAGATTGACATTTGGTTGAAAACATTTGACATATGAAATTTGGAGTTGGGTCATGTTTCTTTCAACTTTTTAGTTTTCAAACAATGACTCCAAAGCCAACCGAGAAATCAATCTCTGAAAAGAAATGCTCTTGAATTTATCTCTTAGGGTTAATTATTAAAAATTGATCTTAATTTTTATTCAATTTCTTATTTTTACCGCAACTTTTAATCGTTACCAATTATAACCTAATATGTCTTTTTTTATTCATAATCATCATCTTCGTTTATTATTTATCCATCTGAGACACTACAGAAAATGAATTAAAGACTGATATCAAAAAATATATATGAATTTGTATTTTAACGTAACATTGATAACTCAATAAATTATGATTCACAATTTAAATTACAATATTTACTGAAAATACGTATACTCAAATCTTGAATTTTAAAATATATAAAAAAAATTAACTAATCGGATCATATTTTTAAACATAGTTTTATAGATTTTGTGCGAACATCTTTAATGCATTAGAGAATTTGAAAATATTTTTTTTAGACTCTAAAATCTTTTTTTTATCATAAAATTTTTTTTATAAATTTAATTTTTATTATATATATATATATATATATATTTGATCAAAATTTTTAACTGGTTAGAGACGCAAGAGCAGAATAAGTATATGAACTACTAGTTTCTAGATTTGAAAATTTTGATCCAAAATTCGGATATAAAAAATTTTCTCTTCTAAAATTGAATTTTGAAAAATTTTGGAAATAAAAAAAAGCATATGTTTCTGTCATGATAGATTGCTGACATTAGTGAATATAAAATAAATATAAAAACAAATGAAAATATTGAGGCATCCAAACTCCTATAAATCTTTTTTTGATCTGCCAATTTCAAATTTTCCATATTTTTTGATGTACCGCTTCATTTACCTAAACTATTTTTTTTGGGGGGTTATGCTGGCTTAGGCATCTTTGGTCTGGTTTGATGAGAAACATGCAAAAGATACTCTGACGTTAAAGTAAAAATAAATTTTAGATGATGAGTATGTAATTGAGATAATAAATATATCTGATGCGTATCATATCTGTATATAGTGCAGAATAAAAAATGTCTCGAGCGTATTGATGACAACGATTTGATTAATCATATTTTTTTTATGATCGACTAAAATCGATTAAAAATCCACTGATTGAAATTGTTCAATTTAAAAAATTAATATTCAAAATCAAAATATGTTAGTTGGATTCAAATAAAATTGATGAGCGATTTTACTAATCGGTTAAACAGGTAATTGAATAGTAAATTATATTTTGAAATATTTAAAAATTATTAAAATAATTAATTATAGCGATTTTATTTTGGATTATTCGTGGATAACCGATGGCCGTAATCAAAATCTATCTACGAATCTATTGTAATTAATAAGGATACGCGTGTCTTTATACGGTTAGTGGAGGACTAACATACTAGTCCAGACCAAGTACTAATTAATCACGGTCAATCCTCATCGATAGCTTGCTCCTGTACGGCAAGAGGTAGTCCATAAAATTAATAATTCTATGCTTCCTTGCAAAAGAAGAAATTATATTTAACTAATTGAAAAAATACCAGTCATTGTAGAACTGTCCGTGTTTTCAAATCGGAGTTAACATGTCAAAGCACGTTTTCTTAACGTATCAGATCGCACAGAGCTGAGAGCACATTAAATTATTACTTTTGACTTCGATACTACTAACTTCTATATATATATTGCTTTTCACTCAATTACTTTTCATCTGACAAAGACGGCTCAATAGTTCACGACATGTTCTTCTTGTTTACCTAAAGGATCAAACTAGAGGAAGACTTTTCAATAAGCTTCGCCTGGGCGTTGCTTCCGGAGAGTAGAAACCTATAATTTATACTGCATGCACTGCATCTTTTCAGCCTCCTTCCTTCCAGAAAGAGGCACCCCAACTTTGAATGATTCATCACGTACTGTCCTTTCACATGCGGTCGATTCATTCCACAGCATGGCATAGTTTAGGAATCAAGACCAATCATCAACAGCCAAATTGTTCTCTTGTGCCCGTCAATTATGGATTACTGATACTAGTCTGCTGCTGCTAGCCTGCTACAAGGAACCCATTCAAGTAACCTTACCTACTTTTCACTGCCATCTCTGGCTATTTAGTATTTACCCACATGAAGTAACTTTTGCCGAGTGCCTTAAAAAGACACCACAGGCCATTGCCCTTAATAGTATGATTAAGCATCTCATCAAATCTCAATGATCTTGCCATGGTTTTGTCTTCTGGTTCTGTGTAGGTAAAAAAAGAGACAAGGACCATATTTAATTGTTCACATCAGGCTGATGCTTGACCTCCCATTTTTGCTTCATTCCTTCCCTGGTTTAGTTGTTTTGAGATTAAGATAAACTACTCCACACCTAACTCTCCCTATCAATTTAATTTCCGGAGTTTGATCGACAAACTCAACCACAATAAACCTGCAACACGAGCCGCCTCTGCTTACTTCGTCAATAATTAATCTTCTGCATCAAGCCAGCCACCGCCAGCATGCTCAACGGCGTCATGCACTCCCTCCGCCGGAAGACGCCTCCCTTCGGCACGCCCGAGCCGCCCGTCGCCGTCATGAAGCACGCCGGGTCCTACATCCGAAAACGCGGCAGCTTCCCGGCCTTCGTCGTCCTCGCCATGGTCGTCGTCTTCGCCCTCGTCGTGTACGGCGAGGACTTCCGGTCCCTCTCTCGACGCCGGACGTCCGAAGAGTACCCCCCGGCGGACATCTCTGACCGTCGACGACTCAGTGACCCCCAAAGCCGCCACCCTCGCGAGATGATCAAGACGACCGAGGAGGAGGAGGTTCCGAAGGTCCACGAGTTCCCGATCACGGTCGACGGCACGGGTGCGGGCGACGTGAACGTCACGGCGCCGGTCCAAGAAGTGCCCCTCGCTGTGGACAACGCGGCCACGGCCGTGGCGAACGTGACGGCGGCGGCGGCCATCGATGGCGTCGTCATCGCGGTGCCGGAGACGTGCGATCTCTCGCGCGGGGAGTGGGTCTACGACGACGTGAACTACCCGCTGTACCGCGAGGAGCAGTGCGAGTTCCTGTCGACGCAAGTGTCGTGCTTGAAGAACGGCCGGAAGGAAGACATGTACCAGAAGTGGAGGTGGCAGCCCAAAGACTGCTCATTGCCCAAGTATATATATATATATATATCAACCATTAACTGCGTGCATGAATTCATCATCAGTTCTTGACTTCTTGTTAATATTGAACTGATTTATTTAAATTCGGAATAATATAAGGTTTGATGCGAAATTACTGCTGGAGAGGCTGCGAGGGAAGCGATTGATGTTCGTCGGCGACTCCTTGAATCGCAACCAGTGGGAGTCGATGGTTTGCATGGTGCAGTCCGCGATTCCGCCGGGGAAGAAGGGGCGCAAATGGGACGGCTCTCGGATCAGTTTCATTGCCGAGGTAGTACAAATTAATCTGTTCCTCGATTCCTCTCCCTTAATATATATATATATATATACTGAATTATGCATTTTAACTGTTCAATAAATAATTTATGATCGATTAGGAATACAATGCGACGGTGGAGTTCTACTGGGCACCGTTCCTGGTGGAATCCAACTCCGACGATCCGCGGATCCACAGCGTTGTAGATCGAATCATCAAGGCGGATTCGATCGAGAAACACGCGGAGCACTGGAAGGGGGTGGACTTCCTCGTCTTCAATACCTACATCTGGTGGATGAACACACTGAAAATGAAAGTCCTGTAAGTAGCAAGATCGATGGATCCTGATGTGCGATTAATCATATGAATTCACTGTGCGATCGATCCTGATGTGCGATTAATTAATTGACACAGGAGAAGTTCGGCAAGAAACTGGACAGAGTACGAAGAGATTGCGAGGCCGCAAGCATATGAGCGAGTTCTCAAGACTTGGTCTAATTGGCTGGACGAGAATGTGGATCCACGGCGCACTTCGGTCTTCTTCATGAGCGTGTCTCCTCTCCATTTCAGGTATTAAAATACTTCCCCTCTTGTAGAGTTTTTGGGATCTAAAGGTGTTTTTCTTGGACTTTAGTCTTTTACTAGCTAGCTATACATATATATACATGATTGATGAGCTCTAAGACTAATAAAGAGAGCATGATGGGTGAAAGAGAAAAGACCAACACATCAACACACTTTAACTGGGGCCGTTCTAGCTAGAATTCTACAAAGTTTTCTCCCCAAATCTCATCTCCCTCAGTTGGAAGTAGTTGGAAGCCGCCTTTGAAGTTTCTTCGTGCAATAATTCTCATTGCTAGAGCCAGCTGTCTGGGCTCTGCAACACCGTAGGATCTTGTCTCCTTTAATTCCTCTCAAATATGATAAGCTCGACGGTACTAAAATTCACATGCATGGACTTGGACCATTAATGATTCCTTTGTTTTAGCATGGAGATGAGTCCAAATTACAAAGAGTTATATTCTTCGTACCATTTAATTTACTTGCTCTCTAACCCTAATTAATTTATATATATATATATATAATATTCTTTATGCGTGTATACTGTAGGAGCTCAGACTGGGGCAACCCTAATGGAATCAAGTGCGCCATGGAGACCCTACCACTGACGAACATGACCGGAATATTCCTGGGCACGGACATGAGGATGTTCGAGCGGGCAAAGAAGGCGGCGCAGTCGACGTCGCGGGTGCCGATCGCCTTCGTCGACATCACCACCATGTCGGAGCTCCGGAAGGACGCGCACACGTCGGTGCACACCACGCGCCAGGGGGCGGTGATGTCGCCGGAGCAGCAGGCGGACCCGGCGAAGTACGCCGACTGCCTCCACTGGTGCGTGCCGGGCGTGCCGGACGTGTGGAACCAGATTTTGTACGCCAAGATCGTCTCCTCCGGCGCCGGCTCCCGAAGCCAATGACGCCGGCGATCGAGATGGACATATTTTTTTTTTAATTTTCTTGGTTCGATTTAAAGAGCATTGTGCAGGTTCGGTTGCATCGAGCTTGTTTTAAAGGTCAACGTGCTGGTGAGCGTTGACTTGTTCACGTGAGATCATATGGGCACAATTGATTTGGTAACATGGACTGTAGTCCGTGGATTTCCTCAGAAAAAAAGATAATTTAAACAGACAGAAAAGATAATTTAATCTATGGCTGCACCGCTGCAGATATATATAAAAAGAGGGCATGCAGGTTGGTGCTTCAATTTATGTGAAATTTTTTTCCGTATTTTGTAATTAAATGCGCATGTTAGTGCAACTGCAATCAACTGTGCCTGATTAATATATATCTTTGTGTTCGAACATCAGATAGCTGATAAATATTTGATCATGATGTCAATGAAATTTAGTAATCTGAATACTTAAGTATAAGTAAATAAAAGATAAATTGTTTATTTATTCTAAAATCTTCGATACATTTACAGGAATCATTTTGTCATTTGTTAGAACATTCAAAGTATGGGCAGATAAAAAACTCCCAAGTGATCCGCCTGGAATCATGAACCAATCTAGCTAGTTTTTAAAAAATAATTTCAGATTCAGAATTTAGAATATATCTATAATTTCACGTGACCTAATCCAAAATTATCTTTTATTATTCTGCTCTCGAAAAATTGATTTGGCCTAGAAATTAATTGGAATATAAAAAATACCAAATATATAATTTTCATAATTCGGTTTGGATTCTTGAGGTGATTCAACTTGGTCCCACCCCAATTCAAACAAGTAAAATAATGTTGTCATTTGGAAAAAAAACTTGGATTGTTTTCAAGGTAATGGATAATCCAATGATAATATATAAATAACTACGAATATATATAATGGATTATAAAGTTAGAATGCAAAATCTATAAAATATTATGGTCCATTTAATTCAGTCCATATGATATGATAATAAATAAGATAAACAAAAATTGATAGGATTTTTTTAAAAAAATCTGATATACACTGAATATAATATTATTTATATATTTTTTAATCATAAATTCTTTAAATTTAAGCACCAAACAAATTAAGACTTCATTAAAATTTATTCATTACTTTATAATTGTTTATCTCATGAAATAAATATGTCCTAAATGTTTCTAATGTCCAATTAGTTGAATAATGGGTTTTTCGATTAGACTAATTCAATTAGCTTTAAAAAATTGAAAAAATATAAAATTTGATTCAAATTTATTAGTTTTGACGGGGATGATTTAGTTGTCATCAACCCTATTGAAAATCAACATTTCAAAATTGGTGTTTGATAGGATTTCTTTGGATCTGAGCCTTTTTTTTTTCCTGTGTGTATGTTTTGTCACTTTGTGTGTGTCCAATGTTTCGTTCAGGGATGCAAGTGAGCCAAATAGTTCGTGGGTTACTCATGATCAACTTGATATAAAAACTCAAACTCAATTCAATACTATCGGACTTGAGTCGAGCTTTACATATGAGCGAGCTGAGCTCGAGCTAACAAATACTTGGCTCGAGCGGCTCGCGAGCTTAATCGAGCTTCGTACGTATAATTAAATTAATATTAATATTTCAGATGGGGACGAGCTTTTAGAACCCATAAACCTCAAATCGAGCCAAGCTTAATCGACATTGAACGAGCTATGCCAAACTCGAGAAAAATAAATGAGTCGAACTCAAGTTGCTCAAATATAACTTAAGCTCAAGCTCGAGCTCAACATTTATTAAAATGCCATGCTCGAACACATGCAAGCTCGGCTTGGTTAGTCGCCCCCTATAACTAGTCTGTTTTATTTGATATGAAAAAGTAGTTTCATACACAAAATCACACTTGTTACAAATTAAGTTCTCATGTGTAATTTCGAAGAAGTATCAAAACAAGTGTTTGATTGACATAAAGTTAATTCATGATAAGTGCAATTTTCTTTAATTAATTTTTCATAACAAGTTTGATTGATATTGATATTTCGTACGAAGAAGTGTACACCAATATATTTTTTATTTTTAACATAGATAAATTAAAACACATGCTAATTTTTTTTCCCAACGTGTATACAATTATAAAAGAAAATACATTATATTGGCGTATAATAAAAATTCATAAAATAAACCATATTAGGTCAAATATTATAAATTACAATGTTGAAAAAGGATATATTATATTTTCTATAATAAAAATTTTATAAGGTAAATAGTATTATATAAACTATTAAAATTATAATAAGTTGTTATCATGAAAAACCTTTATATAAAAATAAATACAAGAGATGCAATTTACATAGATGATCTAGGTAAGTCACTACCGGCATATTTTGCCGGGAACACAATAAAACTATACTTCTTAAATCCTCTTCACTTCTTACCAATCAAAGGAGTCAGTAAAAATATTGCTTTTTGTGGATTTGTAAAGTTGATTACTTGATTACCAACTTATTTATTGTTTACTTTCTTATGCTAATGAATTTGTAAGATTCACTTTAGTCATTTCACATATAAAGAAGCTAGGAAATATTTAACAATAAAAATTTACACTTAAATTTTTTTACACATTTTGGAGTTTGAATCTTGCCGCTGTATCCAACTGGCTTCGTAGTAAAATGTTGCCATCTCGTCATATCCTAAAAACCATGCCACCTAAGCTTTGTTTTAAACGTACTGAACTTTGTCAGGGTCTCTATATTTTTAAGACAAATTCCATTTTGATCCCTCAATTTGCTTTCCTTGCAGCTTACCACCTTAAAATTATAAAACCACAACATAAGATTTTCAACAACGACAAAATTCAGGGGTGAAATTGAAATTTCCGCTATTTTAGACTTTTAGTTGAGCTGTAGGAATTTGGACGATGCAGAATTTTTAGATGTTTAATGGGAAACCATATAAAAATCAACACTTTTCCACTTATTTTCTTCGTAATTGTGCGATAATATAGTGTTTCCGCTTTATATATATACCGGTGTGAGATCTTTTCGCTTTTCTCTGATGTCGACCTGTGGAATCGTCGAGAGGGTTCCGCTACACCAGATCTAAGCGGTCTCCAGCAGATCTCTTCCGCCCTTCTCCGGTCGCCGGAACCCTAGCCGAGACAGATCCAGCTGCCATGGCCGCGGCCAACGCTCCCATCGTGATGCGGGAGGCTTTGACGGTGAGTCCCCTACTGCTCTCCTCACACCCCTGCCCGTTTCTTCTCACTTGTTATTCTCTTGGAGGCGATCCGATTGGAGGGGTTAGGATAGGGCTTCTTAGTGAAATTTTCGGAGAAGATCTTGGGTTTGTTCCGGATCTGTTGGAGTAGATCTCGATCCGTTGGAATTGCTGGGAAGATTCGCATTTTGCTTGATAATGCAGAAAAAAAATAGTCCTTGTGTGTTCTGATGGTTGTCGGCGTCTTCTTCAGCTTCCGAGCATCGGGATCAATCCCCAGTTCATCACGTTCACGCATGTCACGATGGAATCGGACAAGTATATATGCGTCAGGGAGACCTCCCCGCAGAACAGCGTTGTTATAGTTGACATGAACATGCCGATGCAGCCGTTGAGGAGGCCGATCACCGCAGACTCTGCTCTAATGAATCCAAACAGCAGGATTCTTGCTCTCAAAGGTATCTAGATAAACTGTCAAACTGTTCAGTCAACGGATGTACCTAATTGACCTCTCGTGACATCCTTTTAGTTCTGTCAAGTTGATCACTTTGGATTAGAAGCATGAATTGCTTTTCATTTTGCTGTACAATTGATTTAAATACTGGATCTTTACTCCAAACTTGCAACGTCGTATCTAGTTAACAATTGAGAACATGACAGACAGTAGACTGAGCTCTAAGTTCCCACAGTGTTAACTATCTGCTAGCTTTCTTATTGGTTAGTTATCACTTCAGATATCTTGAGATTTTGATCGATTTGTAATAAGCAACTATCTACAAATTATTATATCATGTTGCACATCTTGTGTCAATATGCCATCAAATATGTTCTGCGACTAAATATCTGAAGTGACAACTACTGTAGAAGTTAGAAAGTAAACAGATTTTACATGCGTTGGAGTCAGACTATAAATTGAGTTAATGCCTAGTAAAGAACCTTGTTAAGTTTTGCTAATTGATACCTTTTATAAGGATGAGGAATGAAGTGGGGCTATTAACTAGCTCTCTAGACACTAAGTTCAGAACTTGTGGAATATGCTCTTTGTTTCCCTTGGAGTAGGCTCAGTTGTCAACTACCATATTCTGCCTAGACTTCTTGTTGAGTTTGCTTTAATCCTGCTTAATTAATATATTAATGAAAATTAAAGCTCCTCGTTGTCTTAAGCAGACCATTATATTCATTATGCTAATGGTATTTTCCATAGTGTTGCAGCGGCACTGATTTTTTTTATTTAAAAAAACTGAGACAAAAGGATAAGCAAGTGAACTTTGAATCAACGCAACAACCAACAAGGGTTTGGAAAGTAGGTTTTCTTTTTCACAAATTTGAAGGTCTATTACTTAGTAAACAAACATTTATCCTGTCTAATGTATAAATTGGCTATCCTCAATTAACATTCCAAAATAAGGATCTGCATACGTGATCTGCTTTTGACAATTTGGAGGTTGTGTGGAAATAACATCACTTAAACCAGCTGCTGCCACATAACTTATTATTTTTTTCAAACCAACATATATTTATGCATTTTGTAATCTATGTGGAAATAGGCACCTTTCTTTTAAACTGTGTAAATATTTGGTAATCCGAATTATCTTTTTCATCAGGTCTTTGCTGAACAATGCCATACCTAGCTGCCCAAGGACTAGAAGTTATTTAACATTATAATTGGCAATTGTCAATTACAAACTAAAATAGTTCACGGATATGTATTCTACATTTTACAACTTTAAAGGAATCTGTTATACCTTTCAAAAATGCCTCAATATTATTACGTCTCGCCTCTTGTAACATATAACTAAGGATTAAGATGAAATACTATATAGTCAGTATCCAAAACACATGCTGTCCTAATTATGCTATGCTACATATCTTTTTAATCAAATAAAATGTTCTAATAGTCTTATAGTTATATATTGCTTATTTGGTGCTTAACAACTAAAGAGGAATCTTGCACATCTCCATCAGTGTTGTCAGTAGCATTAGGCGGTTAAAAGTGCTAAAAATGTAGCAGAAGGTGCTAGGCACTGACCTGAGTGAAGCAAGGAGTTAACCATTTTAAAAATTAATAACATAATTAAGGCTAAACCGCTAAAGTTAATCACCAAAACAAAAATGATCGTCGAACATATATCTCTATATCTTACATGAAAAATGATTATGGTAGGTGCGCCATACTAAATCAAACTTAAATTCTAAATGAAAATATCAATTTTAGAAACTATAGATGCTTTACATGTGAATAATGATTACTATAATATCAAATTGAATCATATTCTATATTTCATAGTATTTCAGAAAAAAAGAACTTTTCAATCAAGTATTATAAAAGTCATACATTTCTTTCAGTGTGCACTCACTTAACAATGCAATGGGACACTGTAGAGAGTAGTGCCTAGTAGCTGGAGTGGGTGCCTTTTAATGACAATGTATTTATATTATATGGCAATTAGAATTGTGCCTAGTTGCTTGCCCATAAGCCTTTTAGCACTAGATTTGATTATTTGATTATTTTTATTTTGCATTGTTGATACCAGATGCTACTTTTTAAGTATGCCTTTTGCTGCATGTTAACCGAGAACCTACAATCTATTTGACCTGCAGCACAAATACCTGGAACCACTCAGGATCACCTGCAGGTATTCAACATTGAAGCAAAAACGAAAATTAAATCATATCAAATGCCTGAGCTGGTAAGCATGTTAATGAACTTAAAGTTTCTTTTTGTCTTGCTTAAATATTTGTTTCTTTGATGATTAATGCTGATGCTTTGTTGGAGAACTTTTCAGGTTGTCTTTTGGAAGTGGATCAGCCCAAAGATGTTGGGTTTAGTCACACAGACTTCTGTATATCATTGGTCTATAGAAGGTTCTACACTGTTTCTGGATTTAATGTTTTTTGAATAACCTAAGGGTTGGATAGTCAGTTGACATAGATGAAATGTGTGCAATTATCATGGGTGGAATGCAGGTGAATCAGAGCCTGTTAAAATGTTTGATCGAGCAGCTAACTTGACAAACAACCAGATTATTAACTATAGGTGTGATCCCACAGAGAAATGGCTAGTTCTTATTGGAATTGCACCTGGTGCTCCAGAGGTATGCTTAATGCAATTCATTAAACTTTCCGTTTTGTCAATTTTTTTTGAATATTTTTTCTGTAATGGTGAAAGACATCAAGGATTTCTAAAAGTTCTTAAGAATCTTTATTTCTTATCTTTTGTTGTTTCTTTGTCAAAAACTTTGTTGCATTTGGTAAGATTTTTTGATTGAATATAGAACCATGAACACACTAGAGTTTCTCACTTTATCTAAGTTCCTTTTCATAAAACTGTGTGTTAAGGATATAATGCATAGATTGATTTCTTCCCTAATAGCTTAAGCTTTTGGGGAAAGTTAGTCATCCAATCAAATTTATATTGTTTTAGAGCAAGAGGTGAGTTCGAATCATGAGTTCAAATCCTGCTAGCATCAATGTTTTTATAAAAACTACTTCAATTAAGTCGATCCACATGTTGGGCTTGGGTGAGTCTCCTCAAGTTCATTCGTCTACACGAGAGGGGAGTGCTAAGAATATAAATACATAGATTGGTCTCTTCACTAGTTGCTTTAGCTTTTAGGAAAGTTGGTCATCCAATCAATTTAACACTGTAATTTATTACACTATGCAAAGAACTAAGCAATTTTAAAGACACAAATGAGAACGAGCTTGTGCAAAACTATATCATGATCTTGTTTTAAGCGAGGCAAAAAGTGAGACTTTAAAAGGTGCAATTATGATAAGCTTTCCCTTCCATCAATGGTCCCTTGAAGGATTATCTTGTAATACTTGAATAGAGTGTAAGAAGTATAAGAGGGAGGAATAAGCAGATGTACAAGGAAGAAGTAAGAAATAAAAGGACAGATACAATCTGTAAGTTCAGTTCCATGCCCCTTATGGTTTAGAATGTATTTTTTTAGACTCTTAGCAATATCCTATTCCTAAATAATATGAATAATTAAATAAGGTTTCCATAGTTACTGTTAATGATGCAGTATCTTGCATCTCGATGAAACCCACATAGTATTAGATTTTTAACTGTGAAAACAAGGATTTTTGATTGGGCAATAGCTAATCTAGTCTCTATCAAATTCATTGTAGGCATTTGAACATTGTAATTCGGATGTGATACTAGAATTTGTAGATAGTATAATTTGTTTTAAATGTATAAGATTTGTGTGCATTTACCTTATAATGAATCAATTCATGAAAAGGTTACACAGTGTAATCTGGCTTGCTAGATTGAATTGTTTGTTCTAACTTGTGACAGTGGTCAACCAAAGGAGACCATATTAACATTTCAAAAGTTGTAGCAAAGAATATTCAAAAGCTGTATAATACCAGAGGTCACACCTAAAAGAAATAATTGACTGATAATAGATAATAAATAATGCCCCAAAAGATAAGACTTTATGCTTAAATAGGTTTCATGAAAACTGTGCATTGCTCGGCTGCAAAATGTTAGTTGATTTTGTAATTTTTACCAAGTGTTTTGTTGACACAAGAAAAATATTGAGTTACTATTTTTCCATACAAAATACTAATTAATTTTCTAATATCTTCAATCAGAAATTTAAAAATATTGAACAATTGATATTAAATTCTTAGGAAAATTTAACATTTTCATTCTTGATATTTTGTCAAAAAACAGAAATATTACTTCCCCAAAAGCTCCCTTCAACAATTTTTCTTTCGTATTTCTGCACACAAAGTTGATTGTCACTTTTTCTTGTATTTTAAACACTATAGAAACAAAACTTAAACAATTTCTTCCTATTTCCTACTACCCACAGAACTTGTGTCTTTAGAGAAAATGTCTTCAAGCAGGAATGTTCTTCCTGATTCTTGAATAAAACATCAAGTATATTTTTTGTGGATGTGCATGCAATTACTTGCATATGTTTTTTATGAGAATGCCCTTCAAAGCATAGGTACTTGCATACCTATCCTTTGAATATGCAAAAAAGTATCTTTATTGATTTTGCTTGGGAAATATTGCAAGCAAACAACTATTTATTTAGGGTTTTCTATTGTGTTAACGTCCCATATTGGTTAAAAATATGACCAAAGTAGCCTTTAAATAGTTTGGGCAATCCTCTCTCCATGAGCTAGCTTTTGGGATGAGTTAGACCCACTAATTTCTTAACATGGTATCAAAGCCAAACCTGTGGTTGATATTGTGCCACCCGCAGATGTCCGGTCCTGCAAAAATCCACGCTCCATATGTCCAATCCTGGGCGTGAGGAGTGTGTGTTAAAGTCCCACATTAGTTAAAAGTATGGCTAAAGTAGCATTTAAATAGTTTGGGCAATCCTCTCCCCATGCACTAGCTTTTGGGGTGAGTTAGGCCCACTAATTTCTTAACGTATTGCATCGTAAACTTTTTAAGTGTGATTATAGAAGAGCATAAATACTAAAGAACTCGAGAAATTGACAAAATCTTATAGGCATACTTGTTTATTTTTTCAAACTTTTTGAGTGCATGGAGCATATGAACTATTTTAGCTATATTCTGGATATGTTTGGTGAACATGCATTTTTATTTGATAATTGCATATTTAATAAGAAAGGTATACTTAGACATATCTAGCAATATGCATGAATACCAGTATTTGCTTGGTCTGTCAAATACTAGTTGTTGTATATATATATTGTCTACATTTCAAGTCATGGTCTGAAGAGCTAATGCCTTACGGAAAATAATTACCTGGTATCATCTTCATTTTTGTTTTCTCTTTCTTTAATTTTGTTGACACCTGCTGGCTTCGAGTATGATAGAAAACTAGACCTAGGATGTCTGTATCTTTTCCGATAAATTCTACGTAAAATATTCTTCCTTGGTATTCTTTAGCAATTTCTTGTAATGCAGTTCAATTATTACCATTCATTGCTTATCAAATCTCTTTAGTTTTGGTGATACCTGCTAGAGCTTGAAGTTATATCACAACTTTCTTTTGATTAATTGTATGTAATAAACATTCTTGCATCATCATTATTCTTTAGCAGCTTCTTTAACAAGCATTTCCAATTACTTTTTTTACCATCCACTGGCATTTGTTTGTATGATTTTGATGTGGACTTAATAATATGTATATGTATTTTATTGTAATTGAATGTTGGTTGCAGAGACCACAATTGGTGAAAGGAAATATGCAGCTCTTTTCTGTTGATCAGCAGCGTAGTCAGGCACTTGAAGCACATGCTGCATCCTTTGCTTCATTTAAGGTATAAAAGGAAACATGCAACTCTTTTCTGTTTGTCCACAGGTGATGTTCATATTTTTGTTTTTTACTGTACTTTTTTCTGTTCTCATCTTGATTAAATCTCTTTTGCAGGTGCCCGGGAATGAGAATCCCTCCATTCTAATTTGTTTTGCCTCAAAGACTAGTAATGCTGGGCAAGTTACCTCAAAGTTGCATGTCATTGAACTTGGAGCCCAACCAGGTATCTTGTTTATCAGTTCTCTGATTGTGAGGAAACAAAGTTTTAGGGACCCAGCAGACCTATACATACTAACCTGGTAGTTACTGATTTGACCAAGGAATGGTATTTGACTTATAGTTTTTGGTATTAGTCTACTACCTTCTTAATTCATTTTTTAGGGATACTAGGTGGTACAGGTATACACTGGTGTTATATTGATCTGACAAATTATTGGAATCATATTGGTCTTGTATCTAATTCTTGTACAGAAGTTTCTGTAGAAAATGGTTTTCCATGTAAGGGTTAAGGACATCAGCACTGTCTATCTTGTTCTTTGTGCAATCAACAGAAAATCCTACCTTTTCCCCCACCATCTGGGGGTTATATTAGGACTTTTCTAACATTTTGAATGGTTTATTTACATACATTATTAAATTCATCTCTTTCAGAAAAAAAGAAAATAACAGAAAATCTCATATATAAGACAATTTGATTTGGGCTTTCTATACTTCTGTCTTTCATTCTTTTTTTCTTATGAGCAAAATCTCTGCATCAGGAAAGCCAGGATTTTCCAAGAAACAAGCAGATTTATTCTTCCCACCAGATTTTGCAGATGACTTTCCTGTAGCAATGCAGGTGATCATGGAGCTATCTTGATCAACTCTGTATAAATATATTTGAGTTTTCAATAAACTATTGATTTAATTTATTTTGGCAGATCTCCCAAAAATACAGTTTGATTTACGTTATCACAAAGCTTGGCTTGTTGTTTGTGTATGACATGGAAACTGCAACAGCAGTTTACAGAAATCGAATAAGTCCAGATCCTATCTTTCTCACATCTGAAGCTTCAACTGTTGGCGGTTTTTATGCAGTCAATAGGAGGGGCCAGGTTCTGCTGGCTACTGTGAATGAAGCTACTATTGTTCCATTCGTCAGTGGCCAAGTATGCCATTGCATTGCAATTTTGTTTTTTTTATGCACTTGCTTAGATTTATGATTAACAATTATGCCTGATGACTTTGACAAGTTGAACAATCTGGAGCTTGCTGTTAACCTTGCAAAACGAGGAAATCTTCCTGGAGCAGAGAATTTGGTAAATTATGAATTTCTAAGACAGCCTTATATTTTAGTCACCTGCATTTACTGATTTGGTAGCTTCATCATGGTTTTCCTCAATTATTTTTTTCTTCTATCTCCAGGTTGTGCAAAGGTTTCAAGAGCTATTTTCCCAGACAAAATACAAGGAGGCTGCTGAACTTGCTGCGGAATCTCCACAAGGCATTCTCCGGACGCCAGAGACTGTTGCAAAGTTCCAGGTAATGGAGTTTTAATTAGTATTTTTTGTTTGCTTGTTTGGCTTTTAATGATTTGTAGTTTGAAGCATTGTTTTATGTTGGTATTTATCAGCTTTTGGAAAAAATAAGTAAAAAAATAAGCACTGTATCGGGGTGTGCCTCAATGTACTGCTCATTATCAGCTGGTATGGAGCATGTACTGGGTGGTAGATGCCCAAGAACTAGTTTTTCAACCATTGGGCATGTTTTGTACTGGCTCCAAACAGCTCTATCAACCGTTGGAGCCAATTTTTTATAGTTTTGGGGGCTATATAAAACTCCCAAATCTCTCATTTACCCCCTCACTCACTCATAGTCTCTCATACACTCTCAAATCTCATTTATATTGTAACTTGAAGATTAAAATAATTTTTTTAATGCGTGGACCATGGCTGAGAAGTTTATGTGTTTTTTAATAATCTATTAGTCAGTTATGTGTGTTTTTCCATCATTTCAATGATAAAATAATTTGCTTAGAGCTTAACATTATGTTTTGGAGCTCACATTTTTTTAAAATGTATCGTATGGGCATGTTTGTATTGGATCGTACCGTATCAGTATTAGTAAGGTATGTAGTAGTTCACCGATATCCATACTGGCACAAGATTTTAAACCTTGGTTGGAGGTTCTAAGGTTGAATGGTATATGTCAATTTATGGTTGCCTATTTTCCTGTGCAAAAAGATTTTTTTTATATAATTATTTTCTTTGGTCAATTGATATTTCATATGGTTTACTGCTTGGGGATTAAGAAATTCCTTTGGTATCTCTATATTCTTTGCAGAGCGTTCCAGTCCAAGCTGGGCAAACACCTCCACTGTTGCAGTATTTTGGAACATTACTTACAAAAGGAAAGCTTAATGCTTTTGAATCTTTAGAGTTATCTCGACTTGTTGTGAACCAGAACAAAAAGAATTTATTGGAGAACTGGTTGGCTGAAGATAAACTCGAGTGCAGCGAAGAACTTGGGGATCTTGTTAAGGTAAGCATTGCTTTGTAATGTAGCCTACTCTAGATAATGTACGTTATTAGTATTCACAATATTGAGGATAGATTCTCTGTTGTCGGAATATTAATTATTGTTTTTGCTGTAGACTGTGGACAATGATCTTGCTCTGAAAATCTATATAAAAGCGAGGGCTACACCAAAAGTTGTTGCTGCTTTTGCTGAACGGAGGGAGTTTGATAAGATTCTTATTTACTCAAAGCAGGTATTTTTTTTCTTGCAAATTATCGTACAAGCCTACATGGTATCCCTAATCCTTGCTCTCAAAGAAAACCTACCAATTCAGCACATAGTTGTAAATTGATATGCGATAAAGATTATATACTATACCACGTAGGAGAAGTTTCAAGGTTTCCAGAATTAACTATAATAATTCTGTTCTTGATTGCAGGTTGGTTACACACCAGATTATCTTTTCCTCCTGCAGACAATTCTGAGATCAGATCCTCAGGTAAGAGTTTGTTCATAGTGAAAGAGTATATTGTACACAATTTGGCACGTATAACTGAAGTTTGTCATTTTGACTGAGTTATAGTTGGTTCATAAAGATTCCTTACACCTTACATCATGAACCCTGTTTTTATCTCTTTTTAAAAATCCATCTGCTCCATGTTCTCTAGTTTTAGTCTTTCTGTCACAATGGAATCCGTCAACTTTTCTTTTTCTCCGTTCAGGGTGCAGTCAATTTTGCTCTTATGATGTCCCAAATGGAGGGTGGTTGTCCAGTGGATTACAACACAATAACTGATCTTTTTCTTCAGGTTCTTTCTAATCACAGTGTTGATAGGATTGACTACAAATTTGTCAATTTTATAATTATAAAAAATGGAGTGGCCCAACATTGAGTCAAATTTGTTGCCTGCTTATTTTCCCTATGCCAAATCTCTCTTAACTTGCTAAATGGCTCTTGCTTTTCTGGTTATGCTTTTCATAGAGAAATATGATTCGAGAGGCAACAGCTTTTCTGTTAGATGTCTTGAAGCCAAATCTACCTGAGCACGCTTTTCTGCAGACCAAGGTAAGATAAGATGTTCTGAAAGTTAAAGCATACCAAGTGTTATGGTTCTCTTTTCTTTCACAATTGATCACTTATCTGATGGCCTTTATAAAAACTGATGCAGGTTTTAGAGATTAATTTGGTGACATATCCAAATGTTGCAGATGCTATACTGGCTAATGGAATGTTCAGTCACTATGACCGCCCTCGGATTGCTCAGCTTTGTGAAAAAGCTGGCTTATATATCCGTGCCCTTCAGGTAGAATACTTTGCATTAATTTCTGGGAAGTTTTCTATTCTGCAATTTGTTAATGGAAATATATGTTATGCTGCAGCATTACACAGAGTTGCCCGACATAAAACGTGTCATAGTGAATACCCATGTCATTGAGCCACAGGTTCCTTCATGACAACATTATATCTGATTAGCTATATAGATGATATGAGACTTTAAGTTTGAACTACTTCTATACAGGCACTTGTCGAGTTCTTTGGGACACTTTCAAGGGAGTGGGCACTAGAGTGTATGAAGGATCTTTTACTGGTTAACTTGAGAGGGAATCTCCAGATAATTGTGCAGGTACCTTCTCTTACTCCAAAAGGTGTTTGAGTGAACTTTTTACAGGCTAATAACATCCATCTAATTTGCAGACTGCAAAAGAATATTCTGAGCAATTAGGAGTTGATGCCTGCATAAAGTTATTTGAGCAATTTAAGTCATATGAAGGACTTTACTTTTTCTTGGGATCTTATTTGAGCTCCAGGTATGCTGATCTGTCTGAAGTGTTCACAATTGATAGTTTGCAACGTGAAATAATGCTGATATTTCTTTCTTCCTTGTACTTGAATGAAACAGTGAAGATCCAGATATACACTTCAAGTATATTGAGGCAGCAGCAAAAACTGGACAGTTGAAAGAAGTTGAGCGTGTAACAAGAGAATCTAATTTCTATGATGCTGAGAAAACAAAGAATTTTTTGATGGAAGCCAAACTTCCAGATGCGAGGCCTCTGATCAATGTTTGCGATCGTTTTGGTTTTGTTCCTGATTTGACTCACTATTTGTATACAAGTAACATGCTCCGTTACATTGAAGGTTATGTTCAGAAAGTAAGATTTTCTTTTTACTCAGTGCTAGTTTTTATCTGCTATAGTAATCAAACTACCTGCTGTTATTGTGTAGTTATAGAGATTTGAACTAATTGCTTGCTTGGTTGTGCTGTTATATGTATAGGTGAATCCAGGAAATGCTCCTTTGGTTGTTGGACAACTACTGGATGATGAATGTCCCGAAGATTTCATTAAAGGTCTTATTCTTTCTGTCCGTTCCCTCCTGCCTGTCGAGCCTCTTGTGGCTGAGTGTGAGAAGCGGTATGCGATTTTACACTTATAGTTACCCTTTAACTACCTTGACTTTCTCGGTTCTACATCTAATTCCACTTGGAAAACAGGAATCGTCTGCGGTTGCTTACACAATTTCTTGAGCATCTGGTTAGTGAGGGGAGCCAAGATGTGCATGTCCATAATGCTTTGGGAAAAATTATCATCGACAGCAATAACAACCCAGAGCATTTCTTAACCACTAACCCATACTATGATTCACGTGTTGTTGGTAAATATTGTGAAAAACGGGATCCAACTCTAGCAGTTGTTGCTTACAGACGGGGTCAATGTGATGATGAACTTATCAATGTCACTAACAAAAATTCACTGTTCAAACTGCAAGCCAGGTATTATTTGGTGTTTGTTTGAAGTTAACCTTGTTAGATGCTTTACTTTTAGACATTATCACGTGATTGTTCAGTTAGATGATTTGGCATCTTCTTTGGTGACAGATATGTTGTTGAAAGGATGGATGGTGATCTGTGGGAGAAAGTTCTCCAACCTGAAAATGAGTACAGAAGACAACTTATTGATCAAGTTGTTTCTACTGCATTGCCTGAGAGCAAGAGCCCCGAGCAAGTCTCTGCAGCTGTTAAAGCGTTCATGACTGCTGATCTTCCACATGAACTTATTGAATTACTTGAGAAAATTGTGCTACAGAACTCTGCCTTTAGTGGCAACTTCAATCTGCAAAATCTTCTTATTTTAACAGCTATTAAAGCAGACCCACCAAGGGTCATGGATTACATTAATAGACTAGACAATTTTGATGGCCCAGCAGTTGGTGAGGTTGCGGTTGAAGCACAATTATATGAGGAAGCCTTTGCTATCTTCAAGAAATTCAACTTAAATGTTCAGGCAGTCAATGTACTTCTGGACAACATCCGAAGCATAGAGCGAGCTGTAGAGTTTGCTTTCCGTGTTGAGGAAGATGCTGTATGGAGCCAGGTTGCAAAAGCTCAGTTGCGGGAAGGCTTAGTTAGTGATGCTATTGAGTCATTCATTCGTGCTGATGATGAAACCCAGTTCCATGATGTTATTCGGGCTGCTGAAGATGCAAATGTCTACCATGACCTGGTGAAATACTTGTTGATGGTTAGACAAAAGCTTAAAGAGCCCAAAGTCGATGGTGAACTTATATTTGCATATGCCAAGATCGATAGACTTGGTGAAATTGAGGAGTTCATTCTTATGCCAAATGTTGCTAATCTTCAAAATGTTGGCGATCGTTTATTTGATGATGCTCTTTATGAAGCCGCTAAGATCATATTTGCTTTCATTTCCAACTGGGCAAAACTGGCTTGTACACTTGTTAAGTTGAAGCAATTCCAGGGTGCTGTTGATGCAGCTCGGAAGGCAAATAGCGCAAAGACATGGAAGGAAGTTTGTTTTGCTTGTGTTGATGCTGAGGAGTTCCGCTTGGCTCAAATATGTGGTTTGAATATAATTATCCAGGTAATTTTTCGTTATATAACAGAATAATCTCTCTATAATATTTTACAAGCTCATTAAGAAGGTTTTCTGTTCTGTTTCAATGGTTACGTTATCTGTGATTTTTTCTTACAGGTAGATGACCTGGAAGAGGTCAGCGAATATTATCAGAACAGAGGTTGCTTTAATGAGCTAATTTCTCTCATGGAGAGTGGCCTTGGTTTGGAACGTGCACACATGGGCATCTTTACAGAATTGGGAGTCTTATATGCTAGATATAGACCAGATAAACTTATGGAGCACATTAAACTTTTCTCAACCCGCTTGAACATTCCAAAGCTTATCCGTGCTTGTGATGAACAACAGCACTGGAAAGAGCTCACCTATTTGTATATACAGTACGATGAATTTGACAATGCTGCCACAACTATTATGAACCATTCTCCTGATGCATGGGATCATATGCAGTTCAAAGATGTTATTGTCAAGGTTGCAAATGTTGAGCTCTACTACAAGACCGTCCATTTCTACTTGCAAGAACATCCTGACCTCATCAACGATGTTTTGCACGTGCTGGCACTTCGTGTGGATCACACTCGTGTGGTAGATATTATGCGAAAGGTGCAAATTTATCCTTATGAACCTTTTTTGTTTCACCTAATTTATATAAACTTTATTAGGTGAAAGAAAGTTTGTTTTGTGGGAAAGGAATCATTTCGTTAATGTATGCTTAACATGGTTTGTTATCTCTAACACTACATTTTCTTGATTTAGGCTGGTCACTTGCATCTCGTGAAGCCATATATGGTTGCGGTTCAAAGTAACAATGTAGCTGCTGTTAATGAAGCACTAAATGAAATCTATGTTGAGGAGGAAGACTACGATAGATTACGTGAATCAGTTGATTTGCATGATAACTTTGATCAGATAGGCCTTGCACAGAGGGTAAAGTTGTTATTGCTAACATCTTAACAATATAAATATGGATATTCTCCTTTTGACTGTCTTTCTCAAAACTAGATTGAAAAACATGAGCTTCTTGAGATGCGGAGAATTGCTGCATATATCTATAAGAAAGCTGGCAGATGGAAGCAATCAATTGCACTGTCCAAGAAAGACAACCTTTACAAAGATGCAATGGAGACATGTTCACAGTCCGGTGACCGGGAGCTATCAGAAGAATTGCTTGTTTATTTTATCGAAAAGGTAAAGTGCTTGATAATATGTCCTATTGCACTTCTTTCTGCCTCATGGTATGCTTTCGCATTTGAAGGGGCAATTACATATTCATCCTTACATATTTAAAGGTGAAGTGCTTGGAATTTGTGTATTGCCTGCTATATCCTTAAAATTGTAGATGTACATATCCTTTCTTTCAGGTAGACTTTACCATCTCTCTGACAAAGTTGAGTTGATTATTGTAAATGGCTGGTTGCTAATATTTTGAAAAAATTACAAAATAAATTATATACCTACACACTCTTCTATTTTTTATGCGAACACTTAACTATATTTATTTGTAGGGGGCATTGATGTTGATTAAAGTTTTTTCTAATGGTTGACCAATATAGATTAACTCCGAACATTTGTAATATTTTATATTTTTCTGAATAATTCAAGCTAACTTAAATTCTAGAAATTTGTATGTAATAATTTATGCAATTTTGGTATATTTGGAATAAATTGTTGCCAACCTGTAGTGTTATCTTATTTACGTTCATGAAAGTTACCCTTGAAAATGGATCACATGCTTTTTTGTTATATCATTTCTTCTTTATTCGGTACAATTGTTGCAATAATTCAATTGGGTTCTATAATGCTTTGTGTGAACTTCTGCACTGATTGTTTGATATATGCTAGACAGACAACATAAGTTTGGCCTAGAAGTTCTCAAACGTTCCATTATTTCCCTATTTTAGTAGTTACAGTTTCCACTTTTTCAAAATGTGAATCTTGGTTAATGGAAGTGTTATATCACGTGGCATGCATGTTATGAAAGCTGAATCTCAAGATTAATGACAAACTGTAATGTCACATAACAGGCGATGATCAAAGTTGGTCAAAGAACTAGATAGATGTGACTCACGGTTGCATGGGTCAAAGTTTATACATATTGCTTTGATCATGTCAGGCATGAAATCTTCCAAGCAACCACACATTATAATTGAAATGAAAGTCATTCATAAGTTGTAAACTGTTGAAGATCATTTAAATGCTTAGTGATTTACTCCTAAGTGGCAGCATCATTTACAATTTGTTTAGCATTGGTAAGACTAAATAAAAGTTCCTTTAGGTAATAAAGTTAGCAAAACCTTTTCATTTCTCATATATGACACATTTTTCATGTTGGCTATGGACTAGTATTCAATAATTATTGTTCTATGAATTTGTGCATCATTTGGTGCTATATATATTATTGAATGGTATAATTGGTCTTTTATTTCTTCTAGGTATTTTATCATATAATTTTTTCCTACGGGAAGCTTTTTTATAGTTTTTATTTACACGTCTAAGTGGAAATAAATTTTTAACAGCCTTGTTAGCCTGAATGAAATAAACTGCTGGCAATTTATTCATGTTTTTTCCTCCAAAACATATATCTAATGATTTTGTGAATTTTGTATTGCAGGGAAAGAAGGAATGCTTTGCTTCTTGTCTCTTCATTTGTTATGACTTGATCCGCCCTGACGTTGCCCTGGAACTTGCCTGGATGAACAATATGATCGACTTTGCTTTCCCATACCTCTTGCAGGTGATGTGCCTATCTTTTCTGGTTGTTATGACTTATCATATATATATATTTCTATAGTTTATCTAAAACAATCTACTCTTGTAAACGTATCTCATCATTGTAACTGTTATATATCTGCAGTTTGTCCGTGAATATACTAGTAAAGTTGATGAGCTTATAAAAGACAAAATTGAATCTCAGAATGAGGTTAAGGTTAAAGAAAAGGAAGAAAAGGATATGGTTGCACAACAGGTACCTTATTCGTTCCTGTATGTTCGTGGTTTAGGATGTGCAAAAACTTGATCATGCATAATAACATTAAACTGCGTTTTTTCTGCAGAATATGTATGCACAATTGCTGCCTCTTGCTTTACCAGCTCCACCTGGTATGGGAGGACCTTATCCGCCCCCACCAATGCCTGGTATGGGAATGCCTACGATGCCACCATTTGGCATGCCTCCGATGGGAAGCTACTGAGAAATTTGTATTGTCAAAAATTAGGATTTTTCTTTTTTTGTGTTTTTAAGGCTGCAGTGGTTATCGAACAGTTTCGAGACTTAAGAGTCTTGTTGGTGTTAGTGTTGTCATACATATCTTATTCTTTTCTTAGCAGTGATTGACTGCCAATGAGGCCAAACTGGGGATTTTGTATGGTCATTATACCGTATAAAAAGAGTGGTGATTAGGGTTTTGTATAGGTTCTCTTGATGCTGAGTAAACCATTGTTTTTTTCTTAATTAATCAGATTTATGGGACGTACTCTTGATTGTGTACTTTTATGTTTGCCTATTATAGTACATTATGTTGCTCGTTGCCTGACAAAAGATCAAACTTTTGAAAATGCATGATCAATAATCTGCAAGAAAACTTTTGAAAATGAATCAACTTTACTTATATTTTGTACACTGTACTGGGAATTTCCCATCCACCAGTGTTAGGCTCAACTCAACATTATATAAAGTATTCAGCACCTTTTAATTTTTCATTCGGCTTTAACGAAGAATTACTAACGCAGGAAAAAGAAGAATTAACATAAACAATCTGATTAAAATTAAGAATCTAAACAGATATAATATTGACAATTAAATTTATATAGTATACGTCAACATTTTCTTATAGTTAAATAAATCAAGCAGCCACCATCATGGCCCTGAATTCTTCAAAGCTAAGCACGCCATCACCGTCAAGATCAAACCTTCCGATCATGGCACGGCAAGCTTCGATGTCCAGCGACGAGCCCAGCCGGCTCAGCATCCGCTTCAGGCTCTTGGGAGTAATGCACCCTTCTCCATCGTTCGCGTACAGCTCAAACGCCGCCCTCAAATCCCTCGTCCTCTCATCTTCCTCCTCCACCGCCACCAACCTCACCAGCTCCTCCATGTCCAACATGCCGTCGCCGTCGGAGTCCACCGACTGCACCAAGGCTTCCGCCTCGGCGAGCGACAACTCCTCCCCTACCTCCGCCAAGCAGAGCCTGAGCTCGCTGGCCGAGATCTTGCCGTCGCCGTCCTTATCAATAGAACGAAAGACCAACTGTTCGAGTTGAATCAAACTAAAAGTTCTACTTGCAGCACTCGCCATTATAGGATTTATTGTAAGAGTTATACTTGCAAGCTCGTGCCTTTTAATTCGGAGTTGACACTGCTGGTATTTATAGATCGGAATTCGGAGCTTACTTGTCGTCGTTTCATATGTACGCATGTGGAGGAGGAAGGAGTCTAATGAGGTTAGCTCGTAATTAATGGGAGCTTCCCTGACTCGTGAGCCGTGAGTTGGTCTGAAACGGTGAGTTAGATAGAAACGGTCGTCTTTCCATGGGCCGCCGGCCGGCCGGTTCACCAACCATCCCCCAATTGAACCGGTCTACCGCTCTCATTAATATATATTTCCGATCAATTTTGGGTTACTTTATATTATCGTTGAACAAAACAAGACATCAGCAATACTGAATTAAAAAAAAGACAAGTTAAGTTTACTCTTGAAGTTTTCCAAGCACGCTTGTTGAATGCTGTTGCCCGTTAACATGATAGGCGACGTCTACAGGTAAAAATAATTCAAGGCGACGAGGAATGCTAATTAACTAATTAATGTGTAAAATGAACGTTGACTGCTCTCATGCATGCTTGGTCAACATTGAAGTCAAATCTCTAGAAACGAATCATTTTTTATTAACATAGCTAGCTATTTTAACCTAATATCAATTAATGCAAATTTGACTTGAACAATTGGTAGACTAATTATGCATCTACAGGAATAGAGTAAATGGAATACAAAATGGTAGCTAGCCGCGCACTAATTATGCCTCCGGACGAGCGAATTTGAATATTTTATATTTTTCATTATCCTTGAACTCTACGTGATCCTATACAGAATGTGGTATAATATAGGTTTCGATTATCATATTGGAACATATTATAAGATACATGTTCTAGGTACTAATAAAATCAGAGAGAAGAATAAGAATAACTAGAGAATATTTTTTCAGTGGAATTCAATGAATATTATCTATACAATCATGCTCAATATATACGCTAATGCAACTAGCAATCAACCTATAATTAGCCCTACAATCTATCCTACATTGTCTTATCTTTATTAGGAGAATATTCCTACATTATTTGGTTTTTATTAGGAGAATATTTACCATAATAATAACCCTGAATTATGGCATAATATCATTGGCAGTTAATACCCCCTCAAACTAATGCTAAATATCACATAACATGAGTTTGGATAGAAGATACTAGTGTCTTTTCGTAGTCATGGGTTTGGTAAATAGATCAGCCAATTGATCATGTGTAGGGATGTATATCAAGACGATGCTCTGATACTCAACCAGCTCTCTGATGCAATGATAGTTCATATCAATATGCTTAGTGTTTTCGTGGTGAACAGGATTGGTAGCAATTTGAATTGCACTGGTGTTGTCAGCGTATAGGGTAGTTGATTTTTCTACTGTGATACCAATCTCAACTAACAACCTTCGTAACTAAATGATTTCTGAACTTGCCGCAGACATAGACCTATACTCTGCTTCTGGTGATGACTTTGACGTTCGAGATTGCTTCTTACATTTCCATGAGATCAATGAGGACCCAAGAAGCATACACCAACTAGTTCTACATCTTGAGTCAGGACAACTTGCCCAATCTGCATCCGCATAGCCCACCATGTCGAGTGAAGAAGAAACAAGAAGCAATAGTCATCGATTTACCGTGCCTCGAATATAGCGAATGACTCTAAGCAATGCTGAGTAGTGAATCTTGTATAGATTTATAACAAATTAGCTTAGTACCTGGACTGGATATGATATGTCTGGACGAGTCACAGTGAGATATATGAGTGATCCAACCAAGCGTCTATATAGAGTCTGACCAGCAAATGGTTCTCCTTCCTCATTAATTCTTGTATTTTGCATTCACTTCCATGGGAGTATGCACCACCTTATTGTCTGTAATATTTGCAAGTTTGATGAGATCTTCTGCATATTTTTGTTGACTAGCTGTATACTTTCTTGTTGATAACTCACTTCCAAATCCAAAAAATATGTTAGCTTTCCCGACTCTTTCAACCTGAATGAGGAATGTACGTAACAACTGCTTCAATTGAGAAATGTCAGCCTCATCACTCCTAGTGATGATCATATCATCTATGTAGAGTAAGAGGATGGTTATGCAAGAGTTTGACTGCCGTAGAAACAATGAATAATTAGTGTTGCTCTGAGTGAACCCAACACCCATGATTGTAGTACGAAACTTCTCAAATCAAGAACGTGAGGCTTGCTTCAATCCATACAATGATTTTTTGAGAGACACATCAAATTAGGGTTAGGCAATTTGTATCATGGAAGAGCCTTCTTATGTACTACTTCTTGCAAATCTCCTAGGCAATTAATAGGTACACGTTGAAATTTATTTATTTATAGGTTCTAGAATACATGTTTCGAATACCCTATTGAAATATGTTTATTTACAAGTTTCAGAGTGCAGGTTCTAGTTTCGATTTTAGATACCCGATCTGTTAGACCTAGAACCGGAATGATTTTAACCAGTTCCTTAATTTTTTCCCAGACATTACACGAATTTAATTCAGGGTATATTCGGAACCTACTCGATTGTGTAGATTTCAACTGATTTTGAGTCTATTCGATATTCTTGCACACTCCTAGACAACATAATACTTATAAGATAGAGATTAATACGTATATATTTATATTCAACAAAAAGTAAAAAAAAAACCTTATTATTATTTTTATTCATATGGCAACTACTTCGTTTAGAAAAAAAAAGAAAACATAGGCACCGGCCGCTTCATCAATATTCTACTAGAAATAATAAATATACTATTCAAGCGCGAGTGAGGGCACCGCGTGGCATGTTGTGTAATACTTGCACCATGTGAATAGAGTGCATGAGTTGGGCGGTGACCTTCTGCTTAGCTTCCTCGCATGTGACACCGACACCTACTGACCTCCCTCTTCTTAATTCCCCACCTCTCTATCCCATGACATCTCAACACTATCATTTTACTTGAACTAACAAGACATATAAGTTAATTTCAATTTGACTCATGATTTTATCAACTTGGTCCCAGTATATTTTGTTAGAAAATAACTCTATAATCCTTTGAATTTACATCTACACAATCATATGAAACATATATGTCTAAGTTTTGATGAAAATATCAATGCCTATGAATAATTTGAGAGGTAAGAAGAAATAAAATTGAAGCTTTTCTAAAATTTAAATAGGATGTTGGGTTAACTAAAATGAAATGCTAAGGAATAGAAATGGAAAAAGTGAGAAGTGAAATAGACAAAGAGTTTTATTATTTGGTTAATATTAAAAATGTGAATATTCTGTTTAGTTAGTGTATATTAGACTAGGAATAACGAGAAAAATAATTAAATTATTCTTATTAATAATATTGAATGTTTATACTCAGAATAATAGAATCGTATTATAATTTATTATAATTAATAATAATATAATAAAAATAAATTATTTTTGAATATATTTTTTAAAAGATTAATTATTAATTATTTTTTTAAAATATTAAAATAATAAAAAAAAATCATCGAGTTTTCATAATAATTAACAAGGCTCTGCTTTGCTTCTGTCGTCCGAGAGGAAGCCTCTCCCATTTCTGTCGCACCCGCTGCGGCCTCAGCCGTCGAGCCTTCTTTTTCCTGCGCTGCTCGCTTCACCTGTCCTATTGTCAGCGGAGGATGAGGAGATCAACAATAGGAGGCAAGGAGGGCGACGGCGGCGGGGCGATCGCGTGGGAGCTCCGACCCGGAGGGATGCTGGTGCAGAAGCGGAGCGACGTGGCCCGCGGCCCCGCCGCCGGGACCCTCATCAAGATCAAGGTCTCCCATGAATCCTACCAGCACGAGCTATCCATCCCCGCCCAATCCACCATTGGTAATCCCACTCTTGATTCTCGCCCTTCCCGCTTGTTCGAATCTTACCGAAAAAGTTGCGATTTTTATGCCCTCTTTGGCCGTTTTTGATGATGCTGGTGAACGGTGTGAAGGGGAGTTGAAGAAGGTTCTTGCACAGGCGACCGGTCTGGAGCCGCGAGAGCAGAGGCTGCTGTTCCGGGGGAAAGAGAAGGAGGATTATGAGTGCTTGCACATGGCGGGGATCAAGGACTCGTCGAAGGTGGTCCTTTTGGAGGACCCCGCGAGCAAGGAGCGCAAGCTGGAGCAGATGAGGCGTGATCAGGGCATGCTGCGGGCGAGCCAGGCGGTGGCGGCCGTGAGAGCCGAGGTGGATAAGCTCGCCGTGAAGGTTGGTGGCTTCTTTTTCTTGATGCAATAAGTTATCAGGTAACTAATTGGATTCAAATGCAGCAGGTTTCGAGTTTGGAGGCTTCAGTTCACGCTGGCACTAAAATTGCAGATAAGGAGTTTGTCACTTTGACTGAGTTGCTCATGGTGCAATTGCTGAAGTTGGACAGCATTCAGGCTGAGGGGGAAGCTAAAGTGCAGAGAAGGATTGAGGTACTTCCAATATATTTCTTTCTCATCAAATTTATAATTTGTGTAGTATTAATTTTGAAATAGATGGTTGATGCCGGTTAGAAATGAAGGAATGTGGTAAAGGAATGAGGATGGGTTGTAGTGTTGTACGATAATGGGTGAGGGAAACTCATCACTCACTGGAATCCACCAAGAGATACGAAGTTAGAAAACAATCAAAGGATAAAACTTTCGTTGGACAATTCATAGTCATTAATAATTAGGGCTGATATAAGACATAATACAAATAAAGAGACAATGAAAATTTAAAAAGATCACTTGGAAGACTAAACAATCCCTTCTCCCATTAATCTGACATATCTAAAATTATTAGGCCATAACTTTCTCTAGGAGAGTCCAAATTGACTGAAACTTCTTTGGTTAGGAAGTAGACTCAGAGAGCTTTCAGTTACACCTTAATTGCACAATTTGGTTACGAGATAAACCTTGAAAATTCAAAGCAAAGTGATCCTTCAAATTTAGTCAGCATTGAATTGAGTGTTTGTCCATCATGCTTGGTTAATCATTAATGAATTGTTTTCCCTAATTCTGCTACATTAGGTATTGTTTGATATATAGATGATTCAGGCAAATCTCTCTATTTTATTATCATTTACTTTTTTTTCTTGATGAAAATGGAAGGCCCAGGAGTCCCACCATGATCTATAAATAAAGAATGTACAGAGAAAACATATTACAATGAATGGTTGAAAAAGACAGGAAAGAAATGAAATTAAAAGGTGGAAAATTAATGCTGTTTCGTATTATTTTGAAGGTGGTGATTGTGATGATCCCATCACACATGGAAAAAATGGTGATTGCAAATCACCCCGTGAACTGATTCATGTCTATAACATATTGGTGTAAAAGTATCCTTGAATTTTATTGAAAAGTCTTGATTTGCAATAATATTGTATGACCATTGGTAAACCAATCACCCCTTATCCTAAATCACGTTGGTGATTGTTTCACCTATACTAAACATATCATGTTAGCTTTTTTTCGACATCTTGTTTATTAATATGTTATCCTCTAGCCATTGTGTATTGCAAACAAGTCTTTAAAAAATGAAAATTTGCCATAAATTACGTTAATGAGCTTTGATGGATTACATAGAGTATGGTTTGCTGTATGTTTTATTTTTCCGTGAGGTACTTTGCCTTTATAGGTTTTTTCCCTTGCTCTTATATTCAGACTTTCTCTTTAATTTCAAGGGGCTTAGGAAGAGAGATGGGTAACAGTGAAAGGAAATATATTGAATTGCAATTTTTGCTTTTAGACCTTTGGTAAACACTTCGAAGTCCTGCAAGGAAATGACACTTGTTAGCTTGTGTACGTAGTCATTCTTGAAGGAACTCTTCCTCCAAATATGGGTATTATTGCTTTAGGATTCACTTGTTACATAATTACATTCTAACAAAAACAAGTATTATTTCACAAACAACACAACAGTAAACAATAAAGTCTCAATTATTTGGAGTTGGCTAAACATATCTTTGTGGACCATTAGTTACTTGTCATAGTTCAATATTGTATGTAAACTTCTCCTCCATTGGCATGCTTCGAAGTCTATTTTCTTCATTGTCAAGTTAATTGTTTTACAAACAGATTACAAAAGTCTCATTTTCCATTTTAAATTCTCTCTCAGGTTCGCCGTGTGCAGAACTTCGTGGAGACGCTTGACTTACTAAAGGCAAGAAACTCTAACCCCTTCAGCAATAGCGGCAATGCAGTATCAGTGACAACAAAATGGGAGACATTCGAATCTGGGCTGGGCAGCCTGAATGCACCTCGACCGAAGGCTTCATCTACTTTAACTATGAAAGATTGGGAAATCTTCAACTAGCATAGTTTATGTGAGCAGACTAAATTGTTCATCTTGTTCATTCAATCTTCTATTCCCATGTATTTGACCCTCTGGCATTCAAATGAAGAGATTTCTTGAACATATGAAGCATTTCATATATAACCTTTCTCAGGAACTGCTTCATCGATCAAGAGATATGTTTGTGATATATTTATCAGTATAAATAACCATTACAGAGACTTGCTCAAACTTTTCTTCTCCCAACTGTATTTATCTGCTCAATATTATCTTTCCTCTCCATCTCCTCCTTTTACTGGGAATTTGCCTCAATTTACTCCAACAAAATGTAGAACAGGTGTTTGAACTTGACAAGTAGCTGCCCCAACAACACCAACCCCCTCCTTGAGCTTTTATGTCTCATTTAGTTAGCCTTTTGCACGGGGGTGTTTAAATCCCTCACGAGAACCTTACTTGATCTTGCTCCCCAACCAATGTTTCTTGTGGTTTTTCCTTCAATTAATGAAGGACCTCCCCCACGCTTCTTCCGCATGCATCAGCTACCGCTTGAAATATAATCCTACCGGCATCCACTGGCTTCCCATGCTGAGCAGCGTCTGACACCCTCCATGGATGCAAGAGCTGCCGCCACCTCCAACAAAGAGAGGCTTCTCAACCAGTTGGTGCTTTACGCTCCTCTCATTTCGACGCGACGGTCGTCGAGTTCCGTCAGCACCAACAGCGTCGGCGGCTCCAACTCCGCCCGGCGGCCGTCGGCTCCCTCGAGCAGCGCAACCCAAAGGGTCCCTTTCTCTTGGGAAAGCTCACCTGGCGTGCCCAAGTTTTCGCGACAAGGGAGGCTTCCTCCTGATGTGTTCGACGACGAGCAGCCCTTGCCTCTGCCTCCGAAGCTGCTTCATAATTCAGGAGAAGATGACAGCACCTTCACGAATGTCAATGTGCAGGTTAATCTAAAGGATGAACTTGATGCATATAAATCAAGCGCTGGAAGCGACGACAACGACGACGACGACGACGATATCTTCTCTGACGCGCTAGAGAAGATATCATTGTCGGAAAAGTTCGACCTTGCTTGCAGGCTGAGTTCTTTCAATGACATGGCTTTGCACGAGAACGACCGGAACGTTCCTCGGTCTCCGAGCTTCATCATGAACCGCTTTCTTCCTGCAGCCAATGCGTTAGCCAACTCATCATTTCGCAACGACGGAGTTCATCTCAACCGAAGAGCTCCTTCTTCTTCCTCCTCCTCGTACGACCTTCAGAAGGAGGTGATAAAGGCGAGAATTAAGCATAGAGCTTCCGTTAAGGCTCGGCTCCAGGTGCCGTTCGATCCCTACGTGGAGACTCGAACCGAACTGCCTTCGATGGCTTGTGGCCTGATGCTCTTCTTTCCTTGGAGCTTCAAGCCTACAGTTTGCGGATTCAAGAGCCCGGCTCGGAGTCAGGGAACACCCAGGCCTGGTCTCTCATCTCTCACTCCAAAGAATACTGTCAAAGGGTGTAATAACGGCTTGAGTTCTGATAGATTCAAGCCCACAGTGGTTTGTGGCTTCAAGAGCCCAGCTCGAAGTCGAACGCCGAGGCCCGACCTCACATCTTCTTCTCCGAAGAGGACTTTGAAAGGGTGTGGTGATGAGTGGAGTACAGATAGCTTCGAGGCCACGAGTTGCGGTTTCAAGAGCCCTGCTCGACGGAGAACATCCAAGCCTCCTGACCTTGCATCTTCTTCTTCTCCGAAGAGGTGTAGTGATGGGTGGAGTTCTGACGTGGAGGACAATGGCGGCGGCGGCGCTTACGTGGAAAAGCTGAGTGTGAAGGTGAACCATTCCAATGGTTGGGGGCTGTCATTTATTGACACGAGTAGATTGAGAAGCAAAGCAAGGGATGTTGAGAAGTGGAAATCCAAGGCAAGAAGATTGGGAATTGGAATTAGAGAAAGAAACCAGAAGGAGAGACATGAACAAGCAGTTGTTCCAGAGAGCAGAAGAGCTGCATGGAGGTTGCCTCAGCTCACATCCCCTTCTGAGTCATGGCTCTCTCATGCTCTTAGCTCTATCAATAGAAAACTTTAACTATGTTGTGAAATTGAAGTATATGTTGTGTGAGTAAATAGTTACTAGTCTATGGAAGCGCCAATGTGTTTGTATAATAATATGGTGGTGGAAGTTAAAGCTCAAGTTAATAATAGTATTATTTATCTCAAAATAAATGTGTCTGAATTGTCATATGTATTATTTTTAGTTGAATAATTTTCTGCAAAATAATTGGACCAATAATGCTATGCTACTCTGCTTTTTCTTCTGATCATATACTGATGTTTGCATATGCTGGTGGAAGTTACTAATATTGATGTTGCATGGTATAGAAAGCTAAGATACACTTGTAAGTTTCACATATTCACTGCGAAGATGATGATAGTCTACATCTTGTTAAGCTTTGCAGAATTCACTATTCTCTATTTTCCAACGCCAAAAAAGAAAAAATGAACATGCCCTCTATCAACACTATATCTTCCAGAAATTATTTACAGATTTAACACAGGAAAAAAAGTATTTGGCTCTTGCCAACTTGCAGCTACGTCTCCAGGTATTCTCCTACTGGGATATAATTTCAAGTTCTGCCCACCAGAGTGGTGATAGTCTTGGAGTAGCATCTTCGGGTGTCATCGATGTAATCGTCCTCAAACGTTCTGCGACTTCGGTCATTGTTGGCCTCTTCTGATTTGATGTATTTATGCAGGATCGTATTAAATTTGCCAGTTGAGTAATATCTCCCTCTCGGACTGAGTTGAGGGTCCGGTCAACCATGTCCATGAGGGGTCTTTTACCGTTCAGATAGCTTGAAGCCCAGAGCACAAGCAAGCCGTCGTCTTCTGAGAAAGGAAGCCTTCCAGAAATGATTTCCAGTAGAATGATTCCAAACTTGAAAACAATGTTCTCTCGATTTGAGGTTTCAGATGCCAGCTCTGATTCTTTTTCTTCATTGCAGAATTCAAGATCTGAAATCTTGGCTGCATAGTCTTCGGTCAGATATATGGATGAGGAGCATAAGTTTCTGATAACTAGAGGAGGATTAAGCTGCTCAAGGTGCTCTAGACAATAAGCAATTCCCATTGTTACACGTAAACGCATAGCCCAATCCAACTGCTCGGCTTCTTTGACTGTAAATTATTACAAAAATGAAAGAATCAGCAAAAGTGCAAACTTTCAAGTAATCAAAAGCAGGCCAATGAACTATAGATCAAATGTGAAAAAGCACTTCCATTTGATAGCATTTGCAAATGAACTCATATTGTAAATTAAAGATTTATAATGTTAATAATAAAAACTATATGTTGAATTAGATTGGGTGATCAAATCTTCCAAAATCTTGAAAAGGCATAATCTATTCATTTATATTCTAACTCTCCATTTCATGTGTGAATGGTGGACAAACGGAACCACATGTACTAAGTTATTTGGATTTTTTAATAGTTGACACAGCCAATATTCAAACTGAAGCTGACCCTAATGTTTGGATACCATGTTAATTTAATTGGACAATTAATTTTTCCACAAGCTTAAGTTGATAGGAAATGATGCAATCTATTCATTTATATTCTTAACAATATATTATTATACATTATAATAG
Organism: Canna indica; assembly: GCA_034359265.1. Classification (NCBI taxonomy): domain Eukaryota; kingdom Viridiplantae; phylum Streptophyta; class Magnoliopsida; order Zingiberales; family Cannaceae; genus Canna; species Canna indica. The sequence continues at coordinate 1,875,842 of CP136898.1, read as the reverse complement.
TATTAATAACATAACATATAATCATATATTACATAATATATATTTTATTGCCTTTCATTTCCTATTCTCAATTTCATACATTATTTTTAGGGCACAATAGAAATAAAGTTTAGACTATAGGAAAGTTACAAATCCCCGAAAGTTATTTCCACTTAAATTTCTTCCACTTTGGAAAGTATATCCCATGAAATTTCATTGAACATGAGTACCAAACAACTATCAGGGGTATTAAATCCTGAAAACCTATAGTTTCCAAAGTAGCTGGCCATTTCCATCATTCAATAATAATTCAAGAGGTAACCTTGATACTTACTGTGCAAATGCTCAAATAGTGTCCCATTGGGAGCATATTCGAAAACCAACAACCTAGTAAAAGGCTCTTCTTCCTCACAATAGCCAACTAAGTTCATGAAGTTCTTGTGATTCACTTTGGACAATGTAGAGATCTGGAAGGGAAACCACCAAAATGACTGAGACCATGTTATCATCTACTTAACTGTCAAAAAGAAATATGATGAGAGGCTACCTTATTCCTAAAGCAAGTTTCATATTCTTCTGACCATTCTTCAGCTGACGTAACAATAGTAGATATCACTGCTATTTCAACTCCATTTGAAAGTGTTCCTTTGTACAATGTGCAATTAGATAAAGAACCAATTATGTTGCTAAATTGCTCACATGCAGTTTCAAGTTCGGAACGTCTCAGCGAAGGTACACCTGTGGTTAATGCATGCAGTTATGAATACAATCACACCATGCAAAAAAAATGCAATATGAAAAGTAAATTACCTGTAACAAATGCTTTCTGCAGTTGCCCACTTAATCCTGTTGTCCATGGCATAACAGTGACAGTGTTGTTGGCTCGATAGCAAAGGAAATATGCAGCAGCTATGATAATCAGAAACAAAAATGACCCACCAACTGTCAGAGATATAATCAGTGTCTCATGAGCTTTCCTTGATCCTTCATCTGGAGGCACTGGAGGCTCAAATGATGGGCTACTGCTGTCTGTGTTATCTAGTTTATGAGTAGGCGATGGTGACGGAGATGGTGATGGCAAGGGCAAGGGTGATGGTGATGGTGATGGTGAGTTCTGATTTCCGGCAGCAAGACGACCACGTGGTGGAGTATTGCCTTTTTTTGTAGATGAATTATTTTTACCTAAGAGCCTCCGGATAGCTGCATTATCAACTTTCCTGAAAAAGATGGAAATAATTCACACTAAGCCTGAATATCAAGGCAAACTATAGCATAGTTTCTATCAACACCATATGAATTCCAGTTCAACTTGATTTTAGATATGACATTATCACTTGAACAGAATTAGTGGAAGCGAATCTACTGCTAGCTTACCTATTGTGTTTATTATTATTTTATTGCTAAACTTGTGCTGCAGATTAGCGATGGGCAGTATTGGTATTTACAGATTCATATCAATGCAAACACATTCCTCACACAGAATTAGCAAATGATTTGCAATAATTGAACATCTTAGTGTCTGTCATTAACTTAACACATGCACTTTTCATTGTCCGGTCCAGTCCACAATGAAGGTAGAAAACGAGCGAGGTTGTGGCCCTTCATTTCAGTGCTGCTACCAGTAGATAGGGTCATCAGAGCACTTATCCTAAGGGGTAGACAAATTCCATTTGGCAAGAAGTTGAAAATGAATGGTACTCTCAAATGGTTAGCTAACATGATCCTTACCAAATTACTTGGAGCTTGTTCGTGTTATCTCAATGACATAAGAAAATAAAATACCTATCTCAGGCATCATTAACCATGTCATATTCAGTAGGAACCATAACAATTACATAATACAGAATCAATCTGTTTTTCAAAAAGTTATTATAGATATTTTTTGCTACAAGACCTAATGAATTTTTATGATTGAGAATCCTTACCTAGTAAGAAGTTGCCTATTTGATAACAACAGCCCTTTGCCGATCTGAATCTCCAAAAGCATGTTGCAATCATGTAGATATGGTAACTGACTGCAAGTAAATCTGTTCCTACCTAGTACACTGCACACTCACCATGATATCAATCACAGTTTTACTATAGTGAATCCAAGTACCACAATATATTATGGTAGTTCTTGTACTTACAGGATCTGTAGGGATGGAATATTTCCAAGTTCAGATGGCAGCGGTCCACTGAGATTATTGTGTCCCAAATCCAATAACTCCAGATTCTGTAATTTTCCAATCTCCCCAGGAATGACTCCAAAAAAGGAGTTATTATGTAAAGTACTACACAAAAATAGAAGAATATGGACAAAAGTCAAAATTTTGAAATGGCATTACAACACATAAAAAATCCTTAGTGCAAAAGCTATGCATTATAGCTGCATAAAGTTTAAAAAGCATATGTACTAAACAAAAATATTGCATACATGATATGAGTTTGCATATGAGGATGTATTATAACATATATTTCGAGAAAGTTCATTCCATGTGTGTATTGGACATGTGCGCTAATTACATTGTTATTGTGCATGTACTTAGGTGTTACGGAAAACTTGTTGAACTTTTATATGATGTTTAATTAGGTTCTAAAACGTGTATGCAAGAAAGTATGTGGTTTGGCAGTGCAGTATGAAGACGCATATACGACCCATATTTAAAAAAATTAAAAACTTTAATAAAAAACATAATATAAATAGTTGTTAAATAATTGATCAACATAAGAGATAAAATCTATAATCTGATGATTATGTAATTAGGTGATGATATAAGCAAGTGAACAAAGGAAATATTTTGCATCTATAAACAAAAATTAAGTTTGTAATATTTGATGAGCAAAAGTCTAGTTTTTGTGCATAAATTTCCGACTTCCAAACATCTTAATCTTCCTTGGAAAAGGATTTATCTGATATTATATCATCATCTTTGGAATCAACATTGAGTTCAACGCGGTCATCACTGCTTTTGCTCTCTTTATCTAAATCCACTTCTAAATCAACATGTTTGAAAGTTGGAGATTGGAAGACTAGGTCTTTGGAGGTTGTGAGAAAATGAAGGGTTGCTAGCATAAAAAATTAAATACAATGTCATCCGGAACTGAAAAGTCATCAGTTAGCATTGGTTTCAAACTTATAATAAATGATTTATGGGTAAAGTTGGCCAATGTGGAATGCGTATGTGTTCATGTGGCCACATAGAACAAAGACTGCATATTGCATATGCGGCAGCGTGTGCATGAATATTGCAAAATTTCCAATTTAGAAGGGTAGTGCTAATATTCTCTTGAATCTTGAGGACATGACAGTCCACAATCCATATGCGGCGGCATGTACATTGATGCAATAGATCGTGGACTGTCATGCCCTCAAGACTCAAGAGAATATTAGCACTAGCCCTATAAATTGGAAATTTTGCAATATAAAACACGTCATGCACATTGACGCAGTGAATTGTGGACTGTCATGCACTCAAGAGTCAAGAATATTAGCACTAGCCCTTTAAATTGGAAATTTTGCAACATCCCAATAAGAAAATGATAATATGTAAGGTTGTATACATCAGATCATAATGTTAACACTGCAAACTTGTGATAAGAATTTTGTGATGCAAAGTCTTGCTTGAGAAGAAGTTATTTGATCACTAAGGTTGTGACAAAATAAATTCTAAATTATAAGTTGTCAGTGAAAACCAGCAAAAAAGAATATGATTTTCTCTCCAGATAAAGAATGGTTAGGAATTTGCTTCCCAAGGATTGCAATGCACAGACAATCAATGGTCAAGAGAGATCTGTAGAAATGCTTACATAGCTATGACGTGGGTGAGTTCTCCAAGTTCAGGTGCAAGTGTCCCCTCAAGACGAAGATCTCTCAAATTCCTACAAGAATGAAACTGAGTTCAGAATATATCAAGCTGATGACATTTTTCCCGATGAAAATATAAAGCTAAATGACTAATTTACATGAAAACAAAAGATAACAAAAACATATCTTGCAGTGCTAAACAAAATCAAATCATAGCACTTCTTAATCTTCAACAAGGATTATTGTATCATTTAGATCATCAAAATTTCTAGTCTTTAACAAGACTGTCGTTTTATTGGGATCATTCAGATTATACGGCGGATGTAGAAAAAGAGAAATCGCATTTGTTTGACCCTCAATTCCTGATGGGATCGTCTATATTTAGAAAAAACAAAAGCATAAAAAAGAATTGCAACAACTACAGCAAGATAAATGTCTCACTATCAAAAATGTTCGATCACTTACAAAACCATGACTTCTCCATCGTCGGAGCACTCCACACCGAACCACAAGCAAGGATCGTGAGCGCCTTCATCCCAACTCGAAAAAGCTCCATAGGGATCAATTTCCACCCTCTCTTTAAACGCCAACAGCGCCCTCCCTACATGTTACCAAACCATTGAGCAAATCCCAGTTGACCTACAGAACTAAGTTACCAACAAATAAATACCTTCTTCATTGAGAGAAGCGCAGGGTTCAAGATACACCGAAGAAATCCACAGCAAGACGGAGACGGCACAAACCATCCAATTCTCCATCTCCAACCGGAAAGACAACACCTTTCCCCTCCTATTCCTCGCCCAAACCAACCCTAATCGACTCTTTTCTCAGCTTGACTTCAAGAATAAAGAAGAAAAATGAACGAAAAGATCGGAAAGAAAATAAATAAAATCTCCAGCCAGAAAAAGGTCGCAGCTTTTTCGTCTTCTCCACTCAAGAACAACCCAAATCCTTAGATTTCCACTCGGATGCAAAGAATTGCTGCTGGAAACAAGCACAAGAAAGCAAGCCAACGAGGCGGAAAAGGGTAGGAATGTGGAAGCAATAAAAGGGTCGGCAAGTAGGCACGCGGAATTGCAATGCAAGGGAGCGTAAACGACGTTGAAATGTTCCAAGAGAAGCTACAGGTTCCAATTGGAAATCGGTGAAAAGGTTTGATCTGTTCTCTCACTGCTATCGATCAATTATTATATCCGTAGTTATTTCTACGGCGATCGGCTCATATAATAGTGGACCCTGATGGCCGAGTAAGCTTCGAGGAAGTGAGGATGGAGACCGGCAGTTGAGTTCTTCTGCTTTCTATTGCTATCAATTTTTGTCGAGTCTTCGTCTTTCTAATTTTGGTTTATTTATATTTTTATTGCGAAAGTTGACGTACATTTCCACGTAGGAAAGTTTTCATTGGTTTTGAAGAAATGTTGAATTGTTGATGCCTTGTGTCTTGAACAATTAAATCTTCCCTTTTTTAATGCTTTAATTTCTGAAGACTTTATTATAGTATAAAAACTGAATAGACTAGTATATCAATTTAGGTGGTATCTGATTGGATGAAATAAATAGGTAGACCATCCATGGAAATAATATTCTTTATCTCAATCTAAAGAATATTATTCTCCATAAATATTTTATAATATTATCTTTCAATATTTATAATATTACATGAGAATATAAAAACTAAATTATTAAACATTAATTTATCCAAATCGGATTTTGAGAATGAAAAATTCTCAAAATCGAAATCAACATTGGGGAATTCCTCAAATATGAATTGAGTGGATTCAATACTGATTTTGCCCCTGGCCAAAGTCTCTAATCAGTTAGAGACTTTGGCAACTCTAATCCGTTAGAGACTTTGGCAAAAAATTAAAAAAATATAAAAAAATAATTTTAATTTATATAAAAAATATGTATAATAGAAATGAGGTGTTAGATTTTAAAAAATATATTTTCAAACTCACTAATCAGTTAGAGACTTTGTTAAAAATTATATATATATATATATAATATATATATAAAAAGAGATATGATAGTAATGAGATGTTAGATTCTAAAAAATATATTTTCAAACTCTCTAATGATATAGAAATGAGGTGTTAGAGTTTAAAAAATATATTTTCAAACTCTCTAAATTATTAGAGAGTTTTGCACAAAGTCTATAAATTCAAATTTAAATTAAAAATTATAAAATATTTTTAATATTATAGACTTTGACCAAAAGTCTCTAATGCATTAAATTTTATTTAGAGATTTTTGTCTAAAGTCTATAGAACTATTTTTTAATTATGATGTTAGTGAAATATTTTTTGTCCAAAATATTTTGATAGACTCTAGAATATCTTTTATATCACATACATTTTTTTATGAATTAAATTTTATTTTTTATAATTATAAAATTATTATAAACAAAAGTATCTAACTCATTAGAGACTTTTGTGCAAAGTCTACTATAGTTTCATATTTTTTAAAAAAAAATATTTGAATTCATAAAATAATTTTTTAATGATACAAAAGAGGAATTATGATCTAGAAAAATATTTCATAATTTTTAATTTAAATTTAAATTTGTAGACTTTGTACACAAGTCTTTAATATATTAGAGAGTTTGAAAATTATATTTTTTATTTTCTAATATTTTATTTTTATCATAAAAAGTATTTTATAAATTAAAATTATTTTTTATATTATAATTTATTAAAAAGTATTATATATATATATATATATATAATTTTTGGCCAAAGTCTCTAACCGGTTAAAGACTTTGGCCAGGGGCAAAATCGGTATTGAATCCACTCAATTTCTTTTTGGAGAATTCCCCAATATTGATTTCGGTTTTGAGAATTTTTCATTCTCAAAATCCGATTTGAGTAAATTGTTGATTATTAAATTGATTTTAAATAGATTATCATTATTTTATTATTTTATATAGATTCAACTACTTTTATAAAAATAAAATAAAATATTTTTTATTTTAAAATTTATAAATTATTTTACATTAATTAGAATAAATTATGATATAATTTATTATATATTTTTTAAAAAAATTTGATCAATTTTCCTCTCTAACTCCTCGTATATTCCTTATATTTAGCAAATAAAGTATCACAGCTCCTTATTTATCGATAATATCAAGTAGGTAATTTTATTCCTTTTGATTTAATTTCATCCTATCAAACACATCCTAATTTCTACATTTGTATTAGTTTAGTTATTACACACATTTAGGCATATTAGTTCAAATTATAAGTTTCCTAGTTATAGCATCACGTATTGATTATTTTACATAGAGGAGTTTAAAATTAGAGATTAAATTAATTCATGATCTTAATCAACATGTTTATATGACTATTATAAGCATAATTTTGTTTTTTTTAAATGAAGATGGTATTTTATTACATGTCTTAAAAATTTAAAACCCCCTCTTTGGTTGTGCACAAGAAAAAAAGAAAAAAATAAAAGTTGACACTTTCACCTTTTATTTTGACAAATAAATGAACATAAGACTAATTCATGGTAGGTATCATAAAACTTTTATTTGGTCATGATCCTATAAAAGAATATTTTGAACCATATTAGCATATAAAATAGGATTTTTATGATAATGACATGTATATTTAATTACAAGCCTGAGATTTAATATTATTTTCTCCATGGTGATAGACACTACAATAAGATTATATTTATAGACACACTAAATAATTAGCGGAGGAAATATTCAAGAGGATATTTTATGTTTAGGGGCACTTTAGTTGAACTACTACATAATACAAGGCCAAACTCTGAAATATATCACCATATTGGCCTATAATAGCCATTTAATAAAGATAGTCCACTTACTACTAATTCAATTGTTAGACATTTAATTATATTGCATAAGGCAGTGAATCCAATTCCTAAGGGAAAAAGTACTATTTTGCCCTCCTATCTTAAGTTTGTCTTACAATTGTCCGAAGACTCTATTTCAATATTTTCTCTCAATTTTTTTTAGAGCAAAAAGCTCTTAGAGTGTAACAAAAAAATATAAAAAATTACTTCGTTTTTAAAACGTCAATCATGTATTGTTAACGATGTCGACATGACATCTGACGTATCATATTTTGACTAAAATATCATCCATATCAACGTTGAACTTATATCTCACTAACTCATTATCTTACCAATGTCGCTACCCATCTTTCCCACGGAATAATATGAAAACACCGTTCTACAATACCCGGTGTTTTTGGATTTGTTAAATATAATTTCTTCTTTTGCAAGGAAGCAGAGAATTATTAGTTTCACCGACTCCCTCTCCCCGTACAGAATCAAGCTATCAATGAGGATTAAGTTAGATTAATTAGTAGTATTTATGTAAATGAAGCGAGACGTCAACAAAAATGGTGAAATTGATTCTGACGGATCAAAAATAGATTTATAGGAGTTTGTTAGATTCCTCAATCTTTCGATTACATGATTTTTATTTATTATATTATATTTCACTTGGATGTTAGCAATTTATCATGACACAAACAAATAATTTTTATTTTCAAATGAACTTCGCAACTTAAATTAATTTTTTACTTAAAAAATTGAATCTCATTATTTTGATTTTTTTAAAAATATATTATAAATTTAAAATGCGAGAATGTATTTTTTTTAGTAAATATTCTAATTTAAATTGTAAATCATAATTTGTTGACTTATTAATGTGTATGTCATTTCAGTGTAAGCAACTGGTACACATGTCAATGCACTAACCCTCATGACTATTTCACGAACAAGGACGACTACCTTTTAACTGGTTTTCATCTGTGGGATACCACAAATGTGTCATCTTTTTGACCAAGAAATTGATTTTTAATATATTTTAAATTTAAGATGGGAGTATGTATTTCTTTAATCAGTAAATATTTTAATTTAAATTGCGAATCATAATTTGTTGAGTTATCAATGTCATGTTAAAATAAATATGAAAGGAATATGACCCAACTCCAAATTTCACATGTCAAATGCTTTCATTTTCAATGAAACTAGAACCAATTTGTTGAGTTATCAATGTCGATATCATTACAATGTAAACAACGGGCAAATTTGTTGATACACTTAATTATCTTCCCCCTTCTTGCGTTCTCGTGAATTCATTCTTCCTTCATAATTTCTTCTATTGATTCAGTTCCTAACTCACCACTGCCCTCATTGCATCAAACACAAATCTCTTAGGTCCAATTACAGTAACTTTTTTATTGGTATCATACTTGTGCAGAATCACTTCTACGAAGCATAAGCTATCTTGCTTCGTCCTCATCGTCATCGTGATCGCTTCATTTAGCTCCTCCTCATTTCAGACCTGCACGTGCATCAAAAGAGCGGGGTTTAATCATTTCAGTTGGAGATGACAACAAGATTGATTCCAAAATGCTCGCTCACCTTTGCAGTCCAACACTTGCCCTCGCCATCGTGGATGGCGTCGATGAGGCCTGTGTAGTCCCAATTTTTGTTGAAATCCTAAGATTTGTTATTAATCTCCGCTATGTAGCCGCCATTGTTAACAAGGAAGATGATGTTGTTCTGCCAGCAACAGATCATTGTCGACACATCTTGGAAAGCTTCTCTCGTCGATGTAGGCAATTACACACTTATTTTCCATGGAATCTGTGCGTAGCCAAGCGTTACTCTCACAGACCAACCGAGGAATCCATATTATATTTGGAACTCGTATTTAGGAAGGAGAAGAGTTCATGCGTGTTCACTTAATTTGTTCTAAGTAATAACTTGGTAAATTAAACTTTTGTGTCAATTGCATGAACTTTTGTGTTCAATCATAACATTTTACTGTCCATTTTCTGTTAAATCAAATTGAAGTTTGAAAATTGAACTTTTATATTAAATCAAATTGAACCTTTCAAGAATTGAGTGGATGAACATTTCTAATTTTTCACCTAATTTTTTAACTACTTAGAAATCATATATTAGAGATTTCATCATCAAAATCAAATATTATTATCAATTATTATGATGCATACATTTTAAAACTGAATTAATGATTAAAATGTGAGTGAAAAGAATTTGTCATCCATTAAAAATAAAAATGACAGAACCTATGTGTGTATATATATAGGACTCTTAACTGAAGGTTAATTTCATTGAGAAGTAATTAATGCTATAAAGCATATATCAAAATAGAAATAAGGAAAATTTTGAAATAAAACATTATTTTATAATGTTTGGTAGGGGGAAATTTTAGGTAATTAATTGGAAAATATTTTTTTTATCCAGCGTAGGAAATATATATTATGATTGTAATTCTCCCATCTTAGATAATATCTCCATGTATAATTTGAGTTAATTTTTCTTTTTAGCAAAGATAGTATATACTAGAGTTTGAACTCTAGATCTTTAGAAAATATTTAAGATATTACTATCAATTGTGCTTAGGCGTGACAATTTTATCCGCATCCGTTAACCAAAGACCGCATCTGCACCGTATCCGATCTACATCCGCAAGTAAAAATGGATATGGATACGAATACAGATTTAGAAAACTTATATTCGCGCGAATACAGTGCAGATACGGATATGACTGTGGATCCGCACCGTATCCGCACCGTCTATCCGCGTCTCTGAATTACTATTTTGCCTATATAAATTATTAATATATATAAGAGCTCTATGGTAATTTCATGTCAAGATAAATTTTGAAGTACATTATGTATTTATTTTGAATCAATGAATTGATAATTTATTGATTTTTTAAATTAAATATATTTATTTAATATTTTTTATTAAATACGGTGTGGTTACGAATGCGGATATCCGTATTTGAAGCGGTGTGAATATGGATATCCATATTCACATTCGTAGCGGATACGATGCGAATACGGATGTACAGATATGAGGTGCGGTGTAGATACAGATAATTCAATATCCATACCGTATCCGATAAGTTGTTAACCCTAATTGTACTACTCATAGGTGGCATATAATTTAAGTTAATTACTATCAAGTACTAAATAAATACATGACCGACATAACACGATTTGTGACAAAAGCGGGTATCGAAACAAAAGCGGGTATCGAAAAGGACGAAACTGTCGTCATCAACTCCGCAATGGTGTGATGGCATCTTTCGGGTTGCTTCACAAGCAATAACGTCGAAATTTGGACGACGTCAAACAAAACCAAACTTAAAGAGGTGGAAGTTAATTACCTCTAGATTGCAATTAATTAAGTGGGCCATTCAATTGAGACTTGACGCTCGAATTAATTTTGAGTTCATTTGCACTATCTTATCCGATCTCGTGTTTAATTTCATATTTAACTTGTGTCGTAATAAATAAATATAAATATATATATATACACGTGTGCGTGAAGCGATTCAATTCATTTCAGAGATAAAATAATTAACTCGTTCACCAACTTATGATATGATTATGATACATTTATGATAAAAAAAATTGATGAATTTGGTAGACAATTTTTTTAGTATGTAATATTGTATATTTGTCGCTCTTTCTTGGAAATTACTGTCATGGGAAGAATCATAAAATTGGTGACAATTCTTACAACCAAACACATTTAGCATTTACTTTGGACATAATTTTTTACTAAATTTTCTATTGACAATTTATTGTAGCTAATACCGTATGTTGTGTAGTCAAAATGGTAAAGAAGCTTTCTCGATCAAATCGTTTGCATACTCTGGAATCCAACTAAAGATTGTTTAAATAGCTTAATTACTCATCACAATAATCTACAACATATCACAATCTTGCGAAGAAATTTAACGTCCATTTAATTAGAAATTGAATGATCTAGTGACTAATTTATCTTGTAAATATTCATCGCCAACTCATCTCACAGTAGAGGAGACGAGACTGCCCAACTGCAAAGTTAGGCCATCATATTCTCAAAATATTATCATTCCTTGGAAAAGGACTAAGAAGCAACAATGTGGAAGAAGGCATAACTCAGTTTTGTAGCTCCAACTTGTGTTTCTTTCTAGCTCTGTAAGAGCTAATCATCCCCTCGACAAGGCAAAATGGCTCTTCTTCTTTGGGCTTTTCATTTTCGAATGTTGTTAGAAAGAGTCCTTCACAAGCTCTAGGACGCACACCATCAATCGCTTTGCAAATATAATGCTCAAAATTCTCATAATCCTACAATAATTGTTAGATATGTAAAATTACGAACTTTACTAAGACTGATGCAAAATTTCCCATTATAAGACTTAATTGACAAGTAAAAAGCAAAGGTTACAAGGGATGCAAAATTTTCACTTTGGTATGTACAACATGGATCTTAAGCGATACCCAGAGGAAATGATGTGGTTTGCTGGAATGAAGTCGTAAAACTGTATTGTATTAACTAGTAGATGATAAATTTCTTTATGGCTTTTGCAACTCATGTCATACTACTGATCATGGCTATCAAGATTAATAAACGAACCTCATAAATTGGCTGCCCGTTAACCGTGACCCATGGCACGTAAAGGTGAGGCGGCTGAAGTGCATCTGTCTGCGCTTTATATTGTAGTTCAATCTGTGTGCAAACAATTACTACGGTTGTGTCAATCATGTTTATATGGAATTACAAATATAAACATGACATCGTTATTTTATCATGATGGTACTCATAGCAAGTAATCAAAACTAAAAATGGTCAATAATGTTACAATAATCCATGAATTAAGTACATTGTATGCAGATTCTTATGGCAGCAAAACAATGCATTTCAGTTGATCATATTTATAACTCTGGATACATAAGCTACTTATGTTGTTCAAATGGATATGGCAACAATAAGAGAAAAATAATTGCCTCGCTACTTTTGTTTGAGATAATTCATGCATGGCTAGAAGCCTAGAACCAACATGAATAGAACACACAAGCTTGCACAATAATTCATATCTGGAAACAACATTTAAATACTTAACATCTAGCAGTGAAACATACTTAGTTTGATGTCTGGTTTTCTGAATCATCAGTTTGATCAATAATCATACATCTTAATCTTAAGATCGAGGAGATATTTATGGTGAAATCATAATAAGAGAACAACCTTGTTATTTTCACCTAAATTGAATGAGAGAAACTATTGAAGTAAAAAGTACATCCATTATTAAGAGATAGAATAGTATAGCACAATTGTATGTCACAAACTAATGTACTGGAATCTATCAAATATTCAAATGCGTTTAAATTGGTCTATTACATGGAGACATACATGTAAATTGAAGGATAGATTTTTTTACTTTATGAGGAAAAAAATTGAAGGATAGATTAATGTCATGTTCATCGGCTGTTAATTTATACATTCAGCCTCGAAGGCTTTTTATTTATGGAAAAAATTCCAAATAAAGGCTCTTACTGGAAGTAGCCAATAATTCGTGCAGTGTAATATTCAGCCTATTATGTTCTGTACACACAAGAAATCACTATAATACTGAAAAATAGAATGGAATAGATTCGTCTCTTCAAATAAAAAAAGATGTAGGAGTCAAAGACTCAAAGTGATAATTACATATATATGCCAATGACATCAAGTAATTAGTATGAAGACACATTAAACAATTTTCTTTCGAGTAACTTACAGTTTTGAATGAGAGAATACTCTTGGTGATGCCTTTTTGACTAATAGACACATTTATTAAAGCAAATTAACATTATCATATTAAAATTTTTACAGTTTCTGTAGGTAAAAAACCTTTTAGGTTATTCTTTCATAAAAAGAATTTGGATAAAAGTAACTAACAAAAAGCATAATGACAACCAACCTCAACCCCGTATCCGTTATTGTAACAATCAACAACAGCATTCGAATCAAATCCAGTCTGCTGGAAACAGGCTTCCCAGTTGGCATATTGACCATCTTTGACTGTGCGCTCAACACAGTATATGAAACTGAAATGTTGTTGCTGCATTAAAATTATCTTGAAGTCAGTAGGAAAAGTAAATTGACTATCAATGATATCATTACAATTTGGTTTTTCTATTTGAGATGAACTCTCTCAAGCTTCTGCGTCTGCCATCTCCATTTAGCTGCTTGTTTTATCAGCTGAAGCAATACATATTGGAATTATATCTCATCTTCTTATTGTCCTTTCTCTGCTTTAATACTTCTGTATTATTTTTTACTTTTTTATTTTTTTACTTGAGACATGCGTTCTCTACATTTCAAATGAAATGAAAGAGGCGTATACCTCAGTCTAATCTAAAAAACATGATGTTGTTAATTTGCAGTTTATGGTACCAAGCTAATTTTCCACTTTCTCCTCACCGGAGATTAAAATATCTAAGACTTAGCTTGCTACATCTTAACTAATATATATTACTGCTATGTTACAAAGTTTTGCTATTGTGGATTTATTGCTGAAAATGGTTACTTGTAACTCTTCCTGTAAAAAAATTGAAATATCAATAATGGATGGAAAATAAGGAATATGACTTTTCTTCTAGAGCACATTGACATATGCTTCGCAAGTTACATAGATCAAAGCAGGAGAATTTATAATTAGAGAATAACAACATGTGACAAATTGTATATATTACCACAATGGGCCGAGCGTTTATAGCACATGCTTCAACAGTGTTCAATAGACATTCTTTTTGACCATGCTGCAAAAGGAGGAAAAAAGGTACAAGGTGAATAATGCGATGGAAAAATAAATAACAGGATAAACCCTGATTTAGTAGAGATGCATATTTGTTTATTGTAATTCCAAAAGCTTAGATAACATGACCACCCAATTCTTTTTTTAAATGCTGAGTAAATGAATGTGAAACTCACAAGCCAAGAACAATTAATAACAGAAAAATTAAAGCAGCTTTTTTTTGTTATAGGTTGTAAACTTGTAAATACTAAAGTATTGCCAATAGTCGATTGACTGATATTTGAATCTGTGTTTAGCTAATAAAGCTTGCTAATGAAGATAACTCATCTAGGCATTATCACATGAAAATGTTAAAAGAATTTACTATAATTTGACAAAAAAAACGAAAAAAATAGGCTTTGAAGTGTGAACCATAAGTTACATGGCAAGTGAAAAAGCTAAAGCGAAACAACCACATTGAGCCATGATATAGCCATTATTTCGGAAAACAAATAGGCCACTAAAATACTTGTCAAGTAAATGGAGTTAAGAAGTGCTTTTTTCACCATGAAGTTGGACTTACTTTCTCACTTGACAATTACAAGATTCCAGTGTGTCTAAAAACAGTAATGATATTAGTGACACTAATAGAACAGGAATCAATACCTTCATAGATTAAAGATAGAAGTAGGACAACCATTGGAAAAGCTGAATACATAGATAAAAAAAGGAAATGAAGCATCCTACAAAGTAATTCGCTTTGGAAGTTGTTAAATGGATTGCTAGAGGAAAGCTTGTCAGGCAAGAAAAAAAATATTCTCTGAAGAAAATTGATGCCCTACCTTGCAAGTAATCTTGCAACTTGCTTAATTAATTATATCCTGTATTTATCTAGTGTGTACGTAGGGTAAATCATTGGGGTTCTGTATTTTACCACCTTATTTCAAAGTTCAAACAATCGTAACCCTTGCCATGTTCCATCATATTGTCAAATTTTGAGAAGTTACACTCTCTTGAATTCAGTAATAATAACTTTTCCCGTTGTCTAGGAAAAAAAGTAATAATAACTTTGCCAAGTTTACATAATTCCATCTTAATTTCATATCAAACGCTACCTGACAAACTCCTCTTGGAATCCTCATGCAAGAAACCAAATCAGTGACAGCCGTTAGCTTTAAATCAGTAGATATTGACTCGTATCTTTCCCACTTTGCAGAGTTATATGTTTCAATGCTACGGATTAGGTGAAGAAGTTGACACAATTAAAGAAATCATCCTCTAAGTCAGAATTACAACTTACTATCCATCAACCTCTGTGAAATCAAGATTAAATCTCGAGAAATCACGATTCGAAGCATCTTAAATATTTCAACTGCATTTGGCGGACAGGCGTACCCCTGTTTCCAGAGGAAAATTAAAGGCATTTGCTCCTGTACCGATATCATCAATTGGGAGGCCATCCGCTCCTATTTATTGCAATCGAAACGAAAGCTAAGCCATATGCTACCCAATCAATTCTTCCACATTTTCCCCAGCACTAAGCTCGGAAGGCAATTGGGACAATAACATAACAGGAAAGAAGGGAAAAGAAGAGGCAGACCTGGCAAACGATGGAGCCACTGGCGTCGAGCCTGGCATTGCCGTAGGGGACGAGATCGAGATCGACGGCCGAGATCAAACCGCTGCTGAAGAGCTTGGGGAGGCGATTGACGATGAAGTCGGAGCAATAGGGGCAGAGCGCCTCGTAGTACACGGACAAGGAGACCTTCCGCGCCGAGACACTGACGAGCGGGGAGAGGTGAGGGTGGAGGTGGAGGTGGAGGAGGAGGAGGAGGATAAGGAGGCGTAGCGAAGCCATTTGGGGGATGTTCTGCAGTTAAAAGAAGACGAGGAGAGTCGAGTTTATTCACTTCACTTCTCATTTGTTTGTAAAAAACTAAAATAATATATTATTAAGGATAAAAGTACTAAAATATTCCTAACATCTTTGTATGAGTATTAAAATGTTTCTAATATTTTTTAGATCAAAAATAGTCCATACATAATAGAATCGGTACATAAATAACTCTATAGGTTATCAATGTTAATAGATGAATAACGGAGATGACGTGGTTAATGATTGAAACTGATGACTTTGACACGTGGCACATGTAAACCAAGACTTGCCATATCAGCAAGGAGCTCCCACCAATAATATTAAAGATACTAAAATACATTTAGTGTCACATGATACTAAAATGATTTTGACGTTTTCATCGTGGTACTAAAATGTCTCTATCGTTTATTTCGAGCGAAATATCCCTTAAAATTATTGAAATTTGTACAAAAATATCTCTAAAATATTAGAGACATTTTAGTACCCGTGAGAAAATATTAGGGACATTATAAGTATATCATATTGTTATATATATAAATTATTATGGCGCTAAAAGAATATTTTGATTAATATCCTTGTTATTTCTAATTCGTTGTTCTCTCAACTAAATAAATCGAGAATTTGCTATTTATTATCCTATTTTAAATAAATAAAAAAATAGGTTATGTATTAATTAAATAATCTAAATAGAACAAAAATCAGTATAATTTATCATTAGAAATTTTATTTTATTTTAATCTAAATAATTTATCATAATTTTATTTGTTAACAGATAAATATATATAATTTTAATTATATTTTGTGAAAAGAATTAAAATTTTAACTTAATTAGTTAAAATAAATAAAGCAGGATTCAACTATGAACCCAAATTTTATTATTATCGCCAAAGTAAAAAATTATAGTGCGTGTTAATTTATTTCATAGGAGAAAGAATATGATTAAAAAATGAATTTTATTTTTTAAATTTATTTAGTGCATTAATTAGAATAATTCAATACTATCTCATTTATTAATTTAATTTATTTTATTTTATCCACCGAAACAAATGAACCCCAATGAACAATTAAAGGGTAGGTGTCCATGGAAAAAAATCTTCCAAATTATAAATATTATGTTTTAGAAAAATGATTTTTCCTTGTATAGAGTTGCTCACAAAAAAAATTAATTTTAAAAAAGTAGACAAATTTTTATTTAAAATAAAATTAAATGTAAATGAGAGAGTATTCACTGTTATGTGAAAATTACTAGGATAAAATTGGACCGGGCAATTCTTGACTCAGCTTGATAGCCCGGTTTGGCCCAATAGGCTGATTTTTTATTTACTATTGGAATATCGGGCTATCGGGCCCGATAGCTCGATTTGGGCTTGATAGTCCGATTTGGGCCTGATAGTCCGGTTCCGATAGCATGATTCCTAATTTTTCATTATCGTGTTAATGGGCCAAGCCGGTCCCTTTACTGTTTGTACCGTGTCGATTATGGGCCCGAAATTTTATAGGGCTGGGCCGAGCAGAGCATAATTTTTTTTCGGAATAGGCCGACCTGATATCTCCGACCCGGCACGAATTGCCGAGTCTTGACAAAACCAATATAAATCTGATTTGCATTGGTCACCAATGATGTGGGTTATTCGCCCACCGAGATCTAATTGTAACCAGGGTTAACTATATGATATCCCAAAATTTGAGGGGTTTTTTTTGTATTTTTATCACTTGTATGCTCTCCGACTTTTATTTTGTATCAATTACCTTCTAACATCAACCAGCATTTAGCGCTGCCGGCGTGTACTGCTGAGGCCGATCAGGGCCTTGATTTCCGAGGTCTGCTGTGGTCCAGCTCCGCCAGCATGTCGCCCACCGCCGCACCTTCTTCTATCTCCGTGCCATCCGCATAGCTGAGGCCGATCAGGGCCTTGATTTCTTCTTTTCCTCGGAAAGCCATGGCTAACAAATTCGTCCAGTTCATCAATGGTGTTGCCCCTGTCAAGATCCGGCGCCCTAGCGAACCCCAGCTCGTCTCCCACGACCCCAAGAGCAATCACTACAATTGCAAGCACACTTTCTCAGTCAAGATCAGTTCCTGTGTGCCGCGAGGACCTCATCTGCCTCCCTTTGGAGCTCTCTAATGCTCTTGGCCATCTTGGTCCTCTCCTGTTGTCGATGGTTCAAAGAGGAAGAAGAGAAGCAGCTGATGACAGCAGCTGATCGAAGAAAGGGAAAGAAGCAGAGGCAGGTATTAACTGCCGTATGCGGGTCAATTACTCAAAATGGGTTTAATGAAATGAGAGACAGAGGAGTAAGTGAAAGGGTACGATGGTCATTTCCGTTTATATTTTGAAATAGTGTGAAAATATAAATAAGAGCTGCTGCGATTCAAAAAGCAGGCGCTCATTAGCGATTTTTTTCTCAGTTCCAAAGAACCCTGGAGATTGTTCCAGGTGAAGTAGATCATGTATTAGGGTTTCTTAAATCTTCAATGAATTAACCAGCAGTCGAGCTGGTACTCCAATCATTTCTGATTCATTTGGTCGACATCTCGTCCTCTGCACCAAAGTGGCCAACTCAATAGCACTGCTTGACCTTAGCAGTCTCTGTTGGCCTACCTCCTCTAGTTTTGGGCATTCCACCAACCGTCTCCGGAGTGCCTTTCTTGATGCTAAGCAGTACTGGAGAACCCCAAAATCCTTCGAGGCCCGGCTCAGTAGCCGACAACTTGTGGAATACATAGTGCTGGACATTGAGTTGGAGTCTGCAGAGGTAGGCTATTGGTGGCTCCAAGTACATGATGGTCCATGCCCAGGTTGCATGAGTTGCAGATTCTGGAAGGAATGACACCATGTTCACCATTAAGACCCACCTGGGCCATCCTTTGAATCCGGAGGTGTAGGGATGGATCGACTAACAAAACAATGAAGAACAGAAAGAAATAGAAAGGAGAACACACACAAGATTTACGTGGTTCGGAACAGCGATGTGCCGTTCGTACATCCACAGGCAAAGGAGGAACAGATCTTTACTATTCACCAAGAACACAAGTAGAGAGAGAGAGGAAAAACCCTAGCCCCAAAATACAGATCTCACAACGGCTGCTGCGAACCGCTCTCCAATCCTATAAATACATAATAATCCTAAACAGGTCGAGTTACAACATAACGGGTTGGATAGTCCGTACCCGATCGGCCCTCCGCGCCGGCCCGATATTACAAATTCAAGACACATCCAACAGGGGGATTATGCCCTCGGATATGATCTATATGCGGCTAACCATAACAGCTTTGAAATTGATCAACGTCTAGTTCTACAAGAAGTTGTCTTGGTAAAGAAGAGCTACCGGGAGAAGCGGTTAAAGCACCGTGGAAAGCCACGAGCTTGGAAGCTGGAGAGCTTGAAGATGGAGGTGGATACTACTTCCAAGGGCAGAGCAGATGAGGAGAAGAGGAATACGGAGTACGAGGAGTTTTTGAGGGACTCCGAGGAGAATCCTGAATTGAGGTTCAATATATCATTGTATCATAACAAACAGTATCAGCCATCCGAAATGGCATTTACAGCTGATGGGGATGATGTTCCTTCCATCCCATTGGAAGAGTTGCTTGCTGAACTTGATCTCAGTGAGCTAGGAAGATGAGGAAAATCAAGGTGCTGACTACATGAATGAGTGAAACTACCCAAATGTTAGCTTGTGAGTTTGATCCTATTTGTTCACTCTAAATGTTTGTTGTCATTCTATGATATATATTATGATTTTATTTTGTGATGTCTACTGTTTTTTCTGCCACAATCTTTCTGATGGTTTTTTTTTATAATTGACATGGAACGCAGCTATGCAAGATTGACTCTGAGGGAAAAGCTTGAAAAGTTGTTGGGTTGCTCATGTGTTGTCATGAAGGTATCATACATAATGAAAAAGTCTGTTTATTGTGCTTGTTATTTTTTCTACTTATGTGGTAATAATGATATGGTGTGCTAATCCTTCTCTACAGGATTATGGTGAAGAATCAGAAGGGCTTCGTATAGTTCAAGAATATGTTAAGTCCCATTAAGTTACCATTCATTTAAGAGAGGTTTTGTCTATTTAGTTTAGAACTCATGCAGCTCATAACGTTTGAATTTGTGTTACGGAAGCCACTTAATCTATTTCGAGCAAGAAACCATTTTGTCTTTGGCTTGATAAACAGTGGAATAAGTATTTTGTCTTAATTCTCCATAGATATGCATGTCTTTTTATCCTTTGAAGTTTGAACTGCACGCAGTGCTTATTTCTATATCTCCAGTGATTGTGTTGTTACCACTTTCAGCCAGAGACTTATCGTCAGTTTCAACAAGAAACATTCATGTTCAGGCTTCCTGAGTTTTTGGGGTAGACTTCCTTGAGAAATGTTATCTAAAAGGAATATTTTTTATAAAAGTTCACATATTCAATTTATCAGACCATTTATTAAATAAATTATATCTGAGAAATTTCCATAATGAATATTTACTTAATAATTTACTATAGTTTTGTTATTTTTCACTTTTATTATATATATATATATTTAATAAAAATAGAAAATCACAATAAGTGCAACATGTTGCCACCAATGCTACCCACAGTTGGCACTTTTATTATATATGTACATACATAATGCTATCGTTATAAATATAATAAATATATTATGAATAATTTATTTCTAAAACTACCATCTACTCATCTAGTTTTAAATATATATAATAAATATGTATTTAAATATGATAAAGCATGAAATCAAAATTATTAATATATACAAATTTATTTTTATACTAATTGATTTAGTTAAAATATGAAAATTTTAATATTCCTTTTCATAATATAAGATAATATATTTTAGGAAACCTAAATTTTATTTATTTTAAATTTTCATGAGACTATCACAATCATAATAAATTATTAATATATGAAAATAATAATTTTCATATTGACTAATTATTTTTTAATCATTTTAAATGTTAGTAATAGTATATAATGATTTATAAATTTATCATGGTAAAGATACTGAAATAATTAATTTCTATTTAAATATTAAAAATTGACACTTGTCATTCATTCAACCAAGGTGGAATGTCATTAGGATAAATTATAAATGACTATTTAATTTCTAAAAATTTAAATATAATGCTATAGAGTTGTTACTGTAAAATTTATATTTAATTTTGCCGAAAATGCCTGAAATATATTATAGTATCAAATTTCGTTAGGGTAGATTATCATTTTTCTATTATATACAATCAAGGTACTGTATATAACAAGATGATAAAATAAAAATAAATGTAATAGACATGAAATTCAATTAGCAGTAGTTATATTATTATATTGAGTTATTTATCCAAATCACTAATTGTCAATTTATCATGGATGAAAGTTCTCAAACAATATGATAGAAACCAATCCAAATCACTAATTCTGGGTTCCTTCTTCCACCGTCCCCTCACCAATTGCCACGATGTTTCCTCTACATTAATGGCTGCAAAAAGCTACAAATTTCTTTGTCAACAAAGGTTTCCAATCTCTCCACCTCCCCTACCAATACAAATATTAAATGCTCTAAAATATTTAGAAATGATATGAACATTAGAATCCTCTGCCCTTCCCAGTTCCCACAAAATTTACTTCATATATACAGATAAACTAAGAACCTGTGCCACTAAAATTTAGAAAAAGTTAAAAACCCAGAATCAATTGAAACAGTTAAGTTGCGCTTCTTTAAAAATCAAGCAAATACAACAGCAAAATGCATTTTTTAGAAGAAAAAAAACTCTAAAAGTCAACGCGAACAAATGTGGTGCAAGTGGGCTGATAAAGTTGATGAACAATAACTTGCAACATACAACATTTGACTCAACACATTGGACACACCGTAACAAAGTCTTCCACATGAGAAAGTACATCAAAGACGGTGAGGCTAAGCAGCCAGATTTAGATTTACATGTTAAACAAGAAGTTTGTGCCTGATCTCTACATCCATCAATGCAGTCTTGTTAGCTCCTCCACTCTCCTGGATAGCTCTTCCAATGAAACTCCCATGGACGATGCTATCTCATCCATCTTATTACGGCTAAGATCAAGGAAAGACTCAATCAGGTCTCCGTCCAAGAAGTTCCTAGCATCTACTGTCCTCTTCTCATTGTTGAAAGATCGCCACTGCTCATGGCTGAGGCCGCCAACACCCTTTATCACTTTGACAAGGTTAGACTGCAGCTTCTCAAAAAACACATAGTGATCATGAGGGAGAGATGCCACCACGCCAATGACCCCATTGATCGTGCCAAATATAACTGTGGGAATGTGGCCTGACTCTGAGTCTGGAAGTCGCATGACCAAGGATCCATGTCGAAAGCGGTTGACAAACTCTCCGAGATGGTATTCACCAACAACCTCAAGACGACCACGCTCCTCGTCTGTTGCTGCATCACTATTTTTGCGAACTGTAAAGAGATTGTAGTTATTCTCAGCACCAATAAATACATCATCATCAAGAATCTCAACAGCTGACATCCAGTTTGCATTATAATCTCGGGCTAGCTCCTCAATTGCGCCTTCCTCGTGCTGAAAAATGAACATGTACTTGGGGTAGTATTTAAGCATATCTAATGATTGACAATCAAAGTTAAGCATGGAGTTTATCTTTATACATTATTCTAAATCCAATTAGTTCACCAAGAATAGAAGATACACACAGGGGCGAAGCCAGAAAATTATTTTAGGAGGGGCAAAATATAAAATTGCATCTTATGAGGGCAATTACATGGTAAAAATATATTTTTAGAGGGGGCAAATATAGTTAAATATTAATGTATATTATATATATAGTAATATATATGTAATGGGGGGACCAATGTGAGGGGGGGCAATTGCCCCTCCTGCCAAAACATTGGCTCCGCCCCTGGATACACATGACTACGGTATAATTGAATAATCAAATTATGTTGGTGGAAGAAATCTTCTAACCATGCTTTAAACTGGGGTCAAATGACAGTCTAGAAGCGAATATACACTTAAAACTAGAGTTCAACCAAAAGGCATGTCTATTAAAAGAATGATGTCTTTTATTTGCATATAGACAACAAAGTTTGTTTTGTTCAGTCCGAGTAGGTGATTCAAATGCAAAACTGATAAGGATAGTCCAATACAAGCTTCTTTCACGATAGAAGACATTTATATTTATGGCACTACAATCTAGAGTTCTATACAAACCAACATTAAACACGTACTGTAGGAAATCAGCTTAGCACACTCAGAGTTAAATAGAGATGAGTCAACAATACCTTGTATAACAACAAGGATATGGATTTCATCAAGTCACCAACTACAATGAAATCACCTCGAGTTTGAACATACAAGGCAACTATATGCCCATGGTGACCACATTCTGATTGCAGCTCACGTGATCCATCTTCTCGAAGCATCCATTTATACAATTGGATCTTCTGATTAATAGCAGCTAGCAATTTGCCATTGAAAGCATTGAGAGAATAAACTGCACCTTTTGTTTCCTTTTCAGCAATCAATTGTAGTTTGCCATCTTCAACAACAAAAACTAAGATTCTTCCCTGGAACATAAAATTCAGTAAGAGCATTAACCAGAAATGATATGCAAGTTCCAATAAGTAAACAAGAACTACCCTTCAAAAAATATAATTAAGCAGAATATTTCTAAAGAACAGATGGAATGTAAAAAAACATGAGAACTATACTATACACTGAACAAATGATCTGCCATATAATTAATGTATTAGAAAAATAAACAGATATAGTCTCAGACTCTCACAACTATATTGAGCATGAATCAAACAGACACCATGGACTAGAAGATAATCAAACTACAAAAATAATGGTGACATGGGTGGAAAATGGTAAAGCTTAGAAATGCAGAATTAATGCATACACTTGAGAAGGAATAACTTGAGCTATTATGATTTCCTCATTTACAATAAAAAAAGGAATAAACCTTTTAAGATACTTACCTCCCACAAGCAATAAGAAAATACTACCATCCTCAGACACAATGCAAGTACCAAGAACAACAACAACAGAATTCAATATAATATGAAAATAACCCATAATGAAGATATAGAATCTGTTGCTAATACGTGCCTAAGTTAAACACCTTATATGCATGTCTATATAATTTTAATTTTATAAAATTAGAACTTTACTGCACACCTTGGAAGGCTCATTTTCTTCAGGCAAAACGTAAGCTGTTCCAACACAGTAATAGGCATTATTATCATCTGAAAAAGAACAACTCAAAATGGAGCAACCATGCTCATAGGTGTCAAGAGGATAGGTTGATATAAACTCAAAAGTTTGATCATCTAACAAGCGAATGAAGTGCATTTCAGTCTCCTCATTACTAGTGAGGCAGTTCTTGAAACTACAAATGGCAAAAGTTCGAGACTGTTCCTGATGGCAAATACGACGAGCTTGTTCCCCCAAAGGAATTGTGCGAATGTGAAGCTTTTGGATGTCATCTATGGTCCCAATTGAAAGTTCACCTTCTTTAGCTATTGCAAGACTGTGAAACCATAAACAATAAATTAAAGGGATGGACATGAAATCAGCTGCATAAATTGCATAACATAAAATATTAATTATACACCAAGAACTTTCGGCATCTTGTACCATATTATCATAGAAACTTTCAAATACTAGTGATGCTAAAGAACTATCCAAGCACAAAAGGGAAACAACACTTTAAACATCATAATCTTTAGTTTAGGAAAAAAAAGAAATAATAGAAGATGATAACACCTAAGCTCACAGTCAGAGGAACTCCTGTACCAAATATAGAAGCTTTATGGCTAGTGCCTGCTGTTATGTAGGATATCTTCAAAACCACCCAGTGTCTCAAAAGAAAAGGAAATAACAATGGTATATCAGGTGCTTATAGCAGCAGTTAACTTTCAAGATGAACAGTATGCATTGCAGGTCAGCCAGCCTCTTTGAACATAAAGAGAATAGAAAAGTTAGCTAGCTCAGTTAAATGGTGAACAGTTAAATGGTGAAGGCAGATTTTGTGCAAAGGATAGGGAGTGAAGGCAAGACTTGAGTTGCATGTTTGCAAATATACTAGCTAAGAACAAATTCAGAGTACTTCATTATGCCAGAAATAACAAGAACAAAATACAGTACAAGTACAGCCCAACATTTTCAGTAATATATAATACAAGGTAGGCATGATAAAATTTAAGTGAAATCCACCATGTAACTAAGTCGTTTGTTTCTTCAAGCATGCACATAATACAAATTTGCAACAAGAAAACTTAATAGAAATAGCTTTGATAAAGAGGGATAGAGATGAAGAAGAAACCTGTCAGGAAATGCAGCTGAATTAAATGGACACATATGGCTGACTTCTTTCAAATTCACATTACTATAAAGTAATTTCTTGTTGCTACTGTAGATAACTGTAGGTCTGTCTGATGCTGCAAATACATATGTTGTGTCCTTCGAAGAAAATGTTCTAAGCATGATAGGTTGAGTACCAAGAGATACTTTCTTCCTGTTAGATAATTCACCAGTATTCACATTCAGTAAAAAGTTGAGGAGGTGCCCATCTCCAAGGGCACACAGTAGATAAGACACCTGGCAAAGATAAAAAGGTGGTAAACTGAGACATTATTGCAAAAAAAAAATCAAAAGAAATGCAACTAAAAAGCATTATTATGCTAAAGTTTGCATACCCCTTCAAAGGTGCATAGAAGAACAGATCGAGGAATAATTTCTCCACCCAAATTTTCTTTTACAAGTAGTTCCAGGTTTGGAAGTGAAAATATCCTGACACTTATGTCCGTCCACATTCCAACGGCTGCTAATGAGCTATAATTAGAATTATCGCCAATGGGATTTATGTCGAGACAAGATATCTCATATTCCAACTGGACATGTTTAACTTCAACCAACTTTTTGTCTGAGATCTCTAAGTAGACAAGATGACCACCACCAGTAGCCAACAAAACCTGTATTGTACAAAACAGTCACCATGTTGCTATTAAACAATTTTCAAGCAACATTTAAAACAAATTATACAAGCCAACATGTCAACATGAATCAGAGAGAAGAGAAATTAAGTTTCAAAAATGTATATAATGGCTCTAAACTCTAGGCCAATTTGTCAAATCTCCATGTTCAGTACCTATATGAGTCCTGGATAGGATAGTTATGACACTGGTGTATGGCAGCACACTCAGCAGTATGGCACAAACATATACAATGCGCATTGCCAGATGCCAGTCTGAAACCTTTTGTGCAAGTATATACTGCCCGTATCAGGTGGCATGAAATAGAACTTGAGACCATGCTCTAAACCGTATAAACTTGGAAGGAGTTAAGTTTGCATTAAGCTTTCCATGTGCACATGTCCAAACATATAAGCTAAGGCACAACTTTGGCATTGATTGTTAAATTAATTCAGTTGCTTATAATTACTACTGCATACGAAATTAATGTACAATCCATGAACAGCCTAGAGTTGGGATTGGAGGAAGAGGGCTGTGTGGAAGTTAACCTGGCAAGCATTGGCAGTCGCAACGTTGACAGAGTAGCCTGATGGTGCATTCCACTCATGCAGCAACTCCCGAGTTGTAGAACTCACTAATCGGACAGAATTAGCAGTAACCTGTCGGATAAGATATTAACACCCACATAAATAAAATATTGGCAGTCTAGTTCACAAATTTCCTGCCTATTACGGGGAACAATATACTAACCATAATATCAAAAACCTACTATGAAGTCTTAACTTCGCATTTAAGTCAGCATACATGTAAAACAAGCTAACACAACCAAGTTAGAATTGCACCTGTACAAGTTGATCATCAATTGCATTTTGACAAAACAAGGTTTGTACTTCTGCGCAAAATCCTTCTATCTCAGATTCTTCCAATTCATCATCCATATTCATAGCTAGGACACGTGTCTCACTGATGAAGCTAACCACCAAGAAGGTATCATATGGGTCATTAGTAGAAGACCTTAATGACCACAACCCCTTGATGCCTTGAAGTTCTACAGATGCCTATCAACATATGTAGATAGTAACAAATTATTCCGCTATGTTACTATGACAATAAATAAAGAGTAGACAAGCATCATACCTGTTCATTAATTCCAATACCATTTCGAACTATGCGGAGAGAACCATCCTTATAAGCTCCTGAGCAGGTAACAACTTGACCCTGACCTTGCCTCTCAAGGTCAACAACACAGAAGTCCACAATTGGCCCTAGGTTGACATATCTCTCAAGAACTTCCACATATGAACCTTTTGCATCAGGTTGCAGATTCAATTTAATAAGCTGTTACAAAAAAAAAATTGGTGCAGAGTTTCAGTAAAGACAAGTAACATCAGTGATTCAGCTTAGCAGCCAAACAATGAAATATAATAGCGTAAAAAACAAAGACAAAAAGGAACAAAGAAAAGCAGCAAAGAAGTAAACATCTAAATATCTAATAACACACCTACTATCCTATGTCCACTACCATTCACTGCAATTGTCAGCACAGCAGTGCTGATTAATAAGAAAGGAAAAACTACACACACTAATTAGTATACCTGTGAATCACCATAGCTTGAACCAACATATACAACTGCATTATCAAGATAAGATATTGTTGAGGCAACAGAGGTCTCTCCCAAGTGCTCAATTTTGAGTCCAGTTACTCTACATAACTAAAAAAATTAAATTACACAAACAATATTCCTTAACGTAGTTTCCAGACTAAACATTGCATAACAGAAAGAAACTGCTTCACCTTTCCCTCTCATATGTGATTACGAGTAAATGCAGAAGACCTGCATTATCACCAAGCAAGTATCGAGAGCCATCTGCATCAACCCTTCCATAGGCTCTTGTAATTGACTGCATCCGTACAATTAGCAAGCCATGGATCAGCAGAAGAGCAGGACGAATCTTTTATTCTAATTTTTAAAAAAATGAGGGTAAAAGTGCAACTTACAGGTCTGATTGGTATTGCTTTAAATGCAGAACCATTGCAATAAACAATTGTCTCCTCGCCTATAATTATAACACCTCCAAGGGGCATGGGAACAGGAATTAGAAGACTAGCCCCATTGTCAAGATTATTCTGTGACCATGGACCCTCAACAAAGTCCTTGTCCTTGAGTGCAACTTCGTATGTCTTAACATGGCGTGCATCCTTGTTATCCTGTATGGCATACCCACACTCTTGAAATTAACTCATATGTAGCCAGTGCCATTGTCATAAAACTTAGCCTTTGCACTTAGGGTTGTCCATTGAGTTGAAAATGAACCAAACTGAATTAGATCAAAGTATAGTTTAAGATCTCGTACCCGGTAAATGACAGGTACCACTATAGTAGCGTATCGAACTCTCGATACAGATTGGTACAACATGGATTATACCAAGTGTATCAGTAGATACTTTTTTTAGACTCAAAATTCACAATTTAAAATGATTAAAATATATATATAGTACACTAATAAAGCATAGATTAAAGTATGCTTGAAGTTAAAATGAAAAGGTACAAATTTAAACTTAAAAGGCTGAGTTTAGAGAGAATTGTAATGAAAATTTAAAAGTATAGATAGTAGATTTGAGAGAATGAGAGTTTTGAGAGAGATTAGAGTGAAAGACTAGTGCAGAGAGGAGAATAACGGGCAAAACTGGTAAAAACCAGTCCCAACAGCTAAAATAGTCGTTGGGACTGTATTGCCATGGTACAGACCTTGTACCCAGTGTTACCGAGCTAATACATCCAGTACACAGCATCTACCACCCGGTACAATCAGGTGGTATTTTACCTGTAAAGGGCTATAATGGTAATGGTTTTTGAAAAAACTTATAGGTACTAATAGTACAACCCTGTATGGCACAAGATTTAAATCCATGGGTCAAACCCAACTAAACCTGTTAACAAATTCGAAAACCGAACCTATTTTTTAGATCAATTTCGTTTAGGTTGGATTTAAACCGAAATTTACACACGTTGTGATCCCCTCCTGTCGGCCTAGGATCCACAACATGCATTGAATTAAATAAAAATAGAATAATATATTATGATGATATGCTAAAATTATATTTTAAATTATGTTGTTTTAAGTGAACAAGCCTAGTCAAAACCTTTTGAATAAAATAATAAATTTTTGGATCCATCTCAATTACTAACTAGGCATTAAGACGGTTGCATTGCTATTTCCAAACCCATAAGGTACCTAACTACAATTGGCATGCTTTTCACATTAATATATATATTTACTAGAACAAAATATTTGTCATGTTATCCAAATATGATGACTTAACATAAAATCTTGCCACACCATCCAATCATGATAACCAACATAAAATCTTGCCACATATTCAGATGAATCATCAAGATAAATTAGTTTTGGAAAGGAACTTAGTCTATTTGATGATTCATTATGTCAAGATGATATGACAATATATTTGATAAGTATTATTTTTTATAACAAAAGATGCCACATGCTTCAGGGGGTGCCTCATAAAAACAATGGTACGGTGTTCTTCGACTGATCGTTACTCTCGATGGTGAAGATGTTATTGACTGTGAACCCATATTGGGCTATTTACACAGGGGGATGGAAAAAATAGCGGAAAATCGAACAATTATACAATATTTGCCTTATGTAACACGTTGGGATTATTTAGCTACTATGTTCACAGAAGCAATAACGGTAAATGCACCAGAGCAACTGGAAAATGTTCAAGTACCTAAAAGGGCTAGCTATATCAGAGTAATTATGCTGGAACTAAGTCGTATAGCTTCTCATTTGTTATGGCTTGGACCTTTTATGGCAGATATTGGTGCGCAGAACATGCAATTAAGTTTATGTAGAGGGGTACTTCCAAATTCCAATTACCCTAAAACATATTGTCTATTTTACAAAATAGTCTATATTATTGTTTGATTCTCAATTAGGTCTCTTTTCATCCTCGACAGGATACAAAATTTTCTTATGCAATTAGTAATTTGATAAAATATGCAGAAGATCATGTCAATAGTTACATCGATTTCTGAGGCTGTTTTAGAACTTGCTTACAAAAATTCAAAATTATCAACACCTTAAACACGAAAAATATTATGATAAGAAACATTTTAATGTGTTATTCCTTTTTCACCTTTTGAACAAGTCCATCTTGCATTTCTGAGAGCTTCTTTTCATCAAAAAAAGTGTTGTTCATGTTGTGATTCCTCAAAAATTATTCTAGTAATCATAACTTAATAAGTATTCCAAGGCCAAGCTCAATGTTTCGTAAAACTATTAAAGAGAACTTGAAAACAATAAACAGAATAGGTATACCAAACATGGTTTCTCCAGGTATAGTATACATCAGTCAACAGTCAAATAAGCACAAAAAGAAAAACACATGAAAATTTCCTGAATCCACCCTAGTTTGTTAGTTACTTAGTATTCTGCCTTCCGAATAGACAGAAGGCAAGACTTTATCAATGGCATCCATGACTTATCAATTTCAACCCTTTATCTACCATCACAAATAAAACACAAACAAGACAAAGATATGAAAAAATGTTCCTGAGAGAACAAAATTAATGTTCATTAGTTAAGAACATTAGGATCTGACCTGGTAGAGGACAACAATTGTAGGCTTCAAACAGCCATAAAGAAACTTTATATCCAGAACTTGAAGTTCTTCAAGCCTGTGAAAAGAAATCAAATCATTCAAGTTTCAATAAAATCAAACAGATTTATGACTAATTAATGATTACTCAACCAGAAAATGTTCCATCAAGTTGTGATTAGGCATTAGGACTAGTTTCTAAATGCTCCTACATAATACTCTACAACTCTTGCTTCCTTCCTTACAATTAGAACAATGGAACATGCACCTCAAATAGATAACACAAAAAGTGGAAGAAAGGATTATTTGCAGTACAAATTTAGTACACATGATGCAGGAGCATCTAGAAAGAAATTTTAAGGCCATGTCTTTTATTTACTTAAGGGGCCAAGGGAATGTTCTAGTTTAAGGCATTTTAGTTAGCATGTGATTTATTTTCATGGTTAGATATTTACTAATTATTTTTAAAAAAAAAAGTAATTTAAATTTATGCTAGGGTTAGAAGGTACTCATATAAAGGGTCACGGTAGCGTTGTACTCAAATTTTAGTCACCTTTTTAAAGAAATAATGGTTCTGAATGTTTGCAGCTCTTATTTTCCTTGTCTACACTTTATTCTCTCTTTGATTATACCCTTTTTCTCCCCAAAATTCAGTTATCACTGCTGAGGTTGTCTTCAAGGCTGCAACAATTTATATCAGAGCTATTGTG
Source organism: Canna indica (assembly GCA_034359265.1). Classification (NCBI taxonomy): domain Eukaryota; kingdom Viridiplantae; phylum Streptophyta; class Magnoliopsida; order Zingiberales; family Cannaceae; genus Canna; species Canna indica. Next base: position 1,844,327 of record CP136898.1, on the reverse strand, counting down.
GGTCATGGAATAGGACATGGTGATCATGTAACTCAAGGAACAAGCAAATATTATAGAGTTAAGGCATATGATTAAAGATTAATTGCAAGCTGTCCAAGAACCCGTACTGAGATACTTTAAGGCACTCATGAGTCCTCAGGTGTAGGGTAAAGTAGTTTTTAGGATTAAGACCTGGAAGGGAAAGAAATTCCATCATTGATGTCAAGCCCATCAACCATGTAGTACAAGGAAGATTAGAGGAATGATTAGTTCATGCATTTGAGTGAACCCAAGGTGGAAAGGTGCTATACCACTAAAATTGACTAAGGGGCTAGGCGCTAAAAAGTGCTTGCCTGATTGAAGCAGGGAACCAAAGTTTATAAATATTCATATACTTAATATAATATATAATATTTATAGCAATATGCAATATATTATACTACTGTATCACATATAATCTTATATATCAGCAATAACATTATATAATATACAATATAGTAAAAGCTAAGCTTCAATTTAGGAAAAATAATTAGTTAATAATCAACATGAAAGTACAGCATTAAATCATATCAACTAAACCTTAGGTACCAACTTAATAAAACTTACTTTAATTGAATATACATAATAACTTATAGTGTTCAATAATCAAAATTAAACCTAAAGTCCAACTATGTACTAACTTTAATAATATAAATTATACATCCAGATCCAGAAATTATACCATAACAACTGGCTTCCGAAATTCCACAAGTGGTAGAAATAATAAAAATATAAAATAATATCCAGAAACTTTTTTAAACCCCTCCTTGACTTCTCATATCCACAACTGCTGCTCACCTTGCCGCTTCAGTGCCATGGCCACTGTTGATCCCGGTTGCCCCTCCTTAGTAGCTACAATCATCATCCACCCACTATTCACTCTGGTCTCCGCCTAGACAAGCCCTTCGGTGGCCACCCTGAAGCTCGAGAGGCTTTGCCCTTCCACCTCTTCTCGTTGTGATTGCGTGGTGCAGGCACACCTCTGTGCGGTTGCACAATGCCTCACATGCCTATCTATGCTTAGAGCAAATCATGTCTCTTCTCGTAAGTGTTCCTCCATACTCAGCAATGTTCATAATCACCATCTCTGGTTTTGTTCAAGTTGAAGGTCTTACATCAAGAAGAAGCTTCACTCGAGTGTTTGCTTTGGGCACCTCTCGCTTTGCCCAAGATGAGTGCCTACAGGGGTGTTTGGTTGGATGAAATAGATAGGGAATAAAATATTATTCCTCATGACCTACTTATTCCCTTATTTGGCTGCAACTTTTTGACAAGAAACAAGTGGGCCATAAGGAATATATAGGGGTATTTATTCCTCATGGATGGGGAATATTATTCTTTATCTCAACCCAACGGATAGTATTCCTCCTTTATTCCTTATGATATTTTTTAGATTGTCATTCTATATTTATAATATTACATAAGAATATCAAAAAATTAAGTTATTAACTTAATTTTAATATTTACATATATTAAATATTATTATTATTATTATTATTATTATTATTATTATTATTATTATGTGATATTTAATTATAATTCTTTTATGAAGATTTTAATTATTTTTATGGAAAGAAAATAAATAATATTTTATTATTATTTTACATTAATTCATATTTCTATTATGTTGTTATTGACTATAATAAATTATATACAATTTATTATGTTGCTAAGATGGATATTTTGTTCATTTTCTTTTCTATTTCTTATATATTTTGTATGCTAACCAAACAATGTAACCCTATTCTTTGTCTATTCCTAATGTCAACCAAACAAAGTAATAATATTCGTTGTCTATTCATCTATTTCTTATTCCTTATGATTTCATTTCATCCAACCAAACAACTCCTAAGTGCTAGAAGCGCTCATTCGAGTAAAGTTGCCTTGCCTCATGCATCACGAGGCATCTATAGTCTTCTAAAGTCTAAACCATGGAGAAATTAAGGCAAAAGTTGTTAGCTTTTTAGGAAGATGCATACAAATGATTAATTGCATTGGGAGACCAATCTTGAGGGTGAATGGAAACAAATGATCGAAGAGAGGAACGTGTTGTTTGTCAAGCTTGAATTAGCATCGCACTTGCTTTTAGTATATATCTATTTGACTCAAGGCTTTCTGCTTGAGCTCAATTCTTTTTAGGTGTCATTTAAAAAAAAAAACTGAACATTCAGGGCTCTTATTTTTTTAATATTTGCTCTTCATTCCTTCTTTTGTTGTACTTTTCTCCCATATCTTCTGTTATTACCACTGAGATTTTATTCAGGACTACACAACACCCTAAAGAAATGAGTTTTTTTAGTTAAAAAATTCTAATAAATGAGACAGTACATCTGTCCATGATGTATTAGAGCTTCTACCATGATTAGCATTCAACTTGTTAAGTACTCATTAAATAAATATAAAAAAAATATCCTCAAGAGACAAAGAGTACCTGATGTTAAATGCTTCCTTTAATTGTCCTCTATTATCAAATGGTATAACCTGACAATATACAATGAAAACAATAACCTAAACATAAATCTCATAGGATTGCATAAGCACTACACAAATAGCTAGCACTTCACAGGCAACAATGACATCCCAGTTATATTACCTTAAATAGGCCATCATACAGATGGAGACCAATTATTCGACAGTCGGGGTCAATTATACCAATCTACAAAAACAAATAGGATTGTATTAATAAACAGAAGCAAAAAAACTAACTAAAAAACAATTGAACAGATAGAGAAGTTCAGCTATGAACAGTCATTGAGAGAACATACATAGTTATATACTATTACAATCAGGTATCCACATACAAGAGATTTCGCCATGTGTTATAAAACAGTAAAATCACACGAGAATAAACATTAGAGTCCTACACACCATGGAGACCCTCATCAATCACTTGGAAAAAAGAAAAAGAAAAAGAAAAGAAAAACTAAGCAGTTAAAGAAAATCCTGAAATGGATCAAGCCAAAGCACCACTCAGGAAATACTTCATAAGTGGTATACATGTTCTTTAAATACTTCACATCAACTTAAAGGACTTTTTACCTCCAATCTGAACTATCTGGGTTTGAGGGCTCAAACTACAATTATCAACAAAAGCTTAAGCAAGCAGCAAGGACACAAAGAGTTGCTGCAATCAGAATAAGAAATCTATTTCTATCATTATACTATGCTTGCTTCCAGATGAGCAACAGCCATGTGGTCTGTGAGGACAATACATCAACCAGGTTTTTCTTTATTTTCAGACAAAACTATCATTTTTCCTTCATATTGGAAGTTGGGCAAGAAACCCTAAACTAAGAACTACACATCGTGTGTTTTCTCCCTGGTTCCAATAAAGGAAACTTCTTTGTATAAAAACTCTCTTTATGTTCAAACACATGCCGTAGTACAGGGGAAACACCCTAATTTGTACTTATTATAGATTCACAAATTATCTCATTTCTGAAGTGCATTATGAGATCCAAGTTATCTCATTTCCAAACTAGTTTAACTGGTAAAGACAACTCTATGGAGCTATAGAAGTTCCATTGAAACATTGAAATCCAAGTTATTTGCTAAAATAATTACCAATAAGAGTTACATGTGTTAATATGTAAGCAGAAAAATCAACATCTTCCACCTATTCAAATTTACTCAAAATTAAGGTAATATAGCTGAATTCTAACAAAAGATATATCATTTCATTCTGTGTACCAATGGCTCAGATTAATGCAGTAAACAACTACTTATGGAGGCATTTAACCATAATGGAGAACTCTTCTTTGAGTACTTTAGTTCTGTCATATTTTATAGACAAGGACTATTAACAGCATGGACATAGCCATTACTTGACCAAAATGTCCAAGAAACACATTCAATAAGCAAAAAAAAAAAAAAAATCAGATGTCTTTCTGAACAGTTACAATTCTCAGCAAGAATCAAGCATCTTTTACCTGTCCGTTATCTGTTGGGCGACCAATTCGATCAGAAACATCTCCCATAGCTCTGCACACAACACAAACATGTTTTCCAGTACTTTAATATATTGCACCCTGTGCTTTGATTAACAGAAGTAGTTTTTTACTTTGAAACATCAGAAATCCCAGAACTTGTGGAATAAAAGAAAATTATAAGTTACTTATGTAATGTCATAATATAACTACTTATTGGATCTTCTCCTGTAACTGTAAGCTTAAGCTTTTAGGAAATTAGGATAAGTAGTCACCTTATCAGAATTTAACATGTGTTATATATTCATGTTATAAATGGTTCTATGTTCACCGAACAACTGATTGAAAAAAGTAATGGTACCAGACAATTACATCAATATATAAGTACAAATTGGTCCTTCTCCTAAAACCCTTGCCCATTGGTCAAATTTAATGAGGTAACCAATAAACTTGTGGATATTAAGTTTGTTTTCTCTCATGACTTCCTCTGGCAATTTGGTCCATGGTTCATGTACAATCTAAGTATCTAACATTGATGACTTAGGTAATACCATAATAATATTTAATTTGTAAGTAATATATATTAATCAAGCTTACAATAAACATTGTAAGATTTATTTGTTTGAGCTCATTTATAGTTCAATTGTACACAGACTAAAACTTGTTTATTAGCTCAACTTTGAGCTTGGGTGAGCTCAATGAGAGCTCTAGAGGTTTTTTTTATAAACAATATTGAAACAATTTTTAGGCTTGGTTGAGCTCGGTAAGAGCACAAGCTTGGCAGATTTTTCTCATAAACAAGCTTGAACAATGCTGCACTCACCTGAGCTCATCTCATATTACACCCCTTTCTAAAAGTCAAAGATGTTTACATTTAAAGTTAAAAAAAGTTTGATAAAGTGATAATGCATAAGATATGTCATTTCTTATATTGCGAAATTGGCAAGCAAAGACTGAGGTGAACTTTGCATAACACTCTAGTACGCAGAGAGCACCAAAAGGTGCTAGTTATCTATTATTGGAAAATTATTGGCCATCACAATAATATTTCCAACTGCCTACATAAAATAGTCCATGCAATATGAGCATTGCCCGTACATGTGTCACACATACAAGGAAAACTAGAAATAAATAAATAACAATGTAAAAAAGTTATCCAGAATGGTTGAGGGGATAAATATCTTTCCAACTAATAGCATATATTAGACTCGGTAGTTACATGAGTATATATATGCTTATATTGCATAGAGGTTTTCATTCTAAAGAAAGCATAGTCCAGTCAAGGCTAGCAATATCTCGTAGATCAGTTAAGGCAGATGTATTAAGACATGATTCTACCTTTTTACGGAAGAAGAAAAGTATTAGCAATTTAGCATCTCTTTTGTACCTTGTGATGAGCTCTGATGTCTCGGTATCCCATTGAAGCACACAAAATTTGTACCTTTCCGTAGCAATAAATAGAAAATCTTGAGGTTCACCCTATAAAGAGTCCATATATGTATAAGACCAGAACATAGGGGAAAATCTCATGGTGAAACAACAAGAGTGGAAGAGACTTACATGAGGGCGAAAAAGCTCAAGTGTTGCAATTCTTCCATATATGGGTACATCCAACATCGGCTGTAAGAAAGGTATTTAGATGATTCATATATAGGTTACTAAGGTCACAAAGGAACAGCCACATCACGACATAAAGGGTTGTCCAGTTACCCTCTAAATGAACATAAATAAGATAACAGTCAAAGTAAAAGTGAAGATCTGACCATTTTTTTCATAAGTTATGCATATTCCTTGACAATAGGCAACTTGCATTCACAATAATATTAACCATGGACAGAGACAATAGAAACAGATGGGCGGAACAAAAGGAGGGAATTTTTTTTTAATCACAATCTCTACCCTATGGCATATAGATAGAAAAATAATTAGATGTCTGGTAGAGCATCGATATACCTAACCATGACAGAGTGAAGGAACTTTTTGTCATATCATGTATCCTTATTCCACTTTTAACTTCTAAGTGTGTTATATCTGGTGAGCAAACTTATCAAATACCATACAAAAAGCAAAAAATGTGATGACTGTTTTGGGTTGGAGCTGTAGCAAACGGAATATCTTTCTAAGGCCTGGGCCTCTATCATGTCCGATAAGTTTTGTTGTCCACTTTGAAAACCATTGAACATAGAAACCTTATACCTTTACGCAACTCCAAATAACCATACTGAAGCTTCATTCTTTGTTGGTGAGCAACATAACACATTTCAGTTGATTTGATATGTATGTAAGGAACAAATAGACAAAAAATGACAGATTTAAATTCAAGAAAAATGTTTATTCTGTTACCTGAAGACCATGAGGAGTAAGCAGATGGATCTCTATGCGTGTGCATTTACTGAAATGAAAAAACAAATTGCTTAGTCGGGCAATGAAGAGTACTTTATTCTACGATACAATGGCCAATTGAAAGACCTGATAGAGTAAATGACAGCAGCAAAAGTCTTAAACTCAGATGAATTTAGATCACAAGCTCGGTATCTCATTTCACTCAAACCAGTACAAACAGCAAAGCTAAAAGAAATTGAAGCGAACCCTAACCGTAAGTTCCAATAACTCACATGCATGGATACGCGATTCAATTAGATTTCAAGAGGCCAATCCGGTCATGGGACCTTAAGCGAGACAATCTTCGCCAAGTTAAAACCTAAAAAAGTACTCCGGCACTCAAAAGACTCTGCGATTCGATAAATACTAAGACCACCCCAGCTAAAATGAGGCGTTTCGATCCGGTCGAAAAACTCTAAAGCGAAAATCTCCACCAAAATCTCAAATAGAGGGGAAAAAATAAAATTTGAAGTGAATGAAAGAGCTGCGAAACGAAGAAGCGAATCAATACGGAAAGGAGAAAGCTCAGAAAGGGAAGAATATAGTACGCGATGATGAGGTTGAGCTCCTGGGGGCTAGTGAAGTTTCCGACGCACGAGTGGGTCACGCTGGTCGGCTTGTGCGCTGTCACCGCGTAGTTCCACACGCTCATCTTCGCTGCCGCTGCCGCCTCCGCCGTTGAGTTGCTTCCCAAGTCGCAGGAAATAGAGGAAGAGGGCAACGAGGAATTTGAAGGCGCATGCAGGAGACACGTGACGATTCAATTACGGGCCGGGATTTGATTCATTCCACTAATTAAAACCGGCTTGAGCCGCTACCGCTTAGACCGATCAAATTTTCAAAAAGGAAATAGTACTGTTTTGCTCTCATATTTGTCAAGATGTTCAATTTTATCCCTTAAATTTTTTAGAACAAATACAATATCAAAAAAGTGCAAAACTATCACTGTCTCCTTAACGCTGTTGATGTGGCATCTGATGTGTTGAATTTTAATTAAAATATTTTCATTATTTATTTGGATATGAGTTAGTTGTTTTATTTGAATGTGAGTTTGTGAGATATGAGTCATACGCTGGAGTGGTACGAAGAATATTTTAGTCAAAAATTAATATGTTAGATGTCATGCCATCATTATTAATGGGATAAGAATAATTTGATACATTTTTCATTACTGCAAGCATTTTTGCTCCAAAAATATAAATGGTAAAATAAAAATCACAAACAAATGTAAAGGACAAAATAGTACATTTTCTCTTTCAAAAAATACTCTCACGAGTAGGCTTTCCACAAAAGATAGGTTCCTAAAACATAATAAGTCACTAGATAGAAAAAATTGCATGTTTTGTGATACAAAATTAGAAACAAATAAACATATGCACAAGGACTGCCGACCTATAATTAATGAAGGTTGGCGAGAATTCACTCAAGCTAACTAGGAAGTGACATAATGACTTTACATCAATGATTTGGTGTTGCCAACTATGAAAAGAGTAGTAACGTTATTATCTTTAAATAAATAAATTTTATAATAGATCAAATTGTTAGGGCTAGTAACACTTACGTATCTAGGCCGTAAACTTTATTTCAAGCTTAGGAGAGTATTTATTTCTTTTTCTCTCTCTCTCTCCTCATGAATTCTATATAGCTAAGTGTTAAAAACTTTGTACTTATGACATTTCAAGCCTTTTGAAATTAATTATGTAGCCTTTTAGGCTTGCTTACTTATTGTTGACACCAAAAGATCAGTTGATAGTCGAAGACAAGTAATAGCCGAAAAAAAGATAAGAATCGAACATAGGAAGTAACCAACGACCAAGAAGAATTGGCTTCTTGCACCAAGTCATGCAATAAAAATACCACATCCACGAATCAACGCTAACGACTAGGGGTGAGCAAAATCCGAACCAATTCGAATAACTCAAAAAAATTGACTCGAAAATTCAATTCGGATCGGGTCGGGTTGGGTCGAGTGAAAACCTTGATTTACCCGACCCGACCCGACCCGACTCGAATTACACCTTACATATATGTATTATGTATAATATAGTTATAAGAGATTAGTTAGACTAGTGGTTAGATGGTTTGAGATAAAATTTGGAGGATTTAATTTCAACTTCTAGTGGATTCATATTTTTAATACCTATATTTTTCACATTTTCCCCACTATTTGCACAATTTCAAATTTTTTTGTCTTTTATAATTATGAATTTTGATTTATTTTTTAAGGAAAATCAGGTTATTCGGGTCGGGGCCTAATTTTTTCGGATTAATCGAGTCGGGTCCTGAATTATATTTCAAGTAGGGTCGGATTGAGAAAAACCCAGAAAAATCGAGTTCGAGTTAATCGGGTTGGGTCGGGTTTTGACCCGACCCGACCGATGCTCACCCCTACTAACGACAAGTCAAGCACCGAGGAAATTGGATTTGTGAACTAAGGAATTTGGATTCCTTCAAAAATATTGATTCTCCACAGGGGATGTGATAAATCGGGCAATTCACTAGACTCTACTACTTCTTTGGCTCTCCATATATATATATATTTTTCCTCGGTGGTTCTTCTTTTGTTAGAATTTTTGGTGGAAGGAGTTGAAACCATGCTTACGAATATAGCGGGAAATTAAGGGGTCAATATCGACAGACATCTCGATCATTCCTTTTTCAACCAATTTGAATCTTCCTTCCTTGAGTGCCTTATGAACAATGTTCATAAAGACAATGCAATTGACAATAGCAGTGTAAACGATGGTGCCACTTACAATGTTTTCTATTTTCAATTTGTCTGTAGTTGGCAGTTTATGTCCTTATAGGAGTTTGATCTATTGGTCTTTATCAGATAGTCAAAAATATGGTTTGTCCTGGAGATGTCGAACATATATGCTTTCATGTTCTCCACTCGGACCACCTCATTGCCTTCTCATGGAGTCGGTGTTGGACAAGTGTAAGGCTTTCCGACCCCTCAATATTTCGGCTATCAACACATTGACCATCCGTGAGGCTTGCTCTTCAATCGCCGGGGAGTAGGGCTGTCCATTCGGTTCGAACCGAACCGAACCGAACCGAACAAGTCCAAACCGAAATATTTTCTTTACCCAAACCGGAACCCGAACCCGAACCGAACATTTCCTAACCCGATTTAACCCGAACCGAAATAATTCGGTTCGGTTCGGTTTTCAACCCGAAAACCGAATTTTTAATTAATTTGATTAAAAATTAAAAATTAAAAATAATTATTTAATACTTAATTACTTAATTCAGTTAAAAATTAAAAAAAAAATATTTTTTTAATTAATTCGATTTTCGGTTCGGGTCGGTTCCCGAATTCCGGGAACCGAATCCGAACCGAAATACAAATTTCGGTTCGGTTCGGGTCAAAGAACCGAACCTACAATGGTTGAAACCGAATCGAACCGAAAATTTCGGTTCGGTTTTTCGGTTCGGTTCGGTTTGAACCGAACAGTGGACAGCCCTACCGGGGAGGCCGCTAGCAAATGGAGAGCGTGTTGGGGTTCTCTTGCTTCAGCATTAATTGTTGGCTCTTTTTTGTTCTTGTTCAATAGTGAATTATTCAATCCTTGCACTTTGTGTTATCAATTGAGCGGGATTGTTGAGATAAATGTATTGGTACCATATATCTGATTCAATTGGAATTTGTAACAAATGAAAGAACCGGAAAATACTCCAAACATAAAATATTTCTAGATAAATTTTCAATTAGAAATAAAAACAAATATAAAATGCCTAGATAAAATATAGCAAAAAAAAAAGAATTACAGTACAGTCTTTTATTTTATTTTAATAAAAATAAAAATAAAAAGTCAAAATAGATGACTATATTAGGATTTAAACCCTAAGATATTATTTGGTTAGTGAAAATTATTTTCTGATTTGATTTTAGTGAAACTGAAAACTTGATTTTAGTTTCCAATTTTCAAATTTTTGAAAATGTGTTTGGTTAATAAAAACAACATCAATTTTAGTTAGTTGAAACTAGTGAATATTTATTTGGTTATAAAAAAATAATATTAATTTTTCTTAAACATTTGTAGTAGTAATTAAATATTTAGTTATATAGTTTATAAAATTAAATATTTGCTAATATAGTTATAAAATTAATTAAGTTATGGGTAATTTAAGATTTTTTTGTTCAATTGGATATAAAAATTAACTAATAGTTATTATAAATTTTTTTTTAAAAAAAAGTTTAATTTTCTAAAATTAGTTTTGATTAAATTATAAATAGACCACCTTTAAGAAAATTGAGTTACTTTAAAATTTAGATTTGAGTTAATTAAATATAAAATGATTTAATTAATTTGTAAACTTAAGATAATAATTTGAGTTGAAATTGATGATTTTTATTTTTATTTTTAAAAATTATATATAGTTTAATTTATTTTTAAATTAATTATTTTTTAAAAAATATATTTATAATTATAAAATTATTATTTTATTTCAATAACGAAATTCACGGTCTCCGAAACTATAGAAAATAATATTTTAGTATTTTTATTTTTATTAAAAAAACTATTTTTATTTTTATTTTGGTTTCATTCAGTTTTATAAAAAATATTATATCAAATAAGTGTTTTCGTAAATAATTTTAATTTTAGTGAAAAACAAAATTAGGAAAATAAAAATTTTCACCGATCAAACGTGCCGTAAACTTCTAAGACAACTTACAACATACAGTTGGCCAGTACTGTCTTTAGTTTATTGTTATATACCCGTTTCTCTCGCGGGCCTGTCGGTCTCCGCAGCATTTGCTACATGGTTCAACACTTCATCGTCATGGTCAATACTGTCACGACCACCACCCTTATACGTGTTCTGTTGCTGCACCACCAATATGGACATCTTCTCTGTGAACTCCGCTACCGCAAGCATATCTCCGACGATCCCCAACTCGGGGAACTCACTCCACTCCGATAGCCCATTCGTTAACTTTGAATCCACCCCCTTCCTCCTCCCCACTATTAGTAGGTCAAAATTTTCGCTCATCTCCCGTATCACCCCTGCCATGCCTTCTCCGTCATCCACTAGCTTCTCGATGAAGTATACATTCCCGTTATCACTGTGCTGTTGCCTAACCCGATCCATTGCTGCGTCGTCCTGCTTCCTTTCTTTATCTTCGTCGTTATCCTCACACCTTCTGTAGAGGAACCGAACTATGGCGAGGGCAATAGAGCGGTTGTTCGCCATTAGAGAAGCGAAGGCAAGGGCCTCGCGGTCGTCGGGGCCGCCGAGGAAGTAGATGGCGATGCGGTGGAGGAGGTGATTGGTGCGGGCGCATGTGGCGGTAGCGAGGCTACGATCGACGAGGATGGCGACAGAGCAAGGGGCATAGGCGAGAACGTCGCGGTTGAGGGACTGGAATGAGTGGTTCACCGTATGCTGGGCGCCATCGGAGCTCTTGTGGAAGGGGAGGAGGATGAGGCAAATCTTGCGGTCGAGGGCGAGGTAGCAAACGTCGTTGTACAAGGTGGAGTAAGGGGAGGTGGCCACGTAGGGGTGAAGGGTTATGGCGCCCGGCTCCGTCGTCGACTGTTTCTTCTCGAAGTAGCGGAAGGCGTTGACGATGCGGTCGGAGGCGGTGGGAGCGTTGCAGTTGATGCTCTGCTTGTAGGGATGGAACATGGCGGCGGAGTGACCGGTGAGTTCGATGAGGTGGAGGAGAGTGAGGGAAATGGGGGAGCCATGGGTGATCTCGAGGATGTTGAGGAGGGGGGCGACGTGGTCCTCGTTGTGGACGCAGGCCATGAAGTGTGTCGTAGACTTGTGCCTCGTGTGCTCGACAGTGCGCCGCTTCCGCGCCACGTAGTGCATCTTTGGATTGTACAGCAACTTGATCAACGGCGTGGCGGTCGCCGTGATCACCAGGATTGATATTATCAGCACGGAGAAGTGCTCCGTCGTAGCTAACTGCATGCGTCAAATATTTAATTAAACATTAAATTGATTGTGTAGAAAGATAGTGATGATAATTAAAAAACATAAATTAGCATTTAATTTGATAATTAATTACTTGACCACTTCCGAGAGTGTTGAAGATGAAAACCTCGACGACTCCCCTGATGTTGAGCATGAGCCCTAATGAGAGCGCATCGTTCATCGACATGTCCAAGTAGCGGGACATCACCACGGCGCCGATGAGCTTCGAAAGAAAGCAAACGACCACCATCAGCTCAAGCACTCCCCACTGCATCAAATTCTTCAGCTCGTTTAAGTTAGTTCGATACCCGGCGAGCGTCAAGTACATGGGCAACAACAAGCCCATGCAGACTGGCTCCAGCTTCTCCGTCAACGTCTGCCCCACCGGCACCCCCCCGGGAATGGTTAGCCCTAGAATTAGCGGCCCGATGATCACGTTGTATCCCAAAGCCTGCGTCGTAAATGACATCATTAGAGACGTCAGAACTAGCACCATGAAGTGCCACTCCACCATCGGCTCCCCCGCCGGCGTGTGCTTCACTGACCACAAAACCAATGGTCTCGCCACGAGCATCAGGAACAGGAGAATCAGCACTATAGATGCAACGGTCCCGATGGCTTCCACGGCTGTCTTTGCCTCGGTTACTTTCAAGCCGGAATTCACCAATGTGCTCACGGTCCAGTAGGAAACATCGCTGACCAAGGAGGCCGACATGGCGATGCGGCCGAGCTCGGAGTTCAGTAGCTGAAGCTCGTCCAAGGCAGCCGCCACCACTGCAAAGGACGAGAGGGAGAGGCGTCCCGCGGTGATGTAAACAAGCGGGCCATCACGGAGGTTGTTAGGAAACGACGGCTTGAGCAAGAAGTACAAGGCTAAGCTGAGAACCAAGGGAAGGAAAGTGCTCGCAGCGCCGATGGCCAAGCTGCGCCTTCCCGGCTTCCGAAGGAGGCTAAGGTTGGTCTTCACGCCGACAGTGAACATGAAGAAGACGAGGCCGAGGAGAGACAAGGTGTCGAGGACTGGGTGTATCCATCTAGGAAAAAATGTTCGATGAAATGCCAAACTTTTTCCGATCACCGATGGCCCTAGAATTATGCCGGCCTACAAAACAACATCGGCACTGTCTTCATAAAGCATATACACGAGATCAAAATAATTAATTAATATACAAAATCAAATGTGCATATGTATAACGCAATGCTTACAAGAAGCTCGGCGACGAACCGCGACTGGCCGAGGTGCTTGAGGGCGTAATGGGTGGCGTTGGCAACCAAGAACATGAGGGCGACATCGAAGAGGACTAGGGGAACGGCAAACTTAAAAGGGTCGTCGCCGAGGAATACGCCCTTGGAGTTGAGGTAGCTATCGTCATAGCAGATGGTGTCATTCCCTGAGCTGTTGACCACACGAACGGAAGGGAGAATTGGCATTGAAGTTTTCTTTCTTCTTGTTTCTTTTTTCTGCGCGAGCTAAAGGAGGGGAAAAGTAGTGTGGAATTAGCTATTAATTGTTGCGTGGGATGGGAGAGAAAGATGGATGACGCATTACTGTGTTCGCGCATTTGTTGGTTGAAAGTTGACCTTTGACCGTTGACATTGTAAATTTTGTACTTAATTGGTCAAGGAATTAATTGATTGCCCCCCAGTCTCCCATATTTGAGATTTGAGTACAATTTAGGAGTTGTTTTTAAACAAAATAAAAAGTCAGTGGTCTTACTAGGATCGAACTCCAGATGCATTAGGTTTGGTGTAGCCGACTGCACCTGATATATAAGGCCTTAGTCTTACACAATGACATTTAAGAATATAAGTAGATATCCAAACTCATTAGTATATGATTAAAAATTATTTAATTAATTGGAAGGTGACCTTTGAGTGAAGTTTAAATATCTAGGCAAATAATAATAATAATTAATATTGAATTTAAATACAATTAAAAAGTTGTTATTAGAAGAGAAATAAACTATGAGTGTTGTTATATTCTTCTAAAAATATGCTTAATAATTTTTCTAATTATTGGCAATGACATGAGTTATAATTTTATCAACAATCATGAGCACTTTATTAAATGTGAGTATTGTAAGAATTATTAGAGATATCAATTAGGAGAATTTGACATTTTTTTATAAAGTATTTCCACGTATAAGATTATCATGTGTAGTCCATTAATACACCGGTCGGTCCACTGAGTTCAAAGTAGCATTTTGTGACCAAACTGAAGCTCGAAAACTAATTTTCGACGCATCCTCCACGTAGCCCTAATTTCATCATGCCTCTCCCAAAATTTTCAACTTTAATTATTTGATCTCTTCCCTTCTTTACGTCGGCACTCAGCTAGCACCATGCACCTCCTGCGTCGATTTTATATGCTTAGCCTAATTAAAATAGTTAAGCTGAGATGTTTAAGTTGAAGTTAATTATTTACCTTTGAATTTTGAGATTCCTTTCAAGACCCAAATCAATGTATATATATCACATCATGCGCACCTTAATTAGTCAAAGATACGTGAGATCTAGCCTAATAGCTTATTATATATCTTATCACACATTTTCATAGACCTTAACCGTTGGTTCTATATGGTTGAGTTGAAATTAATTATTCTCACTTGAGTGTTGATCTCATGGTCAAAATTAAAGTTGAATCAACATATAACATAGGAACCACACACTTTGATCAATAACATGTAAGCTCAATAGCTAGCTCTTTATCCTGATGTGATACCAATTATGGCTCATCGACTTCATAAGTCATTGAGCTAATGCTTAAACTAAAATTAATTAATAGTATGGTGTCTATCAAATCTTATTAATTAATATAACAGCCAATACTCTCCCAATATGAGATTAAAATGATATATTACACACCTCGAAACAATGTCTCCCTCCGTCTCCCTCTCCCTTCCTCTTCATGTAATAATTAATCAATGAGGACGTAAGTATTTTTGTATGGTTAGGTGGAACTTCCGGACTAAGTTGTGTTTGACTTGACTTGAGTTCGATTCATGATCGAGTATAAAGCGCGCGTTTTGTAGGCCTGATTCGGTCAAACCCAAAGTACTACTCGAGTCCACTATTTAATTAAGTAGATTAGGAATTCTTACTAGCTATCCTAACTTTTTTACCATTAATAATTTTGCTTTAAAATGTGTGTATCACAATGATCACACGAACACACCATGCACAAATCAAAAAGTGAGATAGATATTTAAAATATTATGATGTCAATAATACTCATATACTCAAATGGATACAACATATATGAATTTGTTTGTTTCGTCTGTAACAATATATAAGACTAGTCACTATAATATAAAATTGTACAAGATATTATAACGAACAATCTATTATTCATTTCGCATAACATTATTTAGTATTGTCGATGATTTATCGCTGGGTCAACGTGATACGAGAGATATTGAATGAAAACAAAAAAGTCATTTAAGTTTTAGGATATAACGATATTATATTATCGTAATTTTTCGAACTTGTACTATTGTACCAGCGCATTTTTATTTCCAAATTAGAATTATAATTAGGAAAGAGCCATGTTGTATCATATTGAAGCATTGTTTTTGATGCGTTCATCATATTTTTTTTGCAAATGAATATTGGACAACAACAATTTTCTACCTTAAAAATATACACAACTAACGAAATTATATATATGTTTGTTTCTTAAAATAGTAAAAGAACAGACTTGATAATTAATTCTCCTAAGAAAAATCTGCCATACAAAACATAACTACTAGCTAAGGTAGCATTTGGTTCAAAGGAATAAATAAGGAATTAAATATTATTATTGGAATCCTATTTATTCATTTGTTTGGTTGCAAATAATTAATTCAGAATAAGTTGGGCCCATGAATACTTAAGGAATAACATTTCTTATGTATAAGGAATACTATTCCCTACTTTGAGGTGGGAAATAGCATTCTTAATCTATTCCAGATGAAATATTACACTATTCTCATCCATTCCTTTCGCATCTATGCACCTCGACATCTGCACCTCGACATCAGGCATCGACACTAGTGATGACATTTCTAATGTCGATGTTAGAGACGATTGTCTCTAGTGTCTCCTCTCGCACAAAGATGTCAGTTCGTGTGCGAGAGGCATCTCGCATAGAGATGTAAAGACGGTTGACATCTTTGGCGTCTCCTCTCACACAGAGACGCTAGAGTTAGTGTCTTTGTGCGCTCTCGCCAAAGAGGGCATCTCTGGCGTTGACGCTAGAGATAACGTCTTTGGCGTCTTGGATGCCTCTCGTAGAGGAAGACCTAAACATGTCGTCTATGACCTCAAAGATGCTGCAACCAAATGCCGTTGACCTTGATCAAGGAGAATGCGATACCGAAGACCTACTTTCGATTGACGATGGAAGGCACATCCTTCCCCTATTTTCCTTCTAGCGCTGGGACATAGTCTTTCAATTCATCTCTTCTCCCCTGCTTCATTTAGGTGTCAGATGCTGGCGAAGTAGTGGAAAACCAATTAAATCTCTTATATGAAGATGAATCTATGAACAACAAAATCGTCGGATCACCTGATTCTGCTTATGCCAATGAGGAAGTAGGTGGTATCTAGACCGGCATGGGGTTCAAATTTAATTTAATTTAATTTTATCATATTATTTATTATTTATTATTTATAATAAATATAATATAAAAAATTATTTAAAAATAAATATATTCAATAAAAAAATTTAAATTATTTTACATTGATTTAATATTTTTATTATATTAATTTTAACTACAATAAATTATAATATATAATATCATTATAAGTAAAAAATATTCAATAAAATAAATTTAAAAAATCATTTTACATTAATTTTCATATTTTTATTATATTATTGTTAGTTATAATAAATTATATTACATAATATTATTATAATCAAATATATTCAATTTTATTAAGAAATGTATTTTAGTCATTTAACTTTATATTTTTTATTTATTCCTTATTCTAATCAAAATAAAGTAAATCAAATAATGTAATACTATTCTTATTCTTTGTGTATTCCTATTATTTATAAATTCACTCCATCTAACTAAACACACTCTAATATATATATATATCAATACTGATTGAAGAGATAGTTCAAAGCTAAGCTAATTATTAGACGGCAGCCATTATAATTTCTTTGTCAAACATTAATTACTTGCTAGATACAAATTATATTCCAACACTGCTTCAGAGAAAGTCAAGAGTAACTAATGCAATTAATTTAATTTTAAG
Organism: Canna indica; assembly: GCA_034359265.1. NCBI lineage: Eukaryota > Viridiplantae > Streptophyta > Magnoliopsida > Zingiberales > Cannaceae > Canna > Canna indica. The sequence goes on along the minus strand of CP136898.1, from coordinate 1,826,832 downwards.
TAAATAATTTGAACCTTCCTAGCTATATATATATAATGTTTGGTAGATTAAATCTATACCTATTAATTTGTATAATCAGAACCAAAATCATACATGAACTACAAAAACATACAACAATTTTTATTTTTTTAAAAAAAATAGCCTAAATTAATTAGGCAAGAATTTAGTGAAAAAGAACTACAAACTTAGTCTTGATCTTTGTACAGAGACTCCATGCATATCCCTTTTGGGCCCCACTCCATGAATCATGTTCATCGTTTGATCCACGTCATCAATATTGCGACGGTACCGATTTTGTTGCTGCACTAGTATCGACACATTGTCTGCGAAGTCTGCTACTGCGAGCATATCTCCGATGATCCCCAGCTCCGAGCACTCACTCCGCTCTATTAACCCTGTTGTCAACACTGAATCCATCCCCTTCCTCATCCCCACTATCATCCGATCATATTTATCTCTCATCCCTCGTATCACCGCCGTCGTCCCTTAACCGTCCACCACCAGCTTCTCCACGCACTCTAGTTTCTCATTATTTTCCTGCAACTTCCAAAACCTCTCTATTTGTTAGAAAATCAGTCTCGAACCTAACTCCACCCCAAAAGTTAGCTCAAAGATGGAGGATTGTCCAATCTATTTAAAGACTATCTAGACCACAACCTCAAATAATGTGGAACTTTAACACCCCCCCCTTCACGCCCAGGATCCATATCTGAAGCGTGAAGTTTTGCAGGTGGCCCACTCTCAACCATAAGTTTGGCTCTGATACCATATTAGAAAATAGCATTGAACCTAACTCCACCCCAAAAGCTAATTCAAATGGGGGATTGTCCAATATATTTAAAGGTTATCTAGACCACAACCTCAACCAATATGGGATTTTAACATATCTCTCTTACGTTCAGGATCCACGACGTCTAGAGCGTGAAGTTCTACGGGTGGTCACTATCAACAATAGGGTATTGCCGCGTCATCCAGCTTTCTTTCCTCATCCTTGTGCTTGTCTTTCGGTAACTTAGGATCGCCGATCTGGCAAAGGAAGCTAACGATAGTGAGGCTAATATAGAGGTTGTTGGCCATCCGAGAAGCCAGGGCAAGGGCCTCACGGTCGTTAGGACCGCCGAGGAAGAAGAGGGCGATGCGTTGGAGGACCTGGTTGGTCTGGGCCCGCGTGGCGGTATGGAGGCTACGGTCGACGAGGATGGCAACATAGCAAGGGGCATAGGCGAGAACATCGTGGTTGAGGGACTGGAAAGCGTGGTTCACTGTCTGCTGAGCGCCATCAAAGCTCTTGTGGAAGGGGACGAGGATGAGGCAAATCTTGCGAATGAGGGCGAGGTAGCAAACGTCGTTGAACAGGGTGGAGTAAGGGGAGACGACCACGTAGGTGAGCAGGGTAATGTACACTTGCTGCGAGTTTTGCTGCTCGAAGCAACGGTAGGCATTGACGATGCGGTCGATGGAGGTGGGGACGTTGTCGTCGGCGTTCTGCTTGTAGCGATGGAGTACGACGGCAGAGTGGCCGGTGAGTTCGAGGAGGTGGAGGAGAGTGAGGGAGAAGGCGGTCGAGTGCTCATGGCTGCTGTGGGCGATTTCGACGAGGTTGAGGAGAGGGGCAATGTGGTCCTCGTTGTGAACACAGGCCATAAAGCCTACCGTAGACTTGGAAAAAAACTTCTATGGAGCCCCTCCTATGAGTGAACCTAGGTTTACTAACATTGAACCTATGATCATTAATATTGAACCTGAAGTAAAAATGCTAGGTTCATTCATTTGCAACATAGGTTCACTCTTACTTTAAGTTCAGTATAAATTATACTAGGTTCAATGTTAGTAAACCTAGGTTCACTCATAGGAGGGGCTCCATAGAAGTTTTATTCGTAGACTTATGCCTCGTGTGTTCGACGGTACGCCGCTTCCGTGTCACTTAGTGCATCTTTGGATTGTACAATAGCTTGATCAATGGCATGACAGCTGCCATGATCACCAACATCGATATCGTCAGCACGGAGAAGTGCTCAATAGAAGCTATCTGCGAGCTCACCAAATAATAATTAATTAATTAACATCAATTATAAATTATGTAGAAAAAGAAATATAGTGGTTTCTAATTAATTACTTGACGATTGCCCGATGCATATATGTTAAAGGTGGAGATTCCCTTGATGTTGATTGTTGAGCATGAGCCCCAAAGAGAAGGCATCGTTCATCGACATGTGCAGGTAGTGATACATCACCACAGTGCCGATGAGCTTCGAAAAGAAGCAGACAAGCACCACCAGCTCAATGACTCCCCACTGAACCACACTCTTCAACTCATTCAAGTTTGTTCGATAACCAGCAAGCACCAAGTACAAGGGCAAGAACAAGCCCATGCATAGCGGCTCCAGCTTTTCCGTCAACGTCTGCCCCACTGGACAAGTTTAACCCCAACGTCTGTGTCACGAACGACATTAGCAGAGCCGCCAACATCAGCAACGTGAAGTGACACTCCGCCATCGCCTCCCCAGCCGGCATACGACTCACCGACCACTTCGCCGAGGGTCTCACGACGAACATCAAGAACAACACGATGGACACTACCGAAGCTATGATGCCTACGGCTGCCACGGGGGTCTTTGCCTCGAATAGCATCGTCCAGGAGGTGGCCAGTGTGCTCACCACCCAATCCGCAATGTCGCTGACCAAGGAGGCCGACATGACGATGAGGCCGAGCTCAGAGTTGAGCAGCTGAAGCTCGCCCAAGGCGGGCGCCAGCACCGGGAAGGAGGAGAAGGAGAGGCGCGCGGTGATCATGAAAAGAAGCGGGCTGTTGCAGAGGTTGTTAGGGAAGGAAGGCTTCAGCAAATAGTACAAGCTCAAAGTGAGTGCAAAGGGGAGGATCGAGCTAGCCGCCCCGATCGCTAGGCTATGCTTCCTCGGCTTCCGGAGAAGGCTGAGATTGGTCTTCACGCCGACAGTGAACATGAAGAAGGCGAGACTAACGAGCGAAATGACGTCGAGGACTAAGTGTACCCATTTCAGGAACAGTGTTCGACGAAATGTCTCGCTTTGCCCAATCACCGACGGGCCGAGAAGTATGCCAGTCTAAATTGAAAAAATAAAATGAATCAAGGGCTCCTAATTCACAATTTATCCTGAACATTAGAATTTAGAATCAATCAAGGGAAGTAATTCTTAGACCAAGCTCGGCAACAAACCGAGAGTACTAGCTGAGGCGCTTGAGGACGTAATGGGTGGTGTTGGCGGCCAAGAAGAAGGAGATGTCGAAAAGGAGGAGGGGAACGGAGTACTCGAAAGGGTTGTCGTCGAGGAAGACGCCCTTGGAGTTGACGTAGCCATTGAAACAGCAGATGGTGTCGGAAGAATCCCCTCCATCGGAGATGTTGAACAGTCTAGGAATATTGCGTACGATCGCTGACATGATAGTTTAATATATTGATTAATTACTTGCCCTACGTATACTAGGGAAGGGAATGCATGGGAGCGAAACATGGAACACATGCATTTTTGTTTGTTGACAATGTTTAAATCCCTCAGTCTTATTGACGAGGCAATTGTTGAACCCAGATAGATCCTAGAATTTTAATTTGGTGAGAGAATCTTTCACTACTGAGATTGCATATAATATCCTTTAGATTCATCCTTCTTTACAGGAGGATAGGCTTGTTTGGACATTGGTTCGCCATGGTTCTTACTCAGGATCTTCAGGTTATTAGATTGCATTCTGATTCTTTCATCCTCTTGTAGAAGAGTGCGCTCCTTTTTTGGCCAATAAGAAAATATGAAAATCTATTTGGGAACTCAAAGTGCCCCCAAAAGTGAAAATGTTAATTTGGAAACTAATGCACCATGGTATTCCAGTGCGTCAGAATCTAAAGGAACGATTTTCTCAGATTGATGTTGTATGTCCAGTTTGTAATGATGATATGGAAATGGTTCGACACTGCTTTATATCTTGTTTACGGGCTAATTCTCTTTGGCAGATGGTTCCTTTCATTAGCCAGGACTAGTATCTTCCCTGTGATAAGTTCTGAAATTGGTGGTTGAACTTATCTAGGAATGTGAAACTCAATCCAAATGGGAATGAGCATATGAATGTGATTGCTTTTTTTCTATGGCGCCTATGGCTTGCTAGAAATATACAGGTCTTTGAGAATAAAATTATCTCTCTCTTTGACATTTGGACCTCGACTTTTTTCCTCTCAGAAGAATATTACAGGCTAAATGTTAATATTTCTCTTTTCTCCTAAGTTTGTTCCTATTAGATGTTAGTTTCTGTATGCATGCATGTTTGGGATCCTCCCATCTTTTTTTTTTTAATCATAAACTTCACATTGATGTTTGTATTGGAACCTTTGTGAATTGAATAAATATCTATCTTTGTTAAAAAAAAATTTGACAATTGATAGTTGACCATTGACCGTTGACATTCGAAACGTGAGGACTTACTTGGTCATAATGGAAAGTTCTAATTAGCTCAGGGTGGGACTTTGAAAGCAACGCTTATATTTCAGTGGCATACCACTTTGTTTGCCTACATTTAAGGAGCTTAAGTAAATAGATTTTGAACTCATTAATATGGCTAAAAAATAATTCAGTCAAGCATAAAAAAGGCTACAAGCTTTATATATGAGAGTTATGGAAATTCCCAAATCCAGATAATCCATCGGTCTCCTCCTTTTGCATCATCCTGAGCATGAGGGAATCGTTCGTCCTCTCATCGAAGAGAGACTTATTGGCTACCATCAAACTGGAGTAGCTCGGCATTAATGCGGACGTCGATGGCCTCATAATAGCGTTGCTGTCGTAATTGCTGATATGATCCGCTGATGGTCGACTCTCGCAATTAGCCCGACTTCCACGAGCAGGAGGAACTTCATGGTTGTGCTTCCCCTCGTATGTCGTAATCACTGCCCTGAGATCATAAGAAGCCCTCTCTATGTGCTTCCTCACCGGGCAACCGGCCCTCGTGCACTTGTAGTAGCTCCTAGATTCGATCAGCAATATATGCAGTTAACCATGCATGCATGATTAATTGTTCCAGATAGCTAGGGTTTTAATTTGAAATGAGTAAATGTTGAGTTACCTAGGGTTAGGGTTTCCTTTAACCGCCTTCTGCCCATATTTCCTCCATCGATAGCCATCAGGGAGGACATCATCATTGCTAATGGTCTGAACCACCACTTTTGGCTCCCTCACTGTTTGACTACCGCAAGCTGCAGCGATCTCTCCTCCTAATTTCCTGCCAAATTAACAAATTAAGATGTATGCTACATCGATCCATATATCAATTATAAACAATGAATTGAAACCTTAACTAATTACCTCTTATTGGCATCAGTTCCATCTTCTTCTTCGAGTTCTTCATCGCTTATCTTGCTCATGCCAAAATGGTCATTGATAGGAATCTCGAGCAGGAAGTGGTGACCTTCTTCTACTTGCTTAGGGAGAGAATTCGAAGATGAGTTCTTCCTTGGGGGGTCTACAGGCTTTGGATGGTTGTGATCACCTTTATACACAATCTCCGTTACCTGACCATCTAATGCTGTTTCCACCTTCTTCCTCATCGGACAACGAGGATAGGTGCACTTGTAGTAGCTTCGTTGGTTATCACTTCCTTTTACCTGCTTCTGCCCGTATTTCCTCCAGCAGTAACCGTCGTCGGACCTCCGCTGTTGTCGAAGCACCGGTTGAGTACTATGATTACTAAAATCAGATGCTTGGATGCTTTGTTGCTTCACTCGGTTATCATAATGATGATTAGTACTGCTAGAAGGGAGGAATCGATCAGTCTTAGTGTTTGGTTCTTGCTGGTGAATCCATGAATGCTGGAGGCTTTTGAGGATGAGTTCTTCCTATATATAAGTGGGCAAATTATATATAATTAATTGAAGTAATCGTATAATTAACAAGCTACATGTATATTAAGATTATTCGATTAATACCGAGGTAGGGTGGAGAGTGGTTTGAGTGGCTGCAGTAATCGCTTTGGCTTGGAAAGCGTAGGACTTATCATCATCCTTAATGAAGCAGCCTTGGGGATATGTAGAAGTCTCTCTCCGATCCAAAGCTTGGCTTGCAAATGTTCCACTGTTGGTCGGTGCAAACAACTGACGAAATAGGCAAAGTTAAGTCTTAAGATTATTAGAGTGAATTATTAAAATAAATCACGACCAAGTCATATTGTTTTAGAAACCAGGTTGACCGAATCATGCACACCCCAGAAAAGTCTCGAGGTGATGTACCTCTCGTGCACATAGATGTGGTGGCTGATGGGCTTACGTACGTAATCCAACATTTTCTTTCAAGCTAGACTACTGATTCAGTCAATCTAATTAAACAGACAACATCATTACTTTTATAAACATGAACATATGGCATGGCTTGGTATCTAATCAACAGTACAATTAATAAATCATAGAAGTAATTAATTAGAAGATATACGTATAGATATATATATAGAAAGGTAATTAATTAGGAGATGTATATAATACTTACGCCGGGAGAGAAGGTAATAGGAGAGTTCAAAAGCTCCGTGGGACTGAGACCAATAGGATTTGCGAAATAGAAGGAAGGGGATGACATGGGCGGCTGAGGGGAAGGTATGGGCACCGAAGACGTCATAGCCATGGAGTTGAATTTTAGTACACCATTTCCAGTACTGAATTCCATTCTCTCCATCAAGTAGGCATCGGGGTCAACTCTTCTTGTCTCGGAGAGGAACTCAGTGAAGGAAGAAGCAGTACCAGAAATGGAGACGGCGGTACGCTGCGAATCCGCCGCCGCCGCCGCCGAGGTATTGAAGCTACCTGAGGGAGAAGCCATATATGGGATCGGAAGAGGAAGAAGGTGAGAGGAGATCAATTTATAAGAGGTTTTGGTGCAGGAAGAGCAAGTTTGAGGAGGTTAATTTGCATGCATGCGCGTGGATCACTAATGTACTTGAACAGAGCGACGACTCATATTACATTATACGTTATATCAAGTAAAGGGAGAGGGAGGGGAATTTCCAAGAAGGCGATGAACGTTGAAAGTTTGACCGTTGAACGGTCAACGATTGGACTAACGGCCAAGTCTTTCGTAGATTAATTAATTATAAAGCTTTTTTCCTATATGTTTTGAGGTAATATAAAGAAATAGTGATTGAGCTACGTCACCCATTGTCAGGGCTATATGACTTGGCGACTGTGCATTAATTGGATCAGATTTCGTTAGTGTCTGCTTGCCACGTCACTTGAATGGTTTTCCTTGCAGGTAAAATATCTTCGAGAAGCAAATTCAAACGAATTAATTAAATAGATTATATGATATTATAATTAGTTATAATCATTATATTATTTCACGTTCAAAATAATTTATAGAAGCTATATATATGTATATATATATTAATGCTTTCTTAAAATATATAAACCAACTAAATTTATATGGGAAATGAATGAATGAAGCTGATTTTGTTTGATAATGATTCTGCAATAAAATTAAAGGCTTTTATAGCTATATCTTGGTAGTTCATTTGGAAAAACAAAAATAGATGCAAACATGAGAAAGGTTTGGGAATTAAGAGAATATATAATAGTATGTTTTCGGAAAATAATGAAGTATATTTGAATAGGAAATGGAAGGATGGCATACTAAAGGATTGATGCAACCGCCACTGTTAATAATGTTTTTCCAATTTTGTTTTGTGATGGATTAAAAAAAAAAAAAGTAGAGGTGAGCATGTACCGATTAACCGGTTCATCAACAAATTTTTAAATTGATTCATTAATATTGTTTTTTCAAAATCATTAATTATAAATTAGTCTATTAAATTTGGTTGACCGATACTTCATTTTTGATTTTTATGATTCAATTAATCAATAATTTAATTTATATAAAAATAACCAATTAGAAGTTTGGAAGTACTGGATTCTGTCATAGAACTTCTTTTTTGCAGAAAGAGTAATTTTCCAATAGAGATTAAAGTGTTGATTAATCCAACTTTAACTGATTGGTGAAGATATCAAGATGCATGTATATAATCTCACCAGCTACTTCGAATTGAATTGGAATTCAGGAACCAAGATGTTGACGAAATACAAGTTTGAGCAACTATAAAACTGAGGCACTAGATATTATTTCTTAAGAAGCAAGAGTATTTCCATGATAGCACAGCCAATGATCTAAAACATGGGTTCAGAGAGGGAGGAAAGAGACAACGAGGTGATGTCTCATCATCCTCCAGTGAGAATACAACTCTTATTTATCTGCCCACGTAGATAGATCCAAAGAAAAGTTTACAGTCAACTACAGGTGCAGGAGGGGAGGATTCATAGCTTAGACAATGCGATGTCCATCACATCCACTAAATAATCTGCAGCAAAGAAGTCGTGATGTTCTTGTTATGCAACTAATAGCAATGTAAAGATATGGAGTAATATTCAGAAGTATAGAGGCATAAAAAAAGCAGACCTGAATCTTCCTTGGAGAAGCACAGGGGAGGTGTTATTCTGAAAACATTGCCAAAGAAGCCACCCTTTCCAACCAACACACCCATGTCTGTTTCCATAAACTCATCTTCATCAGGTGACTATTTAGTAGACTAAATTAAATTCCTGGAAGTGAAGAGCTCAAGAGTGTTTACCTTTCATGGACTCCATCACATGCAAGATTTCAGTTTTGGCTGGAGTCTTCTCTTTGTGGTCAGTGACTAACTCAACTCCCAGCATAAGTCCTCTTCCCCGAACATCGCCAATGACTAAAATATTTAAAAGATAAAATGAATCAGATGAATACCAAGGTGAAATATGGTCATGTTTCAGTTGTTAAGTCAACGAGAAGCAGCATAATGTCAAAAGACAAAAATGATTGCATGTATGTTGGTACCATGAAGAATATGATGCACATCACAGAGAAATAATTCAGACTGGACAGTCTAAAGAGCTGGACATGGTAAGGTTCATAAAGCGAACAATCAAGGTCAATTTCTCTTTGTAGTATAAGCACTGTGAAATAAAAACAGAAGGAAAGAAATTTCCTTCACAGAATAAGTCCTCCCTTCTACTGTACACTTTATGAATAAAAGGCATTGCAATCTCATTATCCTCCTTTCTGTCCTTCCAATACATCTGCATCCCGTCACTACTCAATTTCCTCTTTTTTCCCTTCATTTCATCAAAACTGACAAGAGGCACATTTGCATGGAAGCACATTGAATCCTCATGAACTATGATACAAAAACAGCTAAAACTGGTTGCATATGAGAGAAAAAGTAAACTATGTTCTGAAATATATATTCACGATAAATGAATATTGGAAACAAAATAATATAATGAATGCATGTAAAACATAACATGCTCAAGGGGTGTACGGTTAATATTCCAATAAAATGACTCAAACATGAGAAGTAAAAAAAGAATAGTACACGAAAGTGACACATAATAAACCATAAAGAGATAATACAATATAATTCGACAAAATGATAGATGTTTTACTCTAAATTATGAATATTAGGTACAACCCTAAACTGTCACGATCTACATGGAGAGAGATCACAGAAGTTGCGCTACAATACTAGGCTTGAGTCAACTCACCATGATATTGGCTTTATTTTTTTCAATTTAGTTATCTCATAAAACATGACAACTGGTGCTACCTAATTACGATAAACTCTAATTCATCATATGCTTCCATGATGGATACATAGTCCCAACATGAGGATCAAGGATGGATACTTTCTGCAATTTTTTTCCTAAAGACCAGTTCTCCAAATGCGGCCCAACTATTGATGAAGAAAATTGCAAAAAACTACATTAGGAAGAACTCTAAGCTCAGTTATCTATCCTTTTCCAAGAAGGCATTCTAAATTCTTGTAAAAATGATATGCACATGAGAAAAACCTGATTACACTCAACTGATTAGAGTGTTCCGAAGAAAATATTTTTCGAGTAAGATTAGCCAAGGACTAATCTTATTTAGCAAATATATCCCAATAGTAAGATTACTTCCCAAAATGAAAGCAAACAAGAATACTAGAGAAAAACGATAATGACAAGAATGAGGGAAGAAAAGTAAGTGTATAACATTATTTGTTGGCAACCAGTTGAATATGGGCACTTTATGTATCCAAAATCAGGTATTTGTCTATTTACTTAACTGCCAATTGTTATCTGGCTATTGAAGGAAAACAAGAAACAAAGAACCAGTTATCATCATTTCCCTAATTTAGACTAGTCCTAGCCTCTTAGCCTTAGATCCTGGCTTTAGTGGCTATTAACTTGAGATTGCTTTATTCAACTAAAGCAATTACAAGAACCAAGCTAAATTTCCTAAAAAAGAGAGTAAAAAATCCACCTAAATCAGCTAGCCTACTATGATTCAGTTCTGCACTTCAAATTATAAATCTACACTTACACAAGTCCAAGCTGCGACACAAGTAGATAGTTAACAGCTGATAAACAGTAGACTTTAGTGTGTGTGTGTGTAAATAAACTAAATTAATGTTTGTCATAGAACCACATTACTAGAGAACTATGAAGGAATGCCGGATCCAAAATCATGACCATCATGCACACATTTTAAACAACTAATGAAAATTAGGTCAAGAATTGTGTTATCATTCACATAATTTATGTAAACTTACTATCATGCTTTTCTTGGAGTGCCATAAGTCTCTCTTTCAAGTATGATCCAACACGTAGTGCATTTTCCTGTAGTTTTTCTTTCTCAAGTACTTTAAGGACTGCATGGCCAGCAGCTGTGCAGACTGGATTACCGCCAAAGGTATTAAAGTAGCATCGGCGAGTCAAGACTTCAGCGATTTCTGGAGTTGTAACCACAGCACCGATGGGTATCCCATTTCCAATACCCTGAGGGAAATGCCCTAAAATCAGTTGTTTCAAGTAACCATAACTGGTAGAAATGCTAGATTAGATCAGCAACTATATATATACTTTAGCTTCCATATGAGTAACTTTTGACTAAGTACATGGTATATCTCAGACCCAGTCAGTATCTTAAGAGTTTCCTTATTGTTCCGGATTCTTGCCAATCATTGTGCAAAAGCTGCTTATGTCTTTTGTTAATTTAATTGATAAAATAAAATAACAATGACCGAAAGAATTTTCTATATAAATAATCAGTTTTACATATCTATGTGAACAAGATGGGCATGCTATGCCTAAGGCCAAAGGCGTCAATAATAAAAGCAAGTTTGGAAAATTGCAAAATGCCAAAATTTCACAAAGAATTTCATAAGAGTTAACCTTTGCCATTGTTACGATGTCTGGCACCACCCCATGGGCTTCAAAGCCCCAGAAATGACTTCCTGTGCGTGCAAATCCTGCCTGGACCTCGTCAGCTATGCAGAGCCCTCCAGCTTTCTTTATCGTTTCATATACAGCAGGCAAGTAACCTGGTGCCAACTCCATTATTCCACCTACTCCCTGTTACATAAAAATTTTGATGCTATAATTTGTGATCTTAATTTTTTTAAATATATATATATATAAACCTTACATATGAAAGGCAACATGTAACATATGCATCAAAAGGGCATGACAAGCAAATGAAAAAGAAATTTATTTTTCCGAAAAGGTAATCAGACAGCAGGCATCAGAAGGAATTCAACTGAAAGTACACACCTGTATCGCTTCTGAAATGAAAGCTCCAACTCGTCCAGAAGTTCCAAAATCTATGATTTCTTGAACATCTTTTGCATATTTTTCTCCATCTGAACCAAACACTCCTCTGTATTGATCTGGGTTAAGTGCATGGTGAACCCCACTCTGAATAAACGGGTATGAATTAAAACCAAAGACAGCTAACTAAAAGTATTATAAAACCTAACAAAAAAAATCACCACAAGCATGATTATTCACATCAAAATATTTGAAGTTAAGATCCCTAAAGACTACCATAGTCTTGTTCAAAAAATATCAACCATAAAATTTTCAGTCTCACTAATTACTTTCTCACTACATATAAAAACTACTATAAGGGGTCATAGAATTTGAATGCATAACTTTGGTAAAAACTACTCCAAGAGGTATATGTGTAAAAAATCTTGTAAAGACTTGAATTGTTCAATTCTCACTCTACAAGAAACCAAGTTATCTGATGTTTCATCTATCAAAATCAAGCAACTTTCGGGCTTCAAAAACTTTGGTTTTCTATGTTTGGATGCTACTGGGTTGGCGGGGGGGCAACTATTAGTGTGGAATTCGGATATTTGGGCGATTGAAACTTCATTCTGCGGTCAATTCATTATTGCAGCACTTCTCATTTACAAACAATCAGCCACGAAGATCATGGTGGCATCAGTTTATGGCCCGCCCCATCACTCCGATCGCTCAAACTTCTTTAGGGAGCTTTCAGCCTTCATTAACTCGTGTCCTGACCCGTTAATTCTTGGTGGGGACTTCAATGTGACTTTGGGTGTGCATGAGCGATCAAACTGCATGGGCAACATCCGTGGCTCACATAAGCTTTCTAGAATTTTTGCGAATTCTAGCCTTATTGATCTTCCATTAACTGGCTTGCAATTCACTTGGAGTAATGGTCAATCGACCCCGCGATTGGCAAAACTTGATAGGGTTCTCATCTCCCTATCGGCTTCTCAGCTTATGCCCTTGGCGTCGGTGCAGGGTGGTGAAAGGAAATTATCAGATCATAATTTATTGCACTTTAAATCCCACATCAGGGTCGGCTATAGATCCAAACCTTTCCGTCTTGAATTGCACTGGTTTAATAGGCCGACCTTCAAAGAAATGATTAAAAGCTGCTGGGACACTTCTATTCCGAGGCATTTAGGTATTAAACACTGGAATGATAGTTGGAGGATCCTCAGGAGAACTATCCGTCAATGGGCTTCCATAGTCCACAAGGAGTCAAAATATGCACGAACTGAATTGGAAGCTAAGGTGGCTAAGTTCAATGAGAAGGCAGATTCAATGGGCCTAAATGATCAAGAGTTGGCGGACTTTCGAGACACCAAAGTAAATCTAGATAATCTTTATAGCGAAGAGGATTCTTATTGGAGGCAACGGGCGAAGCAAAGGTGGGTTAGCCTTGGTGATCGGAACACTCGCTTCTTTCACCAATGCGCTTCCATCTCCAAGAAAAGGAACTGGATTTCAGCCATCGACTCTCCAAGTGGTATTCTTGTTGAAGCTGAAGCGATTAGAAATGCTTTCAGAGGGTTCTATGTGTCTTTGTTAGGTATTCCCGCGCCTACTCAGTTGGATCTAAATTGGAACTATCTTCAGCTAGATCAAAATCCAAGCCTGCGGGAGTTGGATGGACCCTTCACCGAGGAGGAGATCCTTCAGACAATTAAGGAAATGGGGTCATTCAAATCACCGGGCCCCGATGGAGTACCCAATGAATTCTTCATCCAATTCTGGGAGCACATCAAGGAAGATCTTAATGCTATTTTCTTGGAGCTGCATACAAATCCGGCGAAGTTACAAAGAGTTAACAAGGCTCACATCATCCTGATTCCGAAGAAATTAGGTGCCCGCGACATGAAGGATTACCGGCCAATAAGCCTTGAGAACAGTATTATCAGAATTTTCTCTAAACTACTTGCTCGGAGAATTAAACCGCTAATGGATGCCCTCATTAATAAGCAACAAAGTGCATTTTCTGCGGGCCGAAGTGCTCTTGACAGTTTCTTAAGTGTGCATGAAACTATTTGGGGTTGCCATAAAGATAGGGAGGATGGATTCCTATTCAAGATTGATTTTCAAAAGGCTTTCGATTCTCTCAGTTGGGATTTCATTTCGCGGATGATGATCGCTCGGGGATTCTGTAACAAATGGATCGATTGGATTAAAAATCTACTCATCACCGAATCTGCCCTAGTCATCAATGGCGAGCCATCTTCGACGTTCAGACATAGACGAGGGGTGCGGCAAGGAAACCCCCTTTCTCCATTCCTTTTCAATCTCGCTTTGGATTGTCTTTCAGCTCTGATAGAAAGAGGGGTGGAAAATGGACTTCTGGAGGGTGTGCTCAGTACCTACATCCATGGAGGAATCACTCATTCTCTCTTCACCGATGATTTGGTCATCTTCTCCTCTAATAATGAAGTAGGCCTTTACAACTTGAGACTTCTACTGCGATGCTTTGGCCTTGCATCGGGACTTCACGCGAATCCAAGTAAAACTTCAGTGCTTCACCTTCAAGGGAATGAATTGGCAGCACAAGACACGGCAGATTTCTTTGGTTTCTCTGCGGGAGCTTTTCCGATCACGTACCTAGGACTGCCCCTGCGGATAGGAGGCCTCCACAAAAATGATTGGCTATCAGTCATTAATCGTATAGATCAAAGACTTAGTGGGTGGAAGGGCCTTATTCTCTCTCGAGGGGGCCGACTCACACTCATCAATAGTACGATCTCAAGCAGCCCCAGCTACACTCTCTCACTTTTTAAAGCCCCAACTTGGGTTATCAAAAAGATCGACTCTCGTCGGCGAAAATTTTTCTGGATTGGGACGGAGAATAATTCTTCACAAGGCAAATGTCTAATTAGTTGGGACTCGATCACTTGCCCTCGCTCCGAAGGCGGATTGGGAATTCTCAATCTACATGATCACAACCTAGCTCGGCTCGGATCATGGTTGTGGAAGTATATCACTCGATCTGACCTTCAATGGATTGCCATTATACGTGCGACCTCCGGAGATCGCGCTGAATGGTATGACTCTTGGAATAGTCAGCATGCCTCCCCAATCTGGCGACATATCATCAAGCTTCAAGAAATTTTTAAAAATGCCATTTCTTACTCAGTGGGCATCGGTTCGCGGATCAACCTTTGGCGTGAACCATGGAGAGGAAGTGAAAGTCTAGCAACACAATTTCCTCAGTTCTTCAGATTTGCAACGGATCAGAACATTAGCATTGCCGATGCCAGGCTATTAGATGACCAAGGAAACTTTGCAGGCTGGAATATCTCATTCTCTACATTATTGAGATATGATTCCATACAAGTCATGGTGCATGAGCTGGAGGCTATTCAATCCTCTGAAGGTGAAGACTCTCTTATCTGGCAATGGTCGGCTGACAAATGCTTCTCTACTAAGTCCATGTATCAAGTTTTATCTTATAGAGGGGTAGAGGCTCATTTTCATCGACTCATCTGGCAAACAAAAATTCCAATAAAGTTATCTATCCATGGCTGGATTTGGATGCGTAATCGGTTGCTAACAAGGGATAGACTGCTTCGTTGGGGTATGAATGTCAGTGCTTCTTGCCCTCTATGTGAAGTAGAGCTGGAATCTCACGTTCACTTGTTCTCGACTTGTCAATTTTCCCAATTGGCTTGGAATAGTTACCTTCTTCAATTAAAGCTGCCCTTCTTCGAACCGACCTGGAATGCTGTTACCCTCAGGGGAAATCAGGATGACAAAACATGCTTTCTCAAGGCTAGGGTGTTGTTGGTCTGGAGTTGGTTCATATGGCATGAGAGGAATAAGAGATGTTTTGAGAGCTCCTCAAGGAGCGTGGTAGTTCTTACTTCCTCTATGACCTCTTTCTTGTCTTCTCATAGGATCCTTTAATCATGGGTCTATGTTGGTTGTTGGGTTTCTCTATGAATCTTGTATTTTAACTTTTTTTCTCTATCTACTCTCTGATGTATTCTATTCTTTCTCATGAATCGAATACATAGTTCTATTTCAAAAAAAAGAATTTGAATGCATAACCTGCCAGTGACAGCCACTTATCCACAACCAATTGTAATAATAAATTTTAACATGTTTGTGATTCAAACAAAAATTTCTAAAATCACAATAATTGGCATGGTAGTCAAGAAGTTTGATGAGAATATGGTCAGTCATCAAGCATTTTTTATACCTGAATAACATTGAACTTCCAATTACATTGAGCAGTTGCACCCATTGTCCCAGCTGCATTTCCATGGTATGCATTTCTGATAGATATGACATCATGACAACCGGTATAAAGCCGAGCGATCATCATTGCCAGCTCATTTGCTTCAGTGCCAGAATTTGTGAAGAAAACAACCTGAGAAAGTGTAAGAAATCAACTTAAACACATTTAAACAGAACGGAGTAATATGTATTTTAAAAAAGATGAAGGATATATATATATATACCTTAAGATCCCCAGGCAATTTCGAAGCTAATGCCTCAGCAAAATCTGCAATCGCGTTATTTAGATATAGAACAGTAGAATGTTGCAGTCGTTTTGTCTGATTGATTATGGCATCAACGACTTCAGGGTGGCAATGGCCGCAGCAAACAGTAGCAATACCACCAAATGCATCGAGGTAGCGACGCCCATCCTCATCAAATAAGTACTGCATCTTCCCATCAACAATGTTCAACTGTTGAAATACAAACTACGTTAGTTGGGTGATTATTAAATCCTTGATTACATTGATATATACTTTTGCATCTGCAGATCTAAACAACAGAATGAAAAGAAAACTATATCGATTAAGTAACACTGCGATCCTAAATCAACTGTAAAAGCGATTCAGTTTGAGTGCTTGGTGTCTGCGGGGAACCAATTCGGGCTCACCCATAATTCGATACTGTAATATCATCTGTACGAGTTCGAAATAGATTGTGGAAACATAAAAAGACCGAAATCAAAAATCATACCATTGGGAGAGAAAAAAAACGATTTTTAATCAATATATTCTTCAAAAGAACAGTTTTTAACGAGCGACACGTCAAGACTCAAGATCCGATTTTTTTTATCTATCTCTTTCATCAGTGTTAAAGGGGAGAGGAGGGGAAACGCACGGGCTTCTTATAGAAGTAGAACATGGAGGGGCTGAGGAACTCCGACCGCTTCCGGAGTATCTCCGCGGCCCGTGGCCCCTCGTAGGGCGGGGGAGTGTAGTCGAAATGCGGCATCGTAGGAAGAACGGCGGAGGCAGCGGCATTCTCGTCGGCCTCGACTGCCGCCACCGATTGGGAGAACCCCCTCTTGGGTGTCAAACAAGAAAACGAAGAAGAAAACCTTCGAAGGAGAAGCCTATTCATTGTTCCCGAGGAAGAGAGAAAGGCGAAACCTTTTTTTCGTGACGCTACCAAGAGACCGCTCTCTCTTTTTCCTCCCTCCCCTGTCATCGGGGTTGTAAGCTTTATATGGACAGACGGATATTTCTCTGACTATTTTGCCCCCTACCGGTTCTGGAATATCACGGCGTTATCTTGCATTATAGAACCGGACCGGAATTAGCCGAGCGGTTCTCGTCTTCTCGAGCCATCGAATCAAATGATTGCTTCAGACATTCTAATAATTTAGGATTAAATCCAATTCTCAGCCCTAATAAGATATCTTCATCATTAAATCAATTTTCATATTTGATTGAACTCGGTTCAATTTGATTCTCTTTTCACAATTATCGAATCCGGTTCACATTTTTACGGCTCAGACCGCTTATCTGGCCGGTTTGATATTGAAATTAATTAGAAGGTTAACCTAGAGGAATAGGTAGGGGTCTAATTTGATGACATCCGGCTGTGAATTAGGTGAGTTTGTGTCTCTGTGAAGTTAGCCACTAACTATTTGTGTTTTGAAGCCCTAATTTTATGTCTAAATTTTAAGTGGTATATATATTATCCAATATATTTCTCCATCAAAATTCCTGGTTTTTAGGACAACAGAATTTGCAATTCTAATTTTCTCCACATGATTTCTAAAATTGAGGAATATTTCTAGAATTTTAGAAATTTCACAAAATCCCAAATTAATTGGATCTAAAAATGGCAGGTGAATGGCTCACTAAAAAGTCCACTGTTAGTTAGTGGATGTCATTGTAGTTTACTATCTTGTAAACTAAAATAAGAAATAAAAATTAAGAAAATAAAATATAAAAAACATTTTTTTAAGGGAAAAATCCAAAAATAGAAAAATAGGGGAAAACAAGGCATTAAATCTTACGTGTACACTAGACTGAATTAGCTCTTTGGGTCTGATTGGAGTAGACCCGAATGTACCCACACTCATGAAACTAAACTTAGGTCGAGTGAATCACAACTTAGCCCGAAGGCTCAATTCGACTAAACAAAAATATCAACACCATTTATTAATTAATAGGGATTTTACAATAATGAGTTTGTTATATTTGATATAAACTTTTATTTCATTTCGGGCATATCCTCACGAAATTATATGAGATATCATTGCCAACATATTCTTGATTCATACTCATCACCTGAAATTCTTTCTCATTTGAGTGTTAGAGTCTCTTTGCATGTCATCATCGGAATCGTGCTAGATAGAGGAGACGCAAAGGCCCACGTCATCACGACTGGGGCAAGAGCATATATTTATAAAGATTTTTCTAATCAATCAATTTATTTATTATTAATTTTTGTCCTTGGACTAAACTATTTTTTATTCTAAAAAAAATTAGCATATAAGAAGATTGATGTGCACTTTGTCCTGAAGGGTTTGGTTCCCAAGTTAGCTATCAACTAGTATATTATTGTCCTTGTAGTGATGATGAAAGCAATGAAATCATTACCAACATTATTATTTTTTGTTTAGCAGAAAATAATGTAAAATATAGCCATGTGTCTTGATGTAGAATTAAAATGACAAATGGCAACAAGTGGTCCATGGAATGCACATGTTGATGTTTGATATAAATATACAATATACAGATTAAACTCATCGCAAGTAATAAGAAAAATAAAACCCATCAACATCAACTTTATGGCAACCAGATATTGGGAAGCAATAGCCTTTGTTGGCTTCATTTATTGAGCTCTTTTAGAATGAATGAATTTCTTATATCCATGATAAGAAATTTTAAATCTTTTGCTTGATTTATTGAGCTCTTTTAGAATGAATGAAATTCTTATGTCCATGATAAGAAATTTAAATTTTTTTGCTTGATCTATTGAGCGCTTTTAGAATGAATGAAATTTGTATATTCATGATAAGAGTTTTAAAGTTTTTAAATTCATAGTATACATTTTGAAAATATTTAAAATGTTCTCAAAATTATATTTTCTTTCATTTAAAAAATGTGGGTTCCTTGGTTTTATCATTTGAAGACTTAAGTTGATCGAAATGAAATATTATTTTAGTATGTAAAACTCTATTTATTTTAGCGATCAATATTACTACTTTGGTGTCTTTTTGGTGGCTATTTTTTTTTGATTTGTTAGCAAAAGTATTTTAAATGTATAAATTGAATTATTTTTCAGTTAAGTGTAGCGTAAATATATTTTAAGCAATTTCTATAGTATCTTTTAGCAGTACCTAAAATAATTTTTTAATGATTAATTTTACTGTTTTCATAAATTTTTTAGTCACGAAGTTACTTCAATTGCATTTTTTTAGTTTAGTATGAATTTGCTTTTGACAATCTCTATAGTATTTTTAGTGACTAAAATAATTATTTTAGTATGAATCTCATTTCCATTCCTTGATTTTATCCCAGAACGTATTTTTTAATAAAAAATGTGCATTTTTGCTTTATTTTACTTTTTTCGAATGATTTTTTATTTACATTTTGTAAAAAGAAAAAGATAAAAAACGGTACACGTGGAGGATACGTCTCAAAGATATTGTTCTAAAAATAAGTTTTTTTTAAAAAAAGAAAAGGAAATAAAAAAGGTAATGCATACCCATCCATCTGCTGACGTGGGTCTTTGAGGCTAGAGCCACGTCCGCAGCTTCGCAAAATGCTAAACATATCATGTCAGTCGTGACGTCAACGCTCTTAAAATTTTGGGTGGCCACCGTATTATTGTCAACACGTAAAACATATCCGAATGCGAACCATCGCTCTCAACATTGACTCAGCACCAAGTGAAGTACACCATATTTGAGCCGGACCGGACCGGATTGGACCGATTAGAATCTCATTTAATGTTCTTGTTCCTAAAATGCATAATTTAAATCTGACTTTGATATGTGTTGGCAGTTGAACTATCTCATCCAACTCGATTATTAGATTTGTATGGTTAATTACAATTTGTTCACATGTATTAAATCGATCTTTTATTTGATTGTGCCCTCGTATGTTTGTATCGATTTTTTTATATTTGCATAGATTTCAACTTTATTATATAAAGAAGATATTGATTCAGATTATATAATCCGATTCAGAATCCGTTTCTACTTGATCCAGATTGAGATTCATGGTTCACAAGTAGAGACAATTGAGTCATAAATGATCAAAAATCAAAACTGAAATAATATATAAGACATACATTTTGCTTTATTAGTAATGAAACTGAATTGAAGTAAAGAAGAATTGGAACCTAATGTTTAATTACCTAAAAAATCATTGGGTTTAACATAGAAATCAAATTAAAATTGCTAATTATTTTTATATTGCTATTCATTTAAATAATATATTTGGATCCTTAATATTTGTAATAAATCTTGTAAGACCTAGAGCATGGCCGTGCATTTATTTTATATCCATGTGATTAATCTATGTGGTTCATATAATTAAGAATAATTATCTAGCTCGAAAGAATCCTAATAGAAACGTTCAGTACATAACGAATTCCAATTTTTTTGACGACGGCAAATATAATGGCAGGAGATTAGCGATTCTACGCTTTTACAATTTTCTTCTATAGTTTAGATGCTCTAATTTATTTATGCATGAAGAATATATATATATGCGCAAATTTATTGTAACATGATACGTGCAAAACTCTAACAAATCTATCCAATTACAATTATGATATTTAAACTTTCAACTTAAAACTAATTATGATTTTTTTAATTAGATATGTATTCATTTTTTGTCAAGAATCTAACAGCAATTCAAAAATAATTTTTTCCACTAATTTATTGTGCCATAATTGCCATTTAATATATATTAAAAGAAAATCGGAGTGACAGTCAACTCAAAATATTGATGTGGTATTGCTTGTCCTAGTATGTGTCAAAAATCCTATTAATATTTAAAAAAATAATTTTCTGAACTTATCTATCATTGATTAAAAAGAATTATCAAATAAGGTAATATATTATAAAAATTACGATGTAATAATCAACTTATAGAATATCTTATTTTAGTAAATTAGATGAATAACAAGGCAAATCAATTTTTACTAAAATATCTTTAAAATATTAATAATAACTAAACTGTTGACACACATCAATGCACCCGCGTCAACACAATTGACAAATAACTAGTATAAATTATAATTAGCTTCAACTTGAAGAGTATGTAATTCATATAAATAAAAAAAATTCAAAATATTTACTATGACCCTTAAAAATCAAGATATATTCATTAGTTGACACTTCATTTTTCAATAATGAAACAAACTTAGTATGAAGTAATTAAAAAATATGTATAGCATAACATATTTTATAAGATTAGAAAAGAATGTTCAAAGTTTATATTTTAGGAACTTCTCCCTATCATTCAGGTTCATAATTTCATTTAAGAACCCGAACTAGGAACTACCACCCTACTTATTATGTTAAAAATACAACCTTCATTGTTGCCTATGTACATATATTTATGTTTCCCATTAGAAAAACAAGTGAATCCTGAAAGAAGGAAGATTGGTAATTGTGTAACAAAATAAAATAAGTTACAGATGGGCAAAGTAAAATTTGATTTAACTCTAACTAACCCACATTTGTATATTTCTGTTTCCAACCCATATCTAAACGTATATATATGTAGTCGAATCCATGGGCTGATTGAAAAAAACCAGACAAATGGAAGCTAAAGAAATATAATATCTGATTGCATGCATGTTTCTAAATTTTTGATGCTATATTCCATATGCAATCCTCTCTCCCTAATGCTAAACAAAGGAACCAGCGTGTGATCTGCGACGAACTAAAATTGGCATGCCCTATAGATATAGGGCAAGCAGCCATTAGTTATCCCCTATCCCCTAACAAGTCCCCTTGTTTCTCCAAGAAAGCAAAACCAAAATTGACTCCTTCTGTGGTTGCAGTCATTGGAAACTACATACAATCAAATCTAAGGGACTGCAAAGGGAAAATGGGAGTCCATTAGAGGGAGAGCAAAATAAATTTTGACCTTCATTCTGACCTGCTATGCATAGGAATTAATTCTGAGAATAATACTAGCTATATTTTACCTTCTTCCCTCAGAAGGGATGCATGAATGCATGCATGCCATCTATTCATGCTAGTAAAATGACAATTTCGTTTGCATTTAAGATACAATGAAGAGGTTTTCATTTTGACTCCTTTTGACTGAATGACCAAACTGATTCTGTATCTGCACTAGTTGAAAACAAACCTCCAATGTTTGGCTTTGCAAGAGCCGAGCTTCCATACTGCTGAGGAACCTTACTCCCCCACTCATTCCTAGCAACACTTGGAGGCGAACTGCAATCACCACAATAACAAGAGTATTATTTCTCAATTTATAGTCAATCCAAATGGGCTACATCACAGAACAGGAGCCCAAGCATAAATAATCATGTGAAATGTATGCAACATTATGACAATCAATTGTAAAAAAAAACAAATTAAGTGAATATATTCAACAGAAGAATTAGACAAATT
The DNA here is from genome assembly GCA_034359265.1 of Canna indica. NCBI lineage: Eukaryota > Viridiplantae > Streptophyta > Magnoliopsida > Zingiberales > Cannaceae > Canna > Canna indica. The sequence continues at coordinate 1,804,344 of CP136898.1, read as the reverse complement.
CTATCAAATTCTTATGACGAATTTGTCAAGGCTTTCATTCATGGGAAAACAATTAATCAGATAGACTACCATTAGATTAAGCAAGTTTGACCAATTAGCCAGGAAAATATTCCATATATTTGGAATAAGAGGGTCTCTTGGTGCAACAATAAGGTTGTTCAAGTATGATCTAGACCAAGAGGTCTAAGAGTCACGATGACAAACACTTTTCTATATACGGATACAACTGTGCATACTGACCCACCCACTCCTAGCATCAATGCAGGAGCTCGTGCAATCAGTCTACTCTTTTCTTTCTATCTCGAGGAACAAAAAAAATAACTATGGCAATACAAAATCAGCAAAACACAGCTGAATATCTCTCCAAACGAGTTCTTTAGATGTTGGCATGGAAGTGGAACATGAGGTTCTTGCCACTATAGTAGCTGGCTGGGGAATATATAATGCAGGCCTTACCTTAGTACAAGAAATATTCTAGCTGTTTGAACCAATGATGCTAAGGTTACAATTAATAGAGCAAACATTACGCCTCTTCAGAGCCTGCCCTCTTGGCGAGGGATTTTTTTATAAAATGAACAAATTGCCAATGCTTCTAATATCATGCAAAGCTTCGAGTAATCTCCAACAGTACACAATGCATGAGACTCGCTATAAATAGGATAATGAAGTTTGGAGAGAGTTATATATGTAGCGCCTTATTAGCCTTACAAAATAGTATTTCAATGACCCATACTGTGGCCATCCAAGTAGCAAATTTTTTAAAAAGAAAAAAGCAAGCTACTGTTACATTTTATAATTAATAAATTGTCCATCGCTGTACTAGTACTAGTTCACGAAATGGTGACTCTTCAAAGAAGTTAAACCAATGTAAGTGGTAAAATTGAAGTCCTGTACATCACAAACATGCATTGGCCAAAACCTGAATTATAAGTTTCGAATTGACCAAAACTATAAATACAAATAGGGTTCACCAAGACCAGAATCAATTTTGTCAGCATACCCTAAACACCCTCATATGTTGTTTTAATAAGTTAGAATATTTCTATTTTAGAGATACAATGTACTGAACACAAAAAAAATAAATTCCTGCTTCGTCTCTATGTGGACTGCGCCAACATAAACCCTTTGCAGTTGTTCTACATCTTTCTCTTCCTCCACATCGTCCTTCACCAAAAAATTCGAAATGAAATTCGACACCCTTCTTTAACCTCTTCCTATCGTTTCCCTTCAGTCTCCTTTCCCTTCCCTCTCTTTTAAACCCAAGCCTTCATGGCGGAAACAATAGAGGAGATAATAGAAGGGGATGGGATGTTCTTGTTGTTTCAAAGGTCCTTAAGACACCGGCAACAATGGAAACAAGAGTTGAGACAATAGAAGGGGCTAGGATGTTCTGCCCATCAAGGTTGATAGTGACGGTGAGCCGACAAGGCACCAGCGGCAGCAAAAAAACAACAGAGGAAATAAGAGAAGAGGCTGAAATTTTTTTATGTTCAATATGTTGTACCAAGATGCAGCAACAAACCACCAATTGAAAAGAAGAGGGGAAAATAGGAAGAAAAATGAGAAAAAAATAAAGAGAAAAAATGTCTATGACTCTACGACAGATAGGGATGTGTATTTGACTTGTTTCCAAAAGGGAAATCCCAGTGATGATGTTCTCACTGATACAAAGTCTTATAAGAGTTAATATGCACAACCTTACTCTTGCATAGCAAAGACATCACTTTGATTTTAATTTGTCTTTCCACTCACCTCTAATACCAAAAACCCAGTTAATGAACAAAGAATGATCAATTGTTCAGACAAAGAATGATCACCTCTAATACTCTAGGTGATAAGATAAGCACACAATGGGAGAAAGGGTAATAACATGTTTGACATAGGGTGCTCTACTTGTTTATTGATTTGAAAGAACCAAATTAAGAAAATATTTGCTCCATTCTACAATCCATAATTTGCATGCAATGGATTTTGCAGAAAGCACTCATGAAAATGTAGTCGAATAATTTGGGAATAAGATCGATGGTTGCTTAACTACATTAAATTTAGAATTTCCAAAAGGGGAATGTATTTCAGAAATAGATACCATAAACAATTTGTAATATATTTAGACTAGATAATAAGAGAAAAGACCGAAATGGTAAGAAAGGATGACTTGCAATGTTATATAATCAAGAGAGTATAAAGAATAGGGAAGATAAAAATATATACAGAAGGATAAAGATAAGGAAAGAGTACATTCCTAGACATCAAGTCATGATCAAAGAAAAACATATTGGGCATCAAGCATTTAGTCTTAATTATTTGATGCTAAAAGAACGATCAATTGCCCATCCTTTGGTTGTATCAAGGGCAAAGGTTCTAGCTATAGAAACAACTTTTAGTTATAGAGGATACATCATTGGACCCAATGCTTTGAATTTCAGCCTAGCACTAACTCCATTTTTATCAATATCATAATGATAATGTGCATACATACAATCAGTGCAGAATGGCACAACTGAATTCAAATTATAGACAAACACAACATTGTTAGCCTTTTTCATTTATAATTGGACCAAGAATAAATTACCATATAGTTTTCAGACCTATTAGGGACCATTTATCAAAGATATCTAAAAAAACTGTCTGCTGCAAGAGCGCAAGGGATATGAATTAGGTAAATCAGTTAAATGAAGGTGAGACGGATCTAGTTAAGTAGGCTTACTGCTTCACATGTAGAACTTTAACCAGTACCCCGTGAAACACTTAGACCAAGTACTTGCATGACCCCTACACGTACTTCATGTCAACCAGGGTGTCTTAAATACAAAGCTATATATGCCACTTTCTTTTACCTCTAATGAAGCATAAATACTTCTTGCCCATAGAAGAAACTCTTTACTGAAAAAGTGAAACCGAATGGTGTATGCCTCTTGTGATAAATGAACTCTTACTATATTCTTGGACATATGTAGCAAAAGTTAATAAAGAAAAGAACTAGCAATTACCATTGTGAAATGGAATCAGGAAATGCAGAACAAAGGAATTCATCCATGAACAGAAATAAAGAGACTTGAACAAACAAATTGTTAAAACAACTCATTGTTTTTTTATGTTCCCAATAACACAAGAAAAAAGAACTTCCTATGAGTGCATAATTCCAAATTTTGATCCGAAACTCAATCCCATAGAACAAAATTGTCAAAGTCATAATCTTCTTCTATCAGCATCGCCAGTCCATGTTAATTAGTTTCTATTGTAGTATTGTACAATATGCCAAACTTGCAAAATTGACGGAGCCATATTTTGAGGTTACATTAAAATGCAAAACAATTTATTCAATTGTAAAACTCAATAATCAAAAGTCAAAACAATGAAGCTAAGTGTAAGACAGAAATAATATGATTTACAATACAGCATATGTATATTCCACTTCTAATAAGAAAAAACAAGACAACTTCTAAAATAAAAAGAGTGACCAAGTGCACGAAGCAATCCCAACTTTGTGGGCTCTAGGGAGGGTTCATCATTCATGTACGTAGCCTTCCCCTGCTTTTTGCAGAGAGGCAATTTCTGTGCCTTGAACCCATGACCTACATGTCACAAGTGGGTAACTTTACCATTACGCCAAGCCACCCTCTTTGAAGACAACTTTTATAATAATAAATAGAAAACTAGAAATCAAACAATTGAGTAATAAATGTGCTAGGGCCTAAACATAGTAAAAAATATCTATTAAACTATAATGAAATGCCATATTCTTCCACAGAAACAACTATGATTTGGTCTTCAACTTCAAGGCACAGGGGAAAAGGTTGCAAATATGCAGAAGAATCATATGCAGCAATAGTTACAAATGAAAATACATACATATATATATATATATATAACACTGCAATAAACAGGATTTAATAACAAAATGCATAACAGGTACTTACCTGAACCAAGAATTTGCCGGAGGTAGCTCATAAGGAGAGTCATCCATTGAGGTGTTTCGGCAATCAGATATTTTGTCAGTTTGTTGAATGTTATCTATGAGATTGAGGGGGAGGAAATGGCTTTCTCCATCAACAGGCAATGTTTGTAAGGGTAATTTCTGCATCCAATGATTTCCATCATTTATACCAGCACCATGTGGACTGTAGCTCCCTCCATCCTGCTGATTAATGTCATAAACATGCTGAGGAGACTGTATTCCCAGAAGAGTAGGGCTCTCATTTACACTTTGCGATGTAATAGAGTTATGAGATGTACGATCTAAATCATCTTCTTGTCTAAGATTCTTCTGTCCTAAGGGCAAAAACCAGTTGGAGGGTCCACCTACTAATCCCAAATTATCCTGAGAAGATGGAGCTCCCCACATTTGCCAAGTGCCCTGTGATCCTCCCAAATTCAAAGTATTTGAATCCAGTGACTTTGAAGTACATGAAACTTGGCCAAAAGTCTGCTTTTCCGGGACACGCATTCTGGAGATAGGAGATTCAATTGGAGAGGGCTTGGCTATGCTTCCATGACCAGGTACATTCTTTAAGAGTTGAGGTTCTTCCACCTTATCACTAGAAAGAAACCCAGCACCCAGGTCCAAGGGAAAATTATCAAGTGCCTCAGAAACTGGCCCAAGCAAGGATATTGGATCTGGAACATAGCAAGGATCTTCAAAAACTTCAGCTTCTTCCACTATTGACCTTGTTACAGGGTCTTTGACAGAAGGAAATTCAGCTGACAAAGAAGGGAATGAACTGCTATTAAAAGATTCACAAGCTGTGGTACGTGCATTAGAAGGCAATGGCTTTCCGTTAATCATTTTCTCACTAAAAGCATGGTTTGGCGGCAATCTTTGATCAACGAAGTGTGAACTTCGAGCTTCTTGTTGACCATTTCCATTTTGACAACTAGATATACCAGTGAATAAATGGTGCCATGATTTTACTGGAGTGGCTTGTCGTTTAGGGTAAAACGAAGACCCCTAGAAAATGTAAAATAATCAATTCCCAAAAAGGAAGAAAAATATTAAAATTAAAGTTAGAAGTTTTCAAATCATACATAGAGCGAAAAAGGTACAGAACAATTTAATGCATGAGGCTAATGTATCAAAACTCACAGGCTGATGAATGTTGATTCCTTGACCTCTATCATCCCCATTTGGTGCAGCTTTCACCAATTTATCCCCAGTTACTTGAAAATCTTTTTTATTTTCAGAAACATGATCCATGAAGCCAGTTGTTGGCTTACTTACTTTGTTAACAGCTGTAGTTGGATTTTGAAGATTCCTCCCAAAAAAGGAAGCACTGCCAAAACCTCTTGAAGAGGATAGTAAATTTCCTGTCATACGAGCAAAGTATCTAGGCTTACTGGCTGTCACCTTAGTTCCATGTGAATTCCCCAGGGAATGTGACTTGGGAATTTCTGTTATGGTCTTTGACGCATCTCGCTTTTCGTGGTCATTCTTCTTGTCAAACTCATGCTTTCTTTCAGTTTCCCTGTGATTCTTCTTTTCTGGATCCTCAACATCAGAATTGCTTTTGCTGGATCCCTTATCCCTGTCCTTCCTTCTGTCTTGCCTTCCTTTCTCTGCTATCTTCCTATTGGCTCTTTCCCCATCAGTATCAGAGCCCTTGGAATGCTCTCTCTCAGTTTTCAACATCTCATCACGTAATTTCCTCCTTTCTTCCACCAACCTTGCTACCTCCTCTCTCTGCTTTCTCTCTTCCTCTTCCAGCATCTCCTTTTCCAGCTTTGCCTGCCGTTTTTCCTCAGCTTTCCTTCTTGCTTTCTCCCATTTGCTCTCCTGAAGGTTTCCTCCATTATCCCCTCTTTTAGATGATGAGCCTCTGTGACCACCATCAGAATCATCTTCGCCCAAACTAACTCTGAAAACTTTTCTGCAAATCCATCTCATGCTGCTGATGAAACAAAAAAGCAGCTTGCGAGCAAAAAACACCACACCTGAACAAGACTTCTCCATTGAATAATGGTCATCAGTTACCCAGTACTGGGGAGGAGAGTTGGCCCAGTTCTTATTTCCTTCAGCTGTCCAATCCTGACTGCAATTCCATCCATGCTTTCCCAGATCATTGATCATTGCCTCCCCAACTGACCGTGGAAGGTCCAAGACAGGCCTTTTAGAAACATGGCCGCAATATGAGCACATGAATCGTCCTCCACCTGGGTTCTGGTCTCTGTAAGGGGTGTGACAGTTGCGGCACCGCCTGGTGGCAGTCTTCCGGAGCTTCTGCATCTCAATAGCAAGGGCGCGCCGGCGCTCCCAAATGCGAGCCGATCTGCTGGCCCGCCAACGAGAGAGAGAGGGCATCAAAACCTCATACCAGAAGAGGGTCACAAGGAGGACCAGCACGCAAGCAAGCCGGGGCGAGGTAATCTCAAACCGGAGACCTTGAGGGAGGAACGGCGACATGGCCCAGAATATGAGGAGGGGGATCAACAACCAAGGCAGGAGGGTCGCAACCCTGCGCGACCACCTCTGGACCACACAAAGTATGCACATTATCCGAAAACCAACGGGGGAAACCACACAAGTCGATCACTTCGGAGCTGAAATCAAACGAATTAGAAACCCTAGAAGCAAATCCCCTCCGACCGCGCTTCTTGCTCAGCTCCGTGTTCTGATCTGCAGCGCATCCGACTACAATTTCCTCAAGGTAAAGATAGCTCCCAAGAATCTTCCAATTCTTGAAGGCGAAGCAACCGAATGGCACAAAACCTAACCTCAGAATCGCCCAATCACCGAATCTCGGAGCCTTAATCAGCTTGAAAACTCAATCGCGAAAGCGATCGTGCGGGCGCTTCGACGATAGATGGGATCCGTAAATTAAGAAGACAAGATTGCAGGTGTTGAAGAAGCAAAGAGAGATCGAGGACTCACACATTGGAAGTCGATCATTGAGAAAACCCTAATTTTCGGACCGGTCCGGGCTCATGGCTTGGGGACGACGTTGGAAGGTGAACATTAAGAAGAAGGGTCAAGAAAATATTTTCTTTTTCTACAGATATATAAATGTTTTCACTTTTTATTATGTCTCCATGTCTCTCCTTGTTTATTTCTCTGCCCATTTCCCTCCCATTTTTTACTTCCACTGTTGAGTCACCAATACGGACAATTTATATTCAATTGGACGATACTGCATTTAACTCTCGCCCATCTCCCCTACTCCACTACCTCACCCGCCTTTCCTTAAGGCGGGTCCCTCTCTGCATCCAATTACAACGGAGGTCTCTCAGTAGGTACTAGGAAAAGAATTCGGGAGGCAGGGGTCGCCCTAAAGTCGGCGTGCGGATAGGCGTGGACTTAGAGAGCACTAACCCCTGCTTACATGGTGGATCCCTATTTATAACGGTATGACGATATATCATCACGAAACCGTTCTACTAGTTCGAGATATCCTGTTATATCACGTAGATTTGTAAATGAAATCAAACTGCATTTATACCTCTTCATTACGAAAATTCTAATCTTGAAAAGCCTCCGAATATATCGGCTGATGTCGTACTGGAAAGGATTAAATTGCTTACTCTATATAATGATGAGAGAATATATCGGAGATTTGTAATTGAATTTGACGTCACCAGTTGCGAGGTAATTAGGGCATATTTTAATTTCATCAACGATGAATAAAAGTAGATCAGAGATAAATTAAAGTGATTCGAAGTCGAAAGTTTTAAAATTTTCAAATTGATGTTGAAATTGGGATATCAATAAAAAAATAATTCGAACTTAATGTTGAATTTTTTTTAATAGAAGTCAACGTTTGAATTGAATTTATTTCGATTAAAATAAAATATATGTTTGAAAATAGGACAAAAAGATTGACAAATTATAACTGTCTCACGAAGAAAGTACCAATTTGTTATCTCCAATTTATCGACCAGTTTATGAGCCGATTTTAAATTTTAATTTTGAGGTTAGGAATTTGTTTTTCTAATAACATATTAATTATTGGCATTTTTATTTTTTAAACAAATAGAGAATCATGTATTTATGTTATATTACATAAGGCAATTGGTAAAAAAAAAATTGATCAATAATATTGAACTTTCTTTCAAAAACTAAATGAGTATATTTCCTTGGTTAAGGGTGATTAAAAATGAAAACATAGATGAAAAAAAATGATTTTTTCCTAAAATCAATTAATAACAAAAAATATTTATATTTCAATATACCATTATCATTTGATTAAACCTAGGTAGTTTTGCAACTTTAATTTACAAGCGTTAGTTAGATTAATCGCAAATAGATATTGCAAATGTACTTGAGTATTATAATATTATATTATAATATAATTGTATTACGTTGAGAGTTGACTCGAATTGGATTCGAATCTAATCCAACGAGTTTAATAGAATTCAAAATAAGAGTTGATACGATGGAAATATAGTTGAACCAATTTTCAAACCGTACCTAATTTATTTAATTAAAGCAAGCCATTAGGTCTTATTTGATTTCTGGTCTAGAATGTGTTTTTGCAACCCAATATTGTCAAATGGTTCCATTCCTCGTGTTTGTGCTAAGCCCATTCGGGCTGATGGTACAAGCCCAATTTCAATCTTTTGCGGGTTGTGAAATAGGCTTGCAGGCTTTTTGAGCTGCGGCCTAATCCAGCAATTAATTCGGCCTTCTTCTCCAAAAATCCGTCAGAGTTCTTCTCCGGAAGCAACTTCCACGGAGCCCGGCTCCATGAAAAAGAAAAAGTTACTGAGCCGGACTTCGATGACTCAGCACGAATCGCAAAGCAATTTTTTTGCTTTGTGATTCGTGCTGAGACGATGAGCACAAATCGCAAAGCAATTTTTTTAGCACGAATCGCAAAGCAATAAAAAGTTACTTTGCGATTGGTGCCGAGTCATCGGAGCCTGGCTCCATAAGACTATGTTAGAAAAACTATTATTATGGAGCTGGGCTCCGATAATAAAGTACGAATCTCAAGCAAAATAAAAACTATTTTAAAATTCGTGCTTCACCATCGGAGCCGGGCTCCATAGAAGTTGGCTCCTATATATGTTAGCAAGCAAGGTTCTCTTAAGTTTGATAAACTTAGTTCATAAATATTTAAAACAATTAACTGTACGTGGTGGAAGAAAGAAACACATAATTCATCAAGCATGTCGATTTCCTTCACCAACTTCCAACCACTCTCATGAGAAACCTTGCTCGGCTCTATCTATAAAACTCCGGCCTCACTGCGATTCCATCCGCACCACAGGCAAGGATACAGTAAGGAGATCAGCTAGCTAGTTACTTAATTGCGAGATCATCTGCCATGGCGCGCTCCGGAGCTCTCGTGGTGCTCGTGCTGGCCATTGCCCTCCTCGCCGCGTCGCAGGCCGCGGGGGCGATCACCTGCGGGCAGGTTGCTTCTGCCCTGCGACCATGCATCCCCTACGTCACCGGCAAGGGGCCCCTCCCGGCGGCTTGCTGCAGCGGGGTGAAGAGCCTGAACACCGCGGCGGTAACTCCGGCCGACTGCAGGACTGCTTGCAACTGCATCAAGTCGACGATACTGGCCGTCGTGAAGGGTGTCCAGCCCCGGTCTCTCTTCGGGCCTCCCCGGCAAGTGCGGCGTGCCTGTCCCCGTCCCCGTTAGCAGTTCTACCGACTGCTCCAAGATCAACTGAGGATTGTTTGGAGCGTACTAGCTATTTATAGTATGTAATAAAAGAGGGAGTATATATATACTCCTCATCATCTATGGTGTTATAATACGTACATGCATGCATTGTTCTGAGCCTCCGCTAGCTCGTATAGTGGAGTCGATTATATATTGACTCGGTGTAATGATTAATTAAATCTTTATACGGCCTACATCGATCGATCTGATAATATCCGCGGAATACCAACCGTATATAGTACTGCATGCAGCTGGTAAGAAGTGCGTAAGAGCAGCTGTAAATATATAGAAAGACAAATGAGTAAAAGAGTTTGTCAATCTCAGTAACATGGACTAATCAGTATATATTGGCTGCCTGAAACAATGAATGCTTATTACTTCAACACAAGTAGATTCATAAGAACTGCTACTGACTATATATATATATAATTAAATATCGATCCCTCCAGACTTTGATTTTTCAACCGTCAAAATGGATCGATATCTAGACACTTGGAGTATGTTTGTATTACTGAATAAAGCGGATATATAGGATAAAAAAATCATCACGGAGATTATATATCCTCGATCTCGCGACGTCGGTAGAGGTGGCGGCGGCTGAGGCTACGGGGTAGGGCTGAAAACCAAACCGAACTGCTCGGGCTCGATTCGGATTCGGCTCGGAATCGAACGAGCGGGGCTCGGATTCGAAATAGATCTGAGCCGAATCCGATCTCGGGTTAGGGTTCGATCAAGTTAACGAGCCGAATATGAGTTGAAAGGTACTCGACTCGTTTTCTCCTCAAACTAATCGACTCCTCCCGAGCTGTTCGCGAAGGCGTCGCCGCTCGAAATCGCTCGAGCAGTTCGAGCTGAGATCTGATGCAGTTCTGCCGACTGCCGACTTGCCGAATGCCGAGTGCCGACTGAGTCAGCCTGACTCCGAGATCGAGGCGCCGACTGCCCTTTCTCGTAAGCGGTAAGTCTTTAAATTTTTTGCCCTAATCGAGTAGAAGTTGAAGCGATAGACGTCGGATCGGTGATTTCCGAATCAATTTGATGTTTTTTTCTCGGTTCCAAGAAGATTTATTCGCATTATTATCTCCGATTTTGTAAGTTTCAAAACCCTAAATTTACTATTTGCATGATTCATTGATTTGCATCGCACATCCGGATTTATCTGATGTATCGTGAGTACGTGACTTTAATTCTCTATAAATAGAGGTCATTTGGGCTCTAGTTCTTACTTCTTAGCATTGAGCTGCTGTCTGCCTGTCTTCTCCCTTAATTTGAGCCATTGAGCATTTGTGAGTCCATCGACTGTCTTCTCCCATCTCTGTGCGAGTGTGACTGTGTGAGTCTTAGCAATTAACATTGAGCATTTGATTCGGTACTGCACTACTGCCATAGGCCATAGCAATTAGCAATCTGCCATTTTAAAATTTCTCCCTTACTGTGAGTCTGTGAAGTGTCAACCTCTGCGGCTCTACTTCAGTACTTCATGTCTACCTCTGCAATTGAAAATGGTAAACAGTTTAATATGTTCTTTTATATATTTGATTTGTTTCATTCAATTTATTATATATTGTAACTATAATGTAATGTTTTAAGTATGTGATTAATCAGTTGTGTTGCTTGGGGATGATACAAACACAACCCCAGGACCACAATCTGAAGCAGGGGAAAATTCTGCCATTGTCAATTCAAGCCAAGAGGCTCCTGACGAAGGACAACGTAATAGTACATATACAACAGAAACTACTATGAATGGTGATACTGATCCCCCTGAAAAGAAAAAAAGAAAGACTTCTAAGGTTTGGAATGAATTTACAGTGGTATCATTGAAGGATGGTATCAAAAAAAACCAATGCAACTATTGTCGTGCTCGTCTAGCTTATCAAAACACGGGCTCAACAACACATCTAAATAGGCATATGCTCACATGTGCAGTTAGGTTGGCTTCTATTTCCGGAAAAACTCAACAGGTATTGGCACTCCCTACTATGGAACCTGATGGTAAAATAGGTAACTTGACATCATTTAGATACGATAAGGAAAAAATTAGAGATATACTTGCAAAAATGATTATTGTCCATGAGTATCCTTTTAGGATGGTTGAGCATGCTTTTTTTCAACTTCTCATGAAAACTTTGAATCCTAAATTTGAAAGCATGTCAAGAGTGACTGTTAGGGCAGATTGCATGAAGATATATGCTTTAGAGAAGAAAAAAATCAAAGCCTTGCTCGGTAGTGTTGATAGGATAAGTCTTACTTCTGACTTGTGGACTTCTAACCAAACTATTGGTTATATGTGCTTGACTGCACATTTTTTAGACAATGATTGGAACCTTCAAAAAAGAGTTTTGAATTTTATAAGCATGCCACCCCCTCATACTGGTCTCATGATCAGAGTTTTGAATTTTATAAGCATGTCACCCCCTCATATATCTGTAACATCTGTTGAATTTGCAACAGTGTCCGAAAGTTGCAGCAGACTTGAATTTGGGCTATTTCTAAGGTAACATGACTCTTGAATTGATCCTATTCCTTAAAGCTCTTTTCAATTTTGATATTGCTGAATAAATTCCTATTTGGAACTTGGATGTGCAGGCTCCTCTTCTTGTTGGTTGTGATGTGCGAAATATGGCAAATGATACTTTGACTGTTCTTAGCAACAAGGAAGTGATTGCTATTAATCAAGGTATGACATTTGTAAGTAATCCTGTTGTGTTTCTTAGTAAATAAAATACAAATATAAAAGATTGTAACACAGGACATTTTATTTGACTTAGAGAGTTGTCTCAGCATTACATTTTTTCCCTTGTTAGAATTCTGTTAACTTCAGTTAGTTCCTCATTCTGTACTCATGCATTATTGCATAGATGATAGATGAATCGAAGTCTTTTCTGATTGAAATTTGTGATAGAGTATATGAAATCTTGATTGCTTCTCATGTCTTCAAAATGCTTCTTCATATGGACAGATCCTCTAGGTGTTCAAGCAAAGAAGGTTAGGACTTAGGATGGAGGGAGATGTTGAGGTTGGTACTTTTATGTCTTTTGCTAAGTACAATCAATTGTTGCTGTTCTGGTTTGCTGATTTGCAAATACTTAGTCTGTTTAATTGTTTCTGCTGCAGTGATGAACTGATGAAGTGATGATTGTTCAAGTAGTGATGATTTGAAGTTTTGAACTACTGCATAAAATATTAAAACCTGATGAACTGCTGGTCTGCTGCAGCCTGTAGTGATGAATTGTAATCATACACAGTACAAAGTCTGTTAAGATTAATGTATTTTCCAATTTGGAAAATGAAAATTCCAAGTGTTGATCTTAATGTATTTTCAAACTTGGTTGTGTACCTTACAAATTGAAAGTCTGTTAAGATTAATGTATTTTCCAATTTGGAAAATGGAAATTCCAAGTGTTGATCTTTGTTTTGTAAATCAGTATATCTCAAATTCTGTATCCATTGATTTCCAAGTGTTGATCTTGGTTTTGTATATATCAAATTGTTAGGATTAAGTCTGTATGCATTAGTTTTGAAATTCCAAGTTCATCAAACAAGATCATTATACTCGAATTCGTACTCGGACTCATTTCAATCGAACAGTTCGATTGCGAACCGAGTCGAGCAGATTCGAACTCGAGTGCTCGAATATTCGAATCGAGTCGAATATAATCAGCATGTCTAGGTAATACTTCGAATTCGAATCGAATTCGAATCTGCACGATTTAGAACCGAGCCGAATATGAGCAGACCAGTACTCGCATGTGTTCGGCTCGTTTTCAGCCCTACTACGGGGTGGTAATTAATCGTCGTGGGTCCGGTGAGATTATCCTAGACCTGTCATAATCCTAGATAATATATATATATATATATATATATATATATATATATATATATATATATATATATATATATATATATATATATATATATATATATATATATATATATATATATATATAGTAGTGTTAACATTAAAAATAAATAGATAATTAATATTTATTTACAATATATTATTCCCCATCGAACATTATTTATCGATATTAAGTGAAGATATAATATTTATTTACAACTATTCCTCATCGACACTATCATCATCCGAGTAATAAGTTCTTCTTTGTCTTCTTCTTCTCCTTCTCGTCATCATTTTGTCCTTCGTCAATTTTATTATCGTCGTCATCAACATACAGTACTAGGATTGTCGTTGTCATCGACGTCTAAGTTCGTGGCTGAACCATTGGTGAAAACTATCACGGACGGCAGGAGCCGCGCGTGGCAAAAGGCCGTCACATATGTGCATGTCTCAGATAAGTTGTGACGGCCAACCTCTGTGGTCACAAGTAATTCATCAGCGACAACCGTGCGCATTGTCGTTGACTTAAACACATCGATCAGTGACGGCCCTCGGCAGCTGTCAATGATTTAAACACATCAACCGCGGCTGTGAGTCGTCAGTGATATTATTAGTAATCGTGATATTTGGTGTTGCCCAGACCATCAGCCACGGCAGTGACGGACGGCCGTGGGTAAACTGTGGCTGAAGTTATATCCTGTAATTGAAAAAAAATAAAATTTTGAAAATTCTCGTATATACAATGATATCATCAATCACAAATTACAACTATACATCTTTAATCACATATTACAATCACAAAACCTCATACACATATATTTTCAACCAATCATACAAGTTTTACTTAAATATCATTAATCTACGCCTCAAATCGGAGGCAAATAAGTATCACAATATCCTATATATACAATTATACGTATATAAACAACTATAAGCCTCAAACAAGAGGCAAACAAATATAAAAATATGAAAGGTAAAGTATAAACATCTATCAAGTATCTAAACCTCAAATGGAAGCTAGCAAGTATCAAAATATAATCAAAATATAATAAACCAAAATCTCACGGTTGCGGTGGAGACAGTGGAGTCGACAGCGACTGGATCAGGAGCGTTGACTGGGTCGAGGAGGACGACGACTGCGACATCATCGGTAGAATGCTTGAGTGAGATGCAATCTGAGTGAGGAGGACCTGCATATTCTGCATTCTATGTCTTAACTCGTCATTCGTGCGTCTCAGTTCCTCCATCGACTTTATATGCTCATCTATCATTGCTCTCTGTTGTGTTAGATCAGACTCCAAGGCTGCTATCCGGCTTTGGTCCTGCGTTCGCGATGTTGAGGGCCGCTCACCCGCAACGGGAGGGGTCAGTGCCATTGTCTATAAAACCATAAACACGACCATGCTCCCAGCTAGCCACTTGCGGCCTCGACCCATGCACCTGCGTCAAACTCCTTCGGCGTGCCTCCACGCTCGGTCACGATCCTTGTATAGGTCTCCTACACACGTTTATATTTTAAATAATACATATATATAAACTATAAATAAAAATTGCGTAAATCAAATAGACATAAATACTTACCACGATGATCAAGGCCCTGCTATCGACGTAGTCCCCCACTCCTCGTCGCCGAAGGTGAGTGCACTCAAACACCTGGATTAACGAGGGGCATTGGATGGTGTCATCCTCTGCGCGCAACTCGCGTCTTATATTAGAAAACAAATACATTAGTATCATTAAAATATTACATAATATATAATATTTTAATTAAAAGTAAAGAAATTATACATATCATACGACGCTCCTGCACCGAAAAAGACATGGAGCCACCAGTGTGGCGCACCCCCATGCCATCCCCCCAGACACGCGGTTTCTTGATGCTGTCCGGGAGATCTCTTGCCACTCAGGCGTGTCCCACCATTCAAAAGTTGGTCCAACATAGGTCCAAAAATCCACTTGGGGTGTGTCCCCGAATCTGCCCAATCTGTGTGGCCCCCAGTTGTCTCATCACGATCTTATGAGCCTGGTGAAGTAGCCCATTATAGCTAGCGCGGGGCAACGCGCGCCCACACACTCTCTACAAAAGGAGTCTGTTCCTCCGGCCATGTAAAATGAGCCTGCAAAAAAATAAATTTATTATTATCGATCGATATTTAACATTAAAATTACATTAAAATATACTTACTGAGAACTCTCGCCATAGTAAATCCATATGCTCACGGAGCACGTGCACCATGCCGGCCACGACCTCGTGTATAAACATTCGGATCGTCCCCACTATTGTGCGTGGGACGTTCTCCTGCCCAAACATGCACCAAATATTGTACAATTCTATATTATGATATATTGAATTATAAATAAATTATTAGACATAATTAATGCATCTACTTTTCTTGGCCCACGCACACTAACCGATCTGTGCGACTCTCCTTCGGTTGGCGGAGGGAGAATTCTGTTAGGCCCTCGTGGCCTACGTCTCGAAGTCGACGAGCCTAGATCGATTGAAGGGATGATGATTGGAGGTGGAGGGATGGTGGCCAAATCAGCTGGGGGAATGATAGCTGGATCAGGTGGGAGAATGGTGGCCAGATCAGGTGGGGGCCGGGATGGTAGCCAAAGGTGGATGGATGGTGTGTATAGGGGTGGCAGGTGATAATCGTCGGGGGGTAGTCCTATGAGGAATGCCTCCTCAGGCACGCACTTCTCGAACCATAGTTGTCGAATATGAATATAATTAGTACATATATAATAGATTAATAAATAGATTTAATAATTGAAGATATACTTCTCATTTACATAATAGATATACAATCATGATTATTTTCTAAATTTGTGGATGTCTATGCGAGTCCACAGTGGATGATTCTGCGCGAGTCCATCCACTGTGGATGATTCCGGTGCGAGTCCACCGTGGACGATTTGGTCACGAATCCACAGTGGACGATTCCGGCACGAGTCCACAATGAACAATTCCGACGCAAATCCACAATGGGTGATTCCATTAATACTAATTAATTAATATTAAATTAATCAACAATAAAATTAAATAATTTAAAAATAATTAAACCCTAATCAACATTAACAATTAATTAACATTAACCAAACTAATTAACTATTTAACAATAAATTTCTAATAATGAATAATTAAAAAATTAAAAAAATAGAATTTAATTAAACCCTAATCGACTAATTGATTAGGGTTAAACCCTAATCATGCATTAATAGTAGCCGACATCACTGTCGGCTATTGTTGCATTAATAGTAGCAGAGAAGAAGAAGAAAATAAAGAAAGAGGAAGGGTCGGGCACGAACGGAAATAAAAAGGTTTCTCGCTGACGGCTCGTTAACCGCCGGTGAACCGTAGATTCACGTAAATAATCTCATCGACGGCCCAATTGGCTATCTCTAAGCCGTCGATGACGTATTTTTTATATTCGCGACGCGTTCGCACACATCAATTAATAAGTGACGGTCGCTGCTAGCCGTGGCTAATTACTTACTTATATCACTGACGGTCCCATAGCCCCCGCTAAGCCATCGTTGCTACGTTATTTCATTTCGCGGCACGTGCATGCCATCAGCTATGAGCAATGGCGTTGGGCAGCCGTATGCTAACCGCGGCTGAAGTGTTTACATCAGCAAAGACCGGTGCGGGCGTCGAAAATCCGTGAATGTTTCGGATGGCCCGAGCAGCCATCGGTGAGCCATGTGGCTGATAGCTAATATTCTAGTAGTGATATTCTACTCCCAATTGAACTAATTTTGTGCATTCATCGTCGAGTATTGTACTAACTCGCTACACTTTGGAAGGATCCTTTTCTTGATAGATTCATTTGTCAAATCATGTATCGGCTCATTCTCTCCAACTACCAGATTAATTCTTCATATGGCTTTAGTCTTACATATTATACGACAATCTGTTGCCCCATCTTTGTTTCGAGATGGATATTGTGTATAATATACTTGTTGGGCTTGAGATGCCAATATAAAATGCTCATTTAATTGAAGCCGATTTTGATTCGTAATTAACCTCAACAATATTATACTTTGGATGAACTCTCATGCTCCTATCGCTTGTATCGAACCAATGACATTTAAACATGACAACTGATTTTCAGTCGAAAAAGTGCAATTCTATGACTTCTTCCAACGGTCCATAAAAATCAACATCATGTTCGACATACATTGTCCCATTGACGCAGGCCCAATCTTCTTTGTAAACGAATGTTCAACTGTGTGAAATTTATATACATTAATAAAACAATCGTTATAACATAATACAAGTTGCGACGGTCCGCTAACAAACTCAAATATTCTATATATCATCTATTTCGGCTATGTTTTATGTGCCGTAAGATCGAAGCCAAGAAGGTAAATCACAATTGTATAAAACCAACTATAAGAGCTTTAAATGTAAATATATATTAGAAATGTTAAATTCTCCTAATTCATATGCCTAAATATCCTCCTAATACTCATATATAATAAAGTGTTCATGAATATTGATGAAATTACAATCCATACCATTGTGGTTAGGAAGATTATTAGGCATATTTTTAGAATGATATAACAATACTCAATACATATTGACTCGGTCTATTAATAGAAAATTAATTTTGGACCTAAAATCTACTAAACATATGTATGTTTTTGGTTAAATATTATTTTTTTTGAGAAGAAATTTTTTTATTGATTAACCCTCGTCAGACAAAATAATACAATCTGAAGAAAAATTTATATAATCAGAAGCTAGAATATTATCTAAATGTGGGGGGCGGTTGGAGGACCAAATCAACGACTCCTTCCTGATTATTGCTTAATTTACTACCTAATGGGCAGCTTGGTTTGTTGGTTTGGATGAATAATTGAATTTAATGTCAGTCTTGCCGGTAGTAAGTTGTTGAATATTCCGAGCCATGTTAACGATTCTCAAGCGGGACTAATCTTGGAATTGATAGCTTCAATGGCAAGTTTAGAATCTAATTCAATGATCACCTGGTACAAATTATGAGATAATATAATTAGTAGCATCCATAATTGCATAACATTCACAATGTATAACACCGTCAAATTGGAAATACTTAGCTTGAGAGGCAAAGCAGTGGCCAAAGTGATTTCTTAATACAAATCTAGCACCACCATTGAGGGCAGAGAAAGAGCCATCAGAATTAATTTTCAACCATTTAGTACGGGGCCATATAAAATTAATTGAATTATTTTGCTTAGGGCCCTCGAACCTGGGATCATGCAAATATTATTTTGAAAAATCAATTATACGATTAAAGTTAATAATAGATGGCTTTCGATCATCATGCAAAACAACATTCCTAATGAACCAAATATACTGGATGGTATTAGCAATAATAATTTTTGCCTCCTTTGAAAAGGCATGAGCTAAAAGTAAGCTACTATAGAACACCAATATGTTCTATGAGAAAAAGCTAATTAACTCTAAGAATTTGCTCATGTCCCAACCAAATATGGATGACCCAAGTACAATTGAAGAAAAGATGAGATTGAATTTCATCATCATTATTACATAGGATACAAGATTGAGTATTTAATAAGTTCAAAGAAAACAACCTAGATCTAGTAAGCAGTCTACTGTCAAAAAATTTCCAAAAAAAAAGTTTAACTACTTTGGGGAGGTTAAATGTCATTAATATATATACCGGTAAGGATGTGATCAAATAACTGTTTGTGAATCAGCCATTAATTCATTTCAGAGAAAATTCTTCGATTGATCTTCTCACTAACTAATCATTATATGCAGCTGGCGGATTAATTATCATTAGTTCATAATATTTTTTACCAAAAATATCCTCAAACTTCTCGAGCGTCTCCCTCGAATAAATGCAAGCATGCCGATTTCAATTCCTTCTCCAACTTCCAACCACTATCTTCCGCCTGCATAATTAAATGAGAAGCCTCGCTCAGCTCCAGCTATAAAACTCCGGCCTCACTGCCATTCCATCCGCACCACCAGCTTACTCTTCTTGTTAAGGATACAGTAAGGAGATCAGCTAGCTAGCTCTTTGTGAGATCATCTGCCATGGCGCGCTCCGGAGCTCTCGTGGTGCTCGTGCTGGCCGTCGCCCTCCTCGCCGCCTCGCAGGCAGCGGCGGCGATCACCTGCGGGCAGGTTGCTTCCGCCCTGCGACCATGCATCCCCT
The DNA here is from genome assembly GCA_034359265.1 of Canna indica. Classification (NCBI taxonomy): domain Eukaryota; kingdom Viridiplantae; phylum Streptophyta; class Magnoliopsida; order Zingiberales; family Cannaceae; genus Canna; species Canna indica. Next base: position 1,784,725 of record CP136898.1, on the reverse strand, counting down.
ACGTCACCGGCAAGGTGTCCGTCCTGCCGGCGACTTGCTGCAGCGGGGTGAAGAACCTGAAGAGCGCGGCGGCGACTCCGGCTGACCGCAAGACCGCTTGCAGCTGCATCAAGTCGACGGTGGCCGGCGTGAAGGGCATCCAGCCCGGCCTCGCTACGGGCCTCCCCGGAAAGTGCGGCGTCAGCATCCCCTACCCCATCAGCAGCTCTACCGACTGCTCCAAGGTGAACTGAGGTTTGTTTGGAGCGTAGTAGCTACATATTTATAGTATGTAATAAAAGAGGTAGTCTACTCCTCATCGTCTCGATCCGGTGTTATAGACATTGATGTATCGTTCCGAGCCTCCGCTCGTGTAGTGGAATCGTTTTGTATCGTTCTTGCATGTTACTATCTATACATATATGAGTTGGAGTTCTATATATCAGTTGGAGTTCTCGATCTGATCTCATCAAGTTAATCCGGCGCCTTTGATCGTTTATATATATGCTTTGAATGAAGAAGAGTAGCTGTCGTAAATATATAAAGATGAAGACTATGATTACAAAAGAGTAAAAGCTTGACTAGTAATTTGTCAATCTCAGTAACATGGACTAATTAATCAGTATTGGCTGCCTGAAAGAATAAATGTTTATTACTTCAACACAAGTAGATTTATAACAACTGCTACTGACTATATATCGATCCCTCCGCACTTGGATTTTTCATCCTTCAAAATGGATCGATATATCTATATAGGAGTATGTTTATTTTTCTGAATAAATTCGAGTTTCTTATTTACTTATGAATTAATTAATTACGATAAGAAGATAGGATTAATTACATAATTACAACAAGAAGATATTACTGTTTCAATTTCTTATGAAATATTAATTGTTGCAAATATTATCAATAAAGCACTCGCTGCAGTGTCGATAAATTAATCTACACACTTGATTACTTAATTCTACACTACGGCATAATTGGTCTATAGAAACACAAATTTAAAATTAAATTAAATTAAATATAAAATTTATTCCAAATTATTCTCTGAAGATCTATATAAATATATTAATTAAGTAAATCTATTGCTGTTGTTTCTAAAGTCTTAGAGCTAGATCAATTAAGCAACTCTATTATTATTGTTTCTATAAATTTTTAGAGGCTAATTCGAAATAAATTTTATATCTAATAGTTTCTAAATGTGACCGTTTAGAAATAAAAATTTAATTTGTCTCTAATTGAACGTCGATTGTATATATATTATAGTAGTGCTACTTAATTTTTAATTTGTAATTTCAGTCAAATATGTATGGTTGAACCCATGAAGAGGCACCAACTTGAAAATTTTCCAAAATATAAAATAGTAAAGATAGTTTGATAATTTGTTTAAAAAAATATATGATAAAGTCAAATAAATATAAGTTCAGCTTTTTTTTGCTAATATATCCATAGTCTAACGGTTAGTTGTTTTTATTTTTGCTTATAAAATCTTAAGTTTGAATATAATCTCCCGTCTTTTATATACACTATTTACTTTTTTTTTTAATAACTCATTATAAAACCCGATTGTTTAAATAAAAGACATCCAATTTTCTTCTATTAATCTTTAACTTAAATTCAATATTTTTTCCATTAATTTAGAAGCTTGAGTGATCGGGCCAACCGAGCCCCTTTGAATTAGTGTTAGCTTTGATGACTCAAGATGAATATTAAGTAAAGGATAGCCACCCTTGATCCTAACCCTCGACCCGACCGTCCAATTTGCTCTCATATTTGATTTTTTTTGGGACTTCTTTTTATTAAAATTTTCTTATCTCATTCTATACAAGGAAGAATGGAAGGTGATGATGCTTTTTACTTTGAATTTCTCTATTCTATATAAGAAGAATAGAAGTTCTTCTTATAAAGTGAGTTCGAAACTTTCTCCATTGATTTTTTAAAAATTAACAAGAAAAATCTTTGAACTTAGCTTATACAATTGATTTATATGAATATGCATACCTACCCGTCTACCACCCACGTTGATTAATTTTTGCCAAATCAATCAAAGAAATTTATCCTGAACGCAAATTAGAAAACTTCATTATATATTTTACTTTCTGGTATGTGTATAATTGCTTTTAAAAGAATATTGTAAAGGGTAAAACATAAGTGCTTAATAAGTATACGTATTGTGACACGTGGTCATTTAATCTTAATAAGTATACGTCGGCAGCAGTAATTGGGGGGTTCGAGTTTCTACTTCTCTGCAGTGAATCAATAAATGCCGTAGTGATTCGAGTGGTACGTGGTCCAGCGAGACCGAGATGTCAATTAATGCCACGCTGCCGCCTTCAACCCCCAACTACTCAACTTTTATGAACAGACTGTGCATAAAAATAATCTATAAACGAGTAGATATGAGTTTTAAATGACCGAACATGAGTTCATATTCATTTCTTTTTTTATTTATATTTATATTCATTCTTTTTTATTTACGTTGAATCGCCTAATCATAAAATTTTATATGGAACTTTCCATGTAAGTTCTTTCCCAACTTGCAGATCGATCATCTATGAAACCCTAAGCCTCATGCCCACTGCCTCCTCACCCACTCGCGAGCTCTTCTTGCTAAGGAAACTCATCCACTGCAGTAATCATCACTAAGTGCGAGCAAGCAGTGATCCTCGATCGATCCGTCATGGCGCGCTCCGGAGCTCTCGTGGTGCTCGTGCTGGCCGTCGCCCTCCTCGCCTCCTCGCTGCGACCATGCATCTCCTACGTCACCGGCAAGGGGCCCCTCGCGGCGGCGCGCTGCAGCGGGGTGAGGAGCCTGAAGAGCGCGGCGGCAACTCCGGCCGACCGCAGGACCGCTTGCAGCTGCATCAAGCCGACGGTGGCCGGCGTGAGGGGCGTCAAGCCCGGTCTCGCGTCGGGGCTCCCCGGCAAGTGTGGCGTCAGCATCCCCTACCCCATTAGCAGCTCTACCGACTGCTCCAATTGGTGAACTGAGGTTTCGTTTACCGGCTACTTAATTATGGTACGTACCGATACATGTATTGCTGTGAGCCTCCGCTCGTAGCGGCTTTGTTATCATTTTCTATGAAATATACGTAACAGTATGTTTATGACAGATATCGGAATGCATTTGAGTAGGACTTATATGAGCGGCCTGCTCATATGAGCAGGTCGCTCATCTTCCGCCACATCAGCTCAGCACGCATCCTGATGCAAAATTCGAGTTCGGATGCGTGCCCAGCTACAGCCCAGACTGCATCCCGAATTCAATTTATGCATCGGGATGCGTGCTGGGCTGACGTGGCGGAAGATGAGCTGCCTGCTAATACAAGTTTTCTCCAATGCATTTGCCTTTTTCTTAAATGTGTTGCAGCTAAATTTGGATCGTAAATGGACCGGGCCGATTGAAACTAAGGCTATTAAACCGAAGGAGTTCTGTGGTTTTAGGTACTGATCCAATTTGATTTATAAATATAAATAATATCTTAATTAATTTTATGTAAATAATTAATTTTATTTATATCAAGTAATTACTTCTGATTAACCATATCAATATATATATTTGATCAGTCTGTAATTATTCTTCTAATACCATTTGCTTACAGTTCATTGATCAATATGTAATTAATTATACTAGAAATGACAAATTTAATTAAGTTGGGTGCATGGGTACTAGTAGACCAGGAATCCGTTAGAACCTATCCCACCGTGTAGGTTTCGAATAGATTCAGATTAAATTAAGTAGTGTCATATATTAAAACTAGTCGAAGACCCACGCGTTGCGTAATTACATGTACATATAATTTAAAGTTTAAATTTATATAAAATTATAAAAATAAATTAAATTAAATTATACTTTAAATAGTAATATTAATATTTAAATAATTGACAATAATAGTAAATATTATGTATGTAAAAATTTATAAGTATATAGCAACTAATAAATATTAATTTAATTTATATAAATATAACATATAAAAATATTTGTTTTAAATATGATATTCATTTTTATTTTAAATTTGAAATCAAAACATAACCAAATACACTAATATATACCCAAAATGTAAAAAATGCATAAATGAAACTCATTGTAATTAATTACTATATTTGAATATATTTGGTAGATGAATTACTTTTTATTTCATTCTTTTCAACTAAAATGTCCATTTTCATTTGAATAAAATAATATATTTAAATGTATATTTTAATTGTATAAAATATATATAATTTATTTTTTTATGATCATGTGTTACTTTCTCATATTAACTCAAATTTGAGCTCCAGAGTTATCAAGCAAATAGTGAAATTCTCTCAATCAATTTAACATATCTTTTATGACTAAGAATTAAATGCATATTTGATATATTTTCATTTTTTTTGGCTTATGCATGAGCAATATTTCTTTATTTGAATCACTATATTAATTAATTATTAAAAAAGGAAAAATTCTTAAGATATTGGAGGTTAGTTAATTTTAAATTATTATGAAATAATTAATTTATGACTATATTTAGTCGAAAAAGTAATTTATTAAAAATGCTTAAAATTAATTTTTTTCTCTTGTGAAAATATAATTTAAAAAATGCTTCAATAAAACTTTAGATAAAAAATAATTTTAATTTATGATGCCAAATATATTATTTTGGTAATAAAAAATAATAAGACAAAGAATTAAATATTTAAATGCCTATTTGATGTATTTCCCTTTAATTTGGCTTATGGTAATTAATCAATATTTATTTATTTGAGTCACTAAATTAGTTAATTATTCAATAGAAAAGTTATTTTGTTATTTGAATCGCTAAATTAATTAATTATATATTAAAAAGGAATTATTCCTAAGACATCATAGCTTAATTTAATTTTAAATTATCATGAGATAATTAATTTATGATTATGTATTTAGTTGAAAATGCAATATTTTAAAAATACTTTAAATTAAATATTTTTTCTTATGAAAATATAATTTTAAAAATTCTTTAATAAAATTTTAAATTAAAAACAAACTTATTTCAAAAAAAAATTGCAATTTAAAGCCTCTCATTTTTATTTTATTATTTTGTCTTAATAAAAAAATTATCATGAGAGGAAAAAAAAGCAAGAATAAAAATGAAGAGGTTGAAGATAATGGTCTTTTCTTGGAAATCATGAAGGGAGGCTTCCATTTCTTTGCATGGTAGTGACAGTACAACTTCTATATTTTTGCAAACTCCTCACAAAAACACTCATTTATTTAGCACGGGTGAAACCGTTGTCTCACCGGCAAGCCTCTTTTTCGGTCTTCCATTAGTCGCTCCTTCTCCTCCCTCAGTCATCTGCTAAAAAAAATTGAAGATGATTTGAAGATTGTCCATGGATGAAAAATATTGAAGTTGCAATCGGGATTAGGTGTTAGCGGGTTTGATATGGTGTATCTTTCATGATATATAGATCATACCTTGTATATGATCGATTTCTAAATTTTGAACATGGACCCTATCTTATTGAGACCTAATTAAAATTGGATCATAACTGAAATGTATGGTGTAATACGAGTTTCAGGTACCATATTGGAACTTATTCATTTATAGGTTATATGGTACAAATTTTGTGTACTATGTTAGAATCTATAAATGAACATGTTCTAGCTAGGTACGAGTCATGGGTTTTATAGGTACACTGTTTTGCTCATTTACAGGTTCTAAAATACAAATTTTGAGTACCGATTTTGATTCTGATTCTGTGTACCTGATGTGTTGTACTCAAAATTGGAATTAGTTCTATTTGGTTCCTTAATTTTTGTTCTGAACCATATCCTAACTTAATTCAAATTTACTCAAAATTTATCTAATTAAATAAATTCCAATCGATTCCAGATCTATCCGACACGTACTCATGGACACACATAGTCAGAAATGAAATGAGTGGAGCTTTATCCTCCCAATTATTTCACTATAACTAAGAGAATTAGCATCATCCAGGAGAACCAACTCACCTATATATATACATACTAATTAAAAGGTGGATGATGACCCATATATCACCTTTCTTTCCCAACATGATTAAGATTGATCATGAAAACGCTAACAAATTCTTGATTCAATTAAGCTCGATCTTTATTAGTTAAATTGGACCGTCTATCATTTCATCATGTTTCATTTCTCTCAAATATATTCATTATTAATTCACCAGTTTATATATATTATAGGAGACACAAGTCCCCACACAAACATGGGCATGACACGAGACTAATTAATTACTATCACCTGCTCAAGTGCTCAACCACACGTTAAAACTTGATCGATCCGTCAACATGTCACGTGCTGCGACAACGTTACCATCAACTCGAATGAATCATTCATTAATAAAGATTCCCTCACATGTCGTCGTCACCTTGCATGACAAGATTTGTGTGCGATCACGGGTAGCACAATACGACGCATGCATACCTGTTGTTTGTCTGCGAGACGGTGGAATAATTTAGCGTCGAGACAGCAGCATATGACATGTATTGTCCGATTTGAGCAGTCGATCGCCCTAACTTTCCCCACTTATATAATCCATCTGATATCGATCAGATCACTGAATACATCGATCATCGATCATCGATCATCTCCTCAGTCCATTCTTAATCACAGTACGTAATGGCTCGTACTTTGGCGATGATGACGATGATACTGATACTGACGGCGGCGGCTACCCGCGGCAGCAAGGCGATAACGTGCTCCCAGGTGTATGGCGCGCTGTTGCCGTGCGTCGGATACCTGCAGGGCGAGGCGCTCGACCAGCAGTGCTGCAGCGGGATGGAGTCCCTGCTGGCGGCGGCGCGGTCGACGAAGGACCGCCGCGCGACCTGCAGCTGCATCGAGACGGCGGCCGCGGCGACGTCGGGGGTTGACTACGGCAGGGCGAGCGAGCTTCCGGGCAAGTGCGGCGTCTCCATCCCTTTCAAGATCAGCCCCAACACCGATTGCTCCAAGTACGTACGTTCTTCTACGTACTGTTGTTATTAGCGTTTGACCAGGTCAATATATAATTAATGTCTTCTTTATTATTAATTAAATGTGCAGGATAAATTGAAAGGCATGCAGATGCAGGATTGCAGGAGTTGTTAATTAAAAGTAAGAGCTAGTCATCAGCAAATAATTCAGTGTTATGCGTCTTCTTCTACATGCCACATGATGATCGATCAGAGATTCAGAGTTCATCATATATGTTTGATTCAATTCGGAAATTAGTTCAATCATATATATATTGATGAAATCAAATTTGAGTCGGATCAGACTCGTTGGATTCTATTCTCAAAATTAACTTTTTCTAATAATTGATAGAATAATCTTCTCTCTCTCTAGATCTCTCTCAGTAATTAAGTAATTTAGAGAAATCAAAAGCAGGCGCGCGGTCCAGGACAATGAATTGACAACATATATACGTACTATTGATAATTGATCACTAGCTACTCTAAACAACTAATGAAACTAAAGGTCGATCGTAAAAGGAGTTTACTTAGAACTTACTTTTGTCGTCCATGACATGTGGCAGCCGGAGAGTAAATTAAATGAGATGAGCTGCCGGAAGTATATAGTTGACTTGGATCACCGGAGCTGGAAGATTTGGTGAGCCGAACTGATCAACTTCTTTCGTACTGGACAATGGGCCATGCATGCCCATGTAGGCCTAGGCCCGAGCTGGGGAATCATGCCAGGGACGACTAAAATTTCCAAAGATGTATCCCTGTCCAACACCCACATTTTTCGAGCAAATGTACAAATTTCAAAGTAAAATTTTTTGATACCTTGTTGGAATATGTTTAATTACTTATTCTATTTTTGAATACTCGACGTGTTAAATTCAAAATCAAAATCGAATTTAATATATTCCTTAATTTTTATCCTGAATCTTATCTCACTTTATATAATTTGAATATATTCGAAACTACCTCATCGAATAAATTCCCATCAATTCATATACGTTCGGTACCCATGCACACACGTCAGAATGAGTGGAGCTTTCTTCTACCAACTATTTCATTGTAACGAAGAGAATTAGCACCATCCATGATACATGGAGAGGGAGATTGGAGGATTACACCAAAGGAGGAAGAGGAGGCTGGAGAGCGAATAAGAAAAATTAAAGAGGGAAAGAAAGCCGAGAGGAAAAAATTCGAGGGTAGAATGTTATTTTAAACATGAAATTTATAATTAAAAAATTAAAAAAATGCTGCAGTTGTTTAGACATTACAACTGCAACTTTAAAAAATTAAAATAAATATATAAATTGTACAGTTGCTGCATCATAAAAGAAAATTTAATTGCAACACCGTGTGTATATATATTTTCCTCAAAATCATATTTTCCTCGTCTCTTTTTCTCGAATTCATAACATTCAATTAAATATTCCCAAAATCATAAGTTAAAGCTTTTATTTCCGATTTTCCCTGGCGGTTGGTTTGGACGTTGTTCGACCGGTTCAACAAGACTTGAACCGGTTCAATAGGGTGTAAGCAAAAAACCGGTTCAACAGAATTTCCCGCTCATCTCTATTTTTTACCTCTCGACATTACTTTTTACCTTTTTACTGATCCTTCTTTCGTCTTCCTTTGTAGTTGCTTGAATTACCGGAAGAAAACCGCCGTCCTCTGTTGTCTTCTCCACCCGAATCCCTAGAAGAAAACTGCCACCCTGTGTTCTCGCGTCCCGCACAAAGTGCTTGAAGGAAATCGTCACCCTGTGTTCTCGCGTCCTATGTTGTCTCCCAAATCGCTCTAATCGTCGCCTCATATCTCAGTGTTACCGCCCCATTCTCCGGCCAAGTTCTTTAAAGCTCCTAACCCCGCAGGTAAGCTCCTCACTTCAACTTTGATGGTGTGCCCTAATTTTTCAAATCCAAGTGCTATAAATTCAAACCTTTATTAACTGCTTCCTTAGTTTTTATTTATTATCTTGAATTGTTACACATTACATATTTTGTTCTTTACTATTTAAGAATAACTCATCAAAAGTATAATTTCAATGCAATTCCATACTTCTGCAAAAGTATGAAATACTATTTGATTTATATTTGAGTCCTTTATGAGCTTGTGCCCTAATTTCAAAATTTCAAGATTTCTAAAAATTAAATAGTATGATTTTAATGTGATTTCATATTGCAAAAGTATGATTTTATCAAAAATTACGGTAATATTGCATTAATTAGCTTTATATAGACTTATAAATGCATGTATATATTGATTTCATATTTTGAATGAAATCTAGTTTTTTTTTTGTTAGTTATAGACTTTTAAAGAAGTATGAAATGCTATTTTAATGAGTAATATTTGGTTTTATTTGAGTTCAAGTACTATTTGGTTTTATATGACCCTATTACAAACATATATGTTGATAAACTTGTGAAATAATATAATGTAAATGCAATTTCATACTTTTTCAAAAGTATGGAATTGTCATAAATAGCGTAATATTGCATTAATTAACTTAATGTTGACTTCTATACGTCGTCCTACCATGGCTCCTCGCAAGATTTCGAGGACAATGTGAGTGTTTTGTCCATGTTATAGTACAACTTTAAACTTCAATGATAACTGCTTCCAAACAATATATATGTGACATGCAGGTTTTAATACTTCAATCAATGTCAAATGAGCATTTGGATACCATGTGCCCCAACCTTAGCTCCCACATAAAATTTGAAGGTTGGAGGAAAGAAGTTTATGAATGTCCTCAACAGGATTTGAGTGTTGATTGTGGTATCTTTCTAATGAAGTACATTGAATATTTGATCAAATCAGAACCAATGAAATGAAATCAAAAGAACATGAAAATGTTTCGGTTGGAGCTTGCAATAACTTTCTTCAATGACCCTTATTCAAATGTCAAGTTGTAACGATACTGCGCAGATGTTGTACGCGAAACTATTTATAATCCCCTATTTGATAGAGGATTATCACAGTGTAATATTATTATACAGGGTTTAATTTGGCTAGTTGTATGTCTGTATTTTATTCTATTCTAAACTTCTTCTGAGTTGTATGTCAAAAACTAGTTGGCTAATTCACATTCTGAGTTATTTAATTTGACTAGTTGGCATTTTGACAATCGAAAACTAGTATTTTCACAAGTTTCATACTTTCATGAAAGTATGGACTAACTTCTTCTTAGTTTAACTCATACAAAATTCAACTTAAAGACTTGAGAAAGAATTTCCAATATGGCTAGTTGGCATTTTGACAATCAAAAACTAGTATTTTCACCAGTTTCATACTTTCATGAAAGTATGGAATGCCTTCCTCTGAGTTGAACTCATACAAAATTCAACTTACAAACTTTAGAAAGAATATCCAATCATATATTCACATATAGTAATTGCGATACAGAGTCCAAAACAATAGAATTCACATGTTCCATACTTTCACAAAAGTATGGAATGCCTTCTTCTGAGTTTAACTCATACAGAATTCAACTTACAGACTTTAGAAATGATATCCAATTATATATTCACATATAATAATTATTATACGAAGTCCAAAACAAGAGAATTCACATGCGATCTTTCGAGTTGAACTCATACAGAATTCAACTTACAAACTTTAGAAAGAATTAATATCCAATCATATATTCACATATAGTAATTATGATACAAAGTCCAAAATTAGAGAATTCACCAGTTCCATACTTTCACGAAAGTATGAAATGCCTTCTTCTCAATTTAACTCGTACATAATTCAACTTACAGACTTTAGAAATGATATTCAATCATATATTAGCATATAGTAATTGCGATACAAATTCCAAAACAAGAGAATTCACCTGTTTCATACCTTCAAGAAAGTATGAAATGCCTTCTTATGAGTTTAACTCATATAGAATTCAACTCATCTGTATGACTATACATCAAATGATATCTAAAATATGATATATACCCTCAAATTTTTATCCAACAAAAATATTATCAGAAATAAAGTGTGTTGTTAGCTGGGTAGGGGAGCTCTCCATGAACGTTTGTTGTGAGCTCACAATACTGATAAGGGTCAAGACTACAATAATCGATAACAGCCATGGCATGTGAACAAGGAATATCATAAAATTGAAACTTCCTGCAAAAGCATGATCTATTAGCTAAATCAGCCTTGCAACAGTATAATTATGCTCATTAACAAAAGTCACTATTTGAAATTTACCCCTGCCGATTGCTGACAATGTCCAACAACAATTGGGCTATTTGCATTCGACTTTGATATAGTGACTATTGCTTTGGATGCGTCTCAATTCAAAATTTTGCTGGATGCAATAATTGGTAAGAGCTCTCTTGAAACTATCTCTATCAGAAAATACCTGAAATTAATACAAGACTGATATCCAATAAATGATAATTGGACTGATATTTTATCTAATTCGATACTTTCACAAATGTATAGAATGTCTATCAACGAATATGACTATTATATGGACTCATATAAAATTCAAATATAATCATTACAAGTGGTATCTATTAGACTGGTATTAAAAAAATGATACCTAGAATGATATTTTCTCAAGTTCTATACTTTGCTGAAAGTATGGAATGCCTTATACTGGTATGATTATTGTAGTTTTAGATATGATAACATAAACAAGTATACATTACAGACAACAAAACTAGTATTTCCTCTAGTTTAATACTTTCAGAAAAGTATGAAAGACACCTTATTATTTTCAAATGAATTACCTGATGTAGATACAATTCTGAAGTCTGTGAATCATCATCAATTGAATAAACATTCATGGAGTTTACGAGGGTGTTTTCTTCTTCTGCGACTTGAAAATCATGATCCTCTATGTCATACTAACCGTCAGTGAAGTCAAAATCAATGCAATTGACATATTCAAAAGTGAAAACAACATAGGATTCAGAAGGAATGACATCTTCATCATTGTTCACATGTGTTTCAGTCTCCTCATCGCTTGTGTGGATATTCTCCACACCCTCACCTGCTCCATTATTCTTGTACATATGTTCATCCAATGAAAAATATCTTCCAATTACATCACTAGAAGTAAAAATTGAATTTGGGAAATCCTCAATGGCCTCCACTTCTTCTCTTATCCTCTCCTTAGCAAGCTCTTCCTCAATGTAGTCATACTCATCATCATCAAATGTCAAAGGGAAGTTCAGATATAAAAATAATTGACTTATATTTTCTTGAGCCTCTTGAGCTACAATGACAGTGACAGTTATAATTTTAACCTGGTTTGACGCTTGTTGTGTAGAAGTTTGTACATTGGCATATGTATCAGACACAATAAGGTCATCATTGTCAAGATGCTGCGACCTACAATGATATAAGTTGATCATTATTTATTTATCTGTAATTAACAATAAGTGAGGATGAATGTCATATATTTCAATAACTCACAGGATATTATCAATATCAGAATATTGCACCACAAAACTATGTGCATCAGCCATCACACATACACCTATAACCAAATGAAATCAGAATGAGTATGAAATAGACTATAGAATTCCATACTTTCACAAAAGTATGGAATTGATCAAAAAAGGTAATATCATTATTTTTGTCATTTCTAATATAGAATGATTCTACTAAATCAAACAAAAAACCAAGGACAATAATACTATAAATCTGGACGGATATAGTTACAGACTTTTGTGAAAGTCTTGAAACAACTCTTAAGTTACAACTATGGTTCCTGTTAAATAGAGTGTAACAATCATTCTTGTTTAAAGTGGCTAATAATGAAGAAACTTTACTAATGAAACTGTATCTGTATGAAATGCCGCTAAGTATCCAAATACTAGGGCATTAGATACTTTCATAAAAGTATTGAATCAAGCAAAAAAGAGTATATCGTTGGAGATTTATTCACTAATATGGAATGTGTCTACATAATAAATCAAAAAATAAGTGAAAGAGTAGTTACAAACCTGTGACGGCTAATTTTAGTCTTTGCCGAAAGTATATAACTGTCAAGGTATCAGTTGAGGTCGTAGATGAATGAAGAGAAAACCTCGGCGCCAACAAAGCAAGCCGCCAGTAGCAACAAGGTCGAGCTAATATGGGGAAGAACACGTGGAAAAACAAACGATTGAGCGGAAGTTGCGCTTTTGCTTACGATACGTCCGAGCGGCATGGTGAAGACAAATGATTCGACGTCAACAAAGCAAGGCGCCAAGAAAACCTCGAGTCTCTAGAAGCGCTAACGCCGACCGGAGAAGAAAAGCAATAATAGAAGATGAAGAAGTTACGTGCTCCCAGCTCCACGTCAATTACTTAATTCTCTTTAACTCTTGTTGAACATGTTCAAACCTTATTGAACCGGTCGACCAGCATCCAAACCAACCGTCAGGGCAAAACCGAAAATATAAGCTTTAAATTATGGATCCAAGAATATCCAATTGAATCTTATGAATTTAGGAAAAAAAGAGAAGGAATATATCGTTTTGTGTATTTGCTCGATATTTTCTACTATCCGTAGAAAATTCAGTTGCAGTCGATACGAATACTATACAGGTTGTAGCTTCTTCTCAACTGTAGCCGATGGGTTTCACCAGCTGGGTTTGGCGCTGGTTTTCTGGCGTCGAAACTTCGTGCCACCTTGTGTCTGGTGTGCATTCTACGTTAAATTTTACATTTCGACGCCTGACGTACATGATTACATTTTACTTTCTCCATTGCATGCAACGTTTCGACGCCATTAGTTGACTTCAGAATATTGACGCCAATATTTGAATTGAATGATTTGTCGTAGTATATATACATACACGCTAATTAATTACTTTAGGGAAGAGAGAAGTGTACACGTGGAATGAGGGATGCCAAATGGAGGAACACTCGTAGAAAAAATAAAAGGTGGATGATGACATATATCATGTTTAATTTTCTTTCCCAACATCATTAAATCATGCAACGTTAACAAATTCTTGTTTCAATTAATCTCAAGTCACATTTATTAATTAAATTGGACCACCTATCATTAGGGCTAAGCGACAGTCGTTTCGGTTAATTAATCAGGTCGATCATTCGGTTGATTCACCAAAATCTCTAGAATATTCTTAATTATTAACCAAATAGATTTTTTTGATTAACCGATCGAATTAATCTAAAAACATTGGACCTCAAACAACACATGCATTTCCTCCATCTGCTCAACGCTTCGTAGTTCATGGTGCTATTCCTATAACAATATGCATGTAATATTCTATCGGTTAGGTTAAATTCATTAATTAGTTTACAAAATTCTCATGAGAGTAATTAATTCTTATCACCTGCACAACCACACAATAAAACTTGATCGATCCATCAACATATATATGCAGATGCTGCCACAATGTTATCATCAACTCGAATGAATCATTCATTAATAAAGATTCCCCCATGTCTTCATCAGCTTGCATTACAAGCTTTCTCAGCGATCACGGGTAGCACAGTACGACGCATGCATACTGTTGTTAGTCCACGAGACTGTGGAACAATTAGCGTCACGACAGCAGCATATGGCATGGACTGTACGATTTGAGCAATCGATCGCCCTAACTTTCCCCACTTATATAATCATACGCATGCATCTGATATCAGATCTTTGAATACATCGATCATAATATCTTCTCCTCAGTTAATTCAATACTCTTAATCGGTAATGGCTCGTAATTTGGCGATGATGGCGATGATACTGATACTGGCGGCGGCGGCTCTCCGCGGCAGCGCGGCGATAACGTGCTCCCAGGTGTATGGCGCGCTGTTGCCGTGCGTCGGATACCTGCAGGGCGGGGCGCTCGACCAGCGGTGCTGCAGCGGGATGAAGTCCCTGCTGGCGGCGGCGCGGTCGACGAAGGACCGCCGCGCGACCTGCGGCTGCATCAAGACGGCGGCTGCCACGACGTCGGGGATTGACTACGGCAGGGCGACCGAGCTTCCGGGCAAGTGCGGCGTCTCCATCCCCTTCAAGATCAGCCCCAACACCGATTGCTCCAAGTACGTACGTTCTTCTACGTACTGTTGTTATTAGCGTTTGACCAGGTCAATATATAATTAATGTCTTCTTTATTATTAATTAAATGTGCAGGATAAATTGAAAGGCATGCAGACGCAGGATTGCAGGAGTTGTTAATTAAAAGTAAGAGCTAGTCATCAACAAATAATTCAGTGTTATGCGTCTTCTTCTACAAGCCACATGATGATCAGAGTTCATCATATATGTTTGTCTTTCCATTAATCTCCATCAGGACTGTAAAAACTAGTGTTTCTCTATCTGCTGTTCATCATATAACTACATGCATGTAATTCGAATATATATATAAATTTCCATTGCATATTTTATTTTATTTTTTTCAAAATAATTTTTGGACTTAATGCACTATCAAATACGTTTTTTTCACTTGTAATTAAGTTAAATTCAATTTAGTTCATAAAGTATTAAAAATTAATATTGTCTAAATTAAATCAAATGCGTAAAATATTAATAAGTTGTGGGGTTACTTTTATAAAATTGACTCAACTGCAAACTCATTCTAACACTACAACAAACCTCGTATATTTTGACGTCAAAATACAAAGGTGTTTCGACGTCGGCCACCGTCAAAAATAATATATTGACGTCGGTTTGGACGTCGAAATCGAGTGGAATATAACAAGCGCTAAAATATTATTTTCGACGTCTATTTGGACGTCGAAATGTTCTACATATTGACGCCGACTTATAGACGTCAGAAGGTGTCGAAACATTTAAAAGAATAAAAAAATTTGCATATTTACGTCCGTTGAGACGTCGATATGCAAATAAAATATTTTTTTTTTTTTTGCATATCGACGTCTGTAAGACGTCGATATGTAAATAAATTATTTTAAAAAAAATGGAGCCGCTCCAAAAGGAGCCGCTCAAAATGGAGCCGCTCCAAATGGAGCGGCTCCACCGTTCTCCAGTACACGCTCGCGGGCGTCTCGCAGTGCTACAGTTCTCCAGTACACGCTCGCGCTCAAAATGCTAGCAGAAGGCGGGCTTGGGCTCGACGATAGACGACGTCCTTGCTGCAGTTGAAGAGAGGGAGAAGCGGGTGCTACGTAGCCTCCAGTATACTGTCGAGGCTGAAGGGGTTAGCCGGGCGGCGCGGAGGCACGGCGCCGTCGACGTCGGAGGAGCGGCAGCTCCACATGGACGGGTTAGTGACGACGAGGTGGGGGTCGGCGTAGTCGACGGTGGCGACGGGGTACGTGCCGGATGGCGTGCGGAGGAGGAGGCGGGAGTCGTTGGCGCAGAGGAGCATGGCGTCTTCTTTGGAGGACGACGAGGGGCCAACAACGGGAGACGAGGCGGCGGCTTCGGGGGCATGCAGATCGGAGGCGGGCGACTCCGGCGTGGGCTCGGGCGGCGGCTTCGGGGGCCTGCAGATCGGAGGCGGGCGACTCCGGCGTGGGCTCGGGCGGCGGCTTCGGGGGCCTGCAGATCGGAGGCGGGCGACTCCGGCGTGGGCTCGGGCGGCGGCGGGGGAGGGGGCCAGGCGGGGGATCGCGATCGGAGGCGGGCGACTCCGGCGTGGGCTCGGGCGGCGGCTTCGGGGGCCTGCAGATCGGAGGCGGGCGACTCCGGCGTGGGCTCGGGCGGCGGCTTCGGGGGCCTGCAGATCGGAGGCGGGCGACTCCGGCGTGGGCTCGGGCGGCGGCGGGGGAGGGGGCCAGGCGGGGGATCGCGATCGGAGGCGGGGGATCGCGATCGGAGGCGGGCTGTGAAGAAGAAGAAGTAGAAGTAGAAGTAGAAAAAAATATATAATTAAATATTAAAAAATATATATAATTAAATATTAAAAAAAATATTTATTCTAAAAAAAAAAGCAGGAGGCGGGAAATCTCCCGCCTCCCGCTGGGCGAGCGCGCGTGCCACGCGCGCTCGCCCGCTTACCCACGCGTCTCTGCTGAGACGCCGACGTCTGCTGAGACGCCGACGTCGAAATTTCGACGTCTCTAGGCGTCGAAATTTCGACGTCGAAATTTGTTAAAAATATTATTTTATTAATTATTTTTTGACGGCTGAACCGACGTCGAAACGTTAAATATTTTGACGCCTGTCAGCTGTTTTCAGGCGTCGAAATATTTCGACCCCTGTTGTGAAGCGTCGAAATATTTCGACACCTATTGTCAGGCGTCGAAATGTTTGTATTAAATTTCGACGTCTATTGAAGACGTCGAAATTTATTGTATTAAATTTTTTTAAGCTATTTTACATTTCGACGTCTTTATTAGACGTCAAAATTAGGAAGTCGATATATAACGAATTTTTTGTAGTGTAAATTTTAACTAAACTGGCCTTAGAATATATATTTGTTTCCAGTTTTTATTCTATTCACAATTCATTTTTAAATTTTTTGTTCATATTCAATTTTTTCTTATATTTTATTCTCGATTTAAAACAAAAGACCATATTATAATGTAAATAAAATTTCAGCTCAACTATCTCTAGCTCATGAAAGATGTGAGTAATTAACAAAAAAAAAATTGTTAGGAAGTTATCGGAATTTTCTGCCCGAAATTGATAAAATCAGAATCTAACAAATTAAGAATGAAAATGAAAAAAGAATATGACGATTACATAATTTTATTTTACGTGGTTCCACGATGAATCGTAGCAGAACAACCGGACTCTTTTTGCGTCTTTTCCACGTTCATGTATATTTTATAATGCGCCTTGTACGTATATTACCGCATGTTCATTTTGTAATTGCTATGTTATAAATTTATTATTATTTCAAAAAAAAAAAAGAGTCTGATCAGACTCGTTGGATTCTATTCTTAGACTAAATCAAAATTAACTTTTTCTATTAATATTTGATAGAATAATCTTCTCTCTCTCGAAGAAATTTACAGAAATCAAAAGCAGGCGCGCGGTCCAGGACATTTAATTGACAACATATATACGTAGCTAGTCTAAACAATATTTTAATGAAATTAAAGGTCGATCGTAAAAGGAGTTTACTTATAACTTACTTTCGTCGTCCATAACATGTGGGAGCCGGAGAGTAAATGAGTTCGGTTGCCGGAAGCAGTTGACAGGATCACCGGAGCTCGAAGATGGTGAGCCGAACTGGTCAACTTCTATAGTACCACCGAACAATGGGCCGTGCCCAAATAGGCCCAGGCGTGGCTCGGGCAGACTCATTGCATGTCAGTTTGTGCCTGGCACGGCCGGACAATCAGCCTCTGGAGTGAACAGGTTCCAGGGATACTGATTTCGGTACGCGAGACGTGGAATAATTAATTCTTATCACCTGCTCGATCAGCCACACAAAACTAATGAGCATGGCATGGTAAATTTGTGTGGTCGAGCAGGTGATAAGACTACTTAATTCTTATCATGATAAACTTGGTAAATTTGTGTGGTCGAGCAGGTGATAAGACTACTTAATTCTTATCATGATAAACTTGGTAAATTTGTGTGGTCGAGCAGGTGGTAAGACTACTTAATTCTGATCATGATAAACTTGATCGATCACCTGCTCAACCACAGAATTAAAACTTTGATCGATCCATCAACACGCACATGCTGCCACAACGTACGATGATCATCGACTCGAATGAATCATTCGATAAATTATATTCCCTCGTGTCCTCATCACCTCTTACACGGCAAGATTAATTTGTCTGCAATCACGGGCGGTAGCATAATACGACGCATGCGCACCTGTTGTTAGTCTGCGAGACGTGGAACAATTAGCGTCATGACATATATCAGCATATGACGACTGCGTGGGAAACGTTTCCGACATCGAATCCTCGGAAACCTCGAGCCGAAGAAACGGGTCGGAAACTATTGAGCAATCGATAAGCCCAAACTTTCGCCACTTATATAATCATATGCATGCATCGGATATCAGATATCACCGAATACATATCGATCATCTCCTCAGTTCATTCTTAATCAGTAATGGCTCGTAATTTGGTGATGATGGCGATGATTGCGATGATGACGATGATACTGGTACTGACGGCGGCTCCCCGCGGCAGCGCGGCGATAACGTGCTCCCAGGTGAATAGCGAGCTGATTCCATGCGTCGGATACCTGCGGGGCGGGGCGCTCAACCCGCGGTGCTGCAGCGGGATAAAGTCCCTGGTGGCGGCGGCGCAAACGACGCAGGACCGCCGCATGGCCTGCCGCTGCATCAAAACGGCGGCCGCCTCGATGGGGATTGGCTTGGGCAAGGCCGGCCAACTTCCGGGCAAGTGCGGCGTCACCGTCCCTTTCAAGATCGGCCCCAACACCGATTGCTCCAAGTACGTTAATTCTTCTACGTACTTCTATTATATATTAGGGTTTGACCTGCAGGTCAATAATGTCTTCTTTATTATTTATTACTTGTGCAGGATAAATTGAAACGTATGCAGATGCAGGAGGAGTTAATTATAAGTAAGAGCTAGTCGTCAACAAATAATTCAGTGTTATACGTCTTCTTCTACAAGCCACATGATGATCAGAGTTCATTATATGTATATGTATATGTTTGTGTCTCCATCAGGAGTTCAGGACTGTAAAAACTAGCTAGTGTTTCTCTATCTGTTGTTCATCATATAATTATCATATATATATATATATATATATATAAACTGTTTTAGTCATATGTTTATGATATGCTAAATATAATTATTTCTATACACCTATATCTACGGACAAACGGCGGTTAAGATTTTATTATATATTTTCAAAAAAACAAATAATTCTGCTGAATTTAAAACACTGGGACACAGGACACCTGGGCAGAGTATAAGCTGAATTGATTCAGCCCAGCAGCATGTCTTGATTCAATATATTGATTCGAGAATTGGTTTGACCATATCTCTATCAAATCAACTACTATTTGATATATAGAGGTGGCAGAAATGGACACGATGCAATAGCGCAACATGATAATTGCGTGCTTGGGCCGAAAAGTAGCCTATCGGACTAGGCCGGCTAGACACGATAAAATTGCATGTTGAAGTGTGGCCGGCCTTATCATGCCGGGATAGCTCGTTGGCCCGCTAAATTATGATAATCAAATTATGCAATACTATAAATAATCAAATTCTGATGGAAAAAGAGGCTAGGAAAGAGACATTTATAGTGCCTCGATTTTGTTATACATCAATAGAGTGCCATGATTTTTTACTAAATTATAAAAAGCAATTAACAATTTGTATTTATCATGCAAATTATGTTTATGTTTTACTAAGTATTTACGGGCTCGCAGGCCGTGTTGGGCGGCCCGTAAAATTGTGCGGACTGTGCTGAGCCACGAATTTCCAGCACGCAGTTAGCGGGCCGGGCCGTTTTGCCACCTCTACTATTTGAATTAATCTGGTTTGGCTAGTGTTTGGAATCGATTTGATCATAACACCTAAATATTGAAAATAAATAGTTAGGATCTAGCCTTTAATTTGGTATATATTAATTATACAGTAAAAGCATATGAAAAAAACCCCCAATTAATCAAATATATGATATAAAGATATTACACATCAAATTCGATCGGTGATATCAGAACGTGGCCGGCGACAAGATTTCACCGGAAACATTGTCACCATCGCAATCAGCTGTATGCGTAGCCGACGAGCTCGGATGATGAAGCTGTACGTTGTCAAGCTTGCTGGTAAATGAAGAAGAAGAAGAAGAAGCAGCAGCAGCAGCAGCAGCAGCAGCAGCTCGGCCATAAGTAGTCTGCTTTCTTCTTTCAGTCATATTTACATTGCAAGTGTTGATGGGTGTGTACAGAAGATCATCATATCCGGTCTCAAAATTAGAAGCTTTTGAATCAGAAGAAAACGAGAGCAACGAGGGGTGAGTACTTGGAAGGCAAGAATTTGATGGAAGAAAGGGCAACCGCAGGTGCTGTGTTGTTTGGATGTTATTACAATGGCAAGTGTGTTGTCCTTTGTAAGTGACGAGATACAAAGATGGGAAGCCACCCTTCTGTTGCTGCACTTGTTTCATTGCTTTGCATCTTTGGATATCCTTGCTGTAGGTACACCTGTAATAGCTCCTGCCAAACATGGAAGAATAATTATATTCAGTAGCTTTAACTGATTCCTTAAAAAGGGAAAGAAAAGAAATTATTCATTAAAGGGAAGCTGAAGCCAGACCTTGGGAAGCTGAAGCCATTAATCTTCTTTTCCCCATATTTTCTCCATTCGTAACCATCATTAAATGGTGTTGCTGTAATATCTTCCCATGTATAACTGTCGGAAAATTTACTAGAGAAATGCAAGTACGTAATTAAAAGGACCAGAGGAGCCTGGCCATTAATTCATGCACGAATAATGAATCAAACATTCTTCTAGCTATTAAAGAGACTTACTTTCTTCTGCGATCTTCTTCGTCGAGGCTTGGATCGGCAAAGACAGCATCTGGGTCTTCAGTTGCATTCGTCATGGCGCAGGAAGACGGTGAGGGGAACTCCAGCTTGCATTCTTTCTCTAGTTTAACGTTATTAGCCTTCAACAAAGAAAGCGTAGCACGGCAGCTTTGCAGCACCTCCTCCGACAGTATTCTGGCCGACTCTTTCTGCGCCTCACTGTACTGATCTCCGAGCTCAACAAGAGACTGAAGCTTCATGGTCAGATTTAGTGCTTCTTCTATCTCTCGGATGACACACTTGACGATTGCCTGCTTGTTCTCCATCTGTAAGTTGTCCATTTCATCTGAGTTCAGATGATCAATAGCTTCAGCTAGAGTCTCCAAATTTATTGGAGGAACTGAAGATGCATGCATGACGTACTGTCGTCGAATATATTTTGCAGCTAGCAGACTTGAATTGCTGTGCAAGCTTGGCAGATTCTCAAAAGAGTTCACAAAGTCATTTATTATAACGAATTAAGCACATGCATGCATGCAAGCTTTGAAACCGTAGACATAATTTACATAGAATATGACTGGTCCAAATTTTTAATATATAGACGACTGTGGTAGCTGTGCATGTTGTGTATATATAATTTGTAATAGTTGCAGGTGATCGATGAATTAAGCACGCATGTTAATTTCTATTATTATTATATAATATAAAGAAGAAAAAGCCGAGGAGAAAATGGCAATGTGAACTCGTGTTAGTTTGTTCAAATTTAAGTCGTCACGATTTGAAAGAAGTACAATAATATATTGTTTTTGTTATATATGCCGTACAGCGTCGTCAAATTCGAGTTGGACATGAGAGTTAATTACGGGAGGTCATTTAATAATGTGTCAAATTAATAGAGTCAGTATTTGTTACCATCAACTCGACTTATGCGTTCCTAAGAAGTCATGTACTACAAGATCATTCTAATGTTGACTCCTGGGCCTTCGGAATTCATTTACCCCTTTGCTAAATAAATTTGGAATCTTCTACGATTCAAAATAGGCTTGGACTTTTCCCACATCCTACCTGAGATCGATCCTGTTAATTGGTTGTTCTACTGTCCTTCGTAATTATTACAAGCACAGTAGAAAAACAATCCACGTGTTGCCAACTTTTAAATTTGGACCCAATTCCTTCAACTAATATTCGAGGTAACCCAACCAACTAATTACAAGCACTGAATCATGATTAGAAAAAATGGCAAGGTGCTTGATAGAAATGTTTGAGTTGATAGCCGATAACAAAAACCCATGGACCTATTTTGGGCAAATTATAATTTGGCCCAATGTGACCCACTCACGCCTGATGAGTCTGTACGATGCATTCCAAATTCCAGTCCAATTATTTTTGGGCCTCCATAATAATGACAAAATTGGCCCATGTCGAACCATCAATAGTTATATATATTATTGCAAAAGACTTTTACGGGCAAATATTTAGTGATTTACTGAAAAAGCAACCCTTATCTATTTACTTTGCATAAATATTTACCCAGATTACTACCTATCTGTTGATTGCATAAGGCAAGGGACCCAGTATTATCATTGGGCTTGTAACCACGTCTGCTTGTTTACTTTTGTAACGGTAGTAACTAGGAAATGAGTCTATGATATCATCGCTCAGCAGCAAGTCCATGGCATGACTCAGCACATCGACGTGGCCTCATTTGGAGCGTTGGTTCGCTTCCCTGATCGCGCCCTAATTCTTTTTGTGGCGCCGAAGGCGGAGGCAATCCTTTCTTTTTCCGATTTCCTTCCCCCAAATCTCTCCGGAAGAACTCGGTGGTCACCGGAGGCGATCACTGGAGCTGTTTTCGACGATGAAATTTCGATCAGTCGACCTACCCGCCCTCTAGATCTTGCTGTCGATCTAGCCGTATTGGGTAAGTTATCCCTCTTTTCGTCGATTGAGTCTTCAAGCGTCTGTGGGGTTCCATGGAGAAAGAGCTCCTCGAGACCTTTGAGGTCGCCAAGAAGGCGGCAGACGTGGCGGCAGAGCCCGGAGGTGGACCTGCAGAGGTAGATCGGTGCGTGGACGCGCTAAGGCGGCTGAGGAAGATCCCCGTCAAGATGCAAGATCTGGTGGATACCCAGGTATTCGCTGCTTCCGCCTCTTGATCTTTTCTATGGATGTAAGAGCTATCCGTGCAAACTTTGATTTTGATTAGCACCTGGGGTTATTTTTTGAGTTTTCTAGCTGATAAAGGTCGATATCTTCCTGAAGTTTCTGAACTGGTGTTAAATTTTGTGGTTTCTTGCTACAATTACTTTATGCTGCATGCAGCATTCCTTTATTCAAAATGATGTAGCAATTGACTCAAGTTGATTGTTTTTTAAACCATGAACAGGTGGAAATTTTAATCTTGTTTACTTATTGAATTGCGTTACATTTTCTCTGCAATTTCTTTCCTTGTTATGCTTATTCATTTTGGTGAAAAAGTCTTCGACACATCAGTACCTGGTTAGGGACCAAACGTATTTTCTTTTTTGATTTTGACTTCAGACAATTTTAAACTCTAAATTGGTCATTGGAACTGAATATAAGTATATAACAAATGTGCACCCTCAAATGAAAAAACCAGCTTGTAACTTAACTAATTAAAAAATACACAAGTTGAAAGATGACAAAGAAAAAACATTTTTATCCTAGAAACGAATAAAAGTAGATGATAGCAAAACAAATATTTGCAGATAAAATGTTCCTTAGAATAGCATTGATCAAAGGACAATTTGTTCATCTATGTAAATGAGACATTGATAGCTGCCAAATTTAGTTAAGAATAAGTTCCCATTTTTGCTCTTTAATGCATATGTTGAGCATCAAGTTGAGAAAGGAGAGAATGTTTCTCAGTAGTCAGTAGCCTTAAAGGGAAGAATTTTTATATAAAGATTTCGAAGTTGCTTCTGCTCTAAATTTTTATCCAATACTTAAAACTGCAGGTAATTGTTCTGTATTTAGTGAACACATTAACAAACTGTTACTTGTGTACTACAGTGTCATTTGTAGCCAGCAAATGGTCCACATAGAAGGGGCACTCCTGAAAGCTCCTAATTCCTACCAATGCACACATGAGAGGATCAATTTATACATCTTTACTTTTGCATAGCAAATTGAGTGGCTTTGATTTCCTAGGTTTCAATAAAGCAACCTTATTGTTGTGCCAACACTCACCTTACCCTTCCGTAGCAAAGTGTCTACTTAAGTGGTAAATAGAACTTCATGGTGGGATACAAGAGAAGCTCACTTTAGTCAAAGAAGCAAAGCTCTATTCTTTTTTTCAACTGATAGGGGAGGCATATGAAATTGCTTTAAATTTATGCAAAAACAAGTTTCAATCTTGATTTAACATTTTCTGGTGATAATGATGTTGCCTGGATCCAAGAATGTTTAACACATTTTACAGGAGGAAGGCTCAGACTCAAACGTGCTATAAAATTTTATATCTGATAGGAATGGCAGAAAGCTCTAACATTTTACATCAAGTCTATTAATTGTATACTCATGTCCAAATTATTACTACTTGCCTGAGCATTTAGTCTATTACTCTGTTTTGAGTAACATTCTTTCTTGATTTCCTGCCTCTCCTTTTAGACTTGTCCCATATTTTAACCATCTGTAGCAACCAACCATTCCCATGCTCATTTGAAATGTAAGTTCAAGGATACATAATTATCATGCTATGACAGTTTTGAACATGATACTGTTCTATATAATATCTTACATCATCCTTGGATGTTGGGCCTAATGCTAAAATATTGAAGCATGTTGGTTCCTCATTTATCTACTCCAATCATAGAAGGCCCAAAATGAATACTTGCTTGTCAAGAGCCTTCCTATTAGAATGGTTTTATCTTACCACAGGTGTTCAGTGATATCTGGACATGTCAACATATATTTATTCCAACTATAAAGGGCTCAAAATGAATACTTGCTTGTCAAGGACCTTACTATTAGAACGACAGCCTTTTCATACAACAAGGGATAAGTGGATATGGATCTTTTGGATTATATCAATGTATAAAATGCAAGTCACTTAAAAATAACACGACAACAAGGATTTACTTGTGGTGTTTATACTTGTCTTCTTCTAGATCATTATGTATTGTGGCCATTAGCCATAGCGAGTGGTATAGACTAAAATTTCAAATCATGTTCTTTGTGATGCAAGGATGAGGC
Organism: Canna indica; assembly: GCA_034359265.1. Classification (NCBI taxonomy): domain Eukaryota; kingdom Viridiplantae; phylum Streptophyta; class Magnoliopsida; order Zingiberales; family Cannaceae; genus Canna; species Canna indica. The sequence goes on along the minus strand of CP136898.1, from coordinate 1,759,243 downwards.
TATTTATGTTTATTCTTCATACATTCCACTTGTGTTGTCATTGATGGTCGACTATGGTATATAAGCCAAAAAGAGATGACTCATTGCTTTCATTCGTTTTTTTTAATGATAACTTGACTTCTCCTATGGGCAAAGGCCTCATTTGATATTTGAGTTCAATCCCAGGAAGTTAATCCTAGTAGTAGGAACTCCATAAAGGTTATTCCAAGAATAAATGATCATGTGAATTTTTTAATAAAAATCATGCACAATATTAAATAGGAAACTATAGTAATCGGGTAAAAGTACTATAATACCTTTCTCATACTTTAAGTTAAATAATTATACTAATTACAATAAGATTTAGATGATATATTATTAATAATATAGTATTTTCTTATATTTTTAGATTGCATATACTTCCTTAATTTGAATTTCCTAAAATATTACATTTGAGGGAATCATAGTAATATTAAAATTTTAGCATGAGAAAATTGCAAAACCTACTCCTAGATGGATTTTGTGATCCCACATGCATGGGTTTTGTAATCACATGGGTTTTCTTTATCCCCATGTAAATTCCATGACACCAGAAAACAAACTCCCATACCATACGAGGTTTTAGTGTATATTGTGAGGGCACTCTAATGTTTGCTGGGTAAGTATATTGTTAGGGCATCTTCTGCAATGAAAGTTTAGCTCTTTGGCAGAGAGGGTCTGGCTGATCTGTTCCTTGTGTACTAATTTCCTGATAAATGATTCCAGATTAGGTCCATAACATAGGAAACAGTTCCTTGTTGGTTTAAAAGTTATGGCTCCTGGTATGAACGCTAGACAGTAAGATCAAGACTTGTACTTTGTGTATCAATTTACCTAAATGGTTAAATCCTGGATGGCCTTTCAATTAGGCCTGTCAATGTAACCTGTGGAAAATTAGCTTGCATAATCAGAGTTAGTTCTAACTTTTCCAGCATTCATACCACACTCTAGATACTTGTGCATTTTCCAAAGACGAAAACTGTATAGTATACTGAAAACAGATCTGCTGCCAACTATTTTTGGCCAAATATTTAAGATGATTTCATGTCACTACTGGCAAAGTTTCTCTTCTCTTGAAGGTTGAAAGACAAATTGGACATGTACAGAAAGTAGATTTTGAGTGACTGATGCATGGAATATGCTAACACCTCAAGGTTTTGCCATTGGATGTTTTGCTTTTGGATACTTTTGGGTTTAAGTTTGTATGCTGTGAACTAGTTCATTTGTTTGGTTATGAATGTTTGGAAATAGTTCCTTTTCTTGGAAATTCATGAGAATGTCTTTTACATTTATATCACGCAACTGATTGGAAACAGTCAGTTTCAGCAATGGTACTCATCATAATGAAAATTAGCCATACATATTTTTTCCTTTGATGTTAGTTTTCTCTTCATTTTTCATGTTAGTATTTTGAGTGGAATTTTATGAGACTTATTGTTAGTTGTTACAGAATATATTATATATATATATGCCTTGTAATTTAAAGAATTGGTTTTGAGATGTTATGTTTCTTTTCTCTTTTTGTTTAGAACATGATAGATATACACAATTTTTCCCTATAAGCTATTCTAACAGTTTTTAGTGAAAAAACCTATCCAATTCGACCCATTTTTATCTCTAGGAACTTAGAATGCTTTCCTTTTCCAGGTGGGTAAGCGTCTTCGGTATCTTACTAAACATGGCCATTCAAAGATTCAAGTTGAGGCTACTACCCTGTTAGAATATTGGAAAAATGTAGTTATTCAGGAGACCTCAAATTCTAAGAAAAACGGAAGTTCTGAAAATAAAAATGCAGTGAAAAATATCAAATCTGAGAAATCAATGACTGTCAAGGCTGACAAGACATCAAGGACTGGGCCCGTCATCATGGATGGGATTTCAACTTCAGACAGCCCCAAGCCTATTAGGAAAGAAACTGACCAGGGAATAAAAGCTGATATTTCAAAGTCAGAAAGAAGCAAGATTGAGAAGAGCATTGACTCCGGAGTCCGTGCTACCAATGCCGAAAGAAACCACAAGGGAGATCATCAAGCTTCTACTACTAAGAAGCCATCGGCAGTGCCAGCTGGGCCTCCGAAGCTGACAGCAATGGTCAAATGTAATGACCCCACACGGGACAAAATTCGTGAACTTCTAGCAGAAGCTTTCTCTAAAGTTTCCAATGAGACCAGTGAAGACGATAGAGAAGAAGTGAGAAACATCCTGGATGAAGTGGATGCATGCGATCCCATCCGAGTTGCTGTCATGGTGGAGTCACTGATGTTTGAAAAGCTGGGCCGTTCCAATGGTGCTCAAAAGCTCAAGTATAGGTCAATAATGTTCAACTTGAAGGATAGCAACAACACAGATCTGCGAAGAAGAGTTCTCCTTGGAGATGTGAAGCCCGAAAGACTGGTTGTTATGACTCCTGAAGAGATGGCCAGTGACAAGAGGAAACGTGCAAATGAGCAGATTAAAGAGAAGGCCTTATTTGAATGTGAGCGCGCCGGGGCTCCTAAAGCTACAACCGATCAGTTTAAATGTGGTCGGTGCGGCCAACGAAAAACCACTTACTATCAACTGCAAACCCGAAGTGCTGATGAGCCAATGACAACATTTGTTACATGTGTGAACTGCAACAATCATTGGAAGTTCTGTTAGAGTGGAATTGCGGCAGAATAGTTGCAAGTGGATGTCTGAAGATACTAGGTCTAATTTTAGGGCTTGTGCACTTATTAGAATTCGTTGTTAGTTGCATTAGTGTAACAGTACCTTCAATTTTCATTTTTGTTGCTCGTTTTTCTTGTTCACTGCCAGTGTTATCAAATGGAATTGTCGAGTCCATTGCAATATTGTGCCGCATATCATGTCAGTTATTAATTGGCACAATTGAAAGCCTCGAACAATCATATTTATACTCAGTCTCTGGTTGCTGCAATTAAGCTAGTCATGTGTTATCTCTTTATATCCTTTAGAACTATCATATTAGTGTTTGGTCCACATCATGGAAAAAAAATATATTGATGATGAAGACAGGGCACAATTCCAATACGTTTGTTATCAATATTTAGCTACTTGCCTCCTTCGCAATTTTATATATTGCATTCGCTGATGGTATGTTTGTCAAAGAATATTATTACAGAGGACCATGAAGCTAGTGGCTATGGATGTCGGAGATGGTCTTTCCCTTTTGACGGTCTCAAAATTCAAAAATCTTCTCATGTGGTCGAGACTGACTTTATCTTCCACTTAGAATATTTATTTGCTTACAAAATGTTTTTTCTTATGAATAAAATTTTGGAAACTGATACATCTTTTGCGTCATTGTGAATTAGAGATTGATAATGACATTGAAGGCAACTAAGATCTGCTCCAGGAGTCCTGAGTCCAGGTGGTTGAATGGAAGAACGGATAGCTACAATCAATTATTGAGAATCCAGGAATAATGGATTATATGAACTGTCATGCAATAATACAGCTAAACCTTATAGTGATATTATCAAGGTTTAATTTGCTTTTCTAGTTAAATAGAAGTTTGCACTTCGCACCCAAATTCACACAAAATGCTTCCACTATTAATTAAGCACTCGTAAAACATTACAATCTTGCATGGTGCAGCAATTATCTCGGTTCACTTGGATGTCACAATAACTACCCTGTTTTCCTGATGTTATATTAATTATCCCGGCTTGGTCAACTCACAATTATCCCGGTTTTTCACGATGTTTCTTAACCGCTTCCGTTACGATAACCGGAAGTCGTCCGCGTCAAACTCGCCAAACTCCACCTCGCTCAACCGCCGCGTCGGCCGGTAGAACTCCGCCAAACAAAACGGCGGCGCTTCCAAGCCCACCTCGAACCCCTGATCCGCGTCGCTTCCCAAGCAGCCCCACGGCGGCCTCCTCCCCTCCTCCTCCTCGTAGCAGAGCACCGACGTCGGCGACGACCGCGTCCCGCCGCCGCAGTCAGCGCCGCCCTTGACCACCTTACTATCTCCCTCGTCCGCCTCCTCAACCGCCGCGGGGAAGTTGGTCACCGCCTTCGATCCCCTGAGCCTCACGGCGGCGGTGTCGTACACCGCCGCCGCCTCCTCCGCCGTGTCGAAGGTCCCGAGCCACACCCGCTTCTGCTGGCCGGGGTCGCGGATCTCAGCCGCCCACCGGCCCCACGGACGCATCCGCACGCCGCGGAACTTCCTCGCGGCTGCCTCGTCGACCTGCCGCGTCGCTCGCGCAGCCCGCCGCTGCCGCTGTGCGACCTCGATCCTGATCTCGCGGACGTGCCGCCGCACCCTCCGCGGTCGCCTCCCGATCCTGTCGTCGTCGCCGGAGGAGGAATCGGTGGCGTCCGCGTCGTCAAAGTGGATCCGGACCACCCTCCGCTTTCGGTGGTCTCGGCACCTGTTGTCGGCGCGATCGTTCGACGTAATGATCTTCCTCACAGCAACGACGTGCTCGGACAACTTCACAACCGCGACGGCAGCGGCCGCGGGATCACTCACCAGCGAGTCGTCCGAGCAAAAGGTAAATCGACCGTTCTCATTATTCCCGTTCGAACTAAGTACAAAACATTTGGCGCCTTCGCTTCTTCTCTCCATCGACGAGATCAAAAGAGCGAGGGTTTTAGAGGAGTTTATAGCGCGGAATTAGGGGTTGCATCGAAGGGTGTATTTATTAATGGATTAATTCGTTAGCTTAATAATAATATCCAGTGAGATTGTTCTTATCATCTTTCGAGTCACCGATTTGCCCTCCCATCGAGCTTTCACGTCGAATTCCCCGATTTGCCCATGCGCATCACCTCGCCTCTTCTGCCAACATGTTTTACTTTAAAACCCGTGCTACAATGATGGACGGCTGCGATCCTTGTTCGGCCGCCAGCCAGGAGGCCAGCATAGTTGGTGGTGGTATTTGATGGATTGTCGGAGGGCAATGCGGTAAAATTCAATGCGCGAGTTGCCTTCGTCGTGGCATGGGCGCATGGCCTTGTTTTGGGCCCACGACTTGGACTTGGAGTCTGGGCCGTGCGATGCACGCGGTGGAACGGTGGATATTGAGTCTAATCACAATCATCACCATTGCCATTATGCACAAATGGGCCAAATGGCAAATAAAGAATTTTAAAAAAAAACGTGATGAATTCGGCGGGTTGCGTCAGCTTGCACCGTCACACGACAGGGTTGCGACCTACGGCGCACGCATCTCAAAGACCAAATCCGACGCCTTCGTCTTATAGACAAGGAAAATCCAGTACATAGTACATAGTAGTCGACAAGGTTCCGGATCGTGTGTCTCGGTCGAGCCAACGAGTAGGAAATAACGTCATCTGATTGGAGCGATGGTCACGATGAGAGAGAAGCGACGTCTTTATCGTCCTAATCGATGACTTGGTCAAGACATAGGATCAAACCGAACAAAGAATCTATTTTGGGTGAGAATTGACTAGTGGACTTATCGGTCTTTGGTTACTGTGGCATGTTATGTTTTTGTTTTAGAACTATAGGTTCAATATTTATTATATAAATTAATATTATCTGGATGAAATAACTTGACTTGTAGATTACACTTTCCGAGCTTCAATGAACATCACATCGTCGCATTCACATGACGAACAATAATTTCTTAAGTTATTACCAAGTTGGAGGGCTTTTTCCTATGAGAGAAGAGAGTTGGGAGGATATATATATATATATCACTAGGGAATCCAATCTTGCCTTCCCAACTCTCTTCAGCAGTAGAAGCGACTCCCTCCAGGAAGTACACCTCTTGACCTCTATGTCGAAAGCTTATCCAAACCTACAGTCATGGGTGGGGACTCTAATATGACCAAATACAATAGGGAACGTCTAAACTGTTGCGGGAATAATACTGATTCGAGACGCTTCACCAAGTTCATTGCCGATTCTCAATTGTTGGAACCAGCCATCACTAGAGACAATTACACATGGACCAATTACACTTGATAGGATTCCTGGTATGCCCAAGTTTTTTTAGCTCCTACCCCAACCGTTGTGTGGTTGGTAATTCAAGAAGACTCTCTGATCACACCTTCTTGTTATTCAACACTTCTCTTCTGCTCCAAGTAAGAACCATCCTTTCACCTAGAATCAATGTGGTTTTCTTCTTCTAACTGCTATGATCAATGCTGGTTTGGTCGATGCTCTTGCTCGGCATGCATCTCCACCCACTTGCGGCTCTTTCCTCATTGGGTGGATTCGGGCTTGGAAACGGATGAGGGCCACTATCAAGGACTGGGATTCGCTTCGGAGAAAGAACTGGACTGATAAAAGAAGCGTGCTTGAAAATCAGGTGAAGCTTCACTCAGCCATTGCTGACTTGGGAATAATGGCGCAATGTGAACTTAACTCTTTCAGGAATATCAAAGCTAGCTTGGACAAATTAACTTTATTCTAACAAATACACCTATTGGAGACAACGGGCGAAGAAAAGATGGATAAAAAATGATGACAAAGATACCAAATACTTTCATTAGTGTGCTACCCTCCGACGCAATCATTATTGGATTCGTAGCATCCAAACTTCACAAGAGACTATCTATGAAGAATCTTGTATTATTGAAGAATACAAAAATGTCTACATCAATCTACTATGCAGGAATATTCCAACCTTGCCGGGGGTGAACTGGATTAAGCAACTTCTGGCTCATTCAAAGCTCCGTGACTTGAATATCATTTTCACTACTTATGAAGTTACAAATGTTATTCGCACTATAAAGAATCACAAGTCTCCTGGTCCTCACGGCATACCCATGGAATTTTTAAAAAAATACTAACAGCACATAGGAGCTATACAGTGCAAATATTAAACGACCTGCAACACCCAATCCTTGGATATGCAGCGTATTAACCAAGCTCTCATTACTCTCATCCCCAAGCAGGAAGGGATTATTTCTATTGCTGATTTCTAGCATATAAGTCTTGAAAATTCTCTAATCAAAATTTTCTCCAAACTTCTTTCTAACAAGCTCGCTCCATTCATGCATCGATTGGTCGACACAAATCAAGGAGCATTCATTTCAAGGAGAAGTAGTCTAGACTGTTTCATGATCGTTCACGAAACCATCTGGGCATGTAAACAACACAATGAAAACACTTATTTGATCAAGGTTGATTTTCAAAAAGCCTTTGATTCTGTCAATTGTGAATTCATTAAAGAGATGCTTTTGGCTCATGGACGTTTTCCTTAAAATGGATTGGCTAGGTTACTCAAATCCTTTAGTCTTCCTCTTCACTTATTATCAACGGTAACCATTTACTCACAAGAGAGGACTGAGACAGGGTAGCCCTCTTTCTCCACTTTTATTCAACTGACTCTCTCTAGGTTGCTACACAAAGTGGCAAAGTACCGGTCTCATTCGGATGGATTTCTTTCGGAAGGAACCACTCATAGTTCCCTTTGAGTTTTGCACCTGGCTGAAAATTAACAAAGAGTAAACCAAAGCTTTGAGTATACTTGGGGACACCGTTCTTGCTAACCAAGCCGCAACTACTCTTCAGTGCTCTTCGAGCAATTTTCCCATTACTTATCCGGGCCTTCCATTATGGGTAGGATGACTTCTCAATGATAATTGACAATAGGTGATCAATAGATTTGACAGAGTGCTTGCCTCTTGGCAGGGGCCTCTATTATCCAAAGCAGGCAGACTCACGTACCCCAACCAACAACATTCTTATCAGCCAAGCTTCCTACATTTTCTCCATATACGAAGCTCCTGAGTGGGTTATCAAGGGTATTGACAAAAGAATAAAATAATTCATTTGGACGGGTTTGAGGAATGCATCTCTTAAGGGCAAATGTCATGTAAGCTGAGACTCGATCACATTAAAAAAAGGAGGGGGGCGGCCTTAGGGTGCTTAATCTACAAAAGCAAAATAGGGCAAGGTTAGGTAGCTGGCTTTGGAAGCTTCTAAGCAGACATGACATGCCATGGATCAAGGTCATCAACTCCTTATATTCGGATCTAACAAATCTCCATTTCGAGCAAAGAGAGCCTCTTTCAATCATCTAGAAAGACATCATTGACTATATAGACATATTTCGACTCTCTCTCCATGACCACGTTGCCAACTTGACTAATTATGTTGACATTGCCTCTATTGCCAACTTGGCTTTTGATTTGGCGCTCATACTTCACAAACTTGGTGAAGACTCTATTTCCTGGAAATGGAGCAATAATGGTACGTTCACTACCAAATCGCTATGTAAAATCCTCTCCTTCAGGGGCATCTTAGACCCTGCAGCTTAAATGCCTAGAGGGCATTTCGATCATAAATTGGTTCATCAATAAGAAGAGATTGCCAACTAAAGACCGCCTCCTGAGAAGACACTTACAAGTCCAACCTCGTTGTGTTCTCTGCAATACTGAAGGTGAATCTCATGATCATCTATTTTCCAACTGCATTTTCTCGACTCAAGGATGGGTGCTTATGCTAAACCTTAGCAACATGGCGCATTTCTAGTTTGGGTTTAGACACTGGCTTTCCTCGACTAACAACAACCTAACTTCCAAAAAACTCAAGAATATACTCACTATGATTTGTAATTGGAAGATATGATATGAAAGGAACATTAGACGCTTTGATGGGGTTTGCAAATCCTCTCTAGAGCTTACTCTTGAATGGATGAATTTGGTAAAACTTTGTGTTTAGGAATGTTTATTAAATTTTTGTACATATTTTTCCCTTTTCTCTCCCTCTCAACTTGTACTATCAAAGTTTCTTTTGTAAAAATAATAATAATTATGTGGTTGGTACTTGAATAGTTATAACTAAAATAAGGGATGATCATCTTTTGACTGCAAAAATATTTTCGGACTAATTTTTCATTAATCTTTTTGGGTGAACCGAAAGTACATACTCTTTTATATATATATATATATATATATATATAATTGATCAATTAATGATACACAAAAAATGTTTCTACCAACTTAAGATAAATATACCAAATATCTTTTATTCGATATTTGAAATTGAGAGGCCGAAAATAAGCTACTAATTGATCATGAGCAAAACAATATATATATATTATTGAAGAATTAGATTTGTCTTGATCAATTAATTTGTAATATGGGGCAGATCGAGTAGAGGGCTGTTGTTTAAGGTTATTTTGTATTTAATTATAGGCTTGAGAGAAAATTCACGGAAGAGGAGTGTGAGACATTATGTGTTTTGGGGCTAGGGTTTTCTATGTACTTGTGAATTGGCCGGTGAATAGTGAAAGTCTGTTTTGGTGCCTTGAGTGTAATATGCAATACAATTTCTTTTCTGATTCTTGTTCTTTATTATGGCCTATATATATATTTTGACTGAAGATATCCAGCTATATCTCTATCTAGAGAAGTGGATAGATACAGTGTTTGTCAGTACTATGTATCTTTACTATCACTGTCAGAAACGAACCCACCAGCTGCTGCTCCTGCAGCCTTTTGATATGACCAACTTGCACACCCAGATCGCTGCATTTATATCTGCAAACTCAATTATTTCAATAATAATGGCAGAAGCTTTTCCTTACCTTTTCTAGCCGCACACTCGGCTGCTCTGCATCCACCCATTATAAGGAGCATCATTCATACTCGTATACATATGTCTTAGAAGAGAGGAATCCTTATTAATAGCATCCATGTGACAATTGATTAAGTCATTCGCACGCTGATGAGCTTGAATTGAAGAGGATTACTACAACATGATGGGGATGACTAGTTCTCCCCGTCATCCTTCCATCGCGAGAATATATCCGCGCGACTACTTCTGCATGCAGTCACGAGCCCTCTGTCGTCGTATTCTTAGCTGTAAAACTTGAAGATTCCTCCAGTAAGTAACGTTGCTGCATTGATTGATCAAATCTCCTCCCCCCATCCACACATAAATATGGCAACTGGAAGCTCGTCAGCAGAAGCTGCTGCGCCTCCCAGAATGCAGATGGAATACCGAAGCCACATTGTGCTTTGCCATTGCGATTCATGAGATGCTGATGGCCCTGTTCATGGAATGTGGTACACTGTCATTTCTGAATCAGTCTCATCACCCCTGCTCTCCTCCTCTGCTGCTGCGCTCTCTCCGTCGCTTCCGACCCACAATTAACTTGTGTGGGGACGAGAGAGAGAGAGAGAGAGAGAAGGCAAAGCCGAGGCCGTCCCCTTCCTTGGATTGAGAGCTTATGAAGAGGAAGGCAGGGGGGCCCTACGCTTGCTTAGCCTGTTCTCACTTCATCACTGTTATTCCAAACAATTTTAAGAGGCTGGCCAAGGATTGATCGTAAACCGGTTACTGACAAGGGCAGCTAGATGGAGCCATTTATTTACTGCAATGGAATATTACGTAGAAGATAATGGAAGAGGAGACAAAGGCTTCTTTTCTACGAGGATAAAGCAGGCTGCGGCTGCAAGTGTCAGAACTCCATTTTTATCAAGCCTGACAGAGACTTTATCTATTGGTATGCACCCATGCATGCACGGAGTTAAAAGCTGTTATGTTAATTATTTGCGCTCGATACTATCTCTTTGAGACTACTGCTTGAGAGGGAAATTGAAGATATATGTAGGCTCTGGCTTCATTAGCTAAGGTTGAGAATTGAGATCGAGAGAGAGAGTAAAATTGTAGGCTAGACCTGTCAATCTTTTTTCTGGGCGAAACTAGCTAAGTTTGATCTCTGTGTCTCTGGTTATAGCTGTTTAACAATTATACATGTGTACATTTCAGCTGCTATTAATAAGTCCTTACATGCTACGCCATGGCACATATCAGTTTTAGGTGTTCCACTATACCAAGAGCTATTCTTGTTTTATAGTGTCAGGTTTTGTCTCCAACCTTCCTCTGCATATATTCCATAGTCTCTCACCTTTGCATGTACCTGCAAATCCGGCCTTTTTTCCTTTGCTGAGATCTCTTTGATCCTTTGGCACCTCACACACTCACAATAAAAATACTCTGTTTATCCAATTAACCGCAGATCTGCGCACCCAACCCGACACTTGATCATGATTCATGAGCAGTTCCCTGATCCCCCCACTTGATGGCAATCTTAGGAATCGAGCAAACCACCCTTCATTACTATAAATCCCGCATGCATGCATGAGACCATTGATTTAGGCTGCTTCCTCTTTGTCTTTGCTGCAGGAAATTTAACTAACAAAATCCGACTACGTACCCTTCTTCTCCATCACGATTGATCTTCTACGTTAATTAACTAAGTCGAGGATGGACGATGATCTGCATAATTCGGGAGGCTGCAAGAGCACGAGGTCGGCGCTGCATCCGCGAGAGCAAGGCCTCAAGTGCCCTCGCTGTGACTCCCCCAACACCAAGTTCTGCTACTACAACAATTACAGCCTGTCCCAGCCCAGGCACTTCTGCAAGAGCTGCCGGAGGTACTGGACCAAAGGCGGCACTCTCCGAAACGTGCCCATGGGCGGCGCCTCACGCAAGAACAAGAAGCCCAAGACTTCCTCCTCCTCGTCCGACTTTCCGGTAGATACCACGTCTGCGTTCCTCGAAAGGAGCAGCGGCCTCAAACTTCTTGGTGGATTGCCGTCGTCTTCGATAGCCAATCTGGAGTTCAACATAGGCCTGTCGGCCGCCGCCTCAAGACTGCCGACTGCATCTGGGATGTTCGACGGCAGTCCGTTCTTTAACTTTGTGGACGCCGCTGTACACACTCCTCCGGCGGGTTTCAATTACCCAATCCCTGCTGCAGTGGGGACGTCGTACACCGAGATCGGTGGCATCTCCACCAACAGCAGTAGCAGCGTTGTTTCTTCCATCGAGTCGCTGAGCTCCATTAACCAGGACCTCCACTGGAAGCTTCAGCAGCAGAGGCTGGCAGTGCTCTACGGAGGGGAAGGACACAAGGAGAACCACAAAGAGGATCTTATATCGTCCAAGGTTGCAGTTGCAGGGAGAGATAAGCCTAAGGCCTGTGGAGCAGCAGCAGCACCATGGTTCCTGGATAATTTCTACAGCATACCTTCTTCTACCAATATGACCACCAAAAGTAGCAGCAACATGATCAACTTAAGCCATTGGAGTGGAATGCCACAGTTCTCCATGCTACCTTAATTAATCAACAGGATGGAAGAAGGCCAATTGAAAAGGAAGCATGAAGTAGTTTTTCTATCTGAATTACTTGTGGTTGTCTTTTAGATCTTGGGTGAATGTTTTGTGCTAAGCAAAATGGGGAATCAAAAGTAAGGAATTACTTTGCTATTCTATTTTGGATTGCCTTGTCTCTTGTTAAGACTTAAAACGAACGGACGATTTCATATATAGTTAAGGTGAATATATTATATATATTGACTGATCATATGCAGCCAAACTTTAATTTTGTTCTTATATATAAGTTCCTTTAAGTAGTGAAGTTTTTTTATTCTGATACTGCCCGTAAATAACAATTTTGCCGAATTGAATTTTTTAAGAGAAAATCAGTTGACAAAAAGAAGAGGAAGGGAAGAAACGATACTTAATATATATATATATATATATAAAAAATGTGAATGATACCCCTACCCTAAGCAAAGTGACAGAGAATTTCACATGCGGGTATATAAAATTGGAATCTAGATATATTTAGTGTGTCGTGTCGGTTAAGGGATGTTTGACGATAATATCTTTGGAATCTCGTAGGAAATATGCTTAGAATGGATCGAGACTAATCCTAAAGACGTCGAATTCATAATTGATAATTTCTTGTAATTAATGAGGGCGCAGGTGTTCTTGTATGGTTAGGGTGGAGCCCTCGGGCTGCGTAGCAACTGATTTTCCTTGAGCTTAATTTATCAGTGTCCAATCCACTTGCATACTACATTTTTAAAATATAAAATTAACAGTCATTTTAGAAAAAATCGTACCGTATTATATTTCGTAATATTTATACTAGTCTCAACCATTATTAATTTATTACTGTCTTAACACACACACACACACCCCCGGATGATTCCATGAGGGTCTTATTTTTACCTCTGGTACTAAAACATATCTAAGATAAATAGAGAGTACCATTAATTAGAAAAACTAAATAAATTGCTTCATATTTAAACTAATTATGCTCTAGTCAAACTATTCTATATTTTCACCTATTAAAAAACAATAACATAGTTTACGATAAACAAATTAGTGATAAAAAAATAGAAAACTTTAAGGTTTTGTGAGTTGATACAAAAGGGTCATTTTGAATAGGAACGCCATCCAGTAACAAATTAAAACAGGCTTTCTTTGAATAAAGATAACAAAGAGGGTTCTGTAGGTAATTTGCTTGCCCCTAGCATTTAATTATTTTTATATGGCCAGAATTCTACATGGATGTTTATCGTAACTTTTTTTAAAAATAAAGATAGAAAGTCATAATATATAATCATACTAAAGTTCGAACCATAGATCTCTAAACAACATTTAACATGTTGCCACCAATTGTGCTACCCATAATTAGCATTTTTTATTGTAACTGGTTACAATTTTATTGTGGATTTTATGTACTATAATTGGACCAAAGTGTTAAGTATGTATATATATCATTCAAATGAGCCCAACCACAACATTCCAAATGTTAGTGTTGGCCAGTCCAATTAAGGTCTGGCCCGGCTCACTCCAACCAAAAAAATTATAGTTATAATTAACATGAAGAATGAGTGAATATGTATATAAATTTGTGTTCACACACTCATTGTATTTGCTTATTCTGTCTGCTTCTGCTATTTTATGTGATATTTGATTAGCGAAAATTATTTTCTGGTTTGATTTCAGTCAAATTGAAAACTTGGTTTCGAAAACTTGATTTTGATTTCTAATTTTTAATTTTCTAAAAATGTGTTTGGTTAATGAAAACAACATATGTTTTAGTTAGTTGAAACTAGTTAATGTTTATTTGATTATAAAAAATAATATTAATTTTTCTTGAATATTTTTAGTAGTAATTAAATATTTAGTTAGTTTACAAAATTAAATATTTGCTAATATGATTATAAAATATTTGTATGATTTAATTAATTAAGTTATTGATAATTTAAGATTTTTTTTTCAATTAGATATAAAAATTAATTAATATTTATTATAAAATTTCAAAAAAATATAAGTCCAATGGTCTAAAATTTATTTTGATTAAATTATAAATATATCAATTTTTAAAAAATTGAGTTATTTTAAAATTTGAATTTGTGTCAATTAGATATAAATTGGTTTAACTAATTTGTAAATTTAAGATAATATTTTGAGTTAAAAATGATGATTTTTATTTTTATTTTTAATAATTAGATATAATTTGATTTATTTTTAAATTAATTAATTTTATAAAAAATATTTTTAATTACAAAATTTTCATTCCATTTTTATAACAAAATCGACAATCTCGAAACCAAAGAAAATAATATTATTGTGTTTTTATTTTTATTAAGAAAATTGATTTCGTTTTTATTCTGATTTTGATTCAATTTTATCAAAAACGTTGAATCAAACACGTTTTCGTAAGTAGTTTTGATTTCAGTGAAATAAAAATAATAAAAACAGACTTGATTTCGCTAACCAAACAGACCCTAAGAATCAGTACACACATGGGTCACCCAAACACATATAGATACTCTTACAATAGATTTATGGATATTCGCAAAGGAGTTAAAGATCCTAATTAAATTAACCTAAAGGTCTATAAATTAATTAAATTGGGTTTTACTTTGATGATTTGATCTATCAAATAATTAAAGGCTTTCTCCGGTCAAAAGCTTACATAGATATATATAACATTAGCTTTACATACCCCCAAATGTTTAGCTATTTCCCTTGTACTTGAGGGAATGACGAAGGAAAAAAGTGATGAAGATTAGTGGGGGTGACAAAGCTGTCTCAAAACACTAAAGCGATATTGATGCCGCTGCATAATATCGGGGTATTATTTAAGTATCAGTAATGCTATCTTTATCTTTGTCTTTTGACCGAGTTCTGATCGAGGATCCAAGGTGGATCAAATAAAGTACGTGCCCGATCTATCTATTGATTAATTCACCTTTTATAATTATATATTTATCTATATATATTTGAATATCAACTCGAAAGACGAAGATGATGATATGATACCCCAGGTGCACAAAAAGCAGCAAAAGCCAGCAGCAGCTCATCTCCCGGCCACCTCCGCTCATTTGAAGCACTATTACTGTATACTAATGGAATCGTCACGGGTTCTTCTTACAGCGAGTATATATATAAGTCGGATTATGTGATGTAATTATAAATTAGTATTAATTTCGATCATCAGTTAGGCTTCGGATTAATTGAAGGCAAAATCCCATCATCACGCTTCATTCAATAGCCCATGCATGGACGCGGACGCAGAGGCGGGAATCTCTCGCCACTCCGATGACTACAAACAGATCAAACGCGAGGAAGAATCCAAGCGCCGGGGGAAGCAGCTATGCCTCGTCTCGGCGTCATTTCCGAGGAGGAAGACTACCAACGCTCTCTTATCTCTCTCTCTCTCTCTTTCTCTCCAGTACTGTGAGATGGAGTGTTGCATGCCTTCGTGCATTAAGGACGACTTGTAACTTTTCCCATGGATGTATATTATTCTAATACATTAATGGCATCTTGTCAGTTGAGTCGAGACCTGAGAGGGGCCGGACTTTTGATTATTTGTATGTTTCAGGAGTTGAAGAAGGCGGCCAGGCAAGGTTACTTTACTGCGTTCAACAAAGTACGATATATATGGAGAGTGACATGTTGATCTACGTGTGATTGAGAGTGAAAGAGATGCATGGTTAATTTGCAGTTGCTGCAGGCGTTGTAGCTGAGACAGATCAGAAACTAAAGAAAGAAAGAAAGAAAGAACTGAAGCCTCAAGGCCGTCCGTGATGGATTCAACACTTCAATGAATCGGATGCGCGCATGGGGAATTATGAATTATCAACTACGGCCGGAGATTGAAATCTCAGAGAGACAAGATCGACGCAACAGCTAATTACGTTACCTACATTCAAGTCAAGACGTCAAGTCTTATATATGTCGATCCTCGCAAAGCATGACAACTCATAGTGCTGGGCCAAAGCCCAATAAGGACACGCCACGTACATCAGCACCGTCTCACGACCCCACTTTACAGAATGAAATTAACCACCGCTTGAACGACTGCTTAATTAAGTCATAATTTGAACTCTTTATTTAGATCAAATGGTAATGAAACATTTAACTCCTTACACACCTCTTGGCAGTTTGCACGTTGCAGCAAATTCAGGGTCAGTGAAACGTGTGAGAGACTGTGTGCAGCAAAAAGTGGATTACTTTTAATTAATGGTAAAAGGCTGCGCATGGTTGGGTTGGTCAACCACAAGAGCCAATTGGCGTCTGACTTGAGAAGCATGTCTTCCGTGCTCAAGCAATAAATGCAAGTCACATTCTTTTTTTATTATACATAATACATAATTATTTTAAAAAGACGAGAAAAAGAAACATATAATACTGTTTCTAGAACAGGCGTTGAAGTGGAACTTTACTGAATTAAACCGGACCGATTTATAGACTGTCTCTGTCGCGAACCGGCTGATTCAGCCGGTCTTCATTTATTTATAAATACCGCCTGCGCACACTTGCCCTCGCACGCTCATAGAACTATTCTCTCTGCTGCTTTCTTTCCCCACCTACTCTCTCCGGTGCAATAGTTGCAGATTGATCTCCTTCTTGTCGGGGCTCCAAGCATCACCCACAGTGATGACGAGATCTACAGCAGAGAGCAAAGCGCCCAAGTCTAGAGAGCGGATGGAGGAGGTTCTCAGCGCCCTAAAGAAACAAGCGCCTCTCACTGTTGAGCAGGTGCGCGTTTTGTACTACTCGATCCACCCCATTCTTTATTCCTTAATTTTTACGTGTGAAATCTTCCATTTTCTCTTCTCTTCCATCTCGGTGTTTTTTTTATCTTCTCTTGGAGGAAACCAACTGTTGGAGACTGGTTCTGTTTGGGTTTCATGGCAGGAGAAGTTCTGTAGCGATGCGTGTGTGGAGCGTTTCCTGATAACCAAAGGAGAGAGCGTGAAGAAGGCGGTCAAGCATCTCAGAGCCGTCCTTTCGTGGAGGGACGCCATTGGGACCGGTAGCAACGCTTAAACTGGAAGCTCCTTAATTTTGTGTTCTTATATATTTCCCAAGCTGCTCGTTTTTGAAATATATTTGAAAAGGAACAGCACTTCTGTTCATGCACCGGATGCTTTGTCTTCTTCGCTCTACTGTTTGTTTGTCTAGAAGTGGAGATTTCGGATCTCTTTACACGTCCGTACTAACTTATACTGTTCTTTTCTTTGAACCCAACACAAACAGAGCATTTAATGGCGGATGAGTTCTCTGCGGAGCTGGCGGATGGGATGGCGCACGTCGCAGGTCACGACGACGAAGGGAGGCCCGTCATGGTACCTCACTCTTTCGCCACACCATCATTTTCCTCGCTCCTATGGATGAATCCATATATATTAATCTTTCTTGCAGGTCTTCCGCATCAAGCAGGACTACCTAAAATTTCATTCTAACAAGTCGTAAGCTCTCCCATGTTCTATTTGCCCCCCTCTTTCTGCATCATTATCATTCAAATTTGTTTGACTATGTTTTCTCCTAATTAACATTTTGATCATGATCTTGAGCTTGCAGATTTATCCGCTTGCTGGTTTTCACTCTGGAGGTGGCAATCTCATCCATGGCTAGGCTTGTGGACCAGTTCGTGCTTCTTTTTGATGCCAGTAAGCTAACATATAAGTCCAACCCTACTGTTCTTTTCCCCACCATTACTTAGTCAACACTGAGTTCATTTACTGCTGCAAAACCTGATGACTTTGTACATGCACTGGGGCATGATTCATCTGTTTGAAACTTTGAATCCATGTTCTCTGTAAAAGGTACAAACTGAGCACAAATTAGAATAATGACAACAAACATTCAAACCAAGGCTTTGTTTTACTTTTAGGAAGATTAAAAAAATAAGTACTTGGTAATTCTTACTGTCCACTGTTCAGACTGGAACAGAGCCCGGTCTCCCAAGCGTCTACCAGCCTCTGTAATACGCTGCAAAGATTAGTAATAACGTGGTGTTATGCATCAGAGATTCCTTACATTTTATCTCTCCGGTCCCCCACTCTACTCTGCGTTCCATCCGGTCACAAACTCCAAGTCACAGCATCGTCACATTCTTTGAATTAATACCCTTATTTCCCGCTTGGTTGTTTCAAACTTAATGAGAGGTTGGATCAGAGAGTGTAAGCAGGAACTGAGAGATTGATTTGTTCTCATCCGAATCGAGGAGGGTTTGCAGCAGGAAGATTTGATGTATATATCTGTGCGTTTTGTTGTTTATTGCAGGCTTTTTCAGGTCGCCGAAGGCTTTTCTCAACTTGTTCAGTGGTACACTGAAGATTATATCGGACTACTACCCTGGCCGCCTTCATAAGGCTTTTGTGATCGATCCTCCCTCGCTTTTCTCTTGTTTGTGGAAGGTAGATTATTAATCCAGTCTCAATTAGAGCTACAAATTTGAGTTTTGTTATGGATGCATTAATGTGTTTAATTTATGTGGGGCGCAATTAGGGTGTTCGACCATTTGTCGATCTGTCGGCGGTGACGGCGGTGGTGTCGTCGCTGGACTTCGAGGACTCGCTTGACGACGCCGCCTTCGCGTTGCACCCGAGGACAACCTCCCTCCGCTTCGACCCTGCACCTGGCTCTGCCGCCAAACTCGGTGGCTCCACCTCGTCCCGGTTCTCCGTCACCGTCTCCCACCTCAACTCGCTCAAGCCGTGGTACCTGAGCACCAGTACCACCACAAGCAGCACGGTGGTGCCCAGCGCCAGCCCCTCCCTCATCGGCGCCTCCCCGCTCAACGCCCGGTCCTTCTCCTTCGCCTCGCCGGCTGCCCGGTCGACCCCTCGCGTCGGCGGGGCCAGCAACCGGAGCATCGCGCCGTCCAAGCCGCCGCCTCAGCAGCACCAGCACCAGCACCCGAGGACTCCGATGCCGTCGTTCTTGCAGTCTCCGGCGGCGATGCTGTTCTCGTTCAAGAAAGAGGGGCGCGTCAGCCGAGTCGAGAGGGAGAGGGAGGCGTTTCTTCCATTCCTGAGGTTTTACAGGCGGCCATACGACGAGATGGCGTACCGCGCGACGATGATGCGCCCGCCCCGTGGCGGCCTCATCTCAGTCGTCACTCTGCATGATCAACTCAAGCAAATTAGGCGCAACAAGATCCAATCTCTTCCTGTTCTTAGCTCATCAACCAAGCAAGAGCGGCATTAGCCAGCATTCGGAAACTGGATCATTGAATAAGTAAAATATTATGATATCGAGATTAAAAATTCTTTTGTCATGCATGCATGCGTGCGGTAATTAAGTTTAGTCTCCTAGATTTGCATCAACTCGTTCAAATGACCAACATTTGCATGCTAACACGGACGGCGTGCCTCGGAGGGGTTCCGAGGGACGAGGCTGCTGTGCTTCGTGCGGTGGCGTAATGGTCTACTGGCATGGCGCAGACCAAGAGATGGAAATGCCGTGGTCGCCACGGTGTCCGATATATTGACCCAAAGCGTTTCGAAGTGGCTGTCACTTTTCGAGTTTAAGAGGATAAAATAAATTAATTCAGAAAACTGCGAGTGCTTTACAAATAAAAGTAGTCAATAATCCGCATTTTCCGCAATTATGTAAATATAATATAATTTAATATTTATATATTATAAGTAATTTGTATAACATTAGTAATAATATTTTAAATAATTAATTAACAATATTTTTTGTGATATTTTTGTTTTTATACATATCTGATTTTATTCTTTTAAAATAAAAAGCAATGATTTAATATAGAATACTATCTATAAACCGTTACAGATGAATAAAGGGGGCGTTTGGTTGCCCGCAAGTACAAATGCTGCAACTCTAGTTGCAGCATTTAGATAATAAATTTGTTTGGTTGGCTGCAAAATCATTTTGCAGCATTTACTAGTTGCAACTTGTATTTCAAATATCATTTGCGGGCCGCAAGTGGAATTGCAGCCCAAAAAGCCCGCAATACAAGATTGCGGGCTGCAAATGCAATAATTTAAGTATTAAAAAATAATTAATTTTGGCGACGTAGAGTCGTCGGATGAAGACGAGATAAATATCAAAGTTGTAGGTTTTTGCGTGCTGAACCTGATGGTAGTGTCAGATTTTACATCTGATATCATTTGATAGATTTTTAAATATATTTTCAGTATTATACAAAAATTAAAAATTATTAATTTGTCAGACAAATCATGTCGGGCCTAAGTTTTTAGCCTGGCCCGAAAAAATTTATCCCAGGCTCGACCCAAAAAATTTATGCCCGACCCGACCCAAAAAAGTTCATGTCCAGCCTAGCCCGAAAAAATTTGTGCCCGGCCCGGCCCGAAAAAAATCATGTCCGTCCCGCCCCGAAAAAATTTGTGTCCGACCCGACCCAAAAAATTTGTGCACTGCACGGCCCGTCCCAGCCCGGCTCGGTCCGAAAAAATTCGTGCCCAACCCGGCCTGAAAAATTTCGTGCCCAGCCCGACTCAAAAATTTCGTGCCTGGCCTAGCCCGAAAAAATTCGTGCTCAGCCTGGCTCGAAAAAATTCACTGTCGGCCCAACCCTGCCCAAAAAAAATTCGTACCCCGGCCCGGCCCGAAAAAATTCATGCTCGACCCAAAAAAAATCGTGCCCAACCCAGCCCTGCCTGAAAAAATTTATGCACTGCCCGACTCGTGCCGACCCGAAAAAATTCGTGTCTTGCCCGGCCCAAAATTATTCGTGCACGGCCCAACCCCAAAAAATTCGTGCCCAACCCTGCCCAAAATATTTTGTGCTCGGCCCGCCCCAAAAAAATTCGTGCCCGATCTGGATCGAAAAAATTATTGTCTGGCCCTGCCCGAAAATATTCGTGGTCAGCCTTGCCCAAAAAAATTCGTATCCCGACCCGACCCGAAAAATTTTATGCCCAGCCCGACCTAACACGAAAAGAAATTCATGCCCAGTCCGAAATATTCGCATCGGGCCCAACCTTGCCCGAAAAAATTCGTGCACTGCTCATCTTGACTCGGCTCGGCCCAAAAAATTTATGCCCGACCCCGCATGAGAAAATTCGTTCCCGGCCAAAAAAATTTTGTGCTCGGCCCGGCCCGAAAAAATTCCTGCCCAACCCGGCCTGAAAAAATTCATTTCCCGGCCCAGCTCAAAAAAATTCATGCCCGGCCCGGCCTGACCAGAAAAAAAATTCGTGCCCAGCCCGAAAAAAAAATTGTGTTCGGCCCAGCCTTGCCCGAAAAAATTCGTGCACTGCCCAACCTGTCCCAGTCCGCCTCGGGCCGACTCGAAAAAATTCGTGTCCGGCTCGGCCCAAAAGGATTTGTGCACGACCCGACCCGAAAAGTTCGTGCCCGGCCCTGCCCGAAAAAGTTTGTACCCGGCCCGGATAAATTCGTGCATGCTCGGCCCATCCCATCCCGGCCCGGCTCAGCCCGACTTGAGAAAATTCGTGCCCGACCCGACCCGAAAAATTTCGTAAGATGCAAGTTGCAAGTGTAATTACAACTTCCATTTGCGGCCAACCAAATGCTTGCAAATAGAAGTTGCAACTCTACTTGCGGGCAACCAAACGGTAGGCTGCAAAATCTATTTGCGGGCATTTGCTTTTGCATGCAAATAGATTTTGCAGCATTTACACTTGCGGGTAACCAAACGCCCCCAAAGAGAATCCTATGTGCGCAAAATTTTATAGATAGTATTCTATATTAAATCACTTTTCTATTCTGTTGCTAAAATAATAGTTTTAACGGTTAATTATGTTGAAAAAATTTTGTGCGAGGAAAGTCTCTTAATCAAAAATCCCGATTACTCTTGGTGTCCGCCGAATATAAGCTTTTTAAAATAGAACATGGATGTCTCTATTTCTCTAGGTAACGGTAAAGATATTTTTGCTGCTATATGTAGAAATTATTTTGGTAAAATTATTTATGCCAAAATTGTTTTTGTTTCAGATATTTCTGTTCTTGAGGGTGAAGCTCTTGCTATTAATCTAACGCTTAATCTAGTGGTTAGCTTCAATCATTGTAATGTTATTTTAGAGTTTGATGCTAAATATATTGTTGATATGTGCAATAATTCTGTTCATACATGTTGGTTGATTCAGAATCTTATTAAGGATATTCAAGTTAATATGTGAAGGTTTAAAATTTGCAAACTCACTTTCATTGGTAGAGATGCCAATAAAATCGCTGATTGGCTCGCAAACTACGCGAGGAGAATAGAACGAAGCTTTACCTGGGATCAAAGCTGGCCCTAAATCTTATAAATATTATCAATTTAGATTGTATTTAGTTGTTAATTGTAGACTCTCTGTGTTAGCTTTTCTTAAGTTTGAATTAAAAAAAATCATACGATAAAATAACGGTCACATTTGATTTACCGAGTACAAAATCATACGATAAAATTTTAAAAAAAATTATTTGACCAAGTACAAAATTTAACAATATAATCTAAATAATAATTCCTTGAATGGCATTGAATAATTTAATTAAAAAGGTAAAAAAAATTGAATATGACAAATTTTGAACAATATACTTTAAAACAATAGTAAAAATCATAGTCATTAACATTTGATTTAATTTGAAAACTTATTTTATTTCCTAATTAAGTAATATTTTTTATTTTAAATATTATCTAGTTGACTTTTTTTAAAAAATAATTAAAAAACAAAATGTCATACTTTTAATAAAATAATATAATATTTTTAAATCACGACTAAATTCTAATATCAAATTTCTATTTATTTTATATTTTACGACTAGAATTATGCGATTTGCAATTGCTATTTTGCAATGATAAAATAACGGTCACAATAGTGATGAGGTTTGGTGTCGCCAACTAGCGATGGCATCACGATCGAAGGTTTAATTACCATATAGTATTCAATTCGTGATGGTATAGAGATCATTTTGCGATCGAAAATTATCGTTACAAAAGCCACGGTAACACACTATATTTTATTTGCTGCCGAACCCTTTCCCTCTCCCGCTCTTCCCTACTCCCAAGCAATGTTGTTTCCCTCTAGCTTTGGCCTCCAACCTTTTTTCCAACACCGTTGTACGACCTTCTTGTGTCTCCGACACTATCCTCGATATCTCCATCTCCTTCTCCCTTCCTCCCCCTCGCTCTTCCCCCTATCTCGACCCCTTCTTCCCCAATCCATTTAAAGTTACAACGCTATATTTAAAGTTTTGTTTAATTTTTAATCTTTCGATCTTTTTATCCATGTGCTTTAAAATTACCATATTCAAAGTTTTATGATCAATAATTAATTAATATAATGAATTATAAGTGCTAATAATGTAAATATTAATTACTATCACTAAGAAAATAATTAATGTACCAACGGTGGTTGGTGCAAGTTATTTGGCACTTGTTCCCCTTAAGCAATATCTCATGTTCGAGAAAATTATGAGAGCTTTACCCCCTTAGTAGCCAACCCAAAAAAACTTTTATCGAATTATGAACTCACAAATAGCTTAGTGGTTACACATCTGATTACATTGTTAATAAGTTCGAGATTCAATTGTCATGTATATCACGCGTAGTCTTTGTTAATAACTATATTATAAAACCTATATAAGCTTTAAGCGGAAAAAAAAAACAATTAATGTTCCATAATAATACAATCTTACACCTAATAAATTAGCAAATGAAACGACAACACAAAGAAAGTGTATCAAGTAAATCCACTAAAACATATTGTTTGATAATTTTGAAATTTGCCATCTATTTCAACTCGAGATAAAAATTTTATAGATTAATGTGAACTTTATTTATTTTTTTATATAAAATAAAATTTAATCGTCGTGTCTGTATACCCGAAATCAAAATAATATTCACCAAATTTAATTTATACAATTTTTCAAACTTTTAGGGGTTCGAAGATTAATGTCTAAATTTCAGTTTGAGAAGGACTTTTCTGCAAAAAGCTAGTCAGGGTTTTTCTAGTCGCCGTCATTGCGGAGCTTGTGCAGGAGAGGTCAGTCGAGTGCACAGCGGTACCGGAGGGAGAGCGGAGATCGGAGCCGAGTTCGTCGTCCATTAGAGGTAGGATTTAAGATTTTTACCTTCTCTCCTTTGCCATGTACTAACAGTATGTTTCTGATGAAGAGTTCGTCGAGATTAGGGTTGAGAGAGCGTAGCCGCGCGCCCCATATGGGCTGCGGCTGTGCAGCGCCGTTCACGACGCGATCCGCTGCGGTGCGGTCGCCGTCTCCGCGCGACCCCAGTCGCAGCGGCGAGCCGCGAGGGACCGCGCGGCACCGCTCCTGGAGGGGAGCGATGCCGTGGGTCCAGGTCCTTTGGGCGCTGGTAACCGGAAGACCATAGGGAAGCCCTGTTGGGGCCGGATCTTCGAGGAGAGGGCGCGCGGCAAGGGTCTGGCGCCCGGGGGTTCGTCCAGAGGCGGGCGCAGCGGTGGGGCTTCGGCTCCACCATGGCTTGCGGGAGAAGAAAGTGGGGGAAAAAGAAAGAAGGGGAGAGGGAGGAGAGAAGGAGAACAAGACTAAGGAGAGAGGTAGATGGAGAAGAGGGACTGTGGCCGACGGTCCGGTGTGGTCTGCCGGCGGCGGTGCTCCCGAGGAAGAACAATAGGTAGATCGTGTGCAAACAGAACAATAGAATAATATCTTTGGTATATATATATAGTTCTGTTTGCACTCCATATTTTCATGCCTATTGTTTCTATTAATTGATTATTCAGACTCCGGCTTGTAATCAAAGAGAAGAGTTTATTTTAATATCTATTGAATTTGAAAATGCACAACTCATTTGAATTGCATATACAAATTTTTGGAAAAAATAAGTTTGGTATGAGGTAATTGGCTATCCATGAGTGA
The DNA here is from genome assembly GCA_034359265.1 of Canna indica. Taxonomy (NCBI): domain Eukaryota; kingdom Viridiplantae; phylum Streptophyta; class Magnoliopsida; order Zingiberales; family Cannaceae; genus Canna; species Canna indica. Next base: position 1,734,357 of record CP136898.1, on the reverse strand, counting down.
TGGATGTACTGAACTATGGATATTGTTTATGTACATAAACCATTTTAAGTATTTATTTATGTTGATAGAAAACTATTTATTTATAAATTATAATATACTTTGTGTAATTTTAAATATTATTTTAATTAACATGTTGCACCTGTTGAGGAGTAAGCTTGGCCGGTAGGTGTCTGGGCTGAGTCTGGTAACTTTGCTTCCTTCCACACTAATCATGGAGAGTAGATGCTTAGATGCCTAATCTATACAGAGGAGTAAGAGGATAAAGAAGTTATATTTTATTTAGAATGTTTACATTTAGCTGTGTGATGCTATTCATAGAATACTATTTTTTGAGGTAATATTCATAGAATACTATTGATACTAACAAAATGCTATAATATTAGGCGTTTGACAAGTTTAACAGACAATAATAATATGTGTGGTGAAATTGATGATGAAGATCCCCTGCTCAATTTAATTACAGATTATTGTAGTTCTTACCTTTGAACTTCTTTTTTCCTTTTCCATCATTTTTAGCTTGAAAAGCTGTTTTTTAACCTAATAAAGCCATTACCGAATGCTGATGAATGCTGATCAATTACACACGTCAAAGCTAGGCTCCATTTCCCTGTAGCCTAGCTCTAATCTTTCCTACTCTATTATGATCTTTTCGAAATAATGCTTGTGGAAAGAAACTTTCCTTGATAGGAAGATGTGAACTAATAGTACTAGTATTATTAGCATTGGATTTATTGTCCAATGTGTGATAACTTAAGTTCTAGCTTTTGTTTTAGTTCTGATAATAACATGTGATGTCAATCCTTCTTTTTTTTAATAATGTGCTCTAACAACAGTGATTTTTTTAAAAATATGGGTTTGCACTTCAGCTTATGATCAGAAATATCGTCAACACATGGAGGAAAGGAAGCCTTGTAATAGATTATGGAGATAAGACGCCTTATTCTCTTTTTAAACGGTGTTTTCATGATGGGAAGGTAACATATTGATGCAGAATTTTGTTTTTCCTCTATTTTCTTGTGATTTTTTAGATTTTCTCTTCTTCTTTTTTATGTTGTACTTGTTGTGGTTCTTTTCTTTTCACATGCAGATAATATTTGTTCTTCTGCATGTGTAAATTAACAATTGCATATGCTATTGTTCTCTTTTATTCCATGACAAGATGGACATGTCTTTCTACATGCAGCAGATAAGTTTACTTTTAAGGATAAGATGTATGTGGCATTGGGGTTCAACTCTTATTTGGCCACTACATTTGGGGAAGTTGAGAGGCTACTTGAAAAGTCCAATTATTCAATTATCAATAATTTTGATAAATTCCCAGTATCTATCTAGTCATTGATAGTTTCACTGGATAAATGGATCTTTTGTTGTATACTTATATATGGTTGATCTATGACTGACATGACAAAAAGTATGCCTAAGAATGTGTCGCCCAACAGTAAATCAAGGATATGATGATCAAGTACACCTTCTCTTGGGCACAACCTGCAAACCAAAATAAGTTCTATGATATATGATGTTATAAAGATGTATCCGTTGTATTATGTTTCATGGAGAATTTTATTGATTTTCAGAGTGGTTACAGTCTATGAAGGACTAGCTGAATAGGAGCTACTGCTATACATTATCCTTGTGAATATTACTAAGCCAAGTTGCTTATCTGTTTAAGAATATGCTTTAACTGAAAAGTTATTGCTAAATACATAGTATATCTTGTGTAATTTAACATTATCTAAACAAATTAACCTCATTTTGCTTGTTTATTTCAGGTCCTTTGTGGCCCAAGAAGCTTCTTTGGTGTTGAAGACTTCGTGGATGATGATAACAGCAAACCGTACACGTACAAGAAGGAAAGAAAACCAAAGAATCCTCAAAAGCATATTTCATTCAAGCAGCGTACTATAGCATATATGGAGCCCTTTTCCCTCGATGTCTTTATATCCAAGCGGTTTGTTTCAGCTTCCCTTACCCATAGGGTGACATGCAAGCAGGTTGCAGTTGCAGGGACCAATTCGAAGGATATTAAGGCAGTCCTTAAATCCAGGTCAGACATACCTGCATGCTTATCAGTTGGGCGATTCTTGGCAGAGAGGGCGAGAGAAGCTGATGTATACACTTGTACTTACACTCCGAGGGAAAGGGACAAGTTCGAAGGCAAAATAAGAGCTGTTGTTCAGTCTCTCATAGACAATGGCATTGATGTAAAAATCTATCTTGATTGATAATTTATTATTCTCGGACTCAATTGATTTATCTGTCAAAAACAGGCCCTGTTTTAATCGTTTGGTAAAAAAAAACAGGATGTTGATGGCAGTTTTCTCATGTTGGATACTTTTAGCTGCTTGCAGGTTATCCAGTCATTTGACCTTTGTTGTCAGAGACTTGATGAGAAGATCATCTCATGTTTTAGAGCTCGAACATTTCAATTTTATGAATGGTTCAAATTCTTCCAATGGCTTTCAAAGCTCCAAATACTGTCTTCATTTCTTAGAATTCCAAGTTAACAACTACTTACAACTTATGGTGTGTTTGATACGTAAAAAAATTAGTTTTTGCTGCTGTACTGCATTTGCTCGTAATTATACAAACACAACATACGTGAAAATTCAGGAAAAAATAAAATACAAAAGACAATAATAAAAATGCCAACATAATTAATTTGAGTTGTTTAAAAATTAAAATTGCTTAATTCCACGAAAAAAATTTGAATAGATGCGAAAAGAAAATGAAAAATAAAAATAAAAAAGGAAAATTTTTTAGTAATCACTTGTTCCTTTTTTCGCTTATTGAAGCCATGGAAGCACTCGTCCGTGTTTCGCTCCCCCTTTCCATCCCTTATCTAATCTGCTGCCGCCAAACCCTCACCGCCAAACCCTCTTTTAACTCCGGCGCTTCCGTTCTCCGGTCGAAGAAGCGCTCTCGACCTGCCGGATTCCCTCCCTCCCGTGGCCCCCAGGACCTCTTCCGGCTCTGCTCCAGCGTCAACGGCGAGAAGGCCGACGAGTCCCGGTTCTTCGACGAAGATGGCGTGGTGGAGGACATGGATGGCTACCTCAATTACCTCTCTCTCGAGTATGATTCCGTCTGGGACACCAAACCTTCGTGGTTAGTTCTCGATTATTTTTTTGTCCTGGCTTCAAATTGATGTCGCAATGGTATGCAATATGCATATCCCCTGTTCCATCTATTTCCATTGTCAAACGCAGATCTTGTTAATTTCATCAGATAATTTAAGGCATTTGTAAATGATATTTCACTTTCCTTCTATTGTTGTGTCGTTTAACTCCTGAAATCGAGTAAGGCGAGTCTCGAATTAGGGGTTCTTTTTTCCTTAAATCAAGGACTCAACCTGGACGTTCTCATTAACAAGTTTGTATCACTCGGGAGTTGGGAGGGTTCAATAATGCTGGTCAATAGAATTTCAATTTACTATGGTAGGAGTAAATAAGAATGTCCCTAGCAGGATCCAATCTTTTTCTAATATTCAAGTTAGACTATTAAACTAGAGCTAAATAAGTAGAAAATTAGAGAATTCTGGCGAATGAAGAAAGTTTAATTTTTTACATTAGTTGAACACCTTTAATACTAGGCTTTCTAAATAGTTTATTGCTAGATCATGGAAGACATGCTCACGATATTGATTCCAGCAGTGGAAACTATTTCAGGCAGTGGATTGGAGTATTCATGCATTTGCTTACTGCTGATATGTTGCTCCTTCTATGAGGGTCAGACTTGTAGGGCCCATAAATTTACCCCTATTATATGGCAAAGCAATTCCTTACTGCTAAGCTTAAGTATGCATTTCATATATCTAATTACTGGGTGTGACTTGCATTAGTGATGTGCCTTGGAGGTGATTGAACAATGGTAGGCATATGTTAAATTTTACATCTTTTGCATGAAAATTTTGGACTATTCATAACTGTTTTGTGTTTGCTTGTCCATTGAGCTTTGATTGTTCATCCAATGGTTGCAAGATCCACTACTTGTAGGCTGTAGCAATTCTTGAGAATCGTCGAGTAAAACCAATCACCTAATCATTACACCATTGCCTATCAGTTTGATGACCCTTCGAACCACAACAAACCATATGGTAAAAGCAACATGCCAATGAAAGTAGGTAAAACTATAAAAACTTAAACCTCATTTTCTTATTGCTGATGACCCAAGTAAAACTCCAAAAGTCTACCTTCCAAGTTAGTTGAATAATCACACAACTCACCATTCAGAAGAAAGAAACCTGGTATAGATGGGGCTATCAACTCAGGTAAAACTATATAAAGTAACTTTCTCACTTTGTTGAAGTTTTTAAAGCTTCCTACCTTAGTTTTACTCTGACTTAGCAATTCCAGGTTGTTTGAATAATCACACAACTTGCTATTCAGAAAACCTAGTAATCACACAACTCTGGTAAAATTGGAAAAACAAAATCTTATCATACTGTCGAAGAAGCTTACTACCATAGCTTTACTCTGACTTGAGTTTTAGAGGTCCTTAATGGTTATTTTTTATTATCTAAGATTTCCATATTGTATTCATAGTAGAAAGTAAAGATCTCGTAAAAGTGTGAATCAATGGTTCAGACTAAGATGGGATGTTATGAAAAGGAATTGATTTCTGAGCCATTTCATCCTTCGCTAGGTTTAGTGGGATGAACAATCTGATTCCATTAATGTCTGCCATCCCTTTTTTATCATAGTGGCCTCTGCTAGTGCAATCTTAACAGGAATCAATGCACATATCCTTCTCTACACAAGTAGAGAACTACATCTGTGGCTTGGGCCTTGGTCATTCATGATTACACCAAACCTTGCCCTCCATTTTTGTAGTTTTTTTTAATCCATTATATCTTATTTATGATGATAAAATCACAACTAAAACATGCAAAATTTATATTTCTCTTTGATCCTTAAGGTGCAAACTAGACTGGTTAATTGAGACTAATAAACAATTTGTTAAAAGAGTATTCAAAATCTCAAAAACACAATAATTTTTACATTAAAGAAAAATTCAGTGTGTACTCTTTTCATCATCAATCAGTGGCAGAAAAAACTAGCAAGAAGCCAAGAAATACAAGGCAAAACGAAGCCTTTGTATGTGAAATCATACATCATGATATATAAAGGTCACCGGACCTTTTTTTGTTCTTTCCGTAGTTTAATTAGTGCACATGTGCTTAAAAATTAACTCCTGCACAAATGTATCTCTTTATAGGTGTCAGCCATGGACGATATTGCTCACTGGATTTGCAGTAGTCACATGTAGCTGGCTTATACTTCATTCAGCAGCAATAAGTGTTGGAGTATCTATATTAATATGTGGATGGTGGTACATCTTCCTATATACATATCCTAAGGTTTTTCACTCAGACTAATTGCTGTGATATGTTTTTATTAGTTACTTAAATATTTTTAAAATTGTTTGAAGATTTAAGGTTGGTGTGAGTTTACTATTTGTTTCTGTAGGTTAATTATTTAATTATTTTTGTAGGTTAGTATCAGAATGGTTAGAAAATAGAATATACAAATAGCTAATATGCTAACTTAAGTTGGTTAACCAAGTTAACGAGGATAGAAGGAAAATTGTTTAAGATGTTCAAGACACATTTGATAGAGACATAGATGCAAACAATGTGAAAAAAAATATGCATGGGCATATTTGAAGAAGTATAGATGCACTACTTAAATGATCGAAATGCTTGTCCAAGTTTACTGATGTTAGGAAAAGAGAAAAAATTGAGAAAAATTATTAGTAAAAAGGAAGAGATTTCATGGTAGCTTAACTTGTAACATTACTCTTAATAGAAGTAAATGCTGCTAACTTATCCAATTCCAGCTAGTTGGGTAAATCTATAAATTTGCAGCATATCGCTTTAGTAGCCTTTCCATTATATGTTGAATATTTAGCTAAAGTACTCGTTCGCTTAAGATTTTTGGAGTTTACACATCTTTCTAGTAATCCCCACAGAAGTTCCATTTATTTATGTGCAAAATCTTAAACCTGTTGAAGGCATTCCTTTTCTCCTTGTCAGGCATATTCAGACATGATAGCTGAAAGAAGAAAAAGGGTAAGCAGTGGAGTTGAAGATACATTTGGAAGAAAGAGTGAATGATGTAAACTCCAAATTCTAAAAGTTGTTATCTTTTTTTTATTTTTTTTATTTTAGAAAACTTATTTTATGTCAAATGAAACAAGAAAGAGTGATTTTGAAAAGTTACCTCAGGTATATTTCTCAAGATTCACTCACTAGGAATCCCAAAGCAGAGTAAAAAGATGTGCAATGACAACAAGGTTTCAACCTATGTTATTTGGCATTTCTGAATTTTCTTTGCGTTCCGGCTTTATGATTGTTTACACAATTCATCACGACTACATATTTTTCTAATTCAAGACACAATCATCATTTATTTTTCAGCAATCTCATTACTACATATTCAACGCACAAGCAACCTGGAGATCATTCGAATGCATATTTTGGCCGGAGATTATTCGATCTGTTTGTAATGAACATGCATTAAGGATATACTTGGATCAACGAGCGCGGTCCGAAAGGAGTGATCTCGTAGTTAGAGAAACCAGCTTCAGTGAAGAGTTTACTCCATTCCTGCTCCTCCCGTTGCCTTGCACCTCGCATCACCATCGCCAGCATGTCGAAGAACAAATGCGTCTCCGTTGACTTATCAAACCTTTCCGGCTCTTCTTTGAGAACTATGTCAATTATAACCACTCTTCCTCCTTTATGATCCTTGATTGCCTCTTTGCAACGCTTCAGAATCTTCACGCAATCCTCATCGTTGTATGTCATCAGCACCCACTGCCATGCATAATGTATACATGTCACGTTAATCAATCAATTACTAATATTTGTAGGCATTTGTAATTAATTACCTTGAGTGTGAGGAGGTCAACAGATGGGATGTGCTCAAACATGTCTCCCGCAACGAACTCTAAGTTCGTCGGCGGCCTTTTAGCGCTCGCGACAGCCGCGGCCACGACGTGATCCTCGAGAACCGAGCACTTCATTTGCGGGAAGGCCTCAGCGATGACGGCCGCCATGGCACCCTTGGCGCCCACACAGCCGGAGACGTCCACCATGGACCCGATTCCGTCGAACACCTCCGGGTGCTTTTTGACGAGAGCGGCACCCACCAGCTGCGAGTCCCTCTCTGCCATACCGTTGATCAAGGCGGCGAGTTCCGGGTGCTGGGGAAAGAAGTCGAATAGCTCCTTCCCGTGGGCCGCATGGAACACCGTCGGCGCGCTGTCGCGGAACCACGCGCCCATCGAGAGCCATGTCTCGACCACGAGCGGGTGGTGCTCCAAGTTGACCAAGGGGGCCACGCTGGTCGGCTTTGAGCTCACGAGAAGCCGCGAGATGGGCGTGAGGACGTAGGCGTCGTCCTCGTCGTCGCTAGTTTTGTCCAATTGCTTGGCGAAGCAGCCGTTGTGGACGAGGAGGCGCATGAGGCAGCGGAGGGCGGAGAGCTTGGCGGGAGGGACGGAGAGGGAGGCGGCGAGCTGGGGGAGAGTGATGGCGGCACCGTGGGCGTGGATGGCGTCGGGGATGCGGAGGTCGACGGCGCACTTGAGGGACATGGAGGTGACGAAGATGAAGGTCTGGTTCCACACATCGCCGAGGGCTTCAAGCTCCTCCACGGTGGGAGTAGTAGTAGTAGTACTACTACTCTCTTCAACAGTACAACCCGCCATTATTCTTTGTCTTGTCTTCTCTACCTCTATGTACTACTACTACTACTCTCTTCAACAGTACAACCCGCCATTATTCTTTGTCTTCTCTTCTCTATCTCTATCTCTCCGTGCGTATGTAGCTAGATATCTCCATCAAGCTAAATCTGCATATAAGAAGATGTCAAGATGCCTCTTTAGTTTATTTGTTTTAATTAGTTCATTTGTTTTTTAGTTGCAGAGATTGTTGATAATTTAGTTTATTAAAATAAAAATGTATAGAAATTGGCACTCGTCGGTCATGTAATTTTATATAGAATCAATTGTGGTTAAATCAAATCATGTGTAGATCGATTTGATAGAAATCAGTTGCATATAAAATATTGAAACGATCGTACACGAGCTGTACGTATTTAATAGACTAATTAATTAATAATGCCAGCGATATATATACACGATGTGGACGTCGTACGTTAAGTCAGCAAAATCCTCAATAATAACATTAATGTATTAGTATAAGACTCTCGCTGTTCACGAGATCTAAGTTCATATTAGATCTAATAATTTTATTATTAATATATTAATATTTTAAAAAATAATATTATGTAAAAATCACAACTAACTATAAAATATTTTTTTATAAATTAAGAAAAACTTTTTGATATAAAATATTTATAATTTCTTTTTTAATATGATATTTTGAATTATAAATAAAAAAATTTATTATTTTTTTTCTATTGGAGTATTGGTCACTCTAGACATTGCGGCGTAAATTTATCCATGAGTGACTACAAATTTTTCGAGAAGAATACTGACATTTGATAGTGATTGACCCTAACTTTTATTGATAGTCATCGCATAAAAAATTATAACATAAAATTATCTCATTTGAAATTTAAATGACAATCTTGAATTTGATGGTGTCAACGACATGTGGAATGAATATCTTTTCTCCGCAATTAGTTTCAAAAATAATTTTTCCATTGTATAAACTTTTGAAATCATCCATATTTTCATCAGAACCTTTTACAATGAGACACATATTTTTTGTTATCTTCAAAACTTCATAGTCGTCACATAAGTAAGATTAATTAAGTGAAGTATTATCAATATCTTATCTGCTTCCCAGGAATGACATGTAAAATTTGTCTGAAGTCTTCCCTAAATACCACAGTCTTACCTCCAAAAGGATGATCATTGTTGTTTGGATTCTTAAAACACATAACATCGCACAATGTTCTATCAATCGCTTCAAAACAATATCTAAAATTATTAAAATCAGACTATTAGATTTATATTTAATGAAATTTAATAAATATATAAATTGAATAGATAACTGCATAATACTTATTCATCATTGGAGCTTCGTCCCAAAATAATTAAACTTGTTTTGACCAATAAATCAGCAAGCGAAGAATCTTGTTTAATATTACAAGCAAAGAATCCAGATTAAGAATTATCGCAAATCGAGAGTGTGTTATTCTTCCACCAGGTAATAGTGAAGATGATATGCCACTTGATGCAACTGTTAAAATAATTTCCCATTCCGATCGAAGTGCAGATGCAAGAGTTTTCAAATAAATATCTTTTCTATCCCACCATAATTGCAGACAAAAAATAAATCATTTTTTTCTTTTAACAACATCTAATATTTTATCATAAACTTGTCTCTGTTCCGAAGTTAGATGTTGAACTTGTTCTTGATTTTTCTCTATCAATCTCCTCCAGTTGTAGCACGACTCCTCAACAATTAAGCGATTATTAATGTTTGTAGAAGATCGAGATGGTTTTGACATTGTAGGAAAGTCATCCAAACTCTTGTCACATCCTTAGAATTAAATTTCTCCAAATAATCATCTTTGAGTTCACCATGACAACATCTGAAATTAAAAAATATTTATTTAATATATTAATTGGTAAGATAAAAATATTACATTATGAAACATATTAATTATAATAAATATATAACATACATATAACTTTCGTACATTCTATTGTAACGCTTGCTTTATCAAATAAACTATGTCTTCAGTTAATAATTTTCATGTATCCTCCCAAACGAATTCTTCTAGACATCAAGTTTGATAATAATAATGTAGCAAATAATTTTCTAAGAGAAAAATATGATCTCATACACTTGCTTTTTTAATTGCATACACATATTTTTTTTTTGTCACCGTCAATCAACCCTAAAGTAGTATGCATCTTTGAAAGTTGGATAAATTTTACCCAAGATATATATTAATTATGATATTGATAGAAACATAGTCGTATTTCTTACGATCCGTATTTTGATGAAATAATATTTTTATGATATTTTAATAATCTTTTCCTAAAATAGTTTTGTTAGTATTTGTATCCGTATTTGATAAAAATATATATATTTGTTTGATAATTTATCAATGTTTTCTAAGATATATTACGTAGGCATTAAAAAAATAATAAAATAAAATATTACACATTTTAATAAATCAAATAAAGAGAAGCATGATTAAATTATTTGTATTTTTATAAAATAACATATTTTTAAAATAGCAGTTGGGGTTCCGCGTCACCACACATATGGCCTCACCGAGGCGACAGGACCAACGCTGGTGTCGAGTGGTGGCAGGAGTAGAACCTCCTACCGGCGGATGCGCAAGCTCACCTCAAGGCCCGGCAGAGCATCATCGTGCTCTTCCTTGCTAATGTCGACGTCAAAGACACCGCAACCATGGCGAGCGTCCCACGCAACGGCAAATCCCTTGGGCAGATTGTCCTTCGCGACAACACATCATGAAGGGCTACTATAAGAACGCTGTGGACATCGACACAGCGTTCAAGGACAGCTGGTTCCTGACCAGTGACCTGGGAGTTGTCCACCCGGACGGGTACGTGGAGATCAAGGATCGGGCGAAGGACATCATCATCTTTGGCGGAGCATCGAGGTGAAGGCGTCGTTGTACCGACACTCGATGGTGCTCGAGGTGGTGGTGGTGGCGATGCCGCTGGGAAAGAAGAAGTCGGAGAGGTCCATGCGTGTATTATGCCATGAAGCTTGACGGAGAAGAAGCTAACATAACCTCTTGTCAAAAAAGTTTTTTTTTTTAATTTTATTTTTTAGAACGGTGTAGGCTAAGGTGGCAAAACTAAAGAAAATTAAATAAAACATTATTTTTTAAAAGCTGACTATGTAGCCACTAGGGGTGGAAACAAGTCAGGCCATGTCAAGCTTTCGCCTTAACAGGCCAGGCCTATATGGTAGAAAATTGACCTGGGCTTGGCCTGTGACCTATTATAGGCTTAAATTTTGGTCTGAGCCTGACCTGTGGCTTGTTTATGAAGTCTACTTCCAATATAATTTTTTATATATAATCTACTTCTAATATAAAATTTTGGCATGTAGCATGTGTTTTATTAAATTAAAATAATATTAGTTATTAAATTAAAATAATTTTAATGTAAATACATAATAAAATAATATTATTATATATATATTATACACCACCTTAACCGGCCCAGGTCGACCTGTCAGGCTCGATAGGCTTTAAATTTAGCATGAGCCTGGCCTGATAAGGTAAATAGGCCTATTTTTTTTTCTAAACAGACCAGGCCACAGGCCCCTGACAGGCCGCCTGGCCTATTTCCATCCCTAGCAGTCACGTCAACAACTAATGATTAATGTAACGGGTATCTCACGATGGGATATAATGGTTATAAATTCTATAGTTTGGGCTAGAATTGTGGCAAAAGATGGGCTAGATTTGTTAAAACCCCTATAGTTTGGGCTAGATTCATTAATTAATTCTATTTTTTATTAGGGATAATAGACAAAAATATCATAAGGTTTGCAGAAATTTTACGTTATACCCATGATTTCAAATTTAGCCTGTAAATACATAACTTTTACTTCCGTTTATGTCATCTACCAAATTGTCACGCGTCGTCTCAACTTAGCTGACGTGAAGGTAAACGACGCTTGTGTGGCTGATGGCCCCATATTTTTTTTTCTCTTTATTCTTTTCTTCCTTCTAGCTGCAATCACTTTTTCCCATTTCTTCTTCTCCTCCTCCTCCTCATCCATCCCAAAGAGTTGATTGACCACTACCCGGCGCTACCGCTGTCCACCTCGGCGGCCACCGTCTGTCTCGCCACCTTGAGGCAGCGGCGGCGGCAGATCTACTACGTGCTCGAGGAGGTCGTGCCAGCGCAGGTGGTCAACTGCAAGAGGCAGCCGGTGACCGTGAAGGCCGTTGTCAGTGTACGTGCAGCTGACAGTTGGCGGGGTCTTCGCGCACCTCAGCGTCACGCAGGGGCTCGACAACATATCGCTCTAGCTCGAGCTCGTCAGCGCCGAGCTTGACCCTGGTAAGGCAGGTGAGGCAGTCGGCCGACATTGCAAAGTACGAAGCAAGCTTCAATGTTCCAGCCAACTTCGGCGAGATCGGTAGAGTCACCGTGAGGAATGAGCACCGCAAGGAGATGTACCTCAAGGATATCGTACTCAAGATAGGCGATGGCGACGACGTCGTTTCCATCACCATCAGTTGTAGATCTTGGCTGCACTCCAAGTTCGATAACAAACAAGATAGAGTTTTCTTCGTCAACAAGGTCTCTCTCTTCAATTGCTACGATGATGACGCAGGAGCCATCGTCGGTATAGGTGACGCCGATCCAATTGCTGCAGATATCGGTGGTCGGACTCCAACTAAGGCCGCAACTGTGGGGAGTGGCATCGAGTAAATCCTTCATTATCAAGCTCAAGTAGCAAAAAACAGAGGAGAGAGAGAGAATTGGATGTTGGTGAAGAAGACAACAAAATTAAAAGAAAAAAAGTAAAAATAGAAGAAAGTTGACTTAAATTGCATGCAAAATAGAAGAAGAAGGCGAGCAATTAGATGCAATTTCTTTAAGAAAATTTGACTTGTACTCATCCTCCCACCCTCGTGCTTTCATTTGAGCTCCAGATTATATATATATATATATATGACTGGTGCCTTCTCAAATAACCAAGATGTCCGATCAAATTCCTCACACGGTCTCCCTCATGTTCGAGGGTGACCTTGAAGATGTCACCATACTCGATTTGGGGATCATCGCAGAATTTGGATGAGAGTTTCCAATGGCGTGAGAAAGAGGAGAAGGGAAGAGGCGGAAAAAGGAAGAAGTTTGCGACGACCAAGGAGGGAGAGTGACTCATCGAGGAGCGATCGGCGGAGGACGGAGCGGAGAGCTTGAGGAGATCGGTGGAGAGAGGAGAAGGGAAGAGGCGGAAAAAGGAAGAAGTTTGCGGCGACCAAGGAGGGAGAGTGACTCATCGAGGAGCGATCGGCGGCGGAGGGAGCGGAGAGCTTGAGGAGATCAGTGGAGATGGAGCGGGCAAGGTCAGATTGGGCAGCGACGATAGTGGTTGCGCAGAAGGATCGAGCGGGGGATCAAGGAGGGCAAGGTTGGATTGGTGTACGTGCTGTGGGGCCACTCGGAAATCACATACTCCACTTTCATATGCGGGGCCCACAGTCTTAGGATTTTATCCCCACTTCATTTCATTTATGTGAAGCCCAGAGTCTTAATTGTACGTGGTAGGCGACGTAGGAAGCCGTCAGCCACGCGAGCGTCGTTTACCTCTACGTCAGCTAAGTTGAGACGACACGTGACGATTTGGTAGATGACATAAATGGAAGTAAATGTTGTGCATTTACAGGCTAAATTTGAAATCATGGGTAGAACGAAAATTTTTGCAAACCTTGTGATTTTTTAATCTATTATCCCTTTTTATTAAGGGGTGAGCAGGTTCAGAAATCATATTTTTTTTTATGATATTCATATCCTACTTTGTATACGACCATTTTTTAGGTTCTCAATCTGAACCCTACCTTGTTGGAATCTAGAATCAGATTCTACTTGTAACCTATGGAGTACATGTTCCGAGCACCCTATTAGAACATGTGATCATTTCTTCTCCCCAAAACATGTACTATATCATAGGTTTCGGGTACCCTATCGGAATATTTTCATTTTTTTTCTTTTTTTTTATTAATTCAATAAATAAATAAATAAGACTAAAAATATAAAATTTAAGTTGACATACACTACTAGAATTGTCGTCATCACCGATGGCTCAAGCCATGGATGAACCGTCGGTAACAACTATATATCACGGATGGGGTTAGCAATGGAAAAACGCCGCCACTGATGTGCGCATCTCAGATAAGTTATGACGGCCTCTCCCAACTGTCACAAGTAATCATCAGCGATAGCCACGAGCGCTGTCGCTGATTTAAACACATCAGTGATGGCTGTAGGCGTCTGTCACTGGTACAAACATATCATCCATGACTTTTGGCCATCAGTGATACTATTAGCAATCGTGATATTTGGTGCTACCCAGACCATCAGTCATTTACGACAAGCTTTCAGCCACGACTCAATTAGTGACGGTCGACCGTGGGTAAGCCGTGGCTGAAGGTATATCCTATAACTAAAAAAAATTAAAAATTTGTAAATTCTTGTATACAATGATATTTATAGATTACAATATATTTTCAATCACAGATTACAACAAAAAAACATCATACACATGCATTTGAAACCAAATATACAAATTTTACATAAATATCATCAATCTAAGCCTCAAACCGGAAGCAAATAATTATCAAAATATTATATATATATATATATATATATATCCATAAGTATATAAGCAACTATCAGTATACAAACATGTATCAAAATATAAACAAAATATAACCAACCAAAATCTCACGGCTGCGGTGGAGGCGGTGGAGTCGACAACAACTGAGTCGGGAGTGTCGATTGGGTCGAGGAGGAGGACGGCTACGACATCATCGGTAGAAGGCCAGAGTGAGATGCAATTCGAGTGAGGAGTGTCTGCATGTTATGCATCATCTGTCTCAACTCTTCATTCGTCCGTCTCTGCTCCTCCTTCGCCAGCCTCTGCTCCTCCATCGTCTATCTCTGCTAGGTGAGCTCCGACTCCAATGTCGATATCCGGCTCTGGTCCTGCTCCCGGGATGTCGAGGACCGCTCACCCGCAGCCAGAGGGGTCGGTGCCCCAAGTGGCCCGAGCACAGTGCGTGCATGGCCATTGTCTGCAAAGCCATAAACACGATCGTGCTCACAACCACCTGCGGCCTCCACCCAAGTTCCCGCATCGAACTCCTCCGGTGTGCCTCCACGCTCGATCACAGTCCTCGTGTATGTTTCCTACACGTATTTATATTTTAAATATATATAAACTATAAATAAATATTATGTAAATCAAATAGACATAAATACTTACCATTATGATCGAGACTCTGCTATCAATGTAGTCCCCCGTTCCTCGTTGACGACGGTGAGTGCACTCAAACACCTCCATCGTCGACGGGCGTTGGACGGTGCCGTCCTCCGTCACACACGTCTTACATTAAAAAACAAATACATTAGTATCATTATACACAATATATAATTTAATTAAGGGAGAACAAGGGAGATACACGCCAAAATTTAAAAATGAATAATGACTAAAAGAAAATAAATTAAGTGCAATATAAATAACTATGTTCCCAAATTACCCAATTAGAGACAATTGAAGGGTTGTACGTCGTATAAAAGATCATTTACATCGTTTACACGAACATACAACCCCCGAACGGATCTAAGATTTTGCAAAATTTAAACTTGACTTGTCGATGTGTACGTGAAATGTATTAACTCGTCTTGATTTTTTTCTAAATTTATGGATGTCGGTGCGAGTCCACAGTAGACAATTCCGAGGGAGTCCAAAGTGGACGATTCCATCGCGAGCCACCGTGGATGATTTGGCCGCGAGTCCAAAGTGGACGATTTCGACGCGAGCGAGTCCACCGTGGATGATTTGGCTGCGACTCCAAAGTGGACGATTTCAGCGCGCGCGAGTCCATCCATTGTGGACCATTCCGGTGCGAGTCCACCGTGGATGATTTGGTCGCGAGTCCATCCATTGTGGACGATTCCGGCGCGAGTCCATCGTGGACAATTTGGCCACGAGTCTAAAGTGGATGATTCCGGCGCGCACGAGTCCATCCATTGTGGACGATTCCGACGCGAGTCTATCCATTGTGGATGATTCCGACATGAGTCCACCGTGGACGATTTGGCCGCGAGTCTAAAGTGGACGATTTCGGCTCGCGCAAGTCCAAAGTGGACAATTTCAAAAATATAATTACACTCAACTAAAATTAATCCTAATATTTATTCTACCCTAATTAAATCTAATTAAGAAATAACCCTAAATAATTAACACTAATTAACAAACCTAATTAATCTAATTTGAAAAAAATCAAATCAAAATTGGCCGGCGCCGGCCTAGAGAGGGGAGAGGGGAGACACTCACCTTGGTGTCGACGGAGAGGGGAGAGGGAGTAGGCGGCGATGCGACAAGGGCGAGGGCGACGTCTCGATGGCGAGAAGGGTCGGGGCGGACGGTGCAGAGGACGATCGACGACGATCTAGGTTGGCAGCGGTAGAGAGAGAAGAGAACGGGCAAAAGACGAAGGGTTGGGCGCGAACACAAATAAAAAGGTTTTTCACCGACGGCCCCTTAGCCGTCGGTAAACTGTGGACAACTAATAATATTATCAGCGACGGTCGCGTAGCCCTCTCTCAGCCGTCGGTGACGTGTTTTTTATTTTTGCGCTGCGTTCGTACCATTAATTAATAAGCGACAGCCGCTTTTGGCCGTGGCTAATTACTTACTTATATGACTGACGACCCTTTGGCCCCCGCTAAGCCGTCGCTACTAGGTTATTTTATTTCGCGCCCCGTCCACGCCATCATCTAAGAGCGACGACATTGAGCGGTCGTATACGAGCCACGGCTGATTGAGTTACATCAGCCACGGCCCCCTACGGTCGTCGGAAAGCCGTGAATGATTCTGACGGCCCAGGTGGCTGTCGGTGAGCCCCGTGGCCGATAGCTAATATTCTAGTAGTGATATACAATTGTACTTATAAGAGAATTAAAATCAGCCGTAATGAATACTTAATTTTCTTTGTTTGTTAGTTCTTATCTTTCCTCCTAGGAAGTGATGTTGCTGTAATGCTACGTACGTTACATTCGGACACCTTCATTTTTGAATGAAAACCTCCTATATATCTTTGAAAAAAGAAGACATGACCATAACAGCAATATAGTAGGCTGCCATACACGCTGATCATTCAATTTCATTCAATAGTAGGCTGCCATACACGCTGATCATTCAACTTCAATCCATCTAGTACTGTTTACA
Organism: Canna indica; assembly: GCA_034359265.1. NCBI lineage: Eukaryota > Viridiplantae > Streptophyta > Magnoliopsida > Zingiberales > Cannaceae > Canna > Canna indica. The sequence continues at coordinate 1,717,421 of CP136898.1, read as the reverse complement.
CAATTCATCACGACTACATATTTTTCTAATTCAAGACAGAATCATCATTTATTTTTCAGCAATCTCATTACTACATATTCAACGCACAAGCAACCTGGTGATCATTCGAATGCACACTTTGGAGATTATATTCTACAACACACATACACACATATTATATATATCTGTTTGTACAATGAAGATGCATGCATCAAGGATAAACTTGGATCAACGAGCGCGGTCCGAAAGGAGTGATCTTGTAGTTGGAGAAACCAGCTTCAGTAAAGAGTTTACTCCATTCCTGCTCTTCCCGTTGCTTTCCACCTCGCATCACCATCGTCAGCATGTCGAAGAACAGATGCGTCTCACATGACTTATCAAACCTTTCCGCCTCTTCTTTGAGAACTATGTCAATTATAACCACTCTCCCTCCTTTATGATCCTTGATTGCCTCTTTGCAACGCTTCAGAATCTTCACGCAATCCTCATCGTTGTATGTCATCAGCACCCACTGCAATAATGTATACATGTCACGTTAATCAATCAATTACTAACATTTGTAGGCATTTGTAATTAATTACCTTGAGCATGAGGAGGTCAGCAGACGGGATGTGCTCGAACATGTCTCCCGCAACAAACTCTAAGTTCACCGGCGGCCTTTTAGCGCTCGCGAAAGCCGCGACCACGACGTGATCCTCGAGAACCGAGCACTTCAATTGCGGGAAGGCCTCGGCGATGACGGCCGCCAAGGCACCCTTGGCGCCCACACAGCCGGTGACGTCCACCATGGACCCGACTCCGTCGAACACCTCCGGGTGCTTCTTGACGAGGGCGGCGCCCACCAGCTGCGAGTCCTTCTCTAACATACTTTTGACCCCGGCGGCGAGTTGCGGGTGCCGGGGAAAGTAGTCGAATATCTCCTTCCCCTGGGCCGCGTGGAACACCGTCGGCGCGCTCCCGCGGAACCAGGTGGCCGTCAGGAGCCATGTCTCGATAAAGAGCGGGTGGAGCTCCAAGGTGACCAGGGGGGCCACGCTTGTCGGCTTTGAGCTCACGAGAAGCCGCGAGATGGGCGTGAGGACGTAGGCGTCGTCCTCGTCGGCGCTGCTTTTGGCTTGCTTGGCGAAGCAGCCGTTGTGGACAAGGAGGCGCATGAGGCAGCGGAGGGCGGAGAGCTTGGCGGGAGCGACGGAGAGGGCGGCGGCGAGCTGGGCGAGAGTGATGGCGGCGCCGTGGGCGTGGATGGCGTCGGGGATGCGGAGGTCGACGGCGCACTTGAGGGACATGGAGGTGACGAAGCTGAAGGTCTGGTTCCACACATCGCCGAGGGCTTCAAGCTCTTCCACGGTGGGAGTACTACTACTACTACTCTCTTCAACAGTACAACCCGCCATTATACTTTCTCTTCTCTTCTCTCCGTGCGTAGAAAACTAGAAATCTCCATCAAGTTATATATAATTAAGAAGATGACATTTGTGTTAACTAATTTGTGTTAATTAATTACTTCATTTTATTTTTTAATTGCAAATAGTGCGTTGATAATTTAGTTTATTAATGTAAATTAAAATGTATAGGAAGTAAGGCACTCGTTGATTATGTAATTAAGATTCAGTCTATCCCGAAAATAAAAATCTCATGATGTCAGCGATGACAATTATTAACAAAATTAATTAATATCGAGTAAAACAATAATATAAAAATATTTAGATATAATTTTATAATTGAAATGACTGAAGAAGTAATCAAATACAATAAAGATATGGATGCATTTAGGTACATCCATTATTATATCCGGATATTGGATAAAATTAACCAATATAAGTTCATATATACAAGATAAAAAGTTGAACCGTGTTTGCTTTTAATATAATTTTAGCTTGTCCTTTAATATAGAATTAATTGCGGTAGATTTTGTTTAGGTTAAATCAAATCTTGTGTATGTACATTTGATAGAAATCAGTTGCAAATAAAATATTGAAACGAGACACACGAGGACCAATATATATATATATATAACCCGCGGGTTGCGCGAAAAATAAATAAGAACGAATTAAAAATCATGAACTAAAATAAAAATCGAAGTAACCTTAATTTAAATGGCAAAATATAAATTAATTAATTAATTTATTTATTTTTAGAATTGATCCTAATAAAAATCTTAATTGATTGATGATCAATTCTAATTAATATATATAATGAGTTTAATTATCTCAAATATGAAATATACACTACTAGAAACTTGGTCTTCAGCAACGGCTATCAGCAACGGCCGCTCAAGCCGTTGCTATTTGCAACGGCATTCTTACGGCCGCCCGAGCCGTTGCAGATATCTGTATCTGCAACGGCGTTCTAACGGAAAACCGAGCCGTTGCTGATTATTTTAATTATCAGCAACGGCGTTCATACGGATAGGCGAGCCGTTGCTGATGTTTTAATTTTCAGCAACGGCTTGCTAACGGATAAGTGAGCAGTTGCTGATAATAAATTATCAGCAACGGCTTTCTAACGGGCGGGTGAGCTGTTGCTGATAAGTTTATATAGGACACGCTCTCGCGCCCGACCCTTCTTCCTCCCGCTGCTTCCGCCGCCGCTCCTGCCAACACCGCTCGCCGCTGCTGTCGACGCCGACGCCTCTCGCCGCCGCACCGCTGCCGCTACTGCCGGTATGTTGATCGGCCGGCCTATACCGTTTCGGTCGAAGATGTTAAAATCTGACCGAAACCCTATTTCTAGGGTTTCGGTCGGCGGCGGTCGGACTATGGCCGCCGCCGGACCTTCTACAGTGGCCGGACAGTGTGTCCGGCCACTGTACGCCGGCGCCTGAGGGTGGACTCCGGCGCCGGAATATATATATATATAGTTTTGAAATTGTTAATTAATTATTTTATAAATGTTAATTAATTGTTTAGATTAATTGTTTAATTTGTTAGATTAATTATTAGGGTTTAGATTAATTTCGGACGCGCGCCGGAATCGTCCACTTCGGACTCGCGCCGGAATCGTCCAATTCGGACTCGCGCAGGAATCGTCCACTTCGGACGCGCGCCGGAATCGTCCAATATGGACTCGAACTGTCTCGAAACATTTAGAAAATAATCATCCATCCGACGAGTTGATATGTTTCACGTACGCATCGACGAATCGGATATGATTTAGCAAAACCTTAGATCCGTTCGGGGATTGTATGTTCGTGTAAAAGAAGTAGATGATCTATTATACGACGTACAATTCTTGAATTGTTCCTGATTGGACAATTTGGGAATATAGTTATTTGTACTGCACTTACGTTTTTATTTTAACTGTTAACTAATTATTCTAAATTTCGGCAACATCTCTCTTGTTCTCCGATACGCGCCCAGATGATATGCGTATTCGGAGAACTGTAGGGAGATGCTGTCGAAATTTAGAATAATTAGTTAATAGTTAAAATAAAAACGTAAGTGCAGTACGAATAACATAAATCCCGAATGGAATAGGACAATCTCACCTAAAGACATTAACCAAAGAAATTGTCATTGATTGACAGAATCATGTCGGCTGATCGAAGTTGGATGTACCGACGTCTTGATCGTGGAGCTTTAACGAATGAGTTTCGATTAGGCGTAACGTACTTCCTAAATTTCGCCTATTCGAATCGGAATTTCGTTAGCATGGGTGATCAAATCCGATGTCTGTGCCGCATTTGTTCGAATGGATAATTATCAATATAAATATAATTGTTTTGATGTATATCTTGGTGTGTTTGTGATGTGTGAATGAATGTGTGTATGAGGGTATGGGTGTGTGAGTTATGTATCAGATAAATGTATCAATGTATCAATGGAAATTAGAAATTAGAAATTTTTCTGCTTGCAGGTATATGTCATCAGCAACGGCTTTCCCACGGCCGTCCGTGGGAAAGCCGTTGCTAAAAGTGTATCGACAGCCGTTGCTGATGACCTACAGCAACGGCTTAGCGACGGGGTTTTACTAACGGCGTTGCTACGGACTCGAGGCCGTTGCTATTAATATTATCAGCAACGGCTCCGGGTCCGTGGTAAAACCGTTGCTGATAATATTTTTAGCAACGGCCCGAGCAGCCGTTGCTGATAAAGTTTTGAGCAACGGCCCGAGCGGCCGTTGCTGATCTGTTGCTAAGTCATCAGCAACGCGACTTTCTATCACGGCTCTGTTGCAACGACTCGGCCGTTGCTGATGGTCTTCAGCAACGGCTCAGCAACGGCCTCAGCCGTTGCTGATGCCCATTTTTCTAGTAGTGATATTTTTGATTAATTATAAATTCTAGGAACACGATTGAGAGTGTGGAGGACACAGAGAGAAAAGACGGAAATGCTCTTGAAAACAAAACCATAACATGGTTGCTCTCTCGTATATCTAGGCATCTCACCGCTCTCGTTGCTCTCGCTCGCCCTCCTTGTCCTCACCGTCCAGGTAACATTCTAGAAAGCCGTCGCAGAAAGCCTAATTTATACACACACGCACGCACTCTCTCTCTCTCTCTCTCTCTCTCTCTCTGCATCCACCTCGAGTTCAAAACCCCTCTCGGCCTTGTATCCCTAATCCCTCTCTTGACTCCTCCCTGTCCTCCGCGGAGGTGCTATGCTGTCGTTGAGCGATTCTAATCTTTTGAAGTCAGGCTATCAGTAGACCTCGCTCGGAACGGGAGATACAAGAGAGGGTTGCGGCATGTGTTAAGACCTTGAGTCCTGAATCCCTCTTGACCTCGTGTCCCTAACCACTATCTTGCCTCCTCCTTACCCTATGCGGATGTGATATGCCGTCATCAAGCGGTTCTAATCTCTCGTCTTCAGGCCATCGAAAGACCTCGCTTGGACAGAGAGATGCAAGAGAGAGTTTGACGTGTGTTCAGACCTCGAGACCCTAATCCCTCCCTCGCCTCACTACTAGAATAATAGTTTTCAGCAACGACCATCAGTAAACGGCCGCCCAAGCCGTTGCAATCACTAACGGCTTACCAACGGTCGCTGCGACCATTGTAGATATATCACATCTGCAACGGTGTACTTACGGTCGCTCGGGCCGTTGCCAACAAGTAGATGGCGCGAACGCGGCGTGCAAATAAAATAATTCATCAGCAACGACATACTTACGGCCGCATCAACCGTTGCTAATAATATTATCACATTAGCAATGGTTTAGTTACGATTTTTGTATATGTTGCTCTTTAGACGATGGGGCGCTCGCGGCACGAAAATGAAATATTTATCAATAACGGCTTTGCAAAGGATTAGTGAGCCGTTGGTGATGAGTTATATTTACTTGTAATGGCTTTGCAACGGATACGTGAGTCGTTGCTGATGAGTTTATTTAACTCACAATCATGCCCGCCCCCTTTCTTCCCTGCTACTATTTTCTTCTCTGTCGTCGCCCTGCTGCTGCTGTCGAGCTGCACCCGCTGACGTTGCTGCTCCTACACCCGGTTTTAGCCGCTGCTTCCGCCTCCGGTTAACATCTTTGTCGCCTCCTCTTTACCCCTTTTGTGCAGCATGATTAGGGCCGATCGAAACATTAAGGTTTCGGCCGGCCTCCGATCGTCGAACACCCGGTGTTTACTAACAGTACGTGGGCACCTGAGTACACTGTTAGTATTTTTTTAAAGATTAGGGTTTAATCAAACCCTAATATATATGTTTATTTCTGTTCATGCTATCTAATTAGGGTTTAATCAATTTATTTATTTGTTGTTCATATTATCTAATTAGGATTATTTTATTTTATTTTATTTATTTTTAATGTTAATATATTAATTAGAGTTTAAATATTAATGTTAGCATTATTTAGTGTTAATACTCGAGTCGATGAAAATCTAATGATGTTAGCGATAACAATTATTAACAAAATTAACTAATATCGAGTAAGACATTAGTATAAAAATATTAAGATATAATTTTATAATTGAAATGACCGAAGAAGTAATCACTACAACAAACCATTGATATTTTGACGTCAGAATAAACTAACATTTCGACGTCAACATCCGTCAAAATTAACATGACGCCAGCAAAGACGACGAAAATGAGTGGAATATGACGAGAGCCTAAATGTGCGTTTCGACGTCAGACATCGAAATGTTCGACATATCGATGCCTGCATATTGGCGTCAGCAGACGTCGAAATGTTCGACGTATCGACCCAAACTTATGGGCGTCAGCCGACATCGAAATGTCCGACATATCAACGCTTGCTTACAGGCGTCGATACATTTAACATTTCGACGTCTGCTACGTCGTCAAATTTTTTTTTAACATACCGACGCCTTTGACAGGCATCAGTATATTTATTTATTAAAAAAAATCATCGTTGAATTCCGCTGCAAATGCAGCGGAATACGAGGAGCCGCAGCACGTGAAATTGGAATTTCGTGTGCGGCGGATTAAGCGCAAGCGCGGATTCGTGCCCGCTCGATGTTTGCCGCGCGCCAAAAATTGAGCTGCAGCAACGCGGAAGCGGATTTGCTGCAGCAACGGATTTCCACTGCGCAGCGGACATCGAGTGGCAACGGATCCGCTATTGCTTATCGGGCGTGAATTCGTGCCCGCTCGATTATCGCCGCGCGGCGGACATCGAGCGGTAGCAGCGCGGCATCGAATTTGCTGCCGGCGTTGCTTCCGCGTGACAGACATTGAGCGACAGCGGATTTGCGTCCGCTCGATTTCCACCACGCTGCGGAAATTGAGCTTCACCAGTTTAAATATTAAAAAATTAAAAAATATATTAAAACAGTAATAAATTTTTAAAATTTTGATATCAATAAAAATTTAAAAATTACTAACCTGATACCAAATTTTACATCATCAATGAATTTGATAACCCGGAAAAAAAAAGAAAATATTTGTGAAAAAAAAAAGTAAGAATAAAAATAAAAAAAAATAAAAAAATTTATATGATTTGAAGAGAAAATAGGAGAAAGAAGAAAAATGAGGAAGGAGTAGAGGAAGAAAAAAAATAAGAAAGAAGTAGATCGAAGATGTATAAATAGGGAAAAAATATTTAAAAAAAATATTAAAATTTTTATAAAAAAAAATCTATAGGAGGCGGGAAATCTCCCGCCTCCTGCCTCGGTGAGGGCGTGCGCGCTCGCCCGTTACCCGCCGCTTGGTGGACATCGAGCGAGCACGAATCCGTACCCGCTCGATATCCTCCGTGCGGCGAAAATCAAACGACGCAGATTCGTGCTCGCTCGATGTCCGCCGCGCGGTGGAAATCGAGCAGGCGCGGATTCGTGCCTGCAATTAATTCGCCGCACCCGAAATTCCAATTTCGCGTGCGGCAGATGATTATTATTATTATTTTTTAAAAAAAAGAAATATACCGACGAATGTTAGAGACGTCGGTATGTTAATTTTTTTATTTTAATTTTTTGACGGCTAAGTAGACGTTGAAATGTTAAAGGCGTCGATATATCTAACATTTCGATGTCTTCTCGACGTCGATCGATATGATGGAAATATTTCGATGTCTGTTGTCTACTGTTGTCAGGTGTCGAAATATTGTGATGTCTGTTGTCAGTCGTTGTCAGGCGTCGAAATGTTTCGACGCTTGTTGTCAGACGTCAAAAAAATTTCGACGTCTTCAGTAGATGTCAAAATTTATTGTATTAATTTTTTTAATAACTTTATATTTCGACGCTTATAATCAGCGTCAAAATTTTGGTATCGATATATAACGAATATGTTGTAATGAATCAAATACAATAAAGATATGGATGCATTTACGTACTTCCAATATTATATCCGATATTGGACAAAATTAACCAATATATATAAGTTCATATATACAAAATTAACCATGTTTGCTTTTAATATAATTTTAGCTTGTCCTTTTATATTGAACCAACTGCGGTAGATATTGTTTAGGTTAAATCAAATCATGTGTAGGTAGATTTGATAGAAATCAGTTGCATATAAAATATTGAAACGAGACACACGAGGACGTATTTATATTTATTATATACAAAATATACTAGTTAATATTAATGCCATCGATATATATATATATATATATATCGATGTGGACGTCGTCGTACGCTTTGTCAGCAAAATTTAATTAATTAGTTTCCCGCTCAGAATTGGTAAATACTGAGATAGATTCAGGGGAATATATGGAACCCAGTTTTGGATTTGGTGTATAAATATATCTAAATGACATAGACGGGCCGGGACCCATGCCTGCGTTGGATTTGGTGGATAAACATCTGCCTTCTAAAATGACATTTAATTACGACTTATTTACTTCATATATAGCTTTTAAAAAAATAGCATAAAATATTATTTATTTAGTGCATGCGTTAAAAGAAAATAAAATTAGAATAATGATACAATCTCTCAGTTGTTATCCTATCTGAATATTAGACCTTGAAAAACACAACCTAACAAATCTTGAAAGATGGTGACCGGTGGTATATGATAATAAAGAAGAGCGTATTATCACGGGTCAATTATTTTGTGCGGAAGAACACGTGCGACATCCTTGCATCCCGTGCAAGGGTTAAGCCGATCTTCTTGAATTCGTCCCGAATTGGGCTTCTCAACTTAACATCGCAGGGCATGCGTTGGTCATCGTGTCAACCACGAGCTCCATATTCGTGCCCCCAAAATTAAGGCTATGTTGGCCGAACGGTATTGAAGGCGTAAAGTAAAACAATAATTACAGGACTATGGACGCAGAAAATATAAAACCGGGGGTAGAACGAGCTCCGCAAATTGTCTTGGGCGAAGATCGATTTGTCGCACTACTAGCACTACTAGAAACTTCGTCTTCAGCAACGACCGCTCAAGCCGTTGCTATTTGCAACGACATTCTTACGGTCGCCAGAGCCGTTGCAGATATCTGTATCTGCAATGGCATTCTAACGGAAAACCGAGCCGTTGCTGATTATTTTAATTATCAGCAACGGCTTTCGGACGGAAAGGCGAGCCGTTGCTGATTTTTTAATTTTCAGCAACGGCTTGCTAACGGATAAGTGAGCCGTTGCTGATGATAACGTATCAGCAACGGCTTTCTAACGGGCGAGTGAGCCGTTGCTGATAAGTTTATATAGGGCACGCTCTCGCGCCCGACCCTTCTTCCTCCCGCTGCTGCCGCCGCCGCTCCTGCCGACGCCACTCGCCGCCGCTGCCGACGCCGACGACGCCGACCGCTGCTGCCGACTTGTTCAGGTATGTCTCTTCCCTGCGGCCGGCGGGAATCACCAGACCGAAACCCTATTTCTAGGGTTTCGGCCGGCGGCGGTCGGCCGATGGCCGCCGCCGGACCTTCTGCAATGGCCGGACAGTGTGTCCGGCCACTGTACGCCGGCGCCGGAGGGTGGACTCTGGCGCCGGAATTTGTAATTTATATATATAGTTTATATTATTTTATAATTATCAATTAATTGTTTAGATTAATTGTTTAATTTGTTAGATTAATTATTCGGGTTTAGATTAATTTCGAACGCGCGCCGGAATCGTCCACTTTGGACGTGCACCGGAATCGTCCACTTCGGACGCGCGTCGGTATCGTCCAATTCGGACTCGTGCCGGAATCGTCCACTTCGGACGCGCGCCGAAATCGTCCAATTCGGACTCGCGTCGGAATCGTCCGCTTCGGACTCGCGCCGAAATCGTCCAATATGGAATCGAACTATCTCGAAACATTTAGAAAATAATCATCCTCTGACGAGTTGATATGTTTCACGTACGCATCGACGATCGGATATGATTTAGCAAAACCTTAGATCCGTTCGGGAATTGTATGTTCGTGTAAAAGAAGTAGATGATCTATTATACGACGTACAATTCTTGAATTGTCCCTGATTGGACAATTTGGGAATATAGTTATTTGTACTGCACTTACGTTTTTATTTTAACTGTTAACTAATTATTCTAAATTTCGGCAACATCTCTCTTGTTCTCCGATACGCGCCCAGATGATATGCGTATTCGGAGAACTGTAGGGAGATGCTGTCGAAATTTAGAATAATTAGTTAATAGTTAAAATAAAAACGTAAGTGCAGTACGAATAACATAAATCCCGAATGGAATAGGACAATCTCACATAAAGACATTAACCAAAGAAATTGTCATTGATTGACAGAATCATGTCGGCTGATCGAAGTTGGATGTACCGACGTCTTGATCGTGGAGCTTTAACGAATGAGTTTCGATTAGGCGTAACGTACTTCCTAAATTTTGCCTATTCGAATCGGAATTTCGTTAGCATGGGTGATCAAATCCGATGTCCGTGCCGCATTTGTTCAAATGGACGATCTTCCTGCTGTGGATTGTATTATTCCAATACTCGAGGATGCAGACACAACGTCAATTCAATTAGAAGTTGAATATGCTGATGATGACGATCATGAAATTGAGGAAGCTGGAGATGAAGAAGATGAAGAAGATGAAGAAGAGGAGGAAGAAGAAGAATTCGAAGACTATTATTCAGATGATGAAGAATAATTATAAAGTATATATTTTATTAAATATATCTCTACTATTTATACAATAATCTGATTATATGTCTGTTCGACAGATATGTCTGGTCGTGGTTATCGACGCAGGAGAGTTTCGGAGTCTCCGATCGGTGAGACTCCAGCACTTACTCATGCTGCTGATCCTCCAGTTGCTGATCCTCATGAGGATGATACTGCCGAGGCTAGTACATCCAGACGTAGGCGGCCACGCGGGCCGAACAGGTGGCAGCCTCCACCAGCCACAGAGTCACGTAGATTGATTAGCGTGATTGGGGAGCGGTAATATATCATGAATTATGAATCATTACAAATTCATTATATCATAATATAATATTAAAATTTATTTTTGTTGTGCAGGTTCGAGCAAGAAGAAGTGCCGAGGAGCATTTCTTCTACTATTCGACGATACATTCACGGGGCATGGCCTACGTGGTCTCACGTGCCTAGCGAGCACGTCGACATGTTATGGCGCGAGTTTGAGGCACGTATTATTATTATTTTTTACATGCATGATGATATATTAATATTGGTACTGATATTATTATTTTGCAGGCTCGCTATACATGGGCCGAGGACCAGAGGCCCTTCATTTACGCTGCCTGGGAGGCTATTTCCCGGGCAAGGTACAACGGGCAGCTGGGGCAGGCTCGGTCCCAAGCGATGGCCCGAGCTGGGACCACTAACATCGCGGAGACTCGGGGATACGGCCCCGGTTTGATTACTCCGGATATATGAGACCAGCTCGTGGGGATATGGTCGACGGATCGATGGCAGGAGGTTTCTCGGAATGCGGCTAGAAATCGAATGTCGGGGGAGCAGCGCGTCACACCGGCGGCTCTGTTGCATTTGCAGTGCACGCGAACCGTATGGTAAGTATATCTTTTAATTATATATTTTATTTGTTACTATGTATACTAATTAATGTATTTGTTTTGTAAATGTAGACGACGGTGTCGGATGACGGGACTGTCCAGCGACCCTCCCCGATGGCGGTGTTTGAGCGGACTCACCGTCGAGCACATGGGACGGGGGAGTACATCGACAATCGCGCTGCATACATTATGGTAATTATATATTTGGTTAAATTATTCATTATATATTTATAATTTAAGTTTTATGATAAATATTAAACAAAAAATCAAACTCGAGTAGGAGACCTACAGACAGACGGTGGTGCAGCGCGGGGGTACCCCCGAGGACTTTGACGCAGCATCGTGGGTCGAGGCCGTAGGTGGCTGGGACCATGGTCGCGTATATGGCTTCGCAGATAGTGGTCATGCGCGAGCCTTACTAGGGCCACTTGGGGCACCGACCCCTCCGGTCGCTGGTGAGCGGCCGTCCACCTCTAGATCCAGTTATGATCATAGTAATAGGATAAGGACACTAGAGGAGACGGTCGCGCCTCAGACTGAGTTGATGGAGCGCCAGAGTCAGACGATGGCGAATATAGAGGCTATGCTACGCAACTTGTCAGGTCATCCCGAAGCAGGCATCTTTTCGACATCATCTAATCCATCATCCTCGAGTCAGTCCACGCCGGTGTACACTCAAGCGCTCCAGACCCCGCCATATGATCCAGACCATCCTCCATCGTGATCGTGAGATTTTTTGTTTGGATATTGAACTTGTTACTGAGATATTGAACTTGTTTAACTTATTTTGTTTGGATATTGATACTTCAATTTTGCATTTGAATTGTTTTTATACTATCGTGGATAATTATCAATATAAATATAATTGTTTTGATGTATATCTTGGTGTGTTTGTGATGTGTGAATGAATGTGTGTATGAGGGTATGGGTGTGTGAGTTATGTATCATATAAATGTATCAATGTATCAATGGAAAATAGAAATTTGAAATATTTCTGTTTGCAGGTATAGGTCATCAGCAACGGCTTTCCCACGACCGTCCGTGGGAAAGCCGTTGCTAAAAGTGTATCGAAAGTCGTTGCTGATGACCTACAGCAACGGCTTAGCGACGGGGTTGTACTAACGGCGTTGCTACGGTCTCGGGGCCGTTGCTATTAATGTTATCAGCAACGGCTCCGTGTCTGTGGCAAAACCGTTGCTGATAATGTTTTTAGCGACGGCCCGAGCGACCGTTGCTGATAATGTTTTGAGCGACGGCCCGAGCGGCCGTTGCTGATCCGTTGCTAAGTCATCAGCAACGCGACTTTCTGTCACGGCTCTATTGCAACGGCTCGGCCGTTGCTGTATCAATGCCGTTGCTGAGCCGTTGCTGAAGATCATCAGCAACGGCCGGAGCCGTTGCAATGGAGCCGTGGCAGAAAATCGCGTTGTTGATAACTTAGCAACGGATCAGCAACGGCCGCTCGGGTCGTTGCTAAAAATATTATCAGCAACGGTTTTGCCACGGACCCGGAGCCGTTGCGGATAACATTAATAGCAACGGCCGGTGAGCTCGTAGCAACGCCGTTAGTAAAAGCCCGTCGCTAAGCCGTTGCTGTAGGTCATCAGCAACGACTTTCGATACACTTTTAGCAACGGCTTTCCTACGGACGAACGTGGGAAAGCCGTTGCTGATGATGTGAACCTGGTAACGAAAAAATTTAAAATTTAAAATTTAAAATTTCCATTGATACATTGATACATTATCTGATACATAACTCACACACTCATACACACATTCATTCACACATCACAAATACACCAAGATATACATCAAAACAATTATATTTATATTGATAATTATCCACAATAGTAAAAAAAATATTCAAATGCAAAATTGAAGTATTAATATCCAAACAAAATAAATTAAACAAGTCAAATATCTCAGTAACAAAGTCAATAAAAATAAAATCTCACAATGACGATGGAGGATGGTCTGGATCATATGGCGGGGTCTGGAGTGCTTGAGTGTACACCGGCGTGGACTGACTCGAGGACGATGGATTAGATGATGCCGAAGAGATGCCTGCTTCGGGATGACCTGACATGTTGCATAGCATAGCATGCATCTCTGCCATCATCTGACTCTGACGCGCGACCGTCTCCTCTAGAGTACTTATTCCGCTACTATGATCATAACTGGATCTAGAGGTGGACGGCCGCTCACCAGCGACCGGAGGGGTCGGTGCCTCAAGTGGCCCTAGTACGGCTCGCGCATGACCACTATCTGCAAAGCCATATACGCGGCCATGGTCCCAGCCACCTGCGGCCTCGACCCATGTTGCTGCATCAAAGTCCTCGGGGGTGCCCCCGCGCTGCACCACCGTCTGGCTGTAGGTCTCCTACTCGAGTTTGATTTTTTGTTTAATATTTATCATAAAAATTAAATTATAAATATATAATGAATAATTTAAACAAATATATAGTTACCATAATGTATGCAGCGCAGTTGTCGATGTACTCCCCCGTCCCATGTGCTCGACGGTGAGTCCGCTCAAACACCGCCATCGGGGAGGGTCGCTGGACAGTCCCGTCATCCGACACCGTCGTCTACATTTACCAAACAAATACATTAATTAGTACACATAGTAACAAATAAAATATATAATTAAAAGGTATACTTACCATACGGTTCGCGTGCACTGCAAATGCAACAGAGCCGCCGGTGTGACGCGCTGCTCCCCCCGACATGCGATTTCTAGCCGCATTCCGAGAAACCTCCTGCCATCGATTCGTCGACCATATTCCCACGAGCTGGTCCCATATATCCGGAGTAATCCAATCGGGGCCGTATCCCCGAGTCTCCGCGATGTTAGTGGTCCCAGCTCGGGCTATCGCCTGGGACCGAGCCTGCCCCCAGCTGCCCGTTGTACCTCGCATGGGAAATAGCCTCCCAGACAGCGTAAATGAATGGCCTCTGATCCTCGGCCCATGTAAAGCGAGCTTGCAAAATAATAATATCAGTACCAATATTAATCATCATGCATGTAAAATAATAATAATACGTGTCTCAAACTCGTGCCATAACATGTCGACGTGCTTGCTAGGCGCGTGAGACCACGTAGGCCATGCCCCGTGCATGTATCCTCGAATAGTAGAAGAAATGCTCCTCGGCACTTCTTCTTGCTCGAACCTGCACAACAAAAATAAATTTTTATATTATATTATGATATAATAAATTTGTAATGATTCATAATTCATGATATATTACCGCTCCCCAATCACGCTAATAAATCTACGTGACTCTGTGGCTGCCACCTGTTCGGCCCGCGTGACCGCCTGCGTCTGAATGTACTAGCCTTGGTAGTATCATCGGCATGAGGATCAGCAACAGGAGGATCAGCAGCATGAGTAAGTGTAGGAGTCTCACCGATCGGAGACTCCGAAGCTCTCCTGCGACGATAACCACGACCAGACATATCTGTCGAATAGACATATAATCAGATTATTGTATAAATAGTGGAGATATATTTAATAAAATATATACTTTACAATTGTTCCTCATCATCTGAATAATAGTCTTCGAATTCTTCCTCTTCTTCATCTCCAGTTTCCTCAATTTCATGATCGTCATCATCAACATATTCAACTTCTAATTGAATTGACGTTGTGTCTGCATCCTCGAGTATTGGAATAATACGATCTACAACAGGAGGATCATCTTCTTGATAGAAACCATGTGTCATATCAAGTATCAGCTCATTTTCTCCTACTATCAGATCAATTTTTCCTCTACCTTTTGTCTTACAGACTACACGCCAATTTGCTCTATCTTTATTTCGAGCCGGATACTTCTCGTAATATACTTGTTCGGCTTGTGATGCCAATATAAAAGGCTCATTTGCTGCTAATTTAGATTTGTAATTAACCTCAACAAGTTTGTAATTTGGATGAACTTTCATGCCCCTTTCTGTTATATCGAACCAATGACATCTAAATAGAATAACTGATTTCAAGCCAAAGTAGTGCAACTCTATCACTTCTTCCACCAGTCCATAAAAAGTCATATCACATTCAACATAGGTTGTCCCTTTCACACAGACCCCAGCATTCATCGTCTTCTTTGTAAATGCATATTCAACCGTGTGAAATTTATACCCCAACATTCATCATCTTCTTTTTAAATGTTTCGAGACAGTTCGAGTCCATATTGGACAATTCCGACACGAGTCCAAATTAGACGATTTTGGCAAGAGTCCGAAGTGAACGATTCCCGCGCGCGTCCGAAGTGGACGATTCCGGCGCGCGTCGAAAGTGGACTATTCCGGCGCGCGTCCGAAGTGGACGATTTCGGCACAATGCCGAAGTGGACAATTCCGAATTTAATCTATACCCTAATAATTAATCTAACATATTAAATAATTAATCTAAATAATTAATTAACATATAAATAAAAAATATATAAAAATATAAATCTACTCTTTCCGGCGCCGGAGTACAGTGTCCGGATAGTGTGTCCGGACACTGTACAAGCTCCGGCGGCGGCCATCGGCCGACCGCCGCCGGCCGAAACCCTAAAAATAGGGTTTCGTTCGGATTTCCTGTCGGCCGTAACGGGAAGAGACGGTCGGGCGGCGATGAATACCTGAAATCGGCGATCGAGGACGGACGACAGCGTCGGCAGCGGCAGCTCATCGTCGGCAGCGGCGGCAAGAGGCGGGAGGAGGAGGCGGCGGCGGCGGCGGCCGCAGCGGGAGGAAGAAGGGTCAGGCGCGATCTGTGACCTTTATAAACTTATCAGCAACGGCTCACTGGCCCGTTAGAACGCCGTTGCTAATAAGTTATCATCAGTAACGGCTCACTTGTCCGTTAGAAAGCCGTTGCTGATAATTAAAATCATCAGCAACGGCTCGCGTGTCCGTTAGAAAGCCATTGCAGATACAACATATCTGCAACGGCTTGAGCGACCGTAAGAATGTCATTGCAAATAGCAACGACTTGAGCGGCCGTTGCTGAAGACTCAATTTCTAGTAGTGTCGCATGCCCATATGGGCCGCTCTTTCGTCTCTGCCCAAGGCAATCGCTTTGTTTGCCAACACTCTACTACATTATACGTGAGATTCCTAACCCCCAAGCACCACCCCAAGCTTCCCAAAAGCACGAGGATCATGACAAAATCGTAGTCATGCGAGATTGTGATTTTCCATGGTCACGACCATGACAAATGCAGGAAAACTACTCCGCTTAGCCATTGCGCATGCACCAAGCGCCGAATGATCTCGAAATGCATCTAACTTGTACCGTGGACCCTTGGGGATCGCACATACGATTTTATAAGTACGAACTATAATAAAAGCCAAAATTACATGAATACAAAAATATATTTGCAAACATGTAGAAAATATTCTACTATGATTCGTTGTTGCTCGGGCAAAATCAAAAAGTTCCTAACAGTATGGATGGAAATCACAGGATCAAAGTATTTTAATTAATCACGAAAATTAGTTTGTAAAACACAAACACGTGCTTGATGTTGTGTTTGGAAAGGAATTTATATGGCCAAGAATATCTTCGCTTTTAGACAATGGAGTTATGACTAGCTTTGGGAACATAAATGGTGCAAAAACTTCAAAAAAATTTTAGTTATTCCAGATCTATATGATGCTCACCGAGTCACCTACAACCAAATTAAATTATAATTTCTAATGCGTATAACTTGCTCGAGAAACATGGAGTATTGCTTGGAGGGTAACTATATGCGAAAATAGAATGATTAAGCTTTGTAACATCCTTGGCACCCCTTTCTTTTTGGAGAATTTGGATGCTCTCGTATGGCTTTGAAATTCCTCCTCTAATTGGGATGTGAACCTAGTAAAATAAGCCTTGTCACGTACATTAATCAAAATGGTGCATGAATGAATGATTTAATTAATGTTGATGCATGGAGACATCTTCTTGGAAGAGAAAAAAACTTAAATGAGCAATCTGCCCATATAAGTTTTTATGGACTGAGTGAATATAGGCTTCAAGCGATTGAACATGGATAGAAAGGGATATGAATGTTCATATCAATTTCCTTTCTATTCATATTCAGTCACTGAACATATTCATTTCCTTTCTATTTTTATTTGATCGCTTAAAGCTCATATTCACTCGTTCATAAGTTTTCTGCCCATAGAAGTTGAATAAAAGATGGTTTGGAATTGCAAATCACAAAAAGAACCATATAGACAAATATCCACAAAAGGAATGGTGTCAATAAACGCAATATTTCCCTATATCAAAATATGAAAATGGAAGAGCACATGTGGCTCGATCGTGCTCGAGAGGACAGGCTTTGAAGACACAATATTCAAATGGAAGATAACAATGTTAATTTTGCAAGTGTGATCGAGAAGAAAAATTTGGACCATCTCATAAAACAAAAGAGAAAATAAATTAAATATGCAACTGATTATATATATTCACAAATATGCAACTGATATCAAGATATTCACATGCAAATACCTGCTTATTTATGGCTCACATACATATATGTAGACAGATGCATGCATACTGCGCGCTTTCAAGTACTGGAACACACAACCAACATTACACACAACAATATATCGTACGATCGATTCCATGCATACTGCATATATATATATATATGATCTGGTGACATCAGGGATCAAGATATATTCAAGGGTAGACCTCGATCAACGACCGCAATCCGAAAGGAGTGATCTTGTAGTTAGAGAAGCCGGCTTCAGTGAAGAGTTTCCCCCATTCGTGCTCTTCCCGTTGCTTTGCTCCTCTCGCCACCATCATCAGCGTGTCGAAGAACAACTGCGTTTCCGTCGACTTATCGTACCTCTCTGCATCTTTGAGAACCATGTCGACGATGAGTACTTTTCCTCCCTTGTCCTTGGATGCCTCGATTGCCTCCCTGCAACGCTTCAATATCTTCACGCAGTCCTCGTCGTTCCATGTCATCAGCACCCACTGCAGTATATATATATATATATATATATGATTGATTCATTAGTTAATTTGCCCATATATATATATATATCAGATCTTGTTAATTAAGTTATGCAATTGATTGACCGACCTTGAGCAGAAGAAGGTCGGCCGATGGTATATGGTCGAACATGTCGCCCGCAACAAAATCCAAGTTGGGCGGCGTTTTGCAGTTGGTGGCAGCCACCTCGACGAAGTGGGGCAGGTCCAGAATCGAGCATTTCATGTGCGGGAAGGCCTCGGCGATGATGGCCGTCATGGCGCCGTGCCCGTGCATGCGCCCCGTGACTTCCACCAGCGAATCCATTCCGTCGAACACCTCCCGGTGCTTCTTCACCAGGACCTCCCCCACCAGCCGCGAGTCCCGCTCCACAGTCGCGTTGAACATGGCGGAGAACTCCGGGTGCTCCGGCAGCATATCGAAGATTCCCTTCCCTACGGTCGCTTCGAACACCGTGGGCGCGGTCCCGTGGAACCACGAGCCCATCGAAAGCCACATCTCGATCAAGAGCGGGTGCAGCTCCAGCATCACAAAATTCGGCATCCCCGTGTGCTTCGAGCTCACGAGGAGCTTGGACATGGGCGTCAGGACGTAGACGTCGTCCTCGTCGGCGCTGCTTTTGGCTTGCTTGGAAAAGCAGCCGTTATGGACGAGGAGGCGTATGAGGCAGCGGAGGGCGGAGAGCTTGGCGGGTGCGATCGAGAGGGCGGTGGCGAGATGGGGGAGAGTGATGGAGCCACCGTTTCCGTGGATGGCGTCGGGGATGCCGAGCTCCACGGCGCATTTGAGGGACATGGAGGTGACGAAGCTGAAGGTCTGGTTCCACACATCGCCGAGGGCTTCCAGCTCCTCCACGGTGGGAATACTACTACTCTCTTCAACACAACTCGCCATAATACTCTCTCTCTCTCTCTCTCTCTCTCTCTCTCTCTCTCGCCCCGGAAGACTCGATTGGGATCATCCGTCATATATGTAGGATTTGGAACTACCACTCGACCACTCTACAATATAAATACATTATGTATATTTATATTCTTTTTAATTTGATTTAGTATCTCTCTCGTCCAGTCTGTGTGAAATTTCTAAGTAACCAAAATAACCTTCCTACGTAAGTGTTTAAGTAACTTTATATTTTCTAAGCAGGTTTTGGTACACTATATTTTTTTATATGATATACTCTCTCTCTCTCTCTCTCTATATATATATATATATATATATATATATATATATAACACTACTAGAAATTGAGTCTTCAGCAACGATATTTTTACGGCCGCTCGAGCCGTTGCAGATATGTTGTATCTGCAACGGCTTTCTAACGGACATGCGAGCCGTTGCTGATAATGTTAATTATCAGGAACGGCTTTTTAACGGACAAGTGAGCCATTGTGGATGATAACTTATTAGCAACGGCTTGCTAACGGACAAATGAGCCATTGCTGATGATAACTTATTAGCAACGGCTTTTTAACGGGCGAGTGAGCCGTTGATGATAAGTTTATATAGGGCACGCGGTCGCGCCCGACCCTTCTTCCTCCCGCTGCTGCCGCCGCCGCCTCTGCTCTCGCCTATTAATTAACATTATCAGCAACGGCTCGCATGTCCGTTAGAAAGCTGTTGCAGATACAACATATCTGCAACGGCTCGAGCGGCCGTAAGAATGCCGTTGCAAATAGCAATGGCTTGAGCGGCCGTTGCTGATAGTCGTTGCTGAAGACTCAATTTCTAGTAGTGATAATTATAGCATACAAATACATTATATATATATAAGAATATCATATTAACATATTTTGAATATTCGTCCGGATGGCTAATTTAAAATTGAATAAATTATATTATACTTAATCGGTTCCGAATACTTGTTCAGGTTTCAATTAAGTACCTAATATATATGTTGAAATTGTAACAGGAATGGATCGATTTTAATAAATTTCTTTTTTTTTTTTAGGTCCTACTCAAATTTAAATTGGGTACTCGAAAACTATCGAATCGAGTAAGTTTTAATTAACTAGTTTCGGATATATATACCCATATTTGTGCACACCCCTACTTTCTTATGATCGAGTTTTTTTTGTATATGTTTTGAGATTATAAAGCTAAAACTATTCAGCTTAATTTATTGGGGAAAAAATTATATATATATATGAACATGCTTCATGCATATCCAGTGATTCCAGTCTTTTGATGATCAGATGCAAATGTGAGGCCACGTTGATCAGTGCAATTAAATAGGTTAACTTAGATTGGATCAGGCCACTCTTGTAATTAAATATCCACGTTGCAGTAGTAGCTTTATCAGCATTCTGTATAGTTTAAACTAACTTAATTAGATTGGCTGTCGATCACTGGTTCTGTATAATGTATATGATGCTTTCTGATTTCTCGAATCATTTTATTTTATTTAAAAATGCTGGTTCCGTAGGTATTCAGTAACTTACTACCATATAAAATAATAGAAACGAGTCGCACGCGTGAGTAAAGGTGTTCACGGGTCGAATTTAGAAAAAAAATCGATTCGACCCGATCAAGTGTAATCGGGTCGGGTCGGGTAGTCGGGTTTACTCGTTTAGATAAAAAATGAGTTTTTTAACAATATTTTTTATAAAAATTAAAAAATTATTTAAAATAAATATTTTTTAAATATAAAATATTTAAATATGATTAAAAAATATATAAATAATCGGATCATCGGATTTCAAAATTCTAAAACTCGAGATCCGATCCGATTATGATCGGATTTGGTCAAATTGTACCCAACCTGACCCGATTACTCGACCCGACCCGACCCAAATAGGTCGGGTCGGGTCGGATTCTTGGGTTCATTTGGTCGGGTCAACCCAATGAACAGCCCTACGCGCGAGCACCATTATATCCATCATTTTATTTATTTATTATTTTTCTTAATCAAAATTATAATATTATTAATCTAAATTATATATATTGGACAGTCATTACAAATTATCCTATATATAGGTTTTGGAGGCCACTCATCCTCCTCCCATATAAAAGAGCTCTTAATTAGACTTAATCAACATTTGGCAAACCAATCTGTTCCCTTGTTTCCTTCACCACAAATACGTTGGAACTTCCAATAAATAAATATCAAAAGTTAAATTCTTGATTGACCAAAAAGATTCCATCACTCAATTACACATATCCATAATAAGTTTCGAAATAATATTAGCTAATAATATACTAGTTTTTAAACGCATTTTGGTTTGGTTAAATAGAACTTAATTTTGTTAATTATTTTTTTGCTTCATTTATCTAAAAATGCTAAAGTCACTCATGTACGCAGAAACACTTCTGATCACTACCTCTAATTATCTCTCTTACTCGCTCCTAACACAAAATCAATTCTAGATTTTTCAGATTTTGATCTTTTTGAATTGAATCGAATATGAAGATTCTATTAATATTGTTAATGATAGCTGAGAAACAAATAATTCTCTTCTCCTTTTAATATTTTCTCTAAAAATCTCATTCTCACAAGAAAAAATCTTACCAATTAGAAAACTCGAGGATCTTTTTCGTGAAACCAACTCTAACATCAACTCTCTTGAAGTATTGGAGGCTTCCTAGGGTTTAAATTAAGATCAACAGTTTAATCTTAAATCAAATCTCTAGCATTATTTAGACAAATCAATTTGAAATTTTGGTCCAAAGTAAAAAACAAAGTGAATTTACAAAAACTTCCAAGCTCAATGTTTGACCTGAGGGCCAATTGAGAGTTTTCAGATGGCGAACCAATTAGGAGGTTTGCTGAGATTTAGGGGAGAAACCCGAGCTATATATTTATTTATAGATAATTTTTTAATTAACAAGTCAACTATTTTTCAGCAACCAAAACCAAATATCATGACTTACTGGAGTTTATCATTTCATTTATTATTAGTCACGCCAAAAATAAATTAATACGTATTAATCATAATATTATTTTACTAATTAAATAAATGAATATAATATAATATAATATAATATAATATAATATAGGAATAATTTATTTAGCATGAGTTGCAGGAGTAGGGCATATTCTGTTTATTTATTATCATATTCCACATCTAATAACTTAAAAAAATTGACACGAGTAGCACGCATATATATATATATGCTAACCCTACGAAATTAACCCACCATATGCAGCAAGCAAGATGGGAATTAATTATGCAGATGCCAGCTTGTTCTTTTTTTGTTATATAATTGAAGCTTTATTTGATTCAATTATTATATATATATAAATTGCCAATCGACATCACTCCAGGGCAGGCTCCATATATGTTGTGTAATTAAATCCACTCGAGTGCTTGCAATTAATTAATCAAAAATAAATCCACTAAAGTTGCTTGATTGTTGTATATATATGTTTTTAGTAGTTTACATTAAAAGCTTAATTAAGAATCTAATTATTAAACAAGGATTAAGAATGGAAACATGAAATTTATCATATGTTTGGTTTACAAGATATAATCAGTTTATAGCATATATATAATGTTCCTTGCCTGAAGCGAGGTGACGCATGATGCGATCCTTCGCGTCTAATGTCCAGTCACTACTAGAAAAATGGTCATCAGCAACGGCTGATGCCGTTGCTGAGCCGTTGCAATAGAGCCGTGACAGAAAGTCGCGTTGCTGATGACTTAGCAACGGATCAGCAACGGCCGCTCGGGCCGTCGCTCAAAACATTATCAGCAACGACCGCTCGGGCCGTCTCTAAAACTATTATCAGCAACGGTTTTGCCACAGACCCGGAGCCGTTGCTGATAACATTAATAGCAACGACCGCTGAGTCCGTAGCAACGCCGTTAGTAAAACGCCGTCGCTAAGCCGTTGTTGTAGGTCATCAGCAACGGCTTTCGATACACTTTTAGCAACGGCTTTCCCACGGACGCCCGTGGGAAAGTCGTTGCTGATGACGAATACCTGCAACCAGAAAATTTGAAAATTTCAAATTTCCATTGATACATTGATACATTTATCTGATACATAACTCACACACCCATACCCTCATACACACATTCATTCACACATCACAAACACCTCATACACATTCATTCACACATCACAAACACACCAACATATATACATCAAAACAATTATACTTATATTGATAATTATCCACGATAGTATAAAAACAATTCAAATGCAAAATTGAAGTATCAATATCCAAACAAAATAAGTTAAACAAGTTCAATATCCAAACAAAAAATCTCACGATCAAGATGGAGGATGGTCTGGATTATATGGCGGGGTCTGGAGCGCTTGAGTGTACACCGGCGTGGACTGACTCGAGGACGATGGATTAGATGATGCCGAAGAGATGACTGGTTCGGGATGACCTGACAAGTTGCGTAACATAGCTTCTATATTCGCCATCGTCTGACTCTGACGCTCCATCATCTCAGTCTGACGCGCGACCGTCTCCTCTAGTGTCCTTATCCTATTACTATGATCATAACTGGATCTAGAGGTGGACGGTCGCTCACCAGCGACCGGAGGGGTCGGTGCCCCAAGTGGCCCTAGTACGGCTCGCGCATGACCACTATCTGCGAAGACATATACGCGGCCATGGTCCCAGCCACCTGCGGTCTCGACCCACGATGCTGCGTCAAAGTCCTCGGGGGTACCCCCGCGCTGCACCACCGTCTGGCTGTAGGTCTCCTACTCGAGTTTGATTTTTTGTTTAATATTTATCATAAAACTTAAATTATAAATATATAATGAATAATTTAAACAAATATATAATTACCATAATGTATGCAGTGCGGTTGTCGATGTACTCTCCCGTCCCATGTGCTCGACGGTGAGTCCGCTCGAACACCGTCATCGGGGAGGGTCGCTGGACAGTCCCGTCATCCGACACCGTCGTCTACATTTACAAAACAAATACATTAATTAGTACACATAATAACAAATAAAATATATAATTAAAAGATATACTTACCATACGGTTTGCGTGCACTGCAAATGCAACAGAGCCGCTGGTGTGACGCGCTGCTCCTCCCGACATACGATTTCTAGCCGCATTCCGAGAAACCTCCTGCCATCGATCCATCGACCATATCCCCACGAGCTGGTCCCATATATCCGGAGTAATCCAACCGGGGCCGTATCCCCGAGTCTCCGCGATGTTAGTGGTCCTAGCTCGGGCCATCGCTTGGGACCGAGCCTGCCCCAGCTGCCCGTTGTACCTTGCCCGGGAAATAGCCTCCCAGGCAGCGTAAATGAAGGGCCTCTGGTCCTCGGCCCATGTATAGCGAGCCTGCAAAATAATAATATCAGTACCAATATTAATATATCATCATGCATGTAAAAAATAATAATAATACGTGCCTCAAACTCGCGTCATAACATGTCGACGTGCTCGCTAGGCACGTGAGACCACGTAGGCCATGCCCCGTGCATGTATCGTCGAATAGTAGAAGAAATGCTCCTCGGCACTTCTTCTTGCTCGAACCTGCACAACAAAAATAAATTTTAATATTATATTATGATATAATGAATTTGTAATAATTCATAATTCATGATATATTACCGCTCCCCAATCACGCTAATCAATCTACGTGACTCTGTGGCTGGTGGAGGCTGCCACCTGTTCGGCCCGCGTGGCCGCCTACGTCTGGATGTACTAGCCTCGGTAATATCATCGGAATGAGGATCAGCAACAGGTGGATCAGCAGCATGAGTAAGTGCTGGAGTATCACCGATCGGAGACTCCGAAACTCTCATGCGTCGATAACCACGACCAGACATATCTGTCGAACAGACATATAATCAGATTATTGTATAAATAGTAAAGATATATTTAATAAAATATATACTTTACAATTATTCTTCATCATCTGAATAATAGTCTTCGAATTCTTCTTCTTCTTCCTCTTCTTCCTCTTCTTCCTCTTCTTCATCTTCTTCATCTCCAGCTTCCTCAATTTCATGATCGTCATCATCAACATATTCAACTTCTAATTGAATTGACGTTGTGTCTGCATCCTCAAGTATTGGAATAATACGATCCACAGCAGGAAGATCATCTTCTTGATAGAAACCAGGAGGATCATTTTCTCCTACTATCGGATCAATTTTTCCTCTACCTTTTGTCTTACAGACTACACGCCAATCTGCTATATCTTTATTTCGAGCCGGATACTTCACGTAATATACTTGTTCGGCTTGTGATGCCAATATAAAAGGCTCATTTGCTGCCAATTTCGATTTGTAATTAATCTCAACAAGTTTGTATTTTGGATGAACTTTCATGCCCCTTTCTGTTGTATCGAACCAATGACATCTAAATAGGATCACTGATTTCAAGCCGAAGTAGTGCAACTCTATCACTTCTTCCACCAGTCCATAAAAATCCATATCACATTCAACATAGGTTGTCCCTTTCACGCAGACCCCAGCATTCATCGTCTTCTTTGCAAATGAATATTCAACCGTGTGAAATTTATACCCGTTAACAAAATATCCGTTATAGCACGACACAAGTCGCGACGGTCCACTAACAAACTCAAATATTTTTTCATCTATTTCAGCTCTGTGATCTTTGCTGTAAGTCTGAATCCAAGTAGGAAAATCACGATTCCGTAATCTCTCCAATTCTTGATCGTTATGAATAGAGTATTTTTGCACCATCTCAATGTCAAATATTTCAATGAATTGTTCAATCTCTGGACAATTGAGTAATACATACAAGTGTGCCAAATGATACTCTTCATCGCTTAAGTGTCGAGATGGACGAGAACCAAAAGCACGACCAGAGTGACAAAATATATTTAAACGTCCATCTGAATGTCGAACACCCCCGTCGTCGTTACGTGGAAGACGATCAAATCTTGTCTGTACTGTCGATTCAAAGTAAAATGAGCAGAATATTGAAATTTCTTGGATGATATACGATTCAGATATTGATCCTTCAACAGCTGCGGTGTTCTTTACTTTTTTCTTCAGATGATTCATGTATCTTTCAAATAAGTACATCCAACGATATTGAACGGAGCCACCAACTCGTGCCTCGTATGCCAAGTGTATCGGTAGATGCTCCATCGAGTCAAAAAATGCAGGAGGGAAAAATTGCTCCAACTTGCATATGATTTCAACAATATTATTTTCAAGTGTTGACATATCTTCGACTCGAAAGACATTTGCACAGATGCTTCTAAAAAACATACTTAATTCAGTCAACGGACCCCAAATAGGCGAAATTTAGGAAGTACGTTACGTCTAATCGAAACTCATTCGTTAAAGCTCCACGATCAAGACGTCGGTACATCCAACTTCGATCAGCCGACATGATTTTGTCAATCAATGACAATTTCTTTGGTTAATGTCTTTAGGTGAGATTGTCCTATTCCATTCGGGATTTATGTTATTCGTACTGCACTTACGTTTTTATTTTAACTGTTAACTAATTATTCTAAATTTCGACAGCATCTCCCTACAGTTCTCCGAATACGCATATTATCTGGGCGTGTATCGGAGAACAAGAGAGATGTTGCCGAATTTTAGAATAATTAGTTAACAGTTAAAATAAAAACGTAAGTACAGTACAAATAATTATATTCCCAAATTATCCAATCAGGGACAATTCAAGAATTGTACGTCGTATAAATGATCATCTACTTCTTTTACACGAACATACAATTCCCGAACGGATCTAAGGTTTTGCTAAATCATATCCGATTCGTCGATGCGTACGTGAAACATATCAACTCGTCGGATGGATGATTATTTTCTAAATGTTTCGAGACAGTTCAAGTCCATATTGGACGATTTCGGCGCGCGTTCGAAGTGGTCGATTCCGGCGCGATTACGAATTGGACGAATTCGGCGCGCGTCCGAAGTGGACGATTCCGGCGCGAGTCCGAATTGGACGATTCCGCCGCGCGTCCGAAGTAGACGATTCCGGCGCGAGTCCAAATTGGACGATTCCGGCGCGCGTCCGAAGTGGACGATTCCGACGCGCATCCGAAATTAATCTAAACCCTAATAATTAATCTAACAAATTAAACAATTAATCTAAACAATTAATTAACAATTATAAAATAATTAATTAACAATTTCAAAACAATAATATATATATATATATATTCCGGTGCCGGAGTGCACCCTCCGGCGCCGGCGTACAGTGGCCGGACACACTGTCCGGCCACTGTAGAAGGTCCGGCGGCGGCCATTGGCCGACCGCCGCCGGCCGAAACCCTAGAAATAGGGTTTCAGCCGGATTTTAACCTCTCCGGCCGATCAACATACCGGCAGCAGCTGCAGCAGCGGCGTAGGCGTCGGCAGGAGCGGCGGCGGCAGCAGCGGGAGGAAGAAGGGTCAGACGCGAGAGTGTGCCCTATATAAACTTATCAGCAACGGCTCACTCGCCCGTTAGAACGCCGTTGCTGATAAGTTATCATCAGCAACTGCTCACTTATCCGTTAGTAAGTCGTTGCTAAAAATTAAAACATCAGCAACGGCTCGCCTTTCCGTATGAAAACCGTTGCTGATAGTTAAAATAATCTGCAACGGCTCAGTTTTCCGTTAGAACGCCATTGCAGATACAGATATCTGCAACGGCTCGGGCGGCCGTAAGAATGCCGTTGCAAATAGCAACGGCTTGAGCGGCCGTTGCTGATAGCCGTTGCTGAAGATCAAGTTTCTAGTAGTGAGTGCAACTCTGGCGGGGCATATACAAAGATAATACAATACTCAAGTAAGAAGAAATTTTATGTGGTGGGATATGAAATTAGAATCAAGAGCATATTTGATGTGCGTCGTGTCTATTTATAGTGCATGATTAAAAATATCTCGAACGATGATGTACCCCTAAATATCGTATGGATATATATGATCTGATAGTTATTGAATTGAAGAGCATTGGTGTCCTTATATGATCAGGTGGGCTAGGTGATGTTTGATTCTGCTTGAGTTTGGTTCATTAGTTTGGTACTCCTCGATTTGATCGATTCGATCGGACCTAATTAAAGTGCTAATCCAATCCCGATAATGAATAGGTAATGTTCCTTTGTTTTGCAAGAGGAGTTGAATTGAAGAAGATTTTTGTATTTTTAGAATAATCAATGGCGGAGGCAAAAATTAAAATGAGGAGATGCAAATTTAAATGGACAAATGACTAATAATATATTTTAATTGATAAAATATAAGCATAATTTATAGAAGAATGGATTATGTGAACTAAAATCAGAAACAAACATATTATATAATAGATTAACTTCAAATTATAGATTAGTTTCTAAATTTTCCAATCACGATTAATATATTATGAAATGCTCTAATTAAACTCGATTTGGATACAACCTGGAGTGAACTTAATTTTGAAAGCGTTGTAATTAATTAAGATGAAGGCTAGAATTTTCTTCACAACAGAGTGTGTGTATATATATATATATATAATTGATATAAATATGTAAAATATAATAATTAATACAAACAAGCAAAGAATAATTAAAGAGAAAAATAAAAATGTATGTGATGGATCCCAATTGCTTATTAAGTTATTTTTTGACTTGAAGAGTAGTCGTTATAATTGTGTGGATCTAGTTATAACACAACAACATTCTAGCTAGATTTATAAGAATTCTAATATATCAATCACTACAATAAATCTTTGTCATATCCGCGAAAGTATTCTAACGCCGACCATTAGCGTCGATCGAAATATAAATTAAGACAAAGAGAAAAATTATAGTAATTTACATACAAGCGCCTCACAATTAATTAATAATTATAACCCCATTAGGCATTAATTAATAATTATACGAAAAGAATAACGTGTACAAAATTAAATTATGTTTATCATTCAATCAAATTAATTACTCATTTATAAATATATAATTAATTGTATATTCTGTAGTTATAGAATTTAGTTTACTCAGTTTTTTAAAATTAATCTAGTAAGAAGTGTATATGATAAATTTTAATGAAAATAAGACTAAATTATATTGGATAGTAGACAAGAGTAGTAAATGAATATTAATACACAAACTACAGATGTACTTAAAACAGGAATCTGAGCCATCTGGCACAAATTAACACAACAAGCACAACAATCCAGATTTATTTTTCCTCGCATCACATGGATCACGAGTTCATACTACTTCAACGTACTCTTACTAGCAAACTCCATTCAAAGCCATGTATACTTATTTGGAGATGACTGCATGTATACGTAGCTGCAGCATGCATGCATCTGTATACATATACACATATATAGATTAAGGGAAGACCTCGATCAACGACCGCAGTCCGAAGGGAGTGATCTTGTAGTTTGAGAACCCAGCTTCGGTAAAGAGTTTGCTCCATTCCTGCTCATCTCGCTGCTTCGCACCTCTCACCACCATCATCAGCATGTCGAAGTGCAACTGCGTCTCCGTTGACTTGTCCAACCTCTCTCCATCTTTCAGCACTATCTCAATTATCACTACTTTCCCCCTCCCCTTTGACTTTGACGCCTCAAGTGCCTCTCTGCAACGCTTCAATATCTTCACGCACTCCTCATCTTTCCATGTCATCAGCACCCACTGCATGCAGTTTAATTCAATTACACATGCAATATCTAACATGTATTTTTATTTAATTTGTTGTCATATTATATATATATATATACCCTGAAGAGAATCAGATCGGCAGGCGGTATGTGCTCGAACATGTCTCCCTCGACGAAGTTCAAGTTCTTGGGCTTGCCGGCGTTGCTGCAGGCAGCCACATTGACAAAATGGGGGAGGTCCAGGACGGAGCACTTCATGTCCGGGAAGGCCTGCGCGACCTTGCACGCCAAGGCGGCGTTGCCGTGCACGCGGCCGGTGACGTCCACCATGGACTGTATGCCGTCGAACACCTCTCGGTGCCTTTCCACCAGGAGCCCGCCCACCAGCGCCGAGTCCCTCTCTACCGCCGCGTTGAACGTGGCGGCGAACTCCGGGTGCTCCGTCAAGAAGTGGAAGTAATCCGTCCCGTGGGCCGTCTCGAACGCCGAGCGCTCGTCCCCGCGGAACCACTTGCTCATCGTGAGCCACATCTCGATCAAGAGGGAGTCGAGCTGCAGCAGGACGAGGTCAGATCCCGCGTGCTTTGAGCTCACGAGGAGCTTGGACATGGGCGTCAGGACGTAGACGTCGTCCTCGTCGGTGCTGCTTTTGGCCTGCTTGGCGAAGCAGCCGTTGTGGACGAGGAGGCGCATGAGGCAGCGGAGGGCGGAGAGCTTGGCGGGGGCGATGGAGAGGGCGGCGCCGAGCTGGTGGAGGGTAATGGAGCCGCCGTTGTCGTGGACGGCGTCGGGGATGCGGAGCTCCACGGCGCACTTGAGGGACATGGAGGTGACAAAACTGAAGGTCTGGTTCCACACATCGCCGAGGGCTTCCAGCTCCTCCACGGTGGGAATACTACTCTCTTCACCACAACCCGCCATTAATTACTCTTTCTCTCTCTCTCTCTCTCTCTCGCTCTCTCGCTCTCTCTCTCTCGATTGGGATCATACGCCTATATATAAGATTTGGAACTGCAGACAGGCAGCGCCACGCCGCCACTTGTTTTCATATTCCACGGGGAAGACAAACTAGCTGTAAAATGACGAAAATTCCCTAAAACAGTGAACAACTTAAAAAAAATAGATTTCTTGACCAAATTGCCGACTAGGGATGAGCGGATCCGGATCTATCCGATACTCATCCACCCACCCTATCAACTGCGTATTTATATAATATAATAATGCACAAGTGTTTTTTATATTTCAATCAACACTCATGATTCATGCATTATATATATAATAATGCTTGTAGTGGTATGTCTATACATTTTGAATTTTTGATTAAAATATATAATAATATTTATATATTGCATATGGATTTAAGATCATTCTATATATATTATAATACAAATTCCATATAGAATATTAATATTAGATGGATCTGTTTGATGTCATGTTTTGATCTGTTTTGATATTGATCTTGATTCTTGAAAGAAGAAATAATTTATTGATGACTAATAAAATAGTGAGTCGCTTTTTAAATTAAAATTAGTATTAATGAAATTAAAAAAGTTACTGTAATTTTAAATTTTAGAGAATGAGAAGGGAGGCTCCACAGCCTCCACTCGAAGTTTGATTCATAAACTGCTTAACATGTGAGGCACGTGCATTCAAAAAATTGTCCGACATACTTTAATACTAGTCAGTATTCATTTATGGGGCACCGGAATCTATTAGACAACATCAATTTAATTCAACCTGCATTGATTGTGAATAGGAATGATATTTCATATCGATTAACTTCATCGATTAATCTAACCTCGAAATTGGATTTTGATTAGAGATTATAAAAAATTGATTAAATTAGTTTTAATTTTGATTATTGATTCGTAGATAATTGGTAACTAGATTTTATACAATAAAATCCTACTATCGATACTAAAATAAATCGAGATTAACAAATCTATCTTTGCTAATACAAGTAATAAACATCATGCTTTTATATGATATCTCAACGTTAGAGTAATATTGTTAATTAACAAGTCCTCCATGTGAACTTCACAGTGAATTCAACCGCAATATTCAACTTTGATTTAGAATAGTTTGAAGAAATTTATTCCTCATGATCCATAATCTCTCAACAGAAAATGTCTCATTGATAAAAAAAAACAACTACTAATTTTGGCGCACGATCAAAAAATCACATTATCTTTCTTTTTCTTCTTTTATGCTTTCTATGAATTAATTTTTTTGTCAATTAATACCTTTTAGGTACTTCTTAAAAAATAAAATGAGAAATTAATTCAAAAATATTATTTATTTATTTTTGCAAAAAATTAACTTTCTATGTCAACCAAACGATTACACGTTAAAGAAAATTGTAATTTGAAAATTATTTCAACTCACTGTTGTGTTTTCTGTAATCTTGAAGAAGAAACGATTTTCCATCTATTCTCTAGCTATGTTTTTGCTTTTGAGCTGTGGTTGGCTCTCGAAAATCTCCTCAATATTGATTTTACCAGTAGCTTAATTTGGCATTTTGGTAGCTGATGTTTGCTGAGCCTGAACCATTCATTGAGTTCGGACTCCAAAGTCATTGCTGCCAATGCCTTGTGGTACATTTGGTTCTTTAGAAATAGTATTCTGCATGATGAAGGAAGGCTAACCATTTCAAATGTTGTTTCGCGCATTGTTGTCTATTCTTCGAATTGTAAAAAAAACTCATATTCCTGAGGGCCCTGATATTGATAGAATCAATGCTTGTATGTGGTCTCCTTCCCCTATAAATTGGTTTAAAGTTAACTGTGATGGTGCTTTTTATGACTCTGATGGTTCAGCCGGCATTATTTTGCGCAACTCAAATTAATATGATTGTGGAGTCAGACTGCAAGAACGCAGTGGATTTCCTCAACAACTGAAGTGCTGTCCCGTGGCTTCACAAAAATTTATTTTAAAAAAATCTGTAATTTTATATATAGCTCTAACTCTGTAATGATTCTCTTTGTAAGTATAGATGCTAATAAAGCTGCCCATTAGGCAGCAAACTTTGCTCGGAGACGTAAAGAATCCACTGTTTGGACTTCTATACGTCCTCCAGACCTAGATGTAATTTTATGTGAGGATGCCATGCAAACTCACATTTAGTTAATCTTATTTTCAGTTTTGGTAAATTTTTTTGATAAAGTATGATTTATCGTGATATGATATGATTTAATTTTATGTTCGGAAAGACTTATAATAAATGATTATGATATGATATGGTAATCTCATGGTTTGAAAACCATAAATTTTGGTCAAGTTTTCAAACTATGAATTTAGTAATTTCTCATGATTTCATAAAATTTTATTTTTAAAGTATCATCAATTAAAAATTATAATTCATCTTATGCCTTTTATATACCTATATCATATTAGAGTTCTATTTATCATTCATGATCGGCTTAGCTAAGACGCTATTCTCATCTATATCTACTATCATTTAATCATACTATACCATATTATTCTTTCAAACAAGATAATATTTTTTACAGTACCATACCATATAATATCATATTATATCATACATTACTAAATCATCTTTCACCTCGTATATCCAAACAAGGCCTAAGTGGTAATATTATATTATTCATTTCCTTTCAATTAAATAATAATAATAATAACAACAACAACGGAGTACTATTTGTTGTTGAGCTGACACCAACATTCATAGTTTTTCGACTCTAAGTGGTAATATTATACTATTCATTTCCTTCCAAATAAGACAAATAAAAAACAGCAACAAATTAACCCATTGAGTGCTATCTTTTATTGACATTTTAATTAATAAACTAAATTATCACCATAATTCGTACACTAATACTTATTTTTTATATATTTAAAAATAATTTGTAAACAATTGCAAACCTTCCCAAGCATTAGGTCCAACGTATTGACTAATTAATTCCTCTTCGAAGACATTAGCAATACTAATGGTTGATTATTAATTCTTAATTAATTAATTTGATAATAACAGCTCCTTCTTTTAGGAGACATCAAGACCCCCACAATCTTATATTGAACTCATTCAACTGCAACAACTTGTCAAGATTCCCATCATTTCTCTTCATCAGCTTAATTTTACATCACAAGATTTGTCAGCTTTAACAGATATATTATTATGATTTGGAATTAAAAAATTTGACATCAATCAAATAAAATTAGAGATGCTTCAAGGGAAAGTCGAAATCTCATCGTGAAATTGCTACTACTTCCCATTTTAGTTCTCATGTAATTATGTTTTTCTCTTCCTCTCCCTTCAACTTGTATTTTTCAAATTTTTTGATGAATACAAAATATTTTTCATAAAAATATATATATACTATTACTAGATTATTATGATTGATTAATTAATTAGTTCACAAAGAAATTACTAATAATTGATATATATTTGATTGATACAAGTGAATTACAGTATAATTTATCATATCGGGGTAAACTTATTTAACCCTTTTTCGGTAATATTTAATAGGAATTGATGTCGGTATATTTTAACACAACAAGAATCAAGATGACATGAGCATATCAATACACATGAAAATAAAGAAATGGCACGAGTCGCACGAGCACCACCAAATGTATATAATTTATTAATCACGCTACAAATCACGACAGAAATATAAATATTTAACTTTATCAATTGAAGAAAATAATAATAATTGTACTATTGGATTAATTGTTGTTAATCTAGACATTTTTACAGCAATACGGCGAAGTTTATCCAACATATATAGTGCAATTACAAATATTTAAACTGTCGGATGAAATTTTTTTGACCAATTTTTTTTTAAATTTTAAAATGCATTTTCTTAATCAAAAGATGAACGATTTAAATCATTAACTAGAATTGTTGAAATCATTTCAACAATTTCACTAAAATTGTTAAAACAATTTCAGCAATTTTATTTTTTAATCACGAAAATATATCATATTTTTTTTTAAAAATCATTTAATAATTTAATTTTTTTATGATTTTTTTAAAATTGGTATATATATTCATGGTCAAATGGTCAAATGTTGAAATAAATAAAACTCTAAAATGGTCAATGACCATGAGAATACATCCTGATTTCTTTAAAAAAAAAATCATAAAATAAATAAATTAGTGTATGAAATATTTTGATGATTCTTTTTAAATTTTAGAATGTATTTTTAGAAAATAAAAGTTTCAAGTATAAAAATATATTAGAGATTTTTTATTAAATTCATTGTCTCAATAACGTCAAGATACACGGTCGACTGTTTTATTAAATTCAGAAAAAAAAAAATACAATAAAAGTACTATACTCTAAATTTTCTTAATAATATACTAAATAAAGATACTATCTTTGTAAGATTTGTCATGAAATAAAACTTTTGCTGTACGTCGAAAATTATGAAGGAATATTTTTTGAATATTATTGTAGTCCCTTTTAATTTTCTAAATCTTTAAATTCTTTTTCAAATTTTTCTTTCTGATTTTCTCTCTCGTGGGTTGCATTTACCTCAAGAAAATTGTTTGAATTTATACTAAAGGAAATAAATTGGTCCAGAGAAAAATTAGCATTGTAGAAAAAATCAGGAATTCTCATTTGGCTGCACGTGGAAAAATTCTCAATCAGAATAATGGAACAAATCTCCACCGTCATCTGTGTGCAAAAAAAAAATATCTTGAATAATATAATTGATTAATTCTCATTTGATAAGCACATGAGATAACATCGAATGAGACTCCTCGAACAGCGTGCAACATTTGACCAGTCAAACAATACTTGAATCAGCACAACCACACTGACATCTTCAAAAGTTCAAATTGCCTCAAATTGCGTGAGGCACTCTCCAATTTGAGGCATGCACATGGCGCCAGCCTTTGAAGGTTGGCTCGGCCCATTTACCAGGCCCTCTTAGGTCGGCCCAAGCCCAATAAATGGTTTTCATTTATCTTTTTTAAGATTCAATCATAACTTGATCGTATAAACTTCGATTTGGATCCGATCTAACTCGTTGAATTCGGTTCGAACCTAATTTAAGTTAATCTGTTAGAAATTGACTCAAATTGGATCTGAATTGAATCCAACGAGCCCGATTGAATCAAAATCGAAGGCAGCTTGAACATGGCAAGTTGAGATTGCACTGAGGGTTGGCGGGTGGGCCAAGCCCGCTGCACCAAAGCTGGCGGGCCTGCCAGCTCCGGGTCTGGAAGATGGGCCGAGCCCACCTACTCCTCATAAGGCGTCATGTGCACATCAGATGGAGATGGCGCTGCCTCAAATTGCTGCACGCAATCCGACATCCGAGGCAGCAAAGGAAGCATTCAAATTTAATGGACTTTGCGGCTTAGATAACTTGGTCAAGAAGTCCAACACCTGGCATGAAATTAGAGGAAACTTTTATGTTTTCTCATGATTAATTAAAGAGGTTTGACTGCTCAAAGAGATATTAATGAAAGCATGGACACAATTCGAAAATGGATTGCAATTAAGTTTCGTAGTTTTCCGCCGCAACAAGGAACTCGATTAACACTCGAATTTTTCTGGTCAAAATTCAAGCCGCAATCGTGTGATTAAATCCAACGTCTCGGAGTATTTTTTGCCTCAAACTTCGGTAGAATAAGTCGACTTTTTTTTTTCACTATAAAAGGAGGCCGAATACAAGGTTCATGAACATTCCACACCAAAAAAAAATCTTCTCATATGAGAGTTTTATAGATCTAGAAAATTAAGAGTGCCGCTATGATCCTTTTCTTAAGGAGTACCCATTCTCGGTTTCTGACATAAAACAACATGAGTTCAGTTTCATGAAAGATCTTACAGAGACAGTGCCTCTACTCCGTACAAGTTTCAGGTTCAATTAATTTAAAACGATTTGCTGTATTCTGAAGGAGATTTAAATTATTGCACTTTTATTGTAAAAGTTTTTTTTTCTGAATTTAATAAAGCAGTCTTCTCTTCTTCCTGTGGACGTAGGATCGACACTCCGTCGAGTCCGAATCACGTTAACCCCCTGTGTCTCTTATTATTTT
This sequence comes from Canna indica, assembly GCA_034359265.1. Classification (NCBI taxonomy): domain Eukaryota; kingdom Viridiplantae; phylum Streptophyta; class Magnoliopsida; order Zingiberales; family Cannaceae; genus Canna; species Canna indica. The sequence continues at coordinate 1,680,612 of CP136898.1, read as the reverse complement.
GCATTATTATTATTATTATCGAAATTGGTTTTTCATTTTTCTCGCCGAGTTCTGATTTTGTAGATCCTACAAAAAATTACCCTAAATTTTTTAACACAACCCCCAACAAATTCTAATAACATATGAGAAAGACGTAAAATTGGGTCGTTCAAAATTATCAATTTATGTTAAAAGTTAAACCATCGTGGATCTTCTACAAGCACAAGTATATAGATTAACTAGACAAATGAAAAGCGCAAAATATTTTTCCACATGCATAGTCTCATCGTACAAACAACAAGAAGAACAAGCTTTATTTGTGCGCATTATACTCCTCTCTACACAAGAAGGTAGTGTACCAAAAATATATTAGGTCTATCTTACTCACCATAATAATCAAGATTTCATTGACAGTTACCATAAGAGAAGGTGAGCTAGTATATAATAATAAGCAAGAAGAATTGATGCATCATCTCACATCAGATTCCCTCCCCTTTAATCCTGATCAAAACTCGGCAGCTAGGGTTTCGATCGAAGATGAGAGAGAGAAGGAAAAAGGAACCGTGCACGGGTTAAATATTATAATTCCTGACCATTTTGCGATGGCAAATGACGATCGCCGATCGCTACGCGATCGCGATGCAGTCACAAGCTTATTCATTTTGCGACGACAAATCTTTCGATCGCATCATCGTCGCAGATGTGGTGACTCTGCGACTCCTATTGTTCGCAATCGTAGAACCGTCGCATCTGCGACCGCAACCCTTGCCGTCGCAAAAAGGGCCCTTGCATATTTCCTAATTTTTAATAGTGAATAATGATTTATAAGCCACCATTAATTAAAAATGCTTTAAATATTACCAAAATTCATGGTCTTGAAATAAATTGAATGGGTTGATCAAGTCAGTCAAGCTAGTGAAGTTGAGTGATTTTGTTTTTATTGAGATGTTCATTTTAGATATTTGAAACAAATTAATCGAGTCAACTAAAAATTTAAGTAGCTTCATCTTATTCTTCGGTGCGTAAGTCCTTGATCAATTCATTGCAACTGATTTTTACACACATTGAGTGGTATTCAAAAACCTAATTGGGATATGTCAATTTATTTTTATTAAACAAGTTGGTTGAGTCCAACCGGTTAACTAGCTTAATTAATTTTTATTCGGATTATTAGTTTAATATATTTTAAATTTATGGATTTATTTTAATTATATCCAATCCATTTATTTGTGTCAATTATATGATAAATTGTTATATTTGTCTCAATATACAATTGATTAAATAGATGACGCGGCAAGCTCAGTTGAATTTATGCATCCAAAATTTGGACCTCGTTATTATTTGGAAGCTTTCTAAATATAAATCAAATGAAACAATAATTTAAAAGTAATAAATCAATAAAAATAATTAAAATTTTGAAACTTTAACGGGATAGAATTCCCTCCCTTTTAACCCTATAAAAATATGATTGGATTGAGAAATTGAATGAAAATCCATATCCTCTAATTAAAGAGTGATGAGGACATTGAAAGCTCCAATGCATCTTCTTGTGACCACAAATAATAGTTTATAAATCCTTAGACTGATATAAATGCAATGATTTGCCTTATATATCACCAAAATTTCAAGACTTGAAATAAACATGATCAACTATTCAGGGGACGTGAACACCCCTATTTTCTAAAAAAATCTTTTTGTATATGCTTTGAGATTATAAAGCTAAAATTCTCCACCTTAATTTATTGGAAAAAAATACATTTAGACATGAATATGGTTCATGCATATCCACTCTTTCGATGAGATGCAAATGTCACGGGCCACATAGATCTAAATAACATCATGAGATCTGTGACTGTGTTTTTAAAATGCTATTCTTGAAGAGGACAATGATTGCTCGATCAGAAACGACGACAGCATCACAGCAATCACTCAATCAATCATGCAGGTATTCGATAACTTAGTACCATATAAAATAATTGAAATGCACGAGTAACACGCGCGAGCACCATCCATCATTTTATTTATTTTTTATTTTTCTTAATCAAAATTAAAATATTATTAATCTAAATTGTATATTTTGGACAGTCATTAATTAGAAGTTATTATCTTATATAGGTTTGGAGGCCACTCGTATCCTCGTTCCTCCGTCCATATATAATTAAGAGCTCTATAATTAGACTTAATCAATATTTGGCAATCCAATCGGTTGCCTTGTTTCTTTTGAGACGATTATGTTGGAACTTCAAGTTGTTGACGGACTCTGCCAATGGTAGAATATCAAAAATTAAAATTTGATTTTAATCATTCTATTATCAATAGAAATCCCCTCAAACAATGATATAATTGATGGTAATGGTTAAAATCTTAGCTAAAAATCACAAAGATAGTCAAAACAATGGGTTTTGCTAATTTAAAAATAACCTAATTCTAAGAATGCCATATACAATAAAAAGTATTCGAGCATAAAGCAGTCTCAATATCCGAGGAAAAATTCACACGTTGACTGACCCAACACAAGGTCGGCTCTTTTTACTATAAAAGGAGGCCGAATATTGAATTTTAAGACCATCTCACGCCAAGAGAAAATCCCCCTATATGATAATTTTAAAAATTTAAAAAATTAAAAGTGCCGCTACGACTCTTTTCCTAAAGAGTACATCTTTTCAGTTTCTGACATACAACAGCAGAAGTTCAATTTTAAAGCAGATCTTACAAAGACAGTGCTTCTACTCAGTACCAATTTTAGGTTTAATTAATTTAAGATAATTTATTGTGTTACGAAGGAAATTAAAATTATTGCATTTTTATTATAAAAGTTCTTTTCTGAATTTAATAAAGCAGTCTTATCTTCTTCCTGTGGACGTAGGATCAACACATATCTCGCCGAGTCCGAATCACGTTAATCCCCTTGTGTCTTTTATTTTTCTGTATTATTATTATCAGATTTGGTTTTTCGTTTTTCTCACCGGGTTTGAATTTTGTAGATCCCGTATAAAATTATTCCAAATTCTCTAACAACTTTTAGTCCAACCTAATTTGATCGTTTTTATATATATAAAAATGAAATTACAAAGCTTAATTAGAGACTCTTCACCAGGTATGTTATCATCAGATTGCAAATCTAATCGTGGTCAGACTCTACATGTAAATATGTAAATTGATTAAAAGAAAAAGACTAGTATTATGATGAGTATATATAAAGCACTTCTAGAATATATGAATAATTAAGTTATGTGATGAGATGAGATATATAAATGCTAGCTTAGTAGCTTTATGCCCGGCAATGCATGCTGATTAAGCGATATATCGACCTTATATATCATTGAGTGGTATTCGAAAAATTAATTGGGATATGTCAATTTGTTTTTATTAAACAAGTTGATTGAGTCCAACCACGATTAACTAGCTTAATTAATTTTTATTCAAATTATTTGTTTAATATATTTTAAATTTATAAATTTATTTCAATTATATCCGATCCATTTATTTGTGTCAATTATATGAAAAATTATTATATTTGTCTTAATATACAATTCGATTAAATAAATGATGTAGCAAACTCAGTTGAATTTATGCTTCCAAAATTTGGACATGGTTGTCATTTGGAAGCTTTCTAAATATAAATGAAATGAAACAATAATTTAAAAATAATAAATCAATAAAAATAATTAAAATTCTGAAACTTTAACAGGATAGAATTCCCTCCCTTTTAACCCTGTAAAAAGATTATTGAATCTTTAAATAAATGAAAACATATCCAAATTTAAATATCACAATAAATCAAACCAAATATAATCATTAATGAAAAATCGGGCAATCCAAAATTAAATAGCAGCCTATATTGACTTTAAAAGGTACAATTTTGGGTTAAAAAATTCTATAATGCGTCCACGCCCTCTAATTAAAGAGTGAGGTGGACATTGAAAACCCTAGGACATTTTCTTGTGGCTACAAATAATGATGTATAAGTCACCACAAATATAAATGTTATATATTATATATAATGATTTTAAAAACGTACAATTTGGATTCAGAAATTGGATGAAACATCCATATCCTTTAATTAAAGAGTGATGTGGACATTGAAAACTCTAATGCGTCTTCTTGTGACCACAAATAATGGTTTATAAGTTCTTAGGCCGATATAAATGCAATGATTCGCCTTATATATCGCCAAAATTTCAAGATTTGAAATAAACATGATCAACTATTCAGGGACGTGAACACCCCTATTTTCTGAAAATATCTTTTTGTATATGCTTTGAGATTATAAAGCTAAAATTCTCCGTCTTAATTTATTGGGAAAAAAATACATAGAGACATATGAATATGGTTCATGCAAATCCACTCTTTCGATCAGATGCAAATGTCAGGGGCCACGTAGATCTAAATAGCATCATATGAGAAGCATTATATAAATATCTTTATGGAATAGTTGGATTTGATTCGTTCAGAGGTTATATGTTCCTTCAAACGAAGTAAATGATTTTTTATATGACGTACATTAATCCTTGAATTATTCCTAATTGATTAATTTGAGAACATAATTATTTATATTGTACTTAGTTTATTTCTTTTAGTCATTATTCATTTTTAAATTTTGATTTGTATTTCTCTTGTTCTCCGATACACGCCCAAATGATATGCATATTCGGAGAACTGTAGGGAGATGCTGCCAAAATTTAGAATAAAGTTAATGACTAAAAGAAATTTTAAGTACAATATAAATAATATGAATCCTGAATGGAATAGGACAATCTCACATAAAGATATTTCCAACTTTTTGACAGAACATGTCGGACGATCAAAGTTGGATGTACCGACGAATTCATCGTGGAGCTATAACGAATGAATTTCGAGTATGCGTAACTTCTTAAATTTCGTAAACTCGAATAAAAAATTCCTTAGTGGTGATAAAATCTGATGTCCGTGTCGAAAATATTCGAACATAAAATTTTGGGACCGAGAAACTGTCACAATGCATTTGTATACAAAATGATTCACACCAAGATATTTTCTATGAAATTGTCATAGAGAGTCACGTCAAGTCGGGACATCGAGCAATCTTGTTATCCAAACTCATGGTGAATCTTCTTATACTAGTGTTTATTCTTCCAATCCATCTCATCCATATGGAACAATGATTCTGGATAGTCTTAGAGTACAATTTCATTTAAATGATAATATTGAGTCAGTTACTGAGACGATAGTGCCACTAGATACTACGACAGTTGAAATCACTAAAGAACAACCTGCGATACAGAATGAATTACTGAATAAGAAGATCATAGAATTTATGAGATGTTGAAAGCTGTCGATGAGCCTTTGTATAAGAATTATCCTCATTATACAAGATTTTTGACAATGCCGCAACTCCTGAGCATCAAATTCGATTGTAATATTATAGGGGTTCACGGTAAATATACTTATTAAATTAATGTTAATGTTAAATATTGATCAGTAATAATATATTTTTTTTGCAGACTTATTATACATGACCCAAGGATCAGACCACTTTTGTTGAGGTTGCATGAAAGCGTGTTGCCCACGCTCGCTATAACGGGCTACATGAGACGGTTGGGTAATGCTGATCTGGTCGAGCTCAAAGTGCTAATCTAGTCCAAATAATGAACATGTAATGTTGCTTTGTTTTGCAAGAGGAGTCGAGGAAGATTTTTGTATTTTTAGGATGATTGGTGCTGGAGTGAAAAAAAAAAATTAAAATGAGGAGAGACAAATTTAAATGGACAAATGAGTAAATGACTAGTAATATTTTAATTGATAAAATATAAGCATAATTTACCAAAGAATGGATGATGTGAAGTAAAACCAGCAAGAAACATATTATATATTAGATTAATTTTAAATTAAAGTAGGTTTCTAAATTTTCCAATAACTATTAATATGTTATGAAATGCTCTAATTAAACTTGTTTTGGTTACCAACCGGGGAAAACTTATATGGATAGTCTACCCATATAAATTTTTATAAATGAGTGAATATAAGTTTTGAGCCACTGAACATGGATATAAAATAAATGGATATGTTTATATTCATTTATTTTCTATTCATATTCAGTTGCTTAAAGTTCATATTCACTCATTCGTAAATTTTTTATGAGCAGCATGCTCATGAAAGTTGCACCCATATAAGACTAAACTATTGGATAGTAGACAAGAGTTGTAAATGAATATTAATACACAAATTATAGGGGCTCGTTTGGTACACCGTATAATACTAGTTTGTATTGACTAACCTATATAATACTAGCCTGTATTATACTATTATTATACAGTATTTGGTGCACACATGTACTAGCATGTATAGTACTAGTATGTATTGACTACCATGTATACTATAATATAATATAATATAATATAAAATATATATAATATATTTATCATTAAAATATTTCATAAATTAAAATTATTTTTATAATATTTTTTATATATTTTTAAATTTTTAGCCGGAGATAAAATGAATATTTAAAATATTGAAAATTCTAGTGCAAACTAATGAAAAGCTTTGAGAGTGTATCTAATACACCTAATGATTGTTTTTGAGATACTATTTTTAGTACATGTATTAGTTAATATATTTTTCAAACACCTTGTAATATTATCCTAATACTATAAGAGATATTTACCAAACATGCCCCGGATGTACTTAAAACACGCATCTGGCACAAATAAACACAACAAGCACAACAATCCAGATTTATTTTTCCTCGCATCACATGGATGGATCACGACTTCATACTACTTCAACGTACTCTCACTAGCAAGCTCGATTCAAAGCCATGTATATTTATTTGGAGATGGATGACTGTATACGTAGCTGCAGCATGCATGCATCTGTATATATACATACATACGTACGTAGATTAAGGGAAGACCTCGATCAACGACCGCAATCCGAAGGGAGTGATCTTGTAGTTCGAGAACCCAGCTTCAGTAAACAGCTTGCTCCATTCCTGCTCATCTCGCTGCTTCGAACCTCTCGCCACCACCATCGCCATGTCGAAGTGCAACTGCGTCTCCGTTGACTTGTCCAACCTCTCTCCATCTTTCAGCACTATCTCAATTATCACTACTTTCCCCCTCCCCTTTGACTTTGACGCCTCGAGTGCCTCTCTGCAACGCTTCAATATCTTCACGCACTCCTCATCTTTCCAGTTCATCAGCACCCACTGCATGCAGTTTAATTCAATTACACATGCAATATCTAACATGTATTTTTATTTAATTTGTTGTCATATTATATATATATGTATATATGTACCCTGAAGAGAATCAGATCGGCAGGCGGTATGTGCTCGAACATGTCTCCCTCGACGAAGTTTAAGTTCTTGGGCTTGCCGGCGTTGCTGCAGGCAGCCACATTGACGAAGTGGGGGAGGTCCAGGACGGAGCACTTCATGTCCGGGAAGGCCTGCGCGACCTTGCACGCCAAGGCGGCGTTGCCGTGCACGCGGCCGGTGACGTCCACCATGGACTGTATGCCGTCGAACACCTCTCGGTGCCTTTCCACCAGGAGCCCGCCCACCAGCGCCGAGTCCCTCTCTACCGCCGCGTTGAACGTGGCGGCGAACTCCGGGTGCTCCGTCAAAAAGTGGAAGATATCCGTCCCGTGGGCCGTCTCGAACGCCGAGCGCTCGTCCCCGCGGAACCACTTGCTCATCGAGAGCCACATCTCGATCAAGAGGGAGTCGAGCTGCAGCAGGACGAGGTCAGATCCCGCGTGCTTTGAGCTCACGAGGAGCTTGGACATGGGCGTCAGGACGTAGACGTCGTCCTCGTCGGCGCTGCTTTTGGCCTGCTTGGCGAAGCAGCCGTTGTGGACGAGGAGGCGCATGAGGCAGCGGAGGGCGGAGAGCTTGACGGGGGCGATGGAGATGGCGGCGCCGAGCTGGTGGAGGGTGATGGAGCCGCCGTTGTCGTGAACGGCGTCGGGGATGCGGAGCTCCACGGCGCACTTGAGGGACATTGAGGTGACAAAACTGAAGGTCTGGTTCCACACATCGCCGAGGGCTTCCAGCTCCTCCACGGTGGGAATACTATTTCTATCTTCACCACAACTCGCCATTACTCTCTCTCTCTCTCTCTCTCTCCCCGTTGCCTTGGAAGTTGGAAGGCTCGATTGGGATCATACACCTATATATAAGATTTGGAACGTGCAGACAGGCAGCGCCACTTGTTTTCACCTTCCAAGGGAAGACAAACTAGCTGTAAAATGACCAAAATACCCTAAAATAGGGAACAATTTTAAAAAAAGATAAAATATTGGTGTGTGTGGGGTAATTTCAAAAGATGAAATATAAAACTAATATCTTTATATAATATGCTTCTATATGATGTCTCAACCATAAAGTAATGTCCTCCACGTGAACTTTGTAGTGAATTCAACAACCCATATCCAACTATGATTGAGAATAGTTTGAAAAAATTTATTCCTCCTTAATCTCTCCTTAATCAAAATAGTAATTACTATTTTTGGCAGAGCGTAGATTAAAAAAATCACATTATCTTTCTTTCTCTTCTTTTATATTCTCTATGAATTATTTTTTTTTGTCAATCAAATATTTTTTAACTATTTCTTAAAAGTATACCAGAAAAATTAATTTATGAAAATTACAATTTTTTTAAAAAAATATTTTTCATGTCAACCAAACGATTACAGATTAAATCTCCACAACTCCACTAAGTTATCTTATATATATATATATATATATATATATATATATATATATATATATATATATATATGATATTTCACATTGCCACATCAATAAAGAATATTTTGTCAAATAAAGTCAATATACAAAATAAGTCAAAACCATTAAAATTGGGAACTATATATTTGGGCATTTTGATTAAATATATAATAGTATTTATATATTGCATATGGGTTTAATTAAGATCCATCTATATATATTATAATACAAGTTCCATATAAAATATTATCATTAGATGGATCTACTTGATGTCAGGTTGATCCATTTTGATATTGATCTATAAAGAAGATATAATTTATTGATGACTAAAAAATAGTAAGTGGCTTCTTTAAATTAAAATTAGTATTAATGGAATTAAAAAAGTGACTTTAAAATTTTTAATTTTATATAATGAGAAGGGATGCTCCACTCGAAGTTAGATTCATAAATTGCTAAACATGTGAGGCACATGCATTCAATACATTGGCAAACACACTTTAATACTAGTCAATATTGATTTACTAGGCACCCGAATCTATTACAAAACATTAATTTAATTCAACTTACATTTATTGTGAATAGGGATGATAATTGAAATCGGTTAACTGCATCGATTCATCGAATCGTAAAATCTGGTTTCATATAGTAAATTTGTTGTTCAATTTTAGTTTCGATTAGAGAATAAAAAAAATCGATTAAGTTAGATTCAATTTCGATTATTAGTTCGAGGATAATCGATAACCGAAATCGATTAGATATTTCGGTTTTGGTTATCGTTATTTGCGAATAACCGGATATGAAACTATTATAATTAATTATTTTAATAATTTTTAGATATTTCAAAATTTAATTTACTAACCAATTATCCATTTACTAATAAGTTACTAGCTAGTTAGTAAATGGACAACTTATTCTATTTGAATCAAACTAGCTAGCTAACCGATTTCGATTTAGGATACTAATTTTTGAAATCGAATGATTTTGATTTTGATTTTAATTAACGAGTTTTTAATCAGTTTCAATTTTGATTAATCATAATAAATGTGATTAATCGAATCGTTGTCATCCCTAATTGTGAACATCCAATACAATAAATTTAGATTTTTCATAAATAATAATAATAATAATAATAATAATTGTTACCGCATATTCTATGCGATAATTGGTCTATATAGACATCAACTAGTAACTTAATTAAATATTTAAGCTAAAATTTATTATTCCAATGTCATTGTCAAAATTCAAGTCTAACTAATGCATAACATACGTGTACCAGAAAATATAAAATATGAAGAAAAAAAAGATCAATTCACTGTCACGTTAGCAATAAATCTAAATTGTTTCAGTGTTTACTATCAATGGTATTTGTTGGTATTAGTGTGTACTGATTAATTATTTATTCAATTAATATTGATTTGTTGATATCAATTGTTTACTGATTCAGTGTTTATTGTAAATATTATTTTCTGTATCAAACTATTGTATCCAGATGCTTACTGATATTATTAAGTTATCTAATTTTCTGCATCAAATCATTCAATTTATTTCTAGAACCTCATGTATAATATTGTTAACTGCATCTGGTATACTGATACGATGCTTATTTCTACATCAGTATATAGTATACCAGCTGGTGCAATAAACATCAAAAATTGCATTAGTAACATCAAACACTACATAATTTCTGAATGTTACGTGCTGCAGTTACCTGTTACATACTAATGTTAATTATTGTAGTTACCGCAGTACAGTTACCTGCATGTAAATGTTTACTTGACATCCACTGACGTGGCACCAGATACATCTTTTTCATCATATTTTATATTTTTTGGTACACATATGCAAAGTCACGTCAATAATCAAACAACAAGATTCACGATGACTTGACGATGAGATATTATTGAAACGAATTGAAAATTTGGGATGAAAAATTGATACAACCAAAAATTTAGGTCAAAATTGAAAACACCCCTAAAGTTCAGGATATATAATGTAATGTTGACGTGTATTTTTTAATATTATTTATTCAAATTTAGATTTATTGCTGACGTGGCAGTGAATAGATTTTTTTTATATTTTATATTTTTTGGTACACGTATGCAAAGTCATGTCAGCAATCAAACAACAAGATTCACGGTGATTTGACGATGAGATATTATTGAAACAAATTAAAAATTAGGGTATAAAATTGATACAATTGAAAGTTCATGTCAAAATAAAAAATATTCATAAAGTTCAGGATATATATTGTAATTAACACTTGTTTTGGTCCGAGTTATCATCATTTATTGCTGAACAAGTGTATCAATTTAATTAACCCTTATATTTATATATACTACTAAAATTTTATCAACTTAAGCATAAAGAATGGTCATTAATTGTATATCTCTTTTTTTTTTCTTAAAAGACTTTTTAATTAATTTATGAGGCAAATATAAGGTGGAAAGATAAACTCCATCTACTTGGGAACATTATGTAAAAACATCAACAAGCCAATATTAAGCTTCTTAAGTGATTGAAAATTTCATCATCATGTCAATTTCAAGCTGTTTTAAACTTTCATAACATTTAGGTATTAAGAGTACCATCACAATCCAGCCTAGTTCAAATCAAGAAAGGATATAAATCTATTTTATTGGTTATGCTAGTCTTTCGTATAATTAAAAATCAGTTAACAATATTATCCAGATGAATATGATTTATTTATTTTTTGAAAGACTAATCCTCCGTTCCATTCAAGAGTTTTAAAGGGGTACAAGAGAATGGGGAAGAGTAAGGACAAGTCCTTAAGAAAAATAAGTTACAAGTTAACTAGAGCATAAAACATAAAAATTAACTATGGAAGAAGCTAGGGTTTGAGAAAAAAAAGATTTGCTTTCGAAATCTCGCGAGTTTCTCTCAAACCACACAAATCAATTCCAGATGAGAATTAACCGCGTCCGTGTGCTCGCATCCTTGTCGGGACTTCTCACCACGGAGTTCCACGGAGAAGCAGATAAGGGAAAAAAAGACTCGCTCACCAGAGATAAATAGACCTTCCACCCGAACTTGCTGAAAGGGCAGGAACTGAAAAGATGTGCATGTGACTCTTGCCCAATATCACAAAACATGCAGGAAGTGTCGGAAGTGATAACCCAACGAGCTAAACGGTCACGAGTTAGCAATCTCCTTCACAAGCGGAGCCATCCAAAGATAGAAATTTTAGGAGGAAGCTTGATTTCCCAAAGAAAACATTCGTACATGTCCGTAATTCCACGATAAGTCAGTAATAGGTAGAGGCTTTTAGCGGAGAATAAGCCATCTTCCGACCACTTCCATTGAATAAAATTTTGCCCAAAAGAATATTGAATAGTTTCAAGATTACGAACCAAAGAGAATAAGCTCTCACTATCCACCAACGAAGAAAAAGAGATATCCCAGCCCACGCAGGACTAATAAAACAATGTTGATTAGTTACAAGGTGAAACAGAGAAGGATATCAGCCAAGCGAATCCCAGGTAGCCATTTATCTGTCCATAATCTGGTCTGATCCCCTTGTCCAACCAAGAATGAAAGACCCGGGATGATGAAGTCCAAGAGGCCGCGAAGGTCCCTCCAGCTCGGAGAAGCACGACGAGAGAAAGAGCCACCAGACCACCAAAGCCGAAAATCCCCATATAAGTTTCCAAGGATGTCCACCCAAATGAGATCTCGCTTGTTAATCAGCCTCCATAGCCACGAGCCAAGTCTTGCCTGATTGTGAGCATGCAAGACTAGGATGCCTAGGCCACCATCAGATTTAGAGCAAGTGAGTGAATTCCAACCAACTAAACACTTCCCTCGCAAAGAGAGATCGTCCCAGCCCACCCAAAAAAACTTCCGACGCCTACTGTCAATTTTGTTAATGACCCATCTCAGAGCCAAGAAGACAGAGAGAAGATACCCAGTGGAGGACGTGATGACGCTATTAATCAAGGTGAGACAACCCGCTCGCGAAAGAAGACGCTCATGCCAATTACCCAGCCGAGCATCAACTCTGGAGATAAGATTGAGCCAATCAGTCCTACACAACCGCCCTACCCGAAGGGGTAATCCCAGGTATTGCAATGGAAAAGTAGTTGCTTGGCAATACTTGAAGCCAACCTATTAGTCACTGCAAAGTAAGCTTTTAAGCACATAATACTAGTCTTTGCTAAGTCCACTTTAAGCCCAACCACACACTCGAAGCATTTGAGAAGCATGAGCAAATTTCTAAGACTCGAAGCATCATTCTTAAAGAAGAGAATTAGATCATCTGCAAACATAAAGTGAGTGACCCCTCCATCAATGTGGTGACCCAAGACTCCTTGGATAGAGCCATTCCTAGTAGCAAGATCGAGCATACGGGAAAAATAATCCAAAGCCAAGTTGAAGATGAAAGGTGAAATCGAGTTCCCTGTCGTACACCTCTACGATGTCTAAAATAAGTTCCAGAGGTACCATTTGTGATAAGAGCAGAGTCGGTGTCCAAGAGAAATGAAATCCATTCGTGCCATTTCGAAGGAAAGCCCCGAGCCTCTAACATGTCAAGAATGAAAGTCCATTTGATAGAGTCAAAAGTTTTCTCATAGTCCACCTTCAATAGAATCACTACAAGAAATTCGAGTTTTCGCGACCCTCACTAAAACCTCATATGATCCTCACTAAAGACTTTTAGTGAGGGTCATCCGGCCCTCAGATGTCGTCAGGAAAAGACTCGTCACTAAAAGTATAGGTGAGAATCATGCTCCGACCCTCATTAAAAGGTAACTTTCGTGAGACAAAACTGACCCTCACTAAAAGAGTTTTTGTGAGGATGAACTGACCCTCACTAAATATGAGAATTAGTGAGGGTCAATTTTGCCTCACGAAAGTTACTTTTAGTGAGGGTCGGGACATGATCCTCACATATACTTTTAGTGACGAGATTTTTTCCGATGACGTATGAGGGTTGGATGACCCTCACTAAAGGCTTTTAGAGTGGGTCATGTGAGATTTTAGTGAGGGTTGCGACCGTCACTAATTCCTATATTTTATGAGGGTCAGTGACCCCCACTAATTCTTACATTTTGTGAGGATTGGTGACCCCACTAAAACATTTTTTCATAGATTTATTTCTTTTCGTGAGGGTCTCATGACCTTTACTAAAAGCTATTATAACATGTATATGAAACCTAATAATTTTTATAATTTAATTATATTTACATAAATCTTAGGAAGCATATAAAGACAAAAAAAATACATGTCATCACTTAACATTAATATATCTATTACAAAATTCATAAAATATCGCTACTTGGTCCATTACAAAAAAACACATCTAATAAAGTACCAATCCCATTACATAAAAATTTCAACTTTAAAATAAAATTCATACATGTTCTATTAATTCATATATAAATCAAGATCATTATCTTTGCAAATTCTTTCCTTTCATCTCGTCTACGAAAGCAATCTTCAAATTCATCTTTCTTCTATCATCTTCAAATTGTTGTTCCATCTTCTTCCTCTCCTCTTCCATCTTCTTTCTCTTATATTTCATCTTCCTTTTTTCTTCTTCTATTTTTCCTTCCATCTTCTTTTTAATATCCTCATCTAGTTTTTTTCTAATTCCTCTTCCATTTTCTTTCTTTCCTCTTTCATTGCCTCCATCATTTGTTCTTTCATCTCCCTCTTATCTTCTTCCATTTTCTTCTCCAATTCAACAATCTTGGAAATCAATAACAAAACGATGATCTAGATCCTTTTGGGCATGTAACAATAAATCAGAAAATCAATTGTTATGACCCAAAAAATTGAGGACCTTATTATAAATATGTTTCTTAGAGGGGCCTTTTTGCAAAAGTGCATAATCCTATTTAATTAGCCCTAATCCTCCTCTAATCTCTGGGGCTTGGTGTCGGCAATGGTTGAGGAGGTAGGTGAACAGAGCGGCGTGCGGGTGGTGAGAAGACTCCGATGAAGACCAGAGTTCGGAGGAGTTTTTAGGTAGGAGTCTTATCTTCTCTTTTCTGTTTTTCATCCGTTGTTTTCTGTCGTTCCTATTTCTTCGTTCATCGGCGGCAATCGGAGTGGCGATGAGATGAGGAAGGTCTGGCTCTGTCGGATGGAGGGAGGGGCGGCGGTAGCCGCGGGCAATCCGCGGGCTGCCACCCTGTGGGCGACTGCTGCCGTCGTTGTGGGGCAGCCGCTGTTGTTGTAGGAGGTCAGAGTGGCTTCCTAGCCTCGGATCGGTGTCCCACCGGCACCGGAGGTTGTGGTGGAGGCCGGTAGGAGACGGTGGTTGGTCGGCGTCGGCTGGTAGAGCCGCACGTCGTGTGGATCAGAGAGGAGTTGCGATGGGTTGGCGCCGGGGTCGGAATCCGTGGGGGATGTCAGAGGATGGTCGACGAGTGGTCGCCTCCTGTCGGAGGATGGTCGGCGAGTGGTCGCCGGTGGTGGAGAGGGTCGGTCGGCGTGGATCGGAGGCTAGTAGAGGCGGCGCCGGGGGCGGGGCGTCGGGCTGGGTGTCGGGTGATGAGGGGGGGGTGAGACGAGTGGGAGATTAGAGTTTTATTTAATTTAATAAATAGGTTAATTAAAAGGAGAGCTGTATTGCATGAAATGAGGATAATTTATGAAATATTAGGGTATTTTTAGATTTGATTGTAGGATCGTCGGATCGAGTTGAGGTGAATACCAAAGTTGTAGGTTTTTGTGTTCTAAATGCGATGGTGGTGTCAAAATTCTGATCGGAGGTCGTATGGTAGGTTTTTTCTGCATTTCAGTGTTATTTGATGGTTAATAGTTATTATTTCAGTTTGATAAATAATTAAATAATGTAGAATAGTTGTATTTCATGTTAGGTGGTGATTTAGAGTGTAGATGGTGGTGTTGGGTGTGAGTTGACTCTTGTTGTAGCCGATGAATGTTGAATGGGTAAATTGATAATTTTACCCTTTGCATCTAATTGCTTGAATTGCTTCTGAATTTCGTTGATCTCCCGTTGCATGTTGTTGGCCCATATACATATTGATATCATATTATGTTGCATGAATTGCATCTATAGTGATTATGATGATTAGAAAGCATGTGTAGATGCTAAGGAGTTGCATAATGCTAGATTCAGATTATTGGTTGGTCGCATTATTAATGTAGTTGTTGTCATATGCATTATATTTGTTGACATCAAGCTGATAGCATTTTATGCATGTTGCTTTTATAGTTGTGAGAGTTATATTGGCATGTTGTGCATTATGACCTGTTGTGGGCACAAGCCCAGACACTGTTGATTGTTTGCCCGAGGTGTATGGGCGGTGACACCGGTGATCACGAAATTTTCACTCGAGTTGCTTGTGTGGCGTCGCGCTGTTAGACGTCGACGGGCTCGTGTGCGGCGTCGTGTTGTTAGACGTCGGCGGGCTATCTTTTAGATAGTCGCATCTTTAGCTGGAGCGGGCTTGAGGTGCCACTCTCGAGGTGCGAGAGTGCGGGAGAAACCCAATTGTCCACTACGCTCTTGATTGGGTGATTATTATGCATGTACGCATTGTCGGTAGGATATGTATGATTTGATATTGTGCTAGCTGACTTGAGTAAATGATGATAGTTATGAGGTGCATACAGAATATTATATCTATATAGTAGTTGATATATAGATGCTTGAGTGGTTATCTAAGGATAGCATCGCGTTGGTTGGCATGAGTATATAATATTAGTTGTGGTAGATACATAGTTGAATATCATGTCATCATGGATGATCATCTTTACCTCTTGACATATTGTGATATCCTACTTAGCTTTTCGCTGATGTTTGTTATTTTTGCTTCAGATCTGCAGGTTCGAGTGGTAGCTGAGAATGTCTAGTTAGATAGAGTAGAGGAGGCAGACTCTGACATTGATTTCCGTAGAGATGTATAAAGTTTCTTGAATAGCATTTTATTATTGTAATAGATATTATTCTAATGCAAGTGGTTGAGGTTCATGTTGTAAGTTGTTCATGAAGATTTTGGTGTGTTAATTGATAGTTGGTTGCGCTTCTCCTAGGCGGTGTTCCTTATTTAGAGATGAACCTAGGCGGGGCGTAACATCAATAACAATGATAGAATTAAAAATACAAAAGTAGAACACAAGTACATAGCAAAAATAAAATCAAACCTCCTATGCTGGAATGACAGCATAACTTTTTGAAGAATTTGTTTTGTTGGATTGGACTTATTTTGCTTATACATATCCTACAACATAAAATATATATATACACTCATATTCTTCAAGGCAATTCTCATAGATAATCTTATACAAATTTATATAAACTGAAATACCTTCATTTAGTTAAAACCATAATGTTAACTATGGATTTAGTTCAACTAACCATGAAGACTATGAGACATCTTGAAAGATGGAAATGTTAGAATATTTTTTAAATATTCTATATTTTCATTTTTCATATGTGGGCTACAATCAATTGTAATGTTTTGATTTAATAAAAGCGGGTTTGATCTTATTATCCATTATTGAGATGTCTGTTAGCTCATGTGATCTCGATCCATGTGATTTGAGCTTGAAACACTTAACCATGATTGTTGTGATTAATCAAGTGTAGGCCCGATTAATGAAGCCCGTGATGGACGGGCCCATATAATCAGTTATAAATAGAGGCTAGGTCCCCTCTATACACAGTGTGGAAAAACCCTAGCTCATAGTTGCTTTCCCCATCAAAAGCAGAGCATTTGA
Organism: Canna indica; assembly: GCA_034359265.1. Taxonomy (NCBI): domain Eukaryota; kingdom Viridiplantae; phylum Streptophyta; class Magnoliopsida; order Zingiberales; family Cannaceae; genus Canna; species Canna indica. Next base: position 1,663,211 of record CP136898.1, on the reverse strand, counting down.
GACAGTGTTGTGGAGGAAGACCCGGCTTTCCTTTGAAGATCCAGAAGTTTATTCCGCTGCAAATTATGTCGTCATCAAGTAAGATCTTATCTTACTAATTTATTTATGATATTCTTAAATTCATGAAATACTTGATTAAAGAATTTGTCTTACAATTGGTATCAGAGCCGTTTTTTCATGAATTTAAGAATTCGTTTATGATAATTATGGGATGATTTTAATACGATGAATAATCTATTTAAATTTTGATTCATCGTTTTTTGTATTAAAATCAATTTAAATATGCTGTTTTTAATAGCCGAAATCATATATGCTGTTTTTAATTGGAAAATACCATGCTGTTGTTTTGATCTAAATATCTCATTCTTTCTCCATAATTTTTATCGATGTTTGCCGTTGTGCCTCGATTACTGTTCGTTATTTGCATCCGCCTTTATTCCGCCGCATGACCTCATCCGCCTTGGTCCGCGAACTCAAGGTACGGCGCGCTCGTCAAGTGGGACGAAGAGTCGAAAACATCCAATTTTTTTTATGAATTGAGAATCTGATCTTGATCTATGTTGATGTCACGTGATCCTTCTTTATGTTGATGTGACATGATTCTACTTCATATTTCCTTAGTATTTAATGGTGTAAAGTTAATTATCATTGTTGAAATTTCCATTGGAAATTTCGATCCTATTGTTCGCTTTTCTCAGATTTTGTTGCGTCTGCTCATGAATCATTGTTATGCATCAAAGGTGTGTTTGTTTGTTTTTTCCAGCATATCATGTAGATTTATTTCGATTGATGTATGTCGATATGCGCGCCGTCTCTCTTGCACGTAGTGTTTGCATCTTCCTCGTTGTATTGTATGCATGTTGTACTCCGTGCACGTAGTGTTTGCATCTTCCTCATTGTATTGATGTATGCTGATATCCTGTCTTGATATGCCTCGATAAAGAGCTCCTATTTCTTGCATGTTGTACTCCGTGCAATTCCACATCCGCTGTCGTGTGAGCGCTCCGTCGGGTCAGCGAGCAGGAGTCGCCGCTCCATGTGCGGCATGCGGCCGCGCCCCGCAAATCTTGGCTCATGCCCTAATTGGCACAGGGCTCGGCTCCGCGTGGATGTGCCCTGCGGACCCTGCTGAGTGGGCCTAGGTCCTAGGCCAACCTTTCGGGCCCATTTTTGGAACCAGATCCGAATCCGGTTTTATTTTCAACGGATCCAGATCCATTAAGTGTAGACCTAATTCGTTTTCTTTTTAGTTGCTTCCGTTTATTTCAATTGAGGCGGTCTGATTTTAAAATTAAAACCGGTCCAGACTTTTAATTGAACCTAGGTTTATTTCAGTTTTGGTTCAATCTGGTTCTGGGTTAAATTGATTTGGGTCAATTGCCTGGTTCAATTTTATTATGAGGGGTTCAATTCAATTTTATTTCCAATTTATTTTTGATTTTAAACTGGTTCATTGTTTTGGTTTGATTCAATTGATTGGTTCATTCATATTTCAATGATTTATTTCTACATCACAATCGGTTCATTTGAAATTATGAATGGTTCAACTCACTTTCATTTGGTTCGCAATCGTTCAACTTATTTTTAACCAGATCACCATATTTTTTGACTGGTTCAGTTTGAGTTTTTATCGGTTCGTCGAAATTATGATTGATTCAGCTTAATTTCATTTTGTTCATGCTTAATTGATCCTTGTTTGATTGATTCAATTATGATTCAATGAAATTTTAATTGGTTCACTATGTTTTTAACTAATTTACTTTAGAATTAGATCATGACATGAAATTTTGAATACAACATTATTGTCTACCCACTCATGAGCCAATATGAACATAACATAGATTAATTTATCATGCTAATTTTGCTTACATACTATAATTGACTTTAATTTATTATTGTCAATTTTTATTGTCATGCTACATCTATTGTACTTCATGACATATTTTGCCTCATGTGGGGACTTAATTTATTGTTCATTAATTATTTTATCATTGTATTTCATGCTATGCTATATTTTACTTCATGCATAGTTGATATAATGTTGATACATGATATAATTATTGCTCATTTTAATACATATTAGATGTATTTGGACTCAGTAATATTTGTGGGTTATTTTTCTAAACAAATCTACTATTCATGAAAGTGCTTTTACAATATTTAAATTGTGTTGGAACCCTTTCTCATTGTATTTAATTTTTAGAGCCTTGTGTATTTATGGATTAGACTTTTGATCCCAATATGTGTCATGTGATTTATCATATTAAATATCATGCTATAATTGATCACGTGATTATTGTCGTCGATTTTATTATATTGCAGTATTTTAAATTTTTAATGTGACTGCAAAATCTTTCATATCTTGTGCTGGAACTGAACTGGGCTATTGGATCTTGAATATGGACCTAATGCTATTAATGGTCTTTCTCCAATTTTTCAGTCTGCTGCTTATAAAAGTTCTGCGCATAATAAATAGACTTATTTTTTTACTTAATTTAGGCATAATGCAGCATTATTATCCTGATATTATAATAATACTGCATAATTGACACAGTATAGCTGATTTATTATCATAATTTTATCAGCATGATTCGTTTCATGATTCTTTATTGCAAATTTTATTGTCATGATTCAAATTTTGCTATATTTAGCTTGATGTAGAATACATGTGATTTATTATTTACGTGATAATATTATTATTCATTTTATGTTATGTGGATTACTTAAAATATTAATTCATTATTGTAAATAATGCTGCCAATTTTATATATATATTTGAAACCTAATATAGCTACAATTAGGTGGGGATATTGGCATAATTTACAACCACATAAACATAAATAATAATTTGAAATGATCATTGATTTAAATTCATTATTAATCATGGTACTTTATTCTTGTACCAATTTTGCAATACATATTGGATTTGAATATTTGACATGTGGGCAATTGATTCCTGATGAGTTTTTTCACTAGTTATTATTTGTAATTACCACCAAAGTGAGATTACTTATAATGAGTGGTGTATTTTCTCATCATATGAGGAATACTGAAGATTAATTCATTCAATAGTTTTTTCCCAAAGGATGATTATTGGATGTTTTAATTGGAAGTTTTGTAATGGAGTTAGAAGAGTGTGCATTGGTCTAGAAATCTGTCTGTCCAAAGGTGATAGGTTTTCGAAAATCTGTGTCTCATTATTTAACTCATCGAGGCTTTATTTCGTGATTGCATGTTCTGCCCAAAGGTGAATATGTAATATTTGGTTAGCCTCAATTTCAATATTATATGCCCTATAATTTAATCTAACACATTCTAATTATATTATGATGAAGTTATTAGAGTGTGCGTTGGTCTAGAAATCTGTCTGCCCAAAGGTGATAGGTTTTCGAAAATCAGCGTCTCATTATTTAACTCATCGAGGCTTTATTTCGTGATTGCGTGTTCTGCCCAAAGGTGAATATGTAATATTTGGTTAGCCTCAATGTAATAGGATGTGAAGAAAATAATTGATTAATATATAAATGTGAAGGTCAGTGGGAGGAAAATATTTTTTCTATTAGTAACTAGCTGAATATCAAGCTACCTGACGTAAAAAATATTAATATATGACTTCACATTGTAGATCTCATTACAAGACTCCATACATTTAGAATCAAATTTTTGACTGTTAGAGATCTTGTAAAGAAAGGAGATATTTTAGTTGAACACATAGAGACAGATCTGATGCTCGCTGATCCCTTAACCAAGAGACTCAGACCCATAGTCTTTAAAAGACATGTTGAAAATATGGGCATTCTGAGTTCTTTTGATGTGCTTGGTTAGTGGGAGTTATTTTTTCCTTTTGTTTTGAGCACTATGATACATGATTGTTAGGTTTATGTTATCGCATGTTCAATAATAAACTCTTTTTTCTTTGAGATAATATTGTCATATTTAATATATGTGTTCAATAATTATTTAAGACTCGGTATCATTTGAATCAGAATGTCTCTTGATTGATACCATATTTAAGTCTAGAGACATCATGTTTTTTGTTTAAAGGCTCGGTGTCATGTGAATCATGTTGCCCATTGATTGATGTCAATTTTGAGTCTAGGGACTTGATGGTTTTTTAAAAACCATACGCTTTCTCTTGCCGAAAGCTATATCTAGAAGAGAAAGTATGAGGACTGACAATGAAAATAACACTGTTCTTATCGGATCATTTTGAGTGTTATTTTCATGCTACATTTCACACCAATGACAATTGTCAGCAATATCAGTGGTATTCGTGACCATGGAAAGTCTTATGTCCAGTATTGTCATGATGACTGCCATGATTCGATATCATTGGTTGTTGATATGAGTCATAATAAGTGTTGCATCTTGGATCATATTTTTATTTTTATTTTTATTTATTTTGTGGCCATATTTTTATTTTTTAAATATGTGATTAAACTCGAGTGTCGTTTTTTAAATTTTTTCAAAAAATAAAATTTTACAATTGATCTTGCCCAAGTGGGAGAATGTTAGAATATTTTTTAAATATTCTATATTTTCATTTTTCATATGTGGGCTACAATCAATTGTAATGTTTTGATTTAATAAAAGCGGGTTTGATCTTATGATCCATTATTGAGATGCCTGTTAGCTCATGTGATCTTGATCCATGTGATTTGAGCTTGAAACACTTAACCATGATTGTTGTGATTAATCAAGTGTAGGCCCGATTAATGAAGCCCGTGATGGACGGGCCCATATAATCAGTTATAAATAGAGGCTAGGTCCCCTCTATACACCGTGTGGAAAAACCCTAGCTCATAGTTGCTTTCCCCATCAAAAGCAGAGCATTTGAGACGGTGTTGTGGAGGAAGACCCGGCTTTCCTTTGAAGATCCAGAAGTTTATTCCGCTGCAAATTATGTCGTCATCAAGTAAGATTTTATCTTACTAATTTATTTATGATATTCTTAAATTCATGAAATACTTGATTAAAGAATTTGTCTTACAGTAAATTGGTTATTCAATGGAGATTAGCCTACAAAATGATGCTTCAGAGTTGTGTTTTTTACTATGATCATATAGTTTGCTGCTTAAAGAGCAAATCAGCATGTCTAACAGATTAAGAATAGAGAAGATGCCCACCCATGTAAGTCTATCTGATCCGATTAACGAGTATCCAACTTGACTTGTAACTGCTCACCCATTTGTCATTTCTTCTCAAATCTAACTGAGAAAGGAAAGAAAATAACTTCTGTTACGCAACATTTGCAAATTTTTAGCAGTAAATCTTCATGATTGCAGAGAACAAACATGCTAAAATTTAACCCAAAATCTCAGTTGATTGCTGCAAAATCCACATGGCAATCTTACCCTATATATCCACCGTGATTATTAACAAATTATATCTGGTCATTAATAAGTAAACACTTGGATAATGACACCCACCTTACACTTAATTCTAGCCATCAACCAAAAACATCAATGCTACAACTATGAACTCTATTTCATATAAGAAACTGCAAGAGAGCAGGTTGTTCTACCTTTCAACAGATATCAATTGCTTGACTTTTCATTTCCTATTCAATTTCCCAAGAATTTAGATTGTGAAAGAAAATTCAATCCAACCATGTTGCAGGTGATCATCAAATACAGAATTTGAAGAATAAAATATCCTTCAAGGATCAAACGGTGGAATTTGAAACCAATAGCAGCAAATATAATTGACAGCAAGCTTCAGAAGTCAATGTGATAATAGCTATAAATTCCATTAAACAAAATAGAACTAGCTGTGATAGTTCTTCAGAGCAATATAGCAAAATCTGCAATGACTATATGGTGTAGAAAAGAATAAATTGATGAGGAAACAAATAATTGAATTCATCTGTTGCTGTCAAAGATGTATTTTACAAACCTACGGTGTATTGATTTGGACTAGAAACATCTATCTTGAAGATGAAGCATGGGGAATTGGATGATCACCACTCAATGAAACCCCTACCACTACCACTTGACCCTCCCTCACCTCCCTCATTTCAACCTCATCACTGCCAGCCTTCCCAGCCTTCAAGCCATCGGCGTTCCTTCGACATATCTGACATATTGAGCTCTTAAGCAGCCAAGAATCCACACATTGAGCATGAAAACTATGCCGGCATGCAGGGAGCAACCTGCACCTTTCGCCCACCTGAAAACTCTCCAAGCACACAGCACAATCAGTGGTGTCGCTCATCTTCTCTCCCACCTTGAATTCATAGCAAGGGAGCTTCTCCAGTTCATCCAGTGACAATCCTCTTCTCCTATCGGCCTGAGGTCTGGCTATGCTCCTGAAATTTCTCCTGAATGCTCTGCCAACAATACAGACATGGATTAGCACCAGAATACGGATGCCGACAAAAAGCAGCATGAGCGACATGAGGATGGCCATCACCATAATCTGTGTGGCAAAGCTTAAAACCTTGGTATTCATCCTTTATCCTTTTGCAATTCTCACTCAAGACCTGCAACTTCCCCTTTTCCAATCTTTCCCCTTGAAAGTTAATCTTCAATCATGTAGAACAAACTAATAGTTAATCTAATCCTATCAATATGCCTAAAACAAAGGTGTTCCCAAAATTGAGCCGGTTGTACAATGATAATAGCTGCTATACTTGGCAAGGAGATGAAAAGATGAAGAAGAATGAGGTTGTCCTTTTTGAGGAGTTTGAAGAGATACTTCTATATGGATGTGTGTGTTCGCAGACTTAGGAAAAGTTAGTACCAACGATCAAAGCAAACTAAAACTCTAGATCAAATCAGCCATCATAAGATTACGGAGAAAATTTCATACATATTTTGCAATTAATTAAGGGATAGGAGAAACTGAGAACATACTTGGACGCAGGAGGCTTCTCAGGGTCACTGCCACAAGGAACAGCGTTCTTCTGCTTCAGCAACCCCCTTCCGTTCTTTGCCGCCTCTTCCTTCGCCTCGACAGGGGTCTGAAGCTGAAGCTTCAGATCAATAGTCGTCGTAAACCCCCTCTTTACGGAACTCTTCACGGCCTCGGCTTCCCCTCCGCCGCCGCCGCCTGGCAACCCAAGGCGCAGTTCCGTCTCCTCCAACCCCAAGCAGCTTGCCATTGTTAGACTTGCGTACTTGGATCTCTCATGATCCATTCTTCTTCTTCTTCTTCTTCTTCTTCTTCTTCTTCTTCTTGCTTCTCCCCCCTATTCTTCTTGAAGATAACAAGCTTACCGAAAGGCTTGGATTAGTTGGAGGAGAACTTCTTGTTCCTGTTTGCGTGTATATTTATACAGAGTTGGCTTCACCGCTGGACGAGGGCTTTCGGGATGAGGGCTTTGGGGACGAGGGCTTTCTGGATGAGGGCTTCGGGGACGAGGGCTTTCTGGATGAGGGCTTCGGGGAGACCAGCAGGAGTCGTAACAATGAAATGATTGGCCGAGATGCGACGTTGCTTCCACCAACGACGATGAACCTCTTCATCATGCAAGTCAGAGGCCAGGAACCCAGCAATATCCTCAGAGCCTCCAAGCGAACCTTGAACCGAGACCAGAACACAACGCTCAGCAAGATATCCCGCACGACTGATCGTCTGATCCGAAGGGGGAAGGAACAAATCAATAGTTTCAGGACGGTTCCTGGTATCACAGCGCTCCGCCACAGATAGAGGACAGAGATTTGCCACGACGGGAGGAGGGGGAGTTCCAGAAGAGGCACCACCATTTCCAGGAATGGCCGAAGAAGTAGCAGGAGGAGTCACAATCCTGGTCCGACAGCCGTTGGCTTGGTGGCCGCTCCGACGGCAGATGAAACAAGTTCGAGGTTCCCTGCACTGCGAGCTCTTACGCCCCTTTACATCTGTAGAAGTTATAATAGTTAGCAAAGTTATATTGGAGTTGATGTAGTTGACGTAGTTAGTAGCTAATTCTGTTTTTAGTTACGCTAAAAATGGAAGAGCACATGTGGCTCGTGATCAAGAGGACACTACGAACCATGGGCAGGCTTTTAAAACACAATATTCAAATGGAAGATAACAATGCACTTAATTGCAAAAAAAAAAACTTGGACCATCTCATAAACCAAAAGAGAAAATAAAATATGCAACTGATTATATTCACAAATATATATGCATGCAGCTGATCGATATCAAGATATTCACAAATATATACCTGCTTAATTATTTATGGCTCACATACATGTAGACAGATGCATGCATGCATGCCTTATTTCAAGATTGCATGCATACTGCGCGCTTTCAAGTACTGGAACACACAACCAACATTACACACAACAATATATCGTACGATCGATTCCATACTGCATATATATATATGATATGGTGACATCAGGGATCAAGATTCAAGGGTAGACCTCGATCAACGACCGCAATCCGAAAGGAGTGATCTTGTAGTAAGAGAAGCCAGCTTCAGTGAAGAGTTTCCCCCATTCGTGCTCTTCCCGTTGCTTTGCTCCTCTCGCCACCATCGTCAGCGTGTCGAAGAACAACTGCGTTTCGGTCGACTTATCGTACCTCTCTGCATCTTTGAGAACCATGTCGACAATGAGTACTTTTCCTCCCTTGTCCTTGGATGCCTCGATTGCCTCCCTGCAACGCTTCAATATCTTCACGCAGTCCTCGTCGTTCCATGTCATCAGCACCCACTGCAGTATATATATATACGATTGATTCATTAGTTAATTTGCCCATATATATATATATCAGATCTTGTTAATTAAGTTATGCAATTGATTGACCGACCTTGAGCAGAAGAAGGTCGGCCGATGGTATATGGTCGAACATGTCGCCCGCAACAAAATCCAAGTTGGGCGGCGTTTTGCTGTTGGCGGCAGCCACGTCGACGAAGTGGGGCAGGTCCAGAATCGAGCATTTCATGTGCGGGAAGGCCTCGGCGATGATGGCCGTCATGGCGCCGTGTCCGTGCATGCGCCCCGCGACTTCCACCAGCGAATCCATTCCGTCGAACAGCTCCCGGTGCCTCTTCACCAGGACCTCCCCCACCAGCCGTAAGTCCCGCTCCACCGCCGCGTTGAGCACGGCGGAGAACTCCGGGTGCTCCGGCAGCATATCGAAGATCCCCTTCCCTACGGTCGCTTCGAACACCGTGGGCGCGGTCCCGTGGAACCACAAGCCCATCGAAAGCCACATCTCGATCAAGAGCGGGTGCAGCTCCAGCATCACAAAATTCGGCATCCCCGTGTGCTTTGAGCTCACGAGGAGCTTGGACATGGGCGTCAGGACGTAGACGTCGTCCTCGTCCGCGCTGCTTTTCGCCTGCTTGGCAAAGCAGCCGTTGTGGACGAGAAGGCGCATGAGGGAGTGGAGGGCGGAGAGCTTGGCGGGTGCGATCGAGAGGGCGGTGGCGAGATGGGGGAGAGTGATGGAGCCGCCGTTGCCGTGGATGGCGTCGGGGATGCCGAGCTCCACAGCGCATTTGAGGGACATGGAGGTGACGAAGCTGAAGGTCTGGTTCCACACATCGCCGAGGGCTTCCAGCTCCTCCACGGTGGGAATACTATTTCTATCTTCACCACAACTCGCCATTACTCTCTCTCTCTCTCTCGTTGGAAACTCCGACGACATCGGACGCCACACATTATATAATAGGTAGTTCCCTCGGTGTGTGAAATTTCCAAGTATATGTTTGAGTTCTTTTTGTATATGTTTGAGATTATAAAGCGAAAATTCTCCATCTTAATTTTTTGGAAAAAAAATACATAGAGCTCTACATATGAATATGGTTCATGCATATCCACTCTTTCGATGAGATGCAAATGTCAGGGGCCACGTAGATCTAAATAGCATCATATGAGAAGCATTATATATATCTTTCTGGAATTAATCATTTTATTTTGTATCCTTTATTTTTAAATCCGCCATTATATATATCTTTCTGGAATTAATCATTAATCATATGAGAAGCATTAACAAAAAAATTGATTTGATTTAAATCCGCTGTGAGATCTGTGACTATGTTTTTAAAATGCTATTCTTGAAGAGGACGATGATTGCTCGATCAGAAACGACGAGAGCATCACAGCAAGCACTCAATCAATCATGCAGGTATATATTCGGTAACTTAGTACCATATAAAATAATTGAAACGCGCGAGCACCGTCCATCATTTTATTTGTTTATTTATTTATTATTTTTCTTAATCAAAATTAAAATATTATTAATCAAAATTATATATATTGGACAGTCATCTGTATATATATAAACAAGAAACGACTCCTTCCCGCCTAAACTCTCCAACTTTCCAACTTTCTCAAAATTTTATCTTTATTTTTACCTCTCTCCTTAAATTTTTTTGACTTTTCTCACATAAATGTTCTCTCCCAATTTTTTATCCCACTTAATTTCGTAATAAATTTTTTACCTAACTTATTTTTTCTATACGATCATATTTTGATATTTTTAATTTTGTATTTATTATTTTTTAAATAATAATTGTAAATATTTTTTATTTATCGAAGCTTTTATATTAGTTTTTGGATTTTCAAATATTATTTTTTGGATTTATCATTGAAAAATAATATTTCAAAACCAAAAATATTTATGCAGTTTAGATTAATTTTAAAATTTTATTTTCTATTTTTTTCAACCTATTATCTTATATTTATATTATATTTGATTTTTATCCATAAAAGTCTTATTATTTTTGTATTTTTAAATTTCTTGATAAATGAAACGCATATAAATTAATTTTTTAATATATATAATTATTTTTTATATTACTTTTGTGTTTATGAAATATCATTTTTTTTCTTTATTTTTGAAAAAAAAAATTCAAATTAATTTCTTATATATATATATATATATATATATATATATATAAGCAACATATTATTCCCGCTTATCATACACTGTCATTTCTAACGGTTTTTTCGGACCTACACGTTAATGGTGACGATGTGACAAATTTTGTCATATGTGGAATATTATTTTATTATTTTAATCAATTTTCTTATTATTATATTATTTTAAAAAATATTATTATTATTGCTTCCATCCGCCCCTCTGCCATCGCGATGGTCGCCCACTACACCACATCCGTGAGCAGCTCGAGGATGGGGAAGCTGAAGCAATAGACGTCCGATCGGTGATGGCCTCCGGCGAGCGGAGGGCCTGCATCCGCCAGCGAAGGATCTCTTGACATAAAGGTGAATGTAGAAGAGAAGCGAGCGTTGTTAGGCTTGCGAAGCTCTAAATGTGGAGTTGACTTGCGGAGGTTGATCTGGTGGAGATGTGATGTCGCGATGGGTGTGCGGCAGTGGAGATGCGACTCGACCTATAAGTGCGGTAGTAGAGATGCAACTCGATCTACAAGTGCGGCGGTGAGATTGGCTCGCGTCTCTGATCTAGCAACGACAAGAAAGTATGCATGATTGGATAGGATCAGGATCAATGACTTTGGATGGAACAACACTTGAAATATTGGAGATGAAGCGGTGGAAGGAGGACGTGAGCGAGCAATTCTGCCACTGGAGATGATGGAGCGTCGAGCAAGTCTTCCTTGGAGGCGAATCTTCCACTGGAGATCGTGTGCTGGTGGCAAGCGATCAAGGCGAGTTTGCAAGGTGGGGTGGTGAGGTGAGTGTGCAGAGGGGCAACGGAGGACGGCGGCTGGGGTGAGTCTGCAGGAGGGGCGACAGTCGATCGGTGGTGTACGACAGCCAACTGGTGTGGGCAGAGATCGTGGAGAGTCTGCACTTGGGCAGTCGACTGTGCACTATGTTGGCGAGCTCCTGCAGATCCACCAAGGGAAGAGAACAAGAATTCAGGAGGAAGAGCTCTATTAGATATGGTGGAGGGGAGCAGCTTTCGTAAGATTGGGGAGAGGAGACAAAAGTTGGCTTCGTTGTCCTCGTCCTCCTCGGCAAATGATCTCTTTGCTTCGGCGTCCTCCTCCTCGAGCTGCTCACTGACGTGGTGTAGTGGGTGACCATCACAATGGCGGAAGGGCGGAAGGAAGTAGCAAAAAAAGGAATAATTTTTTAAATAATATAATAATAATACAATTGATTAAAATAATAAAAATAATATTCCACATAGGACAAAAATTGTCACGTTGTCGTTAATATCTAGGTCAGCAAAAACCGTCAAAAATGACAGTGCGTGCTAAACGGGGTAACAGAATGATAGTTCGTGTATTTTCTTGCTAACGAAAAATGTTTATACTAAAAATAAAAAAATGTCCAAATTTCGTATTTTTTTGTATTAACTCTATATTTAATTATAGACAAATTTTAAATTAACAAACCAACTATTTTTTTAGCAACCAAATCCAAAGGATTAAGAATGGAAGCATGAAATTTATCATATGGTTAGTTTACAGTATATAATTGGGATATAGCATATGCACAATGTTCTTGCTTGAAGCCGACCGGGGGTGGTGCGGTCCTTCGCGTCTCTTGGTATAGTGTAACTCCAATGAGAGACCTGCAAAGACACTTCAACGCTCAAGTAAGAAGAAATTTCATGTGGTGAGGTATGGAATTGAAATCGAAAATATATATACCTAATGTATATTATGTCTATTTATAGTATAAGATTAGGGATGTCTCGGAAAATGATGTATTCCTTAATCTCGTGTGGATATATATGCTCGGAATGGCTCAAGATTCATCCTGGAAATGTCGAACCCATTTATGTCAAATCTTTGATAATTAATGAAGTACATTGGTGTCGTTGTAAGGTCGGATGGGCTAAGTGGTGCATGGCTAGACTTTTGTCGGGTTTATAGGTGCGAATGCTTAGGGGCTTAATTTGACATAAATTAATGTTGGTTTCTAAATTTTCCAATCACGATTAATATGTTATGAAATGCTCTAATTAAACTTGTTTTGGTTACCATTCGGAAAAAACTTATATGGGCAGCCTAGCCTGCCCATATAAATTTCTATGAACGAGTGGATATGAGCTTTGAGCGACTGAACATAGATAGAAAATAAATAAATATGTTCATATACATTCTTTTTCTATCCATATTCGTATCCATTCATTTTCTATTCATGTTCACTAGCTTAAACTCATATTCACTCATTCATAGGTTTAGATTTTCTATGAGTAGCCTGCTCATAGAAGTTGCACCCTTACAAACCAGAGTGAACTTATTAAAGAGAATAAATAAAAATGTATATGATTGGTCCCAATTGCTTATTATTGGACTTGGAGGGTAGTTGTAATTATGCGGATCTAGTTGTAACACGACTAGATTTATAGAAATTCTTATATATCAATCACTACAACAAATCTCGGCAAAAAAAGTCTGACATTGACCATTAGCGTCGACCGGAATATAAATTAAGATACTGAAAAAAATTATAGTAATTTACATACCAACGCCTCACAATTAGTTAATAATTATACGAAAAGAATAATGCATATAAAATTAAATTATGTTTATAATTTAATCAAATTAATTACTCATTTATAAATATATAATTAATTGTATATTATATATGTACGTAGTTATAGAATTTAGTTTACTCAATTTTTCAAATTAATCTAGTAAGAAGTGCATATAATAAATTTTAATAAAAATAAGACTAAATTATATTGGATAGTAGATAAGAGTAGTAAATGGATATTAATACACAAACTACATATGTAGTTAAAAAAATAAATTTAGATATACACAATAACGATATGATTTATCGAATCATTGTCGAAGCTACAATAAATTTAGATTTTTCATGTAAAAAAAGAAGTTATTGTTACCACAGGTTCAATGCGAAAATTGGCTTTTATATATATATACATCAATTAGTAACTAAATAAAATATTTAAGTTAAAATTTATTATTCCAACGTCATTATCAAAATTCAAGTCTAAGTAATGCATAGTGCATATTCTATCAAGCACGTCTGTCTAAGTAATCCATAGTGCATATTCTATCAATCATGTCTTATTCTACCGACATTTAATGATTATCATGCTTATATTCACATTTAATTTTTCTGCACTATAATAATAATAATAATTATTTATCTGACAAGATAAATAATAATAATAATAATAATAATAATAATGTAGTGTTTTTTATGATTGACTTGACACCAACATTGATTAATCATTTTTGGATATTAAAGTCTTGTTTATTTTTAAAATATCATCAATTAAAATTAATATTATTGTCAAAATTCAAGTCTAACTAATGCATAGTTTATATTCTATCAAGCATGTCTTATTCTACCGACATTTAACGATTATCATGCTCATATTCACATATATTTAATTATTCTTTTAATTTTTCTGCACTATAATTACATGAATTTTTCTGCACTATAATTACATGAATTCAGTAATGCATAGTGCATATTTTCTTATTCTACCGACATTTAATGATTATCATGCTTATATTCACATTTAATTTTTCTGGATTATAATTATATGAATTTAGGAATCCACCTGATAATAGAACTATAGTCTAAGGATAAAATAGGTAGCCAATTAATCTACGTAATAAGATAAGGATGAGCACGTGTAATTAATTTAGCAATAAATAAATTCCCAATTGAATCAAATTGCAACATAATTAGGTTGCATTATTGAAAACTGGAAGAGACGTTGCTGGTCTCTCTCACCCACAGTCTACTGTAATATAGTGTGCTAAGTGGTGCGATCATTCGCGTCTCCTGATATAGTGTGACTCTAATGGGAGACCTACAGAGATACTTCAACGCTAGAGCTGGCAAAATATGGCCCGGCCCGATAGTCCGGCCCAATAGCACGAAAAAATATTGAGTTCGGGCCGATTCTTACAAAAAAATATGGCCATACTTTAATGAAATCAATAAATCTAACTCACTTTTTAATTTGCTTCAATTATAACACGTACTTACGAATTTATATCAACTCTAACAACTTGTCTACTTGCCGTTAATCGCCCCGTTAGTTATTGACGTGACATCCTAATCAACAACTTAGTTTATATTTTTATAACTTGAACTTGCCACGTTATTCCAAAAGAATAAAAAAAAATATAAACTAAGTTATTTTTTTTAATCCGAACTTGCCACGTCAGCCTATTGGTGTGTGGCCAAAGCTAGCCACCAGCACCATGACCACCCCCAGCGGTGCGCCGGGGCACTTTCGCTTTCTGGCGCTTAAGGGTAAGATCTTGAAGTCAGGTCCGTGGCTTATTTCCACTCTATGCTACTCGCCTTCACTCTCCATCAGCAGTAGGTGCCGCTCCAGTCGAAACTCGTCGTTGTCGACGTTGCGCGTGTAAGGTGAAGGCGACATCGACGAGTTTCTACCAGAGCGCCACCTACTGCCAACGGAGGGTGAAGGCGAGTAGCAGAGATTGGAAATAAGCCATGGGCCTGACTTCAAGATCTTGCCCTACAGCGCTGGGTAGAGGAAGTGCCCCGGCGCACCGCTAGGGATGGTCATGATGCTGGTGGCTTTGGCCACGCACCAATAGGCTGAGGTGGCAAGTTCGGATTAAAAAAATTCAACTTAGTTTATATTTTTTTATTAGTTTGGAATAGGCTGATGTGGCAAGTTCAGGTTAAAAAAATATAAATTAAGTTGCTGATTAGAATGCCATGCACGTCAATAACTAACGGGGCGATTAACAACAAGTAGATGTGAGGTTAGAATTGATGTAAATTCGTAAGTACGGATTATAATTGATGCAAATTAAAAGACAGGTTAGATTTATTAATTTCGTCAAAATATGAGTTAGAATTGTCAATTTTAAAATCAACATAATTTATATATTTTTTATTCTTTTGGAATAGGCTGACGTGGCAAGTTCAGGTTAAAAAAATATGAACTATGTTGCTGACTAGGATGTCACGTCAGCAACTAACGAGATGATTAACATCAAGTAGACGAGAGGTTAGAATTGATGTAAATTCGTAAGTACGGGTTATAATTGATGCAAATTAAAAGATGAATTAGATTTATTAATTTCGTCAAAGTATGGGTTAGATTTGTTAATTTTCCCATATATAATTGGGATACAACACATGTACAATGTTCTTGCTTGAAGCCGGACGGGGGTGGTGTGGTCATTCGCATCTCCTAGTATAGTGTGACTCCAACGGGAGACCTGCAAAGATACTTCAACACTCAACTAAGAAGAAATTCATGTGGTGAGTTATGAAATCGAAATCGAAAATATACCTAATGTGTGTTGTGTCTATTTATAGTATAAGATTAGGAATGTCTAGGGCAATGTTGTATTCCTATATCTCTTGTGGATATATATGCTCGAAATGGGTCTATATTCATCCTGGAGATGTCGAACCCATTTATGTCAAATCTTTGATAATTAATGAAGGACATTTGTGTCATTGTATGACCGGATGTGCTAAGTGGTGCTTGGCTAGACTTTTGTCTAATTTACGAATGCGAATGCTTTTGGGCTTGATCTAGTCGAGCTCAAAGTGCTAATCTAGTTCAAATAAAGAACATGTAATGTTGTTTTGTTTTGCAAGAGGAGTCGAGGAAGATTTTTGTATTAAGATAATTAATGGTTGAGTCAAAAATTAAAACGAGGAGAGACAAATTTAAATGGTCAAATGACTAATAATATTTTAATTGATAAAATATAAGCATTATTTACCAAAGAATTGATGACGTGAACTAAAATAAAAAAGAAACATATTATATATTAGATTAATTTTAAATTAATGTAGGTTTCTAAATTTTTCAATCACGATTAATATATTATGAAATGCTCTAATTAAACTCGTTTTGGATACCACTCGAAAAAAATTTATATGGGCAGCCTGCCCATAAAAATTCTTGCCCATAAAATTTTGTATGAACGAGTAGATATGAGCTTTGAGCGATTGGACATGATTAGAAAATAAATGGATATGTTCATATTCATTACTTTTCTATCCATGTTCATATTTATTTTTTTTATATTCATGTTCAATCGTTTAAAGTTCATATCCACTCATTCATAGGTTTTCTATAAATAGTCTGCTCATAGAAGTTGCACCCTTACAAACCAGAGTGAACTTATTAAAGAGAATAAATAAAAACTATTTCGGGACGGGTCAGACACAAATTTTTAGGGTCGGGCCGAGCCGGGACGTGCCGTGCCGTGCACGATTTTTTTCGAGCCGGGTCACGCCGGGCCGAGCACGAATTTTTTTAGGCAAGGTTGGGCACAAATTTTTTCGTGTCGGGTGGGACAGGGAATGAATTTTTTTCAAGAGGGGTTGTGCCGGGCACAAATTTTTTTGGGTTGGGCTTGGCCGGACCGTTCACAATATTTTTTGAGCCAGGCTAAACACGAATTTTTCGAGCGGGCCGGGCCGTGCATAAATTTTTCTGAGCTGGGCCGGGCCGATCACGATTTTTTCAGGCTGTGTCGAGTACGAATCTTTTCGGGCCGGACTGGGCCTGACACAAATTTTTTTGGGCTGAGCCGAAAACTTGGGCTCGACACGATTTGACAAATCTAGTCTGATAAATTAATAATTTTTAATTTTTGTATAATACTAAAAATATATTTTAAAAATCTATCGAACGACATCAGATCTAAAATCTAACACTATCATCGCTCGAAAATTTAAAACTTTGATATTTATCTCGTCTCCATCCGACGACTCTAAGTTATTAGAAATAATTATTTTTTAATACTTAAATTATTGTATTTGCACCCGCAATCGTGTATTGCGGGCTATTTGGGCTACAATTCCATTTGCGGTTCGCAAATGGAATTAGAATTACAAGTTGCAACTAGTAAATACTACCTGCAAAATATTTTTGCAACTAACCAAATAAATTTGTTATCTAAATACTATAACTAGAGTTACAATATCTACACTTGCGGGCAACCAAATGCCCCCTTAGCATCTCTCTCGGGTTAGAAACTTCGACTGAGATTGGAATCCATTATATAATAGGTCGTCCTGTCTATGTGAAATTTCTAGGTAACCAAAATAACCTTCCTATGTAAGTGTTCAAGTAACTTTATATTTTCTAAACAGGTTTTAGTACACTGTAATTTTTATATGATATATACTCGGATTCTACCATGTATAGAACAAGTTCTAAGGTTTTGGATTTGGACCCTAACTTATTGGGACTTGAAATCGGATTCTACCCGAGTCATGTGTTATATAATACAGATTCTCAATATATACTATGTTAAAATCTGTTTATTTTACCTCTTGAAATTTGTACTACACAATAAGTTTTAGATATCTCATTGAAATTCAATCTATTTATTTTCTTTTTTAAATTTAATAAATAAATCTAAAATTATAAAATTAGAGC
The DNA here is from genome assembly GCA_034359265.1 of Canna indica. Taxonomy (NCBI): domain Eukaryota; kingdom Viridiplantae; phylum Streptophyta; class Magnoliopsida; order Zingiberales; family Cannaceae; genus Canna; species Canna indica. The sequence goes on along the minus strand of CP136898.1, from coordinate 1,644,959 downwards.
GGACAAATACATATTTTATATATATATATATATATATATATTGAAAATGGGTCCCAATGGATAATTTAGAACCGAGTAAATTATATTATACTTAATTGGTTCTGGATATTTGTTCAGGTTCCGAGTACCTTATATAAATGTTGAAATCGGAATTGGAACATATTCTAACTGGTTTTTTAATTTTTTTTCTTTGGTCCTACTCAAATTAAAATTTGGGTACTCGAAAACTATCGGATCGAGTAGGTTTCAGATCTACCCATATTTGTGCACACCCCTATTTTCTTATGATCGAGTTTTTTTTTGTATATGTTTTGAGATTATAAAGCTAAAATTATTCACCTTAATTTATTGGGGAAAAAATTATATATATATATGAACATGCTTCATGCATATCCAGTGATTCCAGTCTTTTGATGATCAGATGCAAATGTGAGGCCACGTTGATCAGTGCAATTAAATAGGTTAACTTAGATTGTATCAGGCCACTCTTGTAATTAAATATCCACGTTGCAGTAGTAGCTTTATCAGCATTCTGTATAGTTTAAACTAACTTAATTAGATTGGCTGTCGATCACTGGTTCTGTATAATGTATATGATGCTTTCTGATTTCTCGAATCATTTTATTTTATTTAAAAATGCTGGTTCCGTAGGTATTCAGTAACTTACTACCATATAAAATAATAGAAACGAGTCGCACGTGTGAGTAAAGGTGTTCACGGGTCGGATTTAGGAAAAAAATCGATTCGACCCGATCAAGTGTAATCGGGTCGGGTAGTCGGGTTTACTCGTTTAGATAAAAAAAAAGTTTTTTAACAATATTTTTTATAAAAGTTAAAAAATTATTTAAAATAAATATTTTTTAAATATAAAATATTTAAATATGATTAAAAAATATATAAATAATCGGATCATCGGATTTCAAAATTCTAAAACTCGAGATCCGATCCGATTATGATCGGATTTGGTCAAATTGTACCCAACCTGACCCGATTACTCGACCTGACCCAACCCAAATAGGTCGGGTCGGGTCAGATTCTTGGGTTCATTTGGTCGGGTCAACCCAATGAACAGCCCTACGCGCGAGCACCATTATATCCATCATTTTATTTATTTATTATTTTTCTTAATCAAAATTTAAATATTATTAATCTAAGTTATATAAGTTATAAATTAATATTATTAATTTAAACCGTATATATATAGTTTGAATCAGTTCGAGCTAGTATCAGTGCATTGTATTTAGATACGGTGTATATATACGTGTGTGTCTTCATCCAAAGGAACTACCACATGGATCCAAAAAAATGAGTGGTTAGCTGCATCATTTAGAACTTTTGTTAGAGGTTGACTCAAATTGGGTTCGAACCGAATCCAACGAGTCAGATTGGATCTAAATTGGAAATATTTTGACGCCGTCGATAAAATGGCATTTTTTTCGTCGAAATGGCAGCGTCGAAAGGCTGGCGTCGAAATATTTTGACGCCCGCGCGATCGTCGAAGCATGCATCACGGGTTGAAAATTTCAACCCGTGAGCGTACGAATCGTACGGTATGCAGCTGTAATTTCTTTTCAGCTGCAGAACCGTACGAAATTATATATAAATATATAATTTTTTTAGCTGCTGCTACAGTTGTTTATAATTTTTTAATAATAAATTTCGTATATAAATTTCGCGTTTACCTATTATTTCTTCTTCTTCCTCCTTCTTCGTCTCGTCGCTGTCGCTGCTTCTTTCATCAGCCGCTGCTTCTTTCTTCTTCATCTCGTCGCTGCCGCTGCTTCTTTCATCAGCCACTGCTTCTTTCTTCTTCGTCTCGACGAACCAGCAGGTGATTTATTTATTTCTTGCTTTCTTCTTCTTCATCTCGACGAATCAGTAGCTAATTTCTTTCTTTCTTCTTCATCTCGACGAAGCAATCGCCTGCTACTGTTGCTTTCTTCCTCATCTCGTCGAACCAGCAGCCCGAGATCCGGCTCTTGTTTCGTCGAACCAGCCCGAGATCCAGCCTTCCCTTCTCGTTCTTTTTCTCAAGTTAGTATAAATTTCATGTTATGCTTTAGATTTCATTTACCTGCATATACATTAAGTTAATATCAAATGTTTCATGTCTAAATATTTACCTGTTTTATACATCTTTAGAATTTTTTTTTTAATTGAATACATGTTATGCTTTATACATGTTATGATTTAATACTGCTAAATACTATTTCATGTCTAAATACTGCTTTATACATCAAGTTATGTTTTAATATTTCAAATTATACTTTAATTGAATAACTACCTTATTATAACTGTTATGATTATTAATATTATAATAAATATTAAATTATATTATTATTATTATTATTATAAATACAGATTTATTATTATAACCGAATTAATAATAATAATAATAATAATATTATTATTATTATTATTATTTGATTATTTTTACTAATTAATATTATTATTTAATTATTATTACTAATTAATATTATTATTATAAATACTATATTATTAATACTACTATTATTATTATTATTAATATTAATACTATATTATTATTATTATTACTATTACGATATTAATTTTTATTATTATTATTTAATTATTATTACTAATTAATATTATTATTTAATTATTATTAATAATTAATATTATTATTTAATTATTATTACTATATTATTTATTATTATTATTATTATTATTATTATTATTATTATAACTGAATTAATAATATTATTATTAATACTATATTATTATTATTATTATTATTATAAATACTATATTACTATTATTATTATTTAATTATTATCAGTAATTAATATTATTATTATAAATACTATATTATTATTATTATTATTACTGTTATTATTATAAATACTATATTATTATTATTATTATTACTGTTATTATTATAAATACTATATTATTATTATTATTATTATTATTACTATATTAGTTATTATTATTATTATTATAACTGAATTAATATTATTATTATTAATACTATATTATTATTATTATTATTATTTAATTATTATCACTAATTAATATTATTATTATAAATACTATATTATTATTATTATTATTTAATTATTACTATTATTACTGTTATTATTATTATTATTATTATTATTATTATTATTATTATTATTATTTTTACTACTACTATATTATTTATTATTATTATTATAACTGAATTAATATTATTGACATTAATACTATATTATTAATATTATTATTATAAATACTATATTATTATTATTATTATTATTATAAATACTATATTATTATTATTATTATTATTTAATTATTATTACTAATTAATATTATTATTATAAATACTATATTATTATTATTATTATTTAAACTTATATTAGAGTATAATTAATTAGAATAATTAAATTTAGAATTCATTAATCTTGTCTTGATGGAGTATATTTAAACTTTTTATTTATTTAAACTTCTCAATTTGATATTTTTATAATTTTCTACCCAGAGCTTAGACCCGTTCGAGAAATATTAATTTGATTTTATAAATTTTGTTGATAAAATTTAGTTGTAATATTAAGTTGAATACTTATTTCGATTTGGAGGAATGCGTATTCTACTTAATATTTTACTAAATAATATCAACAAAATTTATACTTTTCAAATAATAAATCTCGAATTGTCCCTTATTGGACAGTTTAGTAACACAATTATTAATATCGCAAATTTAATTTCATTTGATCACACATGTCAATGGAATATCGGTTGCATCTCTTTTGTTCTCCGGTACGCTTCAGAAGTTTTGCGTACTTGGAGAACTAAAAAGAGATGCTGCCGAAATTTTCAGTGACTTATTGTGATTAAATGAGATTATAAGTGCGATATTAATAATGTGTTGCTGAATGAGATAGGACCAACCCACCTATATGACTATACCATTTATAGTAACATTGAAATTCAATTTTGAAGTCAAAGATGGATAAAACTTGGATGTCAGTACCTCAATCATCTAAAGCCTATGCGAGAGGAATGAAAAATTTTATTCAGTTCGCAATTGACAATGGATTGGATGAAGATGGCACAATGAATTGTCCGTGCAAAAAATGCATCAATAGGAAATATTATAAACCAGAAGATGTTGAAAGACACTTAATATGGAATGTAATTTTACCGAGATATACCATTTGGTATTACCATGGTGAACCTTTACATCCGACAACAGAAGCACAACTTGATATATCAAACAGAGCTGAAGCATCCCATCAACTACATTATCATAATGATGAAACGCCAATTGATGTCAATGATGAAATACTAATTGATGTCAATGATGAAACACCAATTGATGTCAATGATGAAACACTAAGTGTTAATCTTGATGAAGCTCCAAATGCATTCGAACCGCCACAAGAATCTTCCCAACATTCTATGATGGATGATCTTGATGTTCCTTTGTATCCAAATTGTGTAAAATACAGTAAATCGTCATTTATCATTCAATTATATCATATAAAGGTTCTTAATGGTTGGTCTGGAAAGTCATTCTCAATGTTGTTAGAATTGTTGAAAGAAGCTTTTCCAGAAGGCAATACATTCCATCAACGTGTTATCAAGCAAAAAAATATGTGAAAGATTTGGGTTTATAATATCAAAAGATACATGCTTGTCCAAATGATTGCATTCTATACATGGATGAAACTGCGGAAGCATCAACATGCAACATTTGTGGATTGTCTCGATCGACTTCCTCTTCAACTAATGATGAATCAACAAGTCAGTTAGAACGGGAAAAAAACCCTGCAAAAGTGTTACGATATTTTCCACTTATTCCAAGACTGACTCGTTTATATATGTCATCGAAGACAGCAAGCTCGATGAGATGGCATTCTGAAAGACGCACCAAAGATGGAATCATACGACATCCTGCTGATGCAGAAGCTTGGCAAGCTTTTGACAGAAGATATCCAGACTTCGCTGTTGATTCACGTAATGTTAGATTGGGTCTTGCAAGTGATGGATTTAATCCATTTCGATCAATGAGCACAACTTCTAGCACTTGGCCTGTTGTATTGATACCTTATAATATGAAACCATGGGCATGTATGAAGAGATCTTCAATAATGTTATCAATGTTAATTCCAGGCGCTAAGGGACCAGGAAATGACATTGATGTGTACTTACAACCTCTCATTTCTGAATTGAAGCTATTGTGGAGCGGAGTAACAACATTTGATAGTATCTCCGGCGAATAATTTACTCTGCGTGCAGCTTTAATGTGGACCATTAATGATTTTCCAGCATATGCAATGTTATCAGGTTGGAGCACTAAAGGATGATATGCATGTCCCATATGCGGTGATAAGACAGATTCTCGTTGGCTTAATCATGGAAAAAAATATTGTTATCTAGGCCATCGTAGATGGTTGTCACAAGAACATCCGTTTCGTTAGGACACTGAATTATTTGACGGGACAATAGAAAATGATAATGCACCAGTGTCAGTTGATTCAAAAATTATTTACGAGCAGATTCAACACATTAAACATGTTTATGACAAAACTACCAACACAAGTAAAAAGCGCACTCGAAATAATTTGGGTAGTGAGTCAGAAGGCATTAATGTAGACACACAAACTCAGCAAAGTTTTTAGAGGCAAGATTATGGATTGTGGAAAAAGAAAAGTATATTTTTTGAATTACCATATTGGCAGCATAATCCATTGCGCCATAATTTGGATGTTATGCATATTGAGAAAAATATATGTGATAATCTGATTGGTACTATATTGGATATTGATGAAAAAGGGAAAGATAATTTAAATGCACGATTAGATTTGCAAGACATGAATATAAGACATCATTTATATCCAATATTATTACCAAATGGTAGATATGATATACCCTTGGCAATTTATTCAATGTCCACTCTTGAAAAGGATCTCATGCTGACATGTATCAAAAATATGAAAGTGCCCGATGGATATTCATCAAATATTTCTAGATGTGTGAATCTCAAGGATCATAGATTACAAAACTTGAAAAGTCATGATTCACATATACTGCTTCAAGATGTTTTTCTGCATGCATTACTAGGAATTGTGCATAAAGATGTTCTCCTCATTGTTAAAGAGATTTCTGCATTTTTCAAAAAGTTATGCAGTGCCAATTTAGACCATTGTGCCCTGGACGATTTGCAATCACGTGTGCCTTTGCTCTTATGTAAAATGGAGCAAATTTTTCCACCGAGTTTTTTCACTATTATGGTGCATTTGATGATTCACCTTCCAACAGAGGTGAAACTTGGTGATCCTGTTCATTACCGTTGGATGTACCCAATTGAAAGGTTTGTTTTATTTATATTTGTCTCGTGGTCCGCATGATTCACCTTCCAACATGAATTTATCTCGTGTTCATAGGTTATTTGTGAGATATAAATCTCATGTTCGAAATAAAGCACAACCAGAGGGATCCATCGCTGAAGGATATATTGCTGATGAATGTCTTACATTTTGTTCTCGATATTTTAATAATATTGAAACGGTGTTCAATCGACCGCAAAGAAATTATGAAGTTGAAAATATTGAAAACTACTTATTTTCTTTTGGTGGTCGATTTATTGGCAAAGCTTGCATTAGTACGTTGGATTTAAATGCATATGCACAAATGCACAGATATGTCTTGTTGCATACTCCAATGATTGAACCATACAAAAGGTATCAATTGTTATTAAATGTCTCCATATTTTAAGTTATTTTAAGATTATTGGTGTAATTTTTATTTTATTATCTCAGACAATTTCTTGAAGAACAATGTCATATAAATAATTTATCAGTTGCATTGAATGCTCAACAACAAAGGTGGATCATAGAGAGATTAGCATTGTGGTTACAAGATAAAGTGTCGGAAATGGTACAAAATGATTGTGATGCTTCACTACTTGCGTTAGCTCGAGGTCCAGTATCTGTAATTAAAGAATATGATGGATTGATTATAAATGGTTATAGATTTCATACCAAGCAACGAGAAAGATTGCGTAGAACACAAAATAATGGTTTAATGGTTGAGGCTGACAATCGTCAATATTATGGAGTTCTAACGGATGTAATTGAATTGGACTATCGTGGGGTATTCAAGGTAGTTCTTTTTCGTGCTGAATGGGTTGATATAAGGAATTCACGAGGTTTACGAGTGGATGAGAATGGATTCACATTAGTTAATCTTTCTCGATTATTTCATACCGGTGCATTTCTAAAAGATGACCCGTATGTGTTTTCATCACAAGCAAAACAAGTATTTTACATGTCAGATCCGAAGAATAATGAGTGGTCGCATGTCATAAATATATATCCTAGAGATTTATATGACATCGGTAAATGACTTATTATTTATCAATATTATTTATATAATTTGTTAATCTCTATGTATTTATCAATATATAATATTATGTTATTATATAGGATGTCAAGATCAAGAATAATAGATTCAGATGCTGAGACCCGCGAGGAGGGTGAGCTTAGTCCCGAGAGTGATCGTCCTGGGTCGTCACAAGGACGAATCCATAGACCTTTCTATATTTGGAGTTAGTTTTTATGTTATCATACATGTGAACATTATTTATTTAATCAAATTTATATTAATGTTTTCTGATGTAATTTAAAAATAGACACTACAACACAAATGCAACATGAAGGGTCTTCATATTTTATAGCTTCTTCTGTGTATACACTTAATCCCGACCAGTTAATTATGGTCAATTTTTTTGATTGAGGTCAAAGTCATGATGGCGGCCACAGATTATACTCACGTTTTATGGGGTTACTAGTGCGTGATTCTACATTCTTACCATTGACGACTGACCCTTGGAATCAAATTTCTTCCATATATAAGAATAGATTATGGGAGCAATTATTGGTATGTTATGAATTTATATGAATTTATGTTAGATTGCATTATTTAGTTGTGTGAAACTATATATTAAATATATATTTTGGGGTCAAACTAATATCATTTATAAATGCAGAGATATTTTTTGATCCCTACTGAGAACAGGGATCGTATTTTTCGCACTACTATGGCAGCCTTCGACAGAAAATTTAAAAATTATAAACTTATATTAAAAAAAATATTTTAAAATTGAAGAGTCAAAAGAGGAAAATCTTACACGTCGACCACGAAATGTTAGTAGAGAATCACGGATAAGAATGGTCGACTATTGGCATTCTTCGGCTAGTCAGGTAAGAATTTATATTTTGATACTTGCAATATTTGTTTTATAATTATAATTAAATATGACAGGCTGCATCTGAACGGGGTCGAAGGGCAAGAAGTGCAACTCAAGATTGCATACATACTAGCGGTGTGACCCTTTACATTCAAAGACGTACTGATTTTGTAAGTAGTTTAGTAAATAATTTATAATTTATTTGTTTTTATTTTTAATATCTTTTAAATAATTAATTTTTATTTATATTGTGTGAAGCGGCGTGCACATGATAGAGAGCCCAGTGAGCTTGAAGTGTATAGAACAACACATCTTCGTAGAAGTGGACGAGGATATGTACGCGAAGAAGCAGCTCAATTTATGGTATAACACATCTACGAATGAATTAAATTAATATTTTTTAAATTTATAATCTATTATTTGAAATGTAGGCCACCGCCGAACGAACACTTAATGAACGACTTGAGACTAATCCAACAACAGAGCGAGTTCAACTCGAGAACCAAGTATATCGGGAAATATCTAGTCCCGAACATCATTCTCGAGTTCGCCTACAAGGGATTGGAGTCACACTAAGTCAATTTTATGAACATCATCGACAATCTTTTGTTGCATCTTCCCACGATGCAACATATGACGAGCTTCGACGACAACAAGAGGCTGCAATGAAAGAAATGCAGCAAAAACATGATGCTGAGATGAGGGAGGTTCAACAAAGACTCAACAGAATGGAGCAGATGTGGTTTCAACATCAATTTGATAATTCATCGTCACAAGGGCTAAATCCAATTATTAATCAAGCTAATATGTTTTCCTCGCCAATTGATTATGTATGTATTTATTTAATTTATTTGTAGTTGATATTTTTAGCATTGTAATTAATTAAATATGTTTTTCTAACATGGTCGATTGTATGTTCCTGAAAGTCTTCCTCATGAAATACCGCCGGCTAATCTCGGAGAAGGTACAAGTAAAGATCCATTTCTAAACTATAAGTAATTTATATATTATCATACTGAATATTTTAATTAGTAATATTTAAATTTATATGCTTATAATTGATATAAATGTATAGATAGAGATGTTGATCCGTATAGAGAAGACGATGAGGAAGAACAAGAAGACGAGGAGGAGCAGGAGGAAATGGACGATGAAGATTAGATTATTTAATTTTATTTGTAAATAAAATTACGAATTATTATTTTAATCAAATTTTGTATTACTGTTCTAATTAAATGAAATTATTAATTTTGATGCATAATTTGATAAATGGGTCAGATGTAATTTGATTAATTTTAAATTAATTAGCTAATTAATATATTAATTATTTATTACGAGTATATTAATTACACGGTTCACGAAATTTTATTTAAAAAAACAAAAAAACACCATATTGACGTCTGTGGAGACGTCAATATGCTAAGCATATTGACGCCAGTGTATTGACGTCAAAGGCGTCAATATGTTGGCGTCAATATACCTTCCTCCGTCAATAGAAATTTTAAATATTGACGTCTCGTTTCGACCGTACACGTCGTCGAAATTTAAATATTGACGCCTCTTTTTTGACTGTAGAAGGCGTCGAATTTTAAATATTGACGCCTGCATAGACATCAATATTTAAATTTTAGCGGAGGTTATTTGACACGCGTTTTCGACGAATTTACTGTCGTCAATATTCAAATATTTACTTCCTCCGACGTCAAAATTTATTTATAATTTGCCGTCAAAATTCAAATGATTTGATGTAGTGGGGACTCAGCCCGGCCCGGCCTAAGCGGGCCAGGCGAGTGGGCCGAGCCCTCCATCGGCTGCCTATGGCACCATGTGTAGCACACATGGTGCCAACGTTGTTGCTGCACAGATTTCGGAGCAAAAGACGATCAAATTGAAGATTTCTTTTAAGCAATTCCCACGCAATTTGAAAAGTTATCAAATTGAAGAATTCCACCGCAGTGTATAATTCAATCAACGTATCAAATTAAATCTTGTTTTGTAACCCAATCAGCTACTGCCAAGCTGCCGAATAAATTGCTAACAGACATCATTCTCACGGAATACAAGGTCGGCTCTTTTTACTATAAAAGGAGGCCGAATATTGAATTCTAAGTTCACCTCACACCAAGAGAAAATTCCTCCATATGATAATTTCAGATATTCAGAAAATTAAAAGTGCCACTACGATCTTTTTCCTAAGGAGTGTCTCTTCTCAGTTTACAACATACAACAACGTGAGTATAGTTTTAAAGCAAATCTTACAAAGACAGTGCATCTACTCGGTCTCAATTTTAAGTTCAATTAATTTAAGATAATTTATTATATTCTGAATGGAATTTAGATTATTACACTTTTATTGTAAAAATTCTTTCCTGAATTTAATAAAGTAGCCTCATCTTCTCCCCGTGTACGTAGGATCAGCATGTATCCCGCCGAGTCTGAATCACGTTAATCCCCTTGTGTCTTTTATTTTTCTACATTATTATTATCAGATTTAATTTTTCGTTTTTCTCACTGAATTTAAATTTTGTGAATCCCTTATAAAATTATTCCAAATTCTCTAACAACTTTTAGTCCAACCTAATTTGAAATTACAAAGCTTAATTAGATCATAAAACGTAAAAATGTCCATAACGATGCCAAGTTTTTCTTCACCAGGTATGTTATCATCAAATTGCAAATCTAATCGTGCTCAGACTACATGTAAATATGTAAATTGATTAAAAGAAAAAGACTAGTATTATGATGAGCATAAAGCACTTCTATAATATATGAATAATTAAGTTACGTGATGATCTTCATGAGATATATAAATGCTAGCTTAGTAGCTTTATGCCCGGCAATGCATGCTGATTAAGCGATATATCAACCTTATATATCATATATAGGGTATTGAGTGATATTAGAAAAACTAATTGGGATATGTCAATTTGTTTTTATCAAACAAGTTGGTTGAGTCCAACCGTGATTAACTAGCTTAATTAGTTTTTATTCGAATTATTTGTTTAATATATTTTAAATTAATAAATTTATTTCAATTATATCCAATCCATTTATTTGTGTCAATTATATGATAAATTGTTATATTAAACGATGTAGCAAACTCAGTTGAATTTATGCATCCAAAATTTGGACATCGTTATCATTTGGAAGCTTTCTAAATATAAATCAAATGAAACAATAATTTAAAAATAATAAATTAATTAAAATAATTAAAATTCTGAAACTTTAACGGGATAGAATTCTCTCCCTTTTAACCCTGTAAAAAGATTATTGAAACTTAAAATAAATGAAAACATATCCAAATTTAAATATCACAATAAATCAAACCAAATATAATCATTAATGAAAAATCAGGCAATCCAAAATTAATTAGCAGCCTATATTGACTTTAAAAGGTACATTTTTGGGTTCAAAAATTGAAAAATGGTCATCAGCAAAGGCCGTTGCTGAGCCGTTGCTGAAGAGAATCAGCAACGGCCGTGCCGTTGCAATAGAGCCGTGACAGAAAGTCGCGTTGCTGATAACTTAGCAACGGATCAGCAACGGCCGCTCGGGCCGTCGCTCAAAACATTATCAGCAACGGCCGCTCGGGCCGTCGCTAAAAATATTATCAGCAACGGTTTTGCCACAAACCCGGAGCCGTTGCTGATAACATTAATAGCAACGGCCGTTGAGTTCGTAGCAACGCCGTTAGTAAAACCCCGTCGCTAAGCCGTTGCTGTAGGTCATCAGCAACGGCTTTCGATACACTTTTAGCAACGGCGTTCCCACGGACGACCGTGGGAAAGCCGTTGCTGATGACGTATACCTGGGAACAGAAAATTTGAAAATTTCAAATTTTCATTGATACATTATCTGATACATAACTCACACACCCATACCCTCATACACACATTCATTCACACATCACAAACACACCAAGATATACATCAAAACAATTATATTTATATTGATAATTATCCATGATAGTATAAAAACAATTCAAATGCAAAATTGAAGTATCAATATCCAAACAAAATAAGTTAAACAAGTTCAATATCTCACTAACAAGTTCAATATCCAAATAAAAAATCTCACGATCACGATGGAGGATGGTCTGGATCATATATATGGCGGGGTCTGGAGTGCTTGAGTGTACACCGGCGTGGACTAACTCGAGGACGATGGATTAGATGATGCCGAAGAGATGCCTGCTTCGGGATGACCTGACATGTTGCGTAGCATAGCATGCATCTCCTCCATCATCTGAGTCTGACGCGCGACCGTCTCCTCTAGAGTCCTTATTCTGCTACTATGATCATAACTGGATCTAGAGGTGGACGGCCGCTCACTAGCGACCGGAGGGGTCGGTGCCCCAAGTGGCCATAGTACGACTCGCGCATGACCACTATCTGCGAAGCCATATACGCGACCATGGTCCCAGCCACTTGCGGCCTCGACCCACGATGCTGCGTCAAAGTCCTCGGGGGTACCCCCGCGCTGCACCACCGTCTCGGTGTAGGTCTCCTACTCGAGTTTGATTTTTTGTTTAATATTTATCATAAAACTTAAATTATAAATATATAATGAATAATTTAAACAAATATATAATTACCATAATGTATGCAGTGCGGTTGTCGATGTACTCCCCCGTCCCATGTGCTCGACGGTGAGTCCGCTCGAACACCGCCATCGGGGAGGGTCGCTGGACACTCCCGTCATCCGACACCGTCGTCTACATTTACAAAACAAATACATTAATTAGTACACATAGTAACAAATAAAATATATAATTAAAAGATATACTTACCATACGGTTCGCGTGCACTGCAAATGCAACAGAGCCGCCGGTGTGACGCGCTGCTCCCCCCGACATGCGATTTCTAGCCGCATTCCGAGAAACCTCCTGCCATCGATCCGTCGACCATATCCCCACGAGCTGGTCCCATATATCCGGAGTAATCCAACCGGGGCCGTATCCCCGAGTCTCCGCGATGTTAGTGGTCCCAACTCGGGCCATCGCTTGGGACCGAGCCTGCCCCAGCTGCCCGTTGTACCTTGCCCGGGAAATAGCCTCCCAGGCAGCGTAAATGAAGGGCCTCTGGTCCTCGGCCCATGTATAGCGAGCCTGCAAAATAATAATATCAGTACCAATATTAATATATCATCATGCATGTAAAAAAAAAAAAAAATACGTGCCTCAAACTCGCGCCATAACATGTCGACGTGCTCGCTAGGCACGTGAGACCACGTAGGCCATGCCCCGTGCATGTATCGTCGAATAGTAGAAGAAATGCTCCTCGGCACTTCTTCTTGTTCGAACCTGCACAACAAAAATAAAATTTAATATTATATTATGATATAATGAATTTGTAATGATTCATAATTCATGATATATTACCGCTCCCCAATCACGCTAATCAATCTACGTGACTCTGTGGCTGGTGGAGGCTGCCACCTGTTCGGCCCGCGTGGCCGCCTGCGTCTGGATGTACTAGCCTCGGCAGTATCATCCTCATGAGGATCAGCAACAGGAGGATCAGCAGCATGAGTAAGTGCTGGAGTCTCACCGATCGGAGACTCCGAAGCTCTCCTGCGTCGATAACCATGACCAGACATATCTGTCGAACAGACATATAATCAGATTATTGTATAAATAGTAGAGATATATTTAATAAAATATATATACTTTACAATTATTCCTCATCATCTGAATAATAGTCTTCGAATTCTTCTTCTTCTTCCTCTTCTTCCTCTTCTTCATCTTCTTCATCTCCAGCTTCCTCAATTTCATGATCGTCATCATCAGCATATTCAACTTCTAATTGAATTGACGTTGTGTCTGCATCCTCGAGTATTGGAATAATACGATCCACAGCAGGAAGATCATCTTCTTGATAGAAACCAGGAGGATCATTTTCTCCTATTATCTGATCAATTTTTCCTCTACCTTTTGTCTTACAGACTACACGCCAATCTGCTCTATCTTTATTTCGAGCCGGATACTTCGCGTAACATACTTGTTCGGCTTGTGATGCCAATATAAAAGGCTCATTTGCTGCCAATTTCGATTTGTAATTAACCTCAACAAGTTTGTATTTTGGATGAACTTTCATGCCCCTTTCTGTTGTATCGAACCAATGACATCTAAATAGGATCACTGATTTCAAGCCGAAGTAGTGCAACTCTATCACTTCTTCCACCAGTCCATAAAAATCCATATCACATTCAACATAGGTTGTCCCTTTCACGCATACCCCAGCATTCATCGTCTTCTTTGTAAATGAATATTCAACCGTGTGAAATTTATACCCGTTAACAAAATATCCGCTATAGCACGACACAAGTCGCGACGGTCCACTAACAAACTCAAATATTCTTTCATCTATTTCAGCTCTGTGATCTTTGCTGTAAGTCTGAATCCAAGTAGCGAAATCACGATTCCGTAATCTCTCCAATTCTTGATCATTGTGAATAGAGTATTTTTGCACCATCTCAATGTCAAATATTTCAATGAATTGTTCAATCTCTGGACAATTGAGTAATACATACAAATGTGTCAAATGATACTCTTCATCGCTTAAGTGTCGAGATGGACGAGAACCAAAAGCACGACCAGAGTGACAAAATATATTTAAACGTCCATCTGAATGTCGAACACCCCCGTCGTCGATACGTGGAATACGATCAAATCTTGTCTGTACCGTCGATTCAAAGTAAAATGAGCAGAATGTTGAAATTTCTTGGATGATATACGATTCAGATATTGATCCTTCAACAACTGCGGTGTTCTTTACTTTTTTCTTCAGACGATTCATGTATCTTTCAAATAAGTACATCCAACGATATTGAACGGGGCCACCAACTCGTGCCTCGTATGCCAAGTGTATCGGTAGATGCTCCATCGAGTCAAAAAATGCAGGAGGGAAAAACTGCTCCAGCTTGCATATGATTTCAACAATATTATTTTCAAGTGTAGACATATCTTCGACTCGAAGGACATTTGCACATATGCTTCTAAAAAACATACTTAATTCAGTCAACGGACCCCAAATATTATCAGGTAGAAGATCTCGAAATGCGATCGGAAGTAATCTCTGCATGAATACATGACAATCATGGCTCTTCATCCCTGATATTTTGCAATCATCGACGTTCACACATCGAGATAAGTTTGAAGCATATCCATCGGGTAATCTGAGTTCTTTTACCCATTGACAAACATCTTTGATCTGTTGTTTATTTAACACATATAGGGCCTTCGGTTTCAGATATCGTCTGTTGACCTCTTGTAACTCCAACTCTGGTCTTTTACAAAGTATTTTCAGATCATGTCGGGCTTTGACATTATCTTTAGTTTTTTCAGAAATATCCATCAAAGTGTTGAAAATATTATCAAACAGATTTTTTTCAATGTGCATGACATCTAAATTATGTCGAATCAATAATGAACTCCAATAGGGCAATTCCCAAAAGATACTTTTTTTCACCCAGTTGTGTGTTTGGCCAAAACCTGACACTCTTTCATTGCGACCAAATACTATATCTGGAAGTGCTGAAACACGTGCTAACATTTGTTCACCAGACAACATCGGTGGTGGCCCATCTCTTTCGACTCTGCCCTTAGTAAATTTATTACGATTCCTTCGATACTGATGATTAACCGGTAGGAATCGACGATGACAATGAAAGAATGAGATTTTTCGTCCGTTCTGAAGACTGATTGATTTAGAGTGTTCCATACAATACAGACAAGAGAGTCGGCCGTGAGTGCTCCAACCCGACAACATGCCGTACGCGAGGAAATCATTGATTGTCCACAAGACCGCGGCCTTTGAATTAAAGTTTTGCTTCCGATGACAATCATAAGTGACAGCTCCCTCAGTCTACAATGTTTTCAATTCATCTATCAAGGGTCTGAGAAATATGTCAATTTCTTTTCGCGGACCCTTAGGACCCGGAATAATCATCGAAAGATAAATAAATTCATCTTTCATGCACATTGACGGTGGCAAATTATAAACTGTCAGCAGCACGGGCCAAACTGAATAAGGAGTTGCAGAATGTCCAAACGGATTAAAACCATCTGTGCACAATCCCAATCTGATATTTCTAGTATCCCTAGCAAATGAAGGATAACATGTATCCAAATGTTTCCATGCTTCACTGTCAGATGGATGAGTCATTACTGTATCATCACGACTTCTTGCATGCCAACTCATATAGGGGGCTGTCTTTTCCGACATGAATAATCTTTGAAGCCTCGGTGTTAGTGGAAAATATCGAAGCACCTTAAACGGGATATTTTTCTGTCGGACCGATTTCTTCTCCTTGTAACGAGGGTGTTGACATACAGGGCATTTATCCAACTGCACATTTTCTTTATAATATAAAATGCAGTTATTTTGGCACGCGTGTATTTTTTCGTACCCAAACCCCAATTTTCTCATTAGCTTTTTAGTCTTATAAAAAGTAGGCTAAAACTTGTTATCAGTAGGCAGCATTCCATTAATCAATCCAGCAATCCGATCATACGCAACTCCGCTGATATTACAATCGGCCTTGATGTTTAAGAGCTGTGTCATTGCTGAAAACCTAGTGTATTTAGGACAATTCTCATACAAAGGTTCATCGGCAGCTTTCAACATCTGTAGTATCTAGTGGGACTGATGTCTGAAGAACTGGCCGATCAACATTATCATTCAGGAGGAATTGACCCCCAAGACTATCAAGTATCATAGTTCTATAGGGATTACATTGACTGGATGAAGAAGCACCAGCAGAGGAAGATTCACCATATGTCTGAACGACAGGATTGCTCTACGTCCCGACTTCGCGTGACTCCCCGTGACAAGTCCATAGAAAATATCTTGGTGCAAATCCTTGGCTATATAGATGCAGAGTGACAGTCTCCCGATCCAAAAATCGTCCATTTGAATAAATGCGGCACAGACATTGAAAACCTTAGGACAATATCTTGTGGCTACAAATAATGATGTATAAGTCACCACAAATATAAATGTTATATATTATATATAATGATTTTAAAAACGTACAATTTGGATTCAGAAATTGGATGAAACATCCATATCCTTTAATTAAAGAGTGATGTGGACATTGAAAACTCTAATGCATCTTCTAGCGACCACAAATAATGGTTTATAAGTTCTTAGACCGATATAAATGCAATGACCACAAATAATGCATTGAAAACCGTGGAGTATTGCTTGGCGGGTAACTATATGCGAAAATAGAATGATTAAGCTTTGTAACTTCCTTGGCACCCCTTCCTTTTTGGAGAATTTGGATGCTCTCATGTGGCTTTGAAATTCCTCCACTAATTGGGATGTACGTGAACCTAGTAAAATAAGCCTTGTTACGTACCTTAATCAAAATGGTGCATGAATGAATGATTTAATGTTATACAAGGAGACACCTTCTTGGAAGAATAAAAGATGGTTTGGAAGAGCACACGTATTTCTATTTTCTTTCTATTCATATTCGATCGCTTAAAGCTTATATTCATTTGTTCATAAATTTTCTGCCCATAGAAGTTGAATAAAAGATGGTTTGGAATTGCAAATCACAAAAAGAACCGTATAGACAAATATCCACAAAAGGAACATGGTGTCAATAAACGCAATATTTCCATATATCAAAATATGAAAATGGAAGAGCACATGTGGCTCGATCGTGCTCGAGAGGACAGGCTTTGAAGACACAATATTCAAATGGAAGATAACAATGTTAATTTTGCAAGTGTGATAGAGAAGTAAAATTTGGACCATCTCATAAAACAAAAGAGAAAATAAATTAAATATGCAACTGATTATATATATTCACATGCAAATACCTGCTTATTTATGGCTCACATACATATATGTAGACAGATGCATGCATACTGCGCGCTTTCAAGTACTGGAAGTCTGGAACACACGACCAACATTACACACAACAATATATCGTACGATCGATTCCATGCATACTGCATATATATATATATATAATCTGGTGACATCAGGGATCAAGATATATTCAAGCTAGGGTAGACCTCGATCAACGACCGCAATCCGAAAGGAGTGATCTTGTAGTTAGAGAAGCCAGCTTCAGTGAAGAGTTTCCCCCATTCGTGCTCTTCCCGTTGCTTTGCTCCTCTCACCACCATCATCAGCGTGTCGAAGAACAACTGCGTTTCCGTCGACTTATCGTACCTCTCTGAATCTTTGAGAACCATGTCGACGATGAGCACTTTTCCTCCCTTGTCCTTGGATGCCTCGATTGCCTCCCTGCAACGCTTCAATATCTTCACGCAGTCCTCGTCGTTCCATGTCATCAGCACCCACTGCAGTATATATATATATATATGATTGATTCATTAGTTAATTTGCACATATATATATATATATATCAGATCTTGTTAATTAAGTTATGCAATTGATTGACCGACCTTGAGCAGAAGAAGGTCGGCCGATGGTATATGGTCGAACATGTCGCCCGCAACAAAATCCAAGTTGGGCGGCGTTTTGCAGTTGGCGGCAGCCACGTCGACGAAGTGGGGCAGGTCCAGAATCGAGCATTTCATGTGCGGGAAGGCCTCGGCGATGATGGCCGTCATGGCGCCGTGCCCGTGCATGCGCCCCGTGACTTCCACCAGCGAATCCATTCCGTCGAACACCTCCCGGTGCTTCTTCACCAGGACCTCCCCCACCAGCCGCGAGTCCCGCTCCACCGCCGCGTTGAACATGGCGGAGAACTCCGGGTGCTCCGGCAGCATATCGAAGATTCCCTTCCCTACGGTCGCTTCGAACACCGTGGGCGCGGTCCCGTGGAACCACGAGCCCATCGAAAGCCACATCTCGATCAAGAGCGGGTGCAGCTCCAGCATCACAAAATTCGGCATCCCTGTGTGCTTTGAGTTCACGAGGAGCTTGGACATGGGCGTGAGGACGTAGACGTCGTCCTCGTCGGCGGCGCTGCTTTTGGCCTGCTTGGCAAAGCAGCCGTTGTGGACGAGGAGGCGCATGAGGCAACGGAGGGCGGAGAGCTTGGCGGGTGCGATCGAGAGGGCGGTGGCGAGATGGGGGAGAGTGATGGAGCCACCGTTGCCGTGGATGGCGTCGGGGATGCCGAGCTCCACGGCGCATTTGAGGGACATGGAGGTGACGAAGCTGAAGGTCTGGTTCCACACATCGCCGAGGGCTTCCAGCTCCTCCACGGTGGGAATACTACTACTATCTTCAACACAACTCGCCATTACTCTCTCTCTCTCTCTCCGCTGCCCTGGAAGGCTCGATTGGGATCATCCGTCTTATATGTAGGATTTGGAACTACCACTCGACCACTCTACAATATAAATACATTATCTATATGTATATTGTATTTAATTACCTTCCTATGTAAGTGTTTAAGTAACTTTATATTTTCTAAGCAGGTTTTGGTATACACTATATTTTTTTTATATGATATATACTCTGAATCTATCATGTATAGTACAAGTTCCGAGGTTCTGAATTAATTTGGACCCTAATCTATTGGAACTTAAAATAGAATCCTACCCGAATCCTGTGTTATAATACATATTCTAAATATATACTATATATGTTGAAATTTATTCATTTCACCTTTAGAAATTTATACTACACCACGACTAAAATTATAAAAATTAAATAATAATTTTTTTTATTGGTCCTTGTGGATAATTTAAAATCAAATAAATTATATTATACTTAATCGGTTATGAATATTCAGGTTCCAAGTACCTAATATATATGTTTAAATAATAATTGGAAGGGATCAATTTTAACAAATTTCTTAATTTCTTTTAGATCCTACTCAAATTTAATTTGGGTACTCGAAAACTATTGAATCGAGTATGTTTTAATTAACTAGTTTCGGATCTACCCATGTTTGTGCACACCCCTATTTTCTTATGATCGAGTTATTTTTGTATTATTCACCTTATCCACGTTGCAGTAGTAGCTTTATCAGCATTCTGTATAGTTTAAACTAACTTAATTAGATTGGCTGTCGATCACTGGTTCTGTATAATGTATATGATGCTTTCTGATTTCTCGAATCATTTTATTTTATTTAAAAATGCTGGTTCCGTAGGTATTCAGTAACTTACTACCATATAAAATAATTGAAACGAGTCGCACGTCTGAGTAAGGGTGTTCACGGGTCGGATTTAGGAGAAAAATCGATTCAACCCGACCAAGTGTAATCGGGTCTGGTCGGGTAGTCGGGTTTACTCGTTTAGATAAAAAATTAGTTTTTTAACAATATTTTTTTAAAAAATTAAAAAATTATTTAAAATAAATATTTTTAAAATATAAATATTTAAAAATAATTAAAAAATATAAATAATCGGATCATCGGATTTCAAAATTCTAAAACCCGAGATCCGATCTGATTATGATCGGATTTGATCAAATTGTACCCAACCTGACCCGATTACTCGACCCGACCCGACCCAACCCAACCCAAATAGGTCGGGTCGGGTCGGATTCTTGTGTTCATTTGGTCGGATCAACCCAATGAACAGCCCTACGCGCCAGCACCATTCTATCCATCATTTTATTTATTTATTATTTTTCTTAATCAAAATTTAAATATTATTAATCTAAGTTATATAAGTTATAAATTAATATTATTAATTTAAACTGTATATATATAGTTTGAATCAGTTCGAGCTGATATCAGTGCATTGTATTTAGATACGGTGTATATATACGTGTGTGTCTTCATCCAAAGGAACTACCACATGGATCCAGAAAAACGAGTGGTTAGCTACATCATTTAGAACTTTTGTTAGAGGTTGACTCAAATTGGGTCCGAACCGAATCCAACGAGTCGGATTGGATCTAAATTGGAGTTTATAATTTGATCAATTTATGAATGAATTCATTGAATCTTTATTACGTTGAGAAGAGCTGAATCGGAGTCTGCTCATGGGTCTAGCAGGCAGGCCATGCAAGGATTTGTCTATGGGACTCAGCCCGGCCCGGCCTAAGCGGGCCAGGCGAGTGGGCCGAGCCCCCCATCGGCTGCCTATGGCACCCTGTGCAGCACACATGGTGCCAACGTTGTTGCTGCACAGATTTCGGAGCAAAAGACGATCAAATTGAAGATTTCTTTTAAGCAATTCCCACGCAATTTGAAAAGTTATCAAATTGAAGAATTCCACCGCAGCTTATAATTAAATCAACGTATCAAATTAAATCTTGTTTTGTAACCCAATCAGCTACTGCCAAGCTGCCGAATAAATTGCTAACAGACATCATTCTCGCGGAATACAAGGTCGGCTCTTTTTACTATAAAAGGAGGCCGAATATTGAATTCTAAGTTCACCTCACACCAAGAGAAAATTCCTCCATATGATAATTTCAGATATTCAGAAAATTAAAAGTGCTGCTACGATCTTTTTCCTAAGGAGTGCCTCTTCTCAGTTTCCGACATACAACAACATGAGTATAGTTTTAAAGCAGATCTTACAAAGACAGTGCATCTACTTAGTATCAATTTTAAGTTCAATTAATTTAAGACAATTTATTGTATTCTGAATGAAATTTAGATTATTGCACTCTTATTATAAAAATTATTTTCTGAATTTAATAAAACAGTCTCATCTTTTCCCCGTGGACGTAGGATCAGCACGTGTCCCGCCGAGTCTGAATCATGTTAATCCCCTTGTGTCTTTTATTTTTCTACATTATTATTATCAAATTTGATTTTTCATTTTTCTCACCGAATTTAAATTTTATGGATCCCGTATAAAATTATTCCAAATTCTCTAACAACTTTTAGTCCAACCTAATTTGATCGTTTATATATATATATAAACGAAATTACAAAGCTTAATTAGATCATAAAACGTAAAAATGTCCATAATGATGCCAAGTTTTTCTTCACCAGGTATGTTATCATCAAATTGCAAATCTAATCGTGGTCAGACTACATGTAAATATGTAAATTGATTAAAAGAAAAAGACTGGTATTATGATGAGCATATATAAAGCACTTCTATAATATATGAATAATTAAGTTATGTGATGAGATATATAAATGCTAGCTTAGTAGCTTTATGCCCGGCAATGCATGCTGATTAAGCGATATATCGACCTTATATATCATATATAGGGCATTGAGTGATATTCGAAAAACTAATTGGGATATGTCAATTTGTTTTTATCAAACAAGTTGGTTGAGTCCAACCGTGATTAACTAGCTTAATTAGTTTTTATTCGAATTATTTGTTTATATATTTTAAATTTATAAATTTATTTCACTTATATTCAATTCATTTATTTATGTCAATTATACGATAAATTATTATATTTGTCTTAATATATAATTCGATTAAATAAACTATGTAGCAAACTCAGTTGAATTTATGCCTCCAAAATTTGGACATCGTTATCATTTGGAAGCTTTCTAAATATAAATCAAATGAAACAATAATTTAAAAATAATAAATTAATAAAAATAATTAAAATTCTGAAACTTTAACAGGATAGAATTCTCTCCCTTTTAACCCTGTAAAAAGATTATTGAAACTTAAAATAAATGAAAACATATCCAAATTTAAATATCACAATAAATCAAACCAAATATAATCATTAATAAAAAATCAGGCAATCCAAAATTAATTAGCAGCCTATATTACTTTAAAAGGTACAATTTTGGGTTCAAAAATTCTATAATGCGTCCACGCCCTCTAATTAAAGAGTGATGTGGACATTGAAAACCCTAGGACATTTTCTTGTGGCTACAAATAATGATGTATAAGTCATCACAAATATAAATGTTATATATATAATAATTTAAAAACGTACAATTTGGATTCAGAAATGGGATGAAACATCCATATCCTTTAATTAAAGAGTGATGTGGACATTGAAAACTCTAATGCATCTTCTAGTGACCACAAATAATGGTTTATAAGTTCTTAGACCGATATAAATGCAATGACCACAAATAATGCATTGAAAACCGTGGAGTATTGCTTGGAGGGTAACTATATGCGAAAATAGAATGATTAAGCTTTGTAAATTCCTTGGCACCCCTTCCTTTTTGGAGAATTTGGATGCTCTCATGTGGCTTTGAAATTCCTCCACTAATTGGGATGTACGTGAACCTAGTAAAATAAGCCTTGGTACGTACGTACATTAATCAAAATGGTGCATGAATGAATGATTTAATGTTGATGCATGGAGACACCTTCTTGGAAGAATAAAAGATGGTTCGGAATTGCAAATCACAAAAAGAACCATGTGGACAAATATCCACAAAAGGAACATGGTGTCAATAAACGCAATATATCCATATATCAAAATATGAAAATGGAAGAGCACATGTGGCTCGATCGTGCTCGAGAGGACAGGCTTTGAAGACACAATATTCAAATGGAAGATAACAATGTTAATTTTGCAAGTGTGATCGAGAAGAAAAATTTGGACCATCTCATAAAACAAAAGAGAAAATAAATTAAATATGCAACTGATTATATATATTCACAAATATGCAACTGATATCAAGATATTCACATGCAAATACCTGCTTATTTATGGCTCACATACATATAACCAACATTACACAACAATATATCGTACTGCGCGCTTTCAAGTACTGGAACACACAACCAACATTACACACGACAATATATCGTACGATCGATTCCATGCATACTGCATATATATATATGCTCTGGTGACATCAGGGATCAAGATATATTCAAGGGTAGACCTCGATCAACGACCGCAATCCGAAAGGAGTGATCTTGTAGTTAGAGAAGCCGGCTTCAGTGAAGAGTTTCCCCCATTCGTGCTCTTCCCGTTGCTTTGCTCCTCTCGCCACCATCATCAGCGTGTCGAAGAACAACTGCGTTTCCGTCGACTTATCGTACCTCTCTGAATCTTTGAGAACCATGTCGACGATGAGTACTTTTCCTCCCTTGTCCTTGGATGCCTCGATTGCCTCCCTGCAACGCTTCAATATCTTCACGCAGTCCTCGTCGTTCCATGTCATCAGCACCCACTGCAGTATATATATATATATATGATTGATTCATTAGTTAATTTGCCCATATATATATATATATATCAGATCTTGTTAATTAAGTTATGCAATTGATTGACCGACCTTGAGCAGAAGAAGGTCGGCCGATGGTATATGGTCGAACATGTCGCCCGAAACAAAATCCAAGTTGGACGGCGTTTTGCAGTTGGCGGCAGCCACGTCGACGAAGTGGGGCAGGTCCAGAATCGAGCATTTCATGTGCGGGAAGGCCTCGGCGATGATGGCCGTCATGGCGCCGTGCCCGTGCATGCGCCCCGTGACTTCCACCAGCGAATCCATTCCGTCGAACACCTCCCGGTGCCTCTTCACCAGGACCTCCCCCACCAGCCGCGAGTCCCCCTCCACCCCCGCGTTGACCAAGGCGGAGAACTCCGTGTTCTCCGGCAGCATATCGAAGACCCCCTTCCCTACGGTCGCTTCGAACACCGTGGGCGCGGTCCCGTGGAACCACGAGCCCATCGAAAGCCACATCTCGATCAAGAGCGGGTGCAGCTCCAGCATCACAAGATTCGGCATCCCCGTGTGCTTTGAGCTCACGAGGAGCTTGGACATGGGCGTCAGGACGTAGATGTCGTCCTCGTCCGCGCTGCTTTTGGCCTGCTTGGCAAAGCAGCCGTTGTGGACGAGGAGGCGCATGAGGCAGCGGAGGGCGGAGAGCTTGGCGGGTGCGATCGAGAGGGCGGTGGCGAGATGGGGGAGAATGATGGAGCCGCCGTTGCCGTGGATGGCGTCGGGGATGCCGAGCTCCACGGCGCATTTGAGGGACATGGAGGTGACGAAGCTGAAGGTCTGGTTCCACACATCGCCGAGGGCTTCCAGCTCCTCCACGGTGGGAATACTACTACTCTTTTCACCACAACTCGCCATTGCTCTCTCTCTCTCTCTCTCTCTCTCTCGCCTTGGTCGCTTGGAAGGCTCGATTGGTCCCTTGGGGGGCGGGCGGGCGGGCGGGGGGGGGGGAGGGTTATGATATTTTTGTAAAGTAATATCTTTATATTTAATATTTTACATTTTATCAAATTGAGGACCAGGGATGAGCGGATTTGGGTATTTATATTTTTCCTGATATTCAAATTATATCTTATAATTTTGTATACGATCGATTTCTAAGTTTTAGAACCAGATCCTATAATATTAGAACGTGAAATCGGTTCATTTATAAGTTTTAGAACAGATTCTAATAAATTTTAATAATAGATTCCAACATATTCTAACATACTACATAACACGTTTCAAAATAGATCACAATAAAGAAACCTGTAAATGAACAAATTTCGGATATCGATTCCTTAATTTTTATCTCGAATCCTACCCAAACCTAATTCAGATCTTCTCAAAACCTACTCGATCGGTTAGGTTATAATCGATTTTGAATTTATTCGATACTCATGCACACTCCTCCCAATTACATATTTATATAATATAATAATGTAGAGTGTTTAAGTTTATATTTCAATCAACACTCATGAATTACGTGAAGTGGTATATCTATAAATTTTGAATTTTTGATTAAAATATAAAATAATATTTATATATTGCCTATGGATTTAAGATCATTCTATATATATATTAACACAAATTCCTTATAGAATATTAATATTAGATGGATCTATTTGATGTCATGTTTTGATCCAGTTCGATATGGGAAAATGGTCAAATTTATCATTGAAGTATTGAAAAATATGCAAATTTACTCCTCAACTATGTTTTTTATCAAAATTGCCCTCGACGTTACATAATTGGATCATTTTTGCCCTTCTCGTTAACGGAATCCCACGTGGCAAGTGCAGCTCGGCCACATAAGATGCCGATGGAAAATGACACGTGACAATTATGTAGTGACAAAGGCAATTTTGGCCCAAAACATATTTAAAGAGGCAAATATGAATCTTTTTCAATATTTTAAGGTCAAATTTGTATCCTTTTCAATACTTGAGGGACAAATTTAATCATTTTTTCTTTTATATATTATTATCATTAATGTGATTCTAATTAACACTATAAGAATGATATTGATATCATCTTTATCAAAATCAAGAAAATATAAGTTTGACAATTATACTTTGTATTGTAACTGGAGTGTTTACTCAAAGATATGAATAGCTTCAGTCACTTATCATTGTAATAAGAAACCAACCAACATAGTAGGGGTTAGTTCAGGTCGGATGGGTCGAGATTTGGTATGTCTCGATTCCATCCCAATTTTGAGTCGGGACACAAATATGTGTCCCAGTTTTAGTCTCAAATATGAAGCATCGTAATTTTGTCCCGGTCTCGTCCCGATTTTGAATTTGGACGGGAATATCCCCGAACTTTCTGGTCGGACCGGACCAGTTACTAATAATTAAATTTAATCAACTTTTTATTTTAGTAATTAAGAAGTATCTTTTTGAATATTATTTTTGTTTCATCTTTAAAATTTATATTTATCAAAAAATTTACTAAAGTATTTGTTCAAATTCTAAAATAGAAATCAAACTTGCAGAAATCGTGCAATGAACATAAAACATGTTATTTGGGCACCATATCTATTTTATTCAAAGGAAACGGGCAAAATTTGCCTCTAAAGTATTGAAAAATATGCAAATTTACTCCTGAAGTATTGAAAATGATGCAAATTTGTCCCTAAAATATTTTAAAAAAATTAGATTTACTCCTTTAAATATATTTTGGATTAAAATTATCTTTATCACTATATAAATTATCACATGTCATTTTCAAAATATTTAAGCTAAAATTTATTTCTCCAGTGTCATTGTCAAAATTCAAGTCTAACTAATGCACGTGCATATCCCATCAAGTCTACGGATATTTAATGATTATCATGCTCATATTCACATTTAATTAGCATTTTCTTTACGTATGTTTATACTTTTGATTCATTTGGTTCGTACTTTTGATTCATTTGGTTAACAGGAAAATAAACAATGAAATATTAAAAATAATTAGTTTCATATATATGCATTAATTAAACTAATCAATGAATATAAACCAATATCTTATCGTACGTATTCCTTTTATCATATGAAATAAACATCCTACGTTTGTCCAATTATATTTATATATAGTACTAAAATTTTATCAACTTAAGAGTAAAGAATATCATTAATTGTATCTCTTTTTTTTAAAGGACTTTTCAATTAATTTATTACAAGAAAATACTAATTTATTATTTAAAAAATATTAATGCAGCAAATGAATATATATTGATCGTATTATTTAACTTTTCACCCGAAGAGACGAAATTAATTATTGTTCATTTGAGATAATAATAATAATAATAAATTACTATTTATGATTGCCCTGACACCACATTAATCATTTTTGAATATTAAAATCTTATTTATTTCAAAAATATATTTAATTAAAAATTATAATTTTTTAATGCACTTTATATATTTATATCAGATTAAATTATTTTTTATCATCTATTATCGACTTAACTACTATCATTTAATCATATCATCATATCATCCTTTTAAATAAAATAATAATTTTTAAAATATCATACCATACAATAATATATCATACCATATATTATTAAATTATGTTTCACCTCATTTAAATAAAGTTAAGTAAAAATAGATGATTATACTAGAATTTAAATTTTAAATTTTTAAACAACTTACACTGTATTATCATCAATACTATTCTTTTAATTTTTCTGCACTATAATGATGTGAATTTATGAATCCACTTGATAATCGAACTATAGTCTAAGGATAAAATAGGTTACTAACTCATCTACATAATAAGATAAGGATGAGCACGTGTAATTAATTTAGCAATAAATAAATTCTCAATTAAATCAAATTTCAACGTAAATAGGTTGCATTATTGAAAACTGGAAGAGACGTGTGGTCTCTCTCACCCACAAGCTATGGTAATATTATATTATTCATTTCCTTATAATAATAATAATAATAATAATAATAACAACGGAGTACTATTTATTGTTGACCCGACACCAACCTTCATTGTTTTCGACTCTTAAGTGATAATATTATACTATTCATTTTCTTCCAAATAAGACAAATAAAAAACATCAACAAATTAACCCATTGAGAGCTATCTTTTATTGACATTTTTAATTAATAAACTAAATTATCACCATAATTCGTACACTAGTACTTATTCAGACGACGAAAGAGTTCGACATTCAGATGAACATTCAGATTGACGTTTAAATATATTTTGTCAATCTAGTCGTACTTTTGGTTCTCGTTCATCTCGACATTTAAGCGACGAAGAGTATCATTTGGCACACTTGTATGTATTACTCAATTGTACTAAGATTGAACAATTCATTGAAATATTTGATATTGAAATAGTGCAAAAATACTCTATTCACAACGATCAAAAATTGGAGAGATTACGAAATCGTGATTTTCCTACTTGGATTCAGGCTTACAGCAAAGATCACATAACTGAAATAGATGAAAGAATTTTTGAGTTTGTTAGTGGACCGCCGTGACTAGTATCGTGTTATAGCGGATATTTTGTTAATGAGTACAAATTTCACACGGTTGAATATGCATTTACAAAGAAGATGATGAATGTCGGGGTTTGCGTGAAAGAGACAACCTATGTTGAATGTGATATGAATTTTTATGGACTGGTGGAAGAAGTGATAGAGTTGCACTACTTCAGCTTGAAATCAGCTATCCTATTTAGATGTTATTGGTTCGATACAGCAGAAAGGGGGATGAAGTTCATCCAAAATATAAACTTGTTGAAGTTAATTTCAAATCCAAATTGACAACAAATGAGCCTTTTATATTGGCATCACAAGCCGAACATGTATATTACGCGAAGTATCCGGCTCGAAATAAAGATAGAGCAGATTGGCGTGTAGTCTGTAAGACTAAAGGTAGAGGAAAAATTGATCCGATAGTAGGAGAAAATGAGCCGCTACCTGATGTGATAGATGGTTTCTATCAAGAAAATGATCCTCATGCTGTAGATCGTATTATTCCAATACTCGAGGATGCAAACACGACGTCAATTCAATTAGAAGTTGAATATGCTGATGATGACGATTATAAAATTAAGGAAGTTGGAGATGAAGAAGATGAAAAATTCAAAGACTATTACTCAGATGATGATGAATAATTATAAAGTATATCTTATATTAAATATATCTCTACTATATATATAATAATCTAATTATATGCATATTCGACAGATATATTTGGTCGTGGTTATCGTCGCTGGAGAGCTTCGGAGTCTCCGATCGATGAGACTCCAACACTTACTCCTGCTGCTGATCCTCTTGCCAATGATACCGCTGAGGCTAGTACATCCAGACACAAGCGACCACGCGGGCCGAACAGGTGGCAAGCTCCACCAACCACAGAGTCACGTAGATTCATTAGTGTGATTGAGGAGTGGTAATATATCATGAATTATGAATCATTACAAATGCATTATATCATAATATAATATTAAATTTTATTTTTGTTGTGTAGTTTCAAGCAAGAAGAAGTGCCAAGGAGCATATCGTCTACCATTCGACGATACATGCACGGGGCATGACCCACGTGATGTCACGTGCCTAGAGAGCACGTCGACATGCTATGGCGCGAGTTTGAGGCACGTATTATTATTTTTTTATATACATGCATGACGATTAATATTGGTACTAATATTATTATTTTGCAGGCTCGCTATACATGGGCCAAGGACCAGAGGTCCTTCATTTACGCTGCCTGGGAGGCTATTTCCCGGGTGAGGTACAACGGGCAACTAGGGCAGGCCCGGTCCCAGGCGATGGCCCGAGCTGGGACCAATAACATTGCGAAGACTCGAGGATACGGCCCCGATTGGATTACTCCGAATATATAGGACCAGCTAGAAACCGCATGTCGGGGGGAGGAGCGTGTCACACTGACGGCTCTATTGCATTTGCAGTGCACGCGAACCATATAGTAAGTATATCTTACTTTTAATTAAATATTTTATTTGTTACTCTGTGTACTAATTAATGTATTTGTTTGGTAAATTTAGACGACGATGTTGGACGACAGGACTGTCCAGTGACCCTCCCCGATGGCGGTGTTTGAGCGGACTCATCATCGAGTACATGGGACAGGGCAGTACATCGACAACCCCGCTGTATACATTATGGTAAATATATTTGTTTAAAATTTTCATTATATATTTATAATTTAAGTTTTATGAAAAATATTAAACAAAAAATCAAACTCGAGTATGAGACCTACAGTTAGACGATGATGCAGCGCGGGGGTACCGCCGAGGATTTTGACGCAGTAACGTGGGTCGAGGCTGCAGGTGGCTGGGACCACGATCGCATATATGATTTTGCAGATAGTAGTCATGCGCGAGCCGTGCTAAGGCCACTTGGGGCACCGACCCCTCCTCGCTAGTGAGCGACCGTCCACCTCCAGATCCAATTATAATCAGAGTAGCAGGATAAGGACACAGGAGGAGACAGTTGTGCGTCAGACGGAGATGATGGACCGTCAGAGTCAGATGATGGCGGAGATGCATGCTATACTACGCAACATGTTTGGTTATCCCGAAGCATCATCTAATCCATCATCCTCGAGTCAGTCCACGCCGGTGTACACCCAATCATTCCAGACCCCGCCATATGATCCAGACTATCCTCCATTGTCATCGTGAGATTTATTATTATTTTTTATATTGACTTTATTACTTAGATACTATACTTGTTTAATTTGTTTTGTTTGAATATTGATACTTCAATTTTACATTTGAATAGTTTTTATACGATCTTGGATAATTATAAATATATGTTTTGATGTATATCTAGATGTATTTGTGATGTATGAATGGATGCGTGTATGGGTGTAAAAGTGTGTGAGTTATGTATCAGATAATGTATCAATGTATTAATGGAAATTTGGAATTTTAAATTTTTTCGATTGCAGGTTTTAGTCATCAGCAACGGCTTTCCCACGATCGTCCGTGGGAAAGCCATTATAAAAAGTGTATAATAAGCCGTTGTTGATGTCATACAACAACGGCTTAGCAACGGTCTTTCAGTAACAGTCTTGCCACGACCTCCCGGGTCGTTGCTAATAATTTTATCAGCAACAACCGCGTGTCCATGGCAAAGTTGTTGCTGATAATATTATTAGCAACGGCCCGAGCAACTGTTGCTGATTCATTGCTAAATTATCAGCAATACATTTTTTTGCCACGACTCCGTTGCAACGGGTCGGACCGTTGCAAGCCGTTGCTGATGCCCATTTTTCCAATAGTGTTTTAGCCACGGCTTTCCCACGGTCGACCGTCAATAAGTTGTGGTTAAAAGCTTATCGTAAATGGCAGATGGCCTGAGCAGCACCAAATATCACCGTTACTAATAGTATCACCAACGGCTCTAGGTCGTGGCTGATGTGTTGGTATTAGTGACAGCTGTTGGCCTAAGATTTTCTACCTTTGTCTTAATCTCGGTTTTAATGATAACAAACATAGAACTAATGATTTCATGCAGAGTTATTTTTAGGTTACATAACGATTAGTGCACGACGTCCCCGATCGAAAAAATTAAAGAAAACAGAGAAATCGGCAAGGACGCTCGTCGACGCTTGAGATTCTTCGGAAAGTTAGAGTTTAGGTTTAGGGTGTCTGGAATGTAATGTAATCCTCTTTATGATGCAAAGAACCCAAAAATCAAACTCGAACACCAAAACATGAAATCCCAAAAACTGCCCTGAAATTCACTAAGCCTATGGAGCTCTTTGGATGACTATATAACCTAAACATTTTCTTGATATAAAAAATGACGGTAATTATTCCTTGGGTAAAAACTAGATAACGAGATATTTTAAAAGATTTTTTGGAAGCATTTAGCCTACCCATATTTGACCTAGGAAATTAGAAAATTTTCGTTCTCCGAAAATTTGTACTAGACCCTAAAAACTAGATTTTAATTCTTAAGAATTTTGATTTTTTAGATATTTTTATTGAATCGAAATGGGAGGTAATCCTTATATAACATTTATGTTTTAAAGTTATTAACTTAAAATTAGTAAATGTTATATAAATAGACTTAGCGAAGACGAAATCCAAACGAGTAGAAAAACTCAGCTAAACCAAGCAGTGCAGTCTGCCCAGTTTCGGTGCCAAAATCTGGCAGTAGGCAAGTCGGTCGACCGAACGGTTGACCGAAGCGTAGCAGAAAATGACAGTATGGCTTTCGATCGATCGACCGACGATCGACCGAACCTGCAATCGGATGACGAAAATGACTAATTTTCCGCCCGTTGAAGTGGCTGTTTCATGCCATCTCCTCAAGGCCTTTAAATATAAGCTTTAGTAAGCCTTCCTCAAATACTTTTGATCACCCCTAACCTCTTTGAGTCATCATTTGATCAATTCTAAGCCTTCCTCAAATACTTTTGATCACCCCTAGCCTCCTTGAGTCATCATTTGATCAATTCTAAGCCTTCGTTGAGTTAATCTTGTAAAAACTCTAGCTTGAATATTTCATCTCGTTGATTAAATCTTTATTTCATTGCTTCATTATCAAAAACATCAAGAGGAAGCTAAGAATCTTGTTGTAAAGCTAAGTAATTTATTGTATGATTTATTGCTCTATTTATTATTGTATTTTGTGGTTTATTTCTTTGTATTTGAGCTTGTAAAAAAACCTAGTATTAGGTCTTGTGATTGACTGGTATCCTTGGTGTAGAAGGTGTAAAGTCACTTGTGTAAACGTAGTTTGATAAGATTAGTTGAGTTGTCCTTAAAGTTGAGGTGGGAGAGTGCTCTCGGTAGGAAGGCGAGATACTTCTGGGTGTGGAAGTGCCTTCGGTTTGAGAGCGGAGACATTCCGGTATAAAGTCCTCTTTGTAAGGAAACTAATTAATCTAGTTAAACTAGTTTGAAAATCCTAAGCGGAGTGCTTAGATAGTGGAGTAATAATTGGGGTTGAACCACTATAAATCATTGTGTTAGCATGGATATATTTATGTATGCTAAATTACTTTATTATTGCTTCCGCATTTAGTTGATAAATTGCAACTTGCCTAAGTGCTCAAGTAAACGATTAAAATCAAAATTAAGTGAAAGATTTAGATGACACACTATTAACCCTCCTCTAGTGTGATCATTTCATCAACAACAGTCGCCTACAGTCGTCACTGATGTGTTTAGATCAACGACAACACCTACGGCTGTTGCTGAAGATTACTTGTGACGGCCGAGAGACACCGTCACAATTTATCTGAGACGCACACATCAGTGATGACTTTTCGCCACGGCTGACGACGTTCGTGATAGTTATCACTGACGGTTCAACCACGACTTCAGCCGTCAGTAATGATGACAAATCTAGTAGTGAGATATTTTAATTTTGGTTACCGTTATCTGCGGATAACCGGATCTGAAAGTGTTATAATAAATTATTTTGATAATTTTTAAATATTTCAAATTTTAATTTACTGACCAATTATTCATTTACTAATTGGATAACTAGCTAGTTAGTAAACGAATAACTTATTCTATTTGAACCAAACTAGCTAATTGGTTTTGATTATCCATTGGATAACTGAAATCGAGTCGGTTTCGATTTAGGATACTAATTTTTGAAATCAAATAATTTCGATTTCGATTAACGAGTTTTTAATCAGTTTCGATTTTGGTCAACCATATTAAATTTGATTAATCAAATCATTATCATTCCAAATGGTGAACCTTTAATACAATAAATTTAGATTTTTCATAAATAAAAAAATAGTTATTGTTACCGCATGTTTAATGCAATAATTGGTCTATATAGACATCAACTAGTAACCTAATTAAAAAATTAAAGCTAAAATTTATTGCTCCAATATCATAGTCAAATTTTAAGTCTAAGTAATGCATAGTGCATATTCCATCAAGCATGTCGTATTCTACGGACATTTAATTATCATACTCATATTCACATTTAATTAGTATTTTCTTTACATAGGTATATACTTTTGATTAATTAGATTAACAAGATAATAAACAATGAAATATTAAAAATAATTATATATATATATATGCATTAATTAAAATAATTAATGAATATAAACCGATGTCTTATCGTATGAGTATTTCTTTTATCATATAAAACAAACATCCTAAGTTGTCGTCTAATTATATTTATACATAGTATTAAAATTTTATCTAACTTAAGCTCAAAGAATGTCATTAATTGTCTATCTTTTTTAAAAAAAGAAATTTTCAATTAATTTATTACAAAAAATTACTAATTTATTATTTAAAAAGTATTGACGCAACAAATGAATGTATATATGTCGTATTATTTAATTTTTCACCGGACTAGAGATGAAATTAATTAATATTCATCTGAGAAGATAAATTATTAATAATAATAATAATAATAATAATAATAATAATAATGTAGTGTTTTTTATGATTGACTTGACACCAACATTGATTAATCATTTTTGGATATTAAAGTCTTGTTTATTTTTAAAATATCATCAATTAAAATTAATATTATTGTCAAAATTCAAGTCTAACTAATGCATAGTTTATATTCTATCAAGCATGTCTTATTCTACCGACATTTAATGATTATCATGCTCATATTCACATATATTTAATTATTCTTTTAATTTTTCTGCACTATAATTACATGAATTTTTCTGCACTATAATTACATGAATTTAGGAATCCACTAGGTAATCGAACTATAGTCTAAGGATAAAATAGGTAACGAACTCATCTATATAATAAGATAAGGATGAGCACGTGTAATTAATTTAGCAATAAATAAATTCCCAATTGAATCAAACTGCAACATAATTAGGTTGCATTATTGAAAACTGGAAGAGACGTTGGTGGTCTCTCTCACCCACAGGCTATTGTAATATTATATTATTCATTTCCTTCCAAATAGGGCATATTTTGTTTATTTATGATCATAACCCACCGCATGCAGCCAGCAAGATGGGAATTAAATAATTAATTATGCAGATGCCAGCTTGTTCCTTTTTTGTTATATAATTGAAGCTTATGATTCAATTATATATATATCGACATCACTCCAGACTCTAGTTGTGTAAATTAAATCCACTCGAGTGAGCTACTTGAAACCCTAATTCAAATTTATTGTAGTTAATCAAAAATCAATAAATCCACTAAAATTGTTTGATTGTGTTTTTAGTAGTTAACATTAAAAGCTTAATTAAGAATCTAATTACAAAATAAGGATTAATAATGGAAGCATGAAATTTATCATATGTTTAGTTTGCAATATATAATTGGGATATAGCACATGTACCATGTTCTTACTTGATATAATTGGGATAGCAATAGCAGACATGAATACAATAATAATTAGTAGCTAAATGTATAGATGCATATCAGTAGCAGAAATTCAACTGAATAATATGAAACAACAAAACTCATTAAACAATGGAAGTATCATGTTTTTAGAGCTTTGTTTCATGTAAAATGGAACTATCACTAAGGAGGCTACTTCTCTTTTCAGTATATACTTAATTATCATTATACTATACTGATAAGTATATACTGATAAAGTATATACTGATAATTAAAGTATATACTGATAATTAAAGTATATGCTGATAAAGTATAATGATAAGTATATACTGATAAAATATGAAACTTATTAGTATACTGATAAGTATATAAGTATATTCTGATAAGTATATTCAATTAAAATCACAATTTTCTTTAGCTATTTAAAAAAAATTAAAATTAAAATTTTATTCAAGCTGACACCAACTACAAATAATTAAGTAATACAATCATTTAAATTTATTTATGAAGATATATACCATAATATTAATACGACAATATTGCAAGAAAAATGTTATATTATATACTCCAAAGTATATTGGTCAACTGTAAAAGAAAACTCTCAAGTATATCAGCAAAAAGTGTGTACAGACATGCAATATTGACATATCAAGTTAACAAACATAATATTCCTAAAAGTTCTCATTAAATATAGTACCATGCCTACAAATATCAGAAAGCGTACTAAGAAATGGATGTTGGTTCCAACATAGCATTAAAAGATTCTCCGGTACTTCCTTGGCCAACAACAATATCAAAACAAAGGGCTCCTTTATGCAAATGTTAGCTACGTTAGCATTATACTCAAAATATTACTTTTAATTAAGAACTAATTTGAAGCAAGCTATGAGAACTAACTTTATATGTTCAGCTTGGCTACTTTTCCTTTATTGCTCTTTCTAGGAACAATCTTCTGCTGAGGTAAGAAGCACGCTGCCTTTTCCTCTCAATCTTAACAAGTTAGATTTAGGCAAGAGCATACCAACATTGTTCGCTCACCTCTGTCAATAGATTTTGACACATCCTATTCAGTTCAGTGTGTGTTTTTGTGGCTCGAAGAACAGAAACCACTGTCAATAGATTTTTACACATCCAACGATCTTATTCAGTGTGCATGTGTTTGTGGCTCGAAGGACAGAAGCCACTGTCAATAGATTTTGATACATCCATCGATCTTCCATCACTTTGTAGTTTGCTTTACTAATATCTCTCAGTTACCATATCCATCTTTAAATCTACTATATGATCCTTTATCTTTTCTTTCTACTACATCATTTTGAGTTTTTGAGTTCAGATGATCATACCTTTTAGAATGACATTGAAGGCTAAAGGGCAAGACAATTTGATGTTCAAGTTTAATTTCATAATATTTCTTCAGCAAAGAAAAAAATTCTTCCCCCCCCCCATTTCTCTTTGATTTTAAAAATTAGTGACCTAACAAGAGATGTTTAGTTTTTAAATATATGATTAGTTCCAAGAAAAAAATCATTTGTGCAAAAATGACTAGCTCCAAGAAAATGACTTGGCCTTAAACAAAAAGTTCATGAAGATAAGCTAGATCACTACAAAATAAATGTCATCTACTAACGGACAATATTACTAACGGTAAAAAAATTGGTTAGTAAATGCAACTTCTACCAACGGAAACAACAGTCATTACTAAAAGTTATACCCTATACCAACAGATAAACTTTGTCGTTGGTGTAGATCAAACTAATACTGACAGATTATTTATCCATTTGTAAAATTACTAACGGATTTCATGAATATGTTAGTGAAATATTTTTTGTACTAACGAATTCTATGAACCGTTAGTAAAGTTACCGATCAAACTTGTATTTTTTATTTTTTTAATATTTCCATCATCTTCATCTCACCGAAATATTTGGTCGGCGCCCAAATTACCCCGCTTGCTCGCGCCCAAATTACCTCGCCTGCTCGCGCCCTAATAACCCGCGCCAAACACCCCCATCGTCCCTTACTCTCCCACATCCGCTCCCACTACTCATCTCCACGCCTTCCTCTCCCGCATCCGCTGCTCGTCTACATCAACTCCTCTGCTCGTCTCCGATCTGCTGCTCGTCTCTGTGTGCTGATATCTTGCCGCCGCTCTTCTCTGCACGTCTACAGCCCGCCGTCGTTCTCTGCACATTGATCTCCCTCCGTCGATCTTCCCCACCACACGCCTTTCTCTCTCGTCTCTCACCTGGTTCGTCTCTATATCTCTCTTTCAAGGGGTTGCGCCTCCTCTTCCCTAATTTCTGATGTAGTAGTACTAATGATGTTGTTGTTTCTCTAATTTCTGAAGTGTTGATCATTTGATAATTTGTTATTAAGATGAATAACAGTTACAAAGAATGGTGTAGATCCTTACTAATAAATCTCTTGAAAAACTCAAGCACGAAACAGATCGAAGGCCAAATTAAATGGATGTCTTTGCCTAGTATTTATGTCTTTGCTCTGAGTACATGTGTATAGTACAACTATTAGGGTTTTCTCAAGATACAAGACAAATATTATATGTAAGTTTATAATATTATGGCCCAAAAAATTCTCCGGGGCTCCGCCCCCACACCCCTGGCAAGGGGCGCTGCCCCCCCGAAAACTCTGCGTAGCGCAACATAAAAGGATTTGGGTGCAATTGTTTCATGTCACACTCTCTATGGGTCTACTCAAAGGGTAACTGCTCCTAATATGATATTATAAAAAAAACACTTATTGTGGACGAAGAAAACTAGAAGTTACACTTCACTCTCTTTGCTTCTCTTAGGTAGAAATCATCCTACCAATGTTAGACTTCTTGCTCTACTAAACAAGGTAAAGACATCTTTTATAACTATAACTTGTTATCCTCATGCTCAACATTCAATAGGAAACAGAGCTTGTGCATTCATATTCATCATTTCATCAAGAAGCATTATTGGTTTACATCATCCAAAGTCTCTGGCATTCTACCCAATGGAAGAATGTAGCTGATAATGCATAACAAGATAGAGTAACTTGAGGATGAATTGATTGATTTATGACAAGAAATCCAATATTATTAGTATTCTTAGAATCTGAAATTAAACTCTTGATATAATCATGTAATAATTCTATTCCAAAAAGGTCCTCATGATTTTGTGCTTTATTAAATCTAGCCATCTAGGTTCCTACATGTTATAACTATTAGCCTAGCTTAAATTAGTTAAAGCAAATTTTTTGATTTGATCTGATTCAAATTAAATCTCAATTTGTTATCTAGATTCTCATTATTTGGATCTATAATATCTTAGTTAAATTGTATCCACTCTGAATACTAACATTTATTAGTTTGGCTCTTTTTTCTTTTGATCCTATCCACATCAATAGTTGTTGCTGAAGCGATTGCTTAAGCTCATTATAGTAGTAGGGTCCCCACATCTAGAGTTTATGCATCCTATAAAAGGATGCAATATGGCAAGAGAATGCCAAAGCTGAACACCTAGACGATTTTCGATTGGACCTGGCATAAAGGTAGTAAAGAGGCCCAGTCAAACAAACAAGTGCTTGTTATATATTTTGAAAAGTTAACAATTAAAAATTTTGTTGTATCATAATAAATAAAGTTCTATTATTTCATATTTTCTCATGAAACAGATTATAAAAGTTCAAGCAATAAGTTTGAATAAAGTACTTGCAATAACTCAATGCAAATCCTACAATTTGTATGTGTATCATTCATTGTTTTATAGTGCAGTTTATTAACTTTTCCTAGTGATTATTTGTAAAAAATAATTATTTAGAGAAGAATTACAAGTTTAGGGCTAGGTGGTAGCAGTACCTAGGTGCTTAGATTGTAACTAAAAGAAAATTGCTATGTGTTTAGGCAGTCTGAGAATGGCCTAATCAGACACCCATGCAAAGCTTATGAAGAAAATTGACTCAACAAAAAGCTTGACTAGGACTGTTGATAGTCTTTCTCTTTTGATCAAAATAGTAGTGGATAGGTGTGAGGTCTTATAATCCAAATCCTTAGTTGTTTATACAAGGCTTGCTCATCCCCACTAATCTTGCTCTCAATTGTATAGTCACTCTATGCTTAAATGTTAAAACAAATCTCTCAACCAAACTGTGGCTGTGTTCCCATTGAGTTACTTAAGCTATATCTTTTTGATAAAAACTGCACCAGAAGACCCTCACCAAAATGTCGTTATTATAATATAAATATGTAGATTTGGACCCTCAGTTAACTTTGTGTTCCTTCTAACTTCCAACTATAAACAATCCCACAAGGAAAAAATTTTAACAATAGGAAACAAGCTAATGTGCACGAGTACACTAAACGATAGTAGTAGAAAAACTTTAGGAGAACTATATTAGTCTCAAAAGAACAACATCTAGACTAGGTTGAAATAATTTGAAAGTTTGATCAGTCTTTTTTTTGTTAATTCAGATAGGTCATCAAACTATCTAATACTGGTCTTTTTTTTTATTAGTACTAAAAATATGGATAAATCTTGGATCCGTCTCACGAGAAGAGCTAGCACTGATTATATAAGGGGCACTTTGGATTTTTTGAAGTTTGCATTCGAGAAATCGTCAAAAGATGGACAAATATTATGCCCTTGCGTGAAGTGCGTAAATGCATATTGGCATTCCGAAATGGATGTATATGACCATATCATATGTTACGGGTTCCTTAAAGGTTATGTACGGTGGATTTTTCATGGGGAAAATTCTGAACCATCTACTTCAACCGTCCAGACTTCTGAAGATCAACAACCGGGATTTCAAGATGATATGCATGGCTTGGTGCATGATGCATTTTTTGTGCATGCACAAGAAAACATGGAAGACATGAATATTAATGATGTTGATACTCGGTTAGGGGATGACCTAGGAATGGAAAAACATGGAGGAAACTCCGCAGGTGCATTTTTTGATATACTTAGAGATGCTAAGCAAGAGTTGTACCCGAACTGCAGGAAGTTTTCCAAGCTCTCAGGCATTGTGCAACTTTATCATTTAAAGTGTCTTAATGGATGGAGTAACAAGTCATTTTCCATGCTGCTAGAACTCTTAAATGATATGCTACCAGAGGGTAACACATTGCCGAGGTCTTTACCTGAGATAAAAAAAATTATTTCGAGCTTAGGTCTAGGGTATGAGAAGATTCATGCATGCCCTAACGGTTGTATGTTGTTTTGGAAAGACAAAGAAAATGAAGAAACATGTTCAAATTGTGGTTCTTCCAGATGGAAAGAAAGCATAGGTGACTTGGAAGATGACAATCAAGACACCTCTAAGAGAAAGAAGAAAGCTGCAAAAATCTTGCGTTGGTTTCCTCTGAAGCCGAGATTGCAAAAGTTATTCATGCATTCAAAGACTGCATCTCTGATGAGATGGCATCAGGAGGAAAGAACAAAGGATGGGTTATTGAGACACCCTGCAGATTCCAAGGTGTGGAAGCAATTCGACTGTTTCTATCCCAACTTCTCCTCTGAGCCTCGAAATGTGCGATTAGGTTTGGCTTCTGACGGGTTTAATCCATTCAAGACAATGAATGTCACTCACAGCACTTGGCCTGTCATACTTATACCATACAATTTACCTCTTTGGGTGTGCATGAAACAACCTAATTTTATATTGTCATTGCTTATTCCTGGTCCAAAAAGTCCCGGTGATAAATTTGATGTATATATGCAACCTCTGATTGAAGAATTAAAAGATTTATGGAATGAGGGTGTTGAGACTTTTGACACCTCAACAAATGAAAGCTTTCAGATGCACGTTGCATTAATGTGGACCATTAATGATTTTCCTGCATATGCGAGTTTATCTGGATGGAGCACTAGAGGAGAGTATGCTTGTCCTTCTTGTGGTTTTGATACAGTGTCCAAATGGCTCAACCATAGCAGGAAGTATTGCTACATGGGACATCGACGATGGCTAGATCATAATCATAGATTTCGATATGATAGGAACTCTTTCGATGGAACCCAAGAATTTAGAAGTGCACCTATACCAGCTTCTGGAAGTTCAATATTAGAACAATTAGAGAGATTAAGAGATGGGGGAAATGAGGATTTGACTCGAGGTTGGAAGAAAAAGAGTATTTTGTTCAATTTGCCTTACTGGGAGTATCATCTCTTGCGTCATAACCTCGATGTGATGCACATTGAGAAAAATGTTGCCGATAATATTCTTGGTACGCTGTTAGGACAAGGAAAATCAAAGGATAACTATAAAGCACGATGTGACCTCCAACAAATGGGCTTAAGGAGTGAACTTCATCCAAAAAGTCGTCCAGGTTCTAATGGCACGTACATGCCCAAGGCTTGCTACCAGATGACTCTGCAAGAGAAATATAGTTTTCTAAAAGTTTTGAAAGAGATAAAAGTTCCCGATGAGCTTTCATGCAACCTTTCACGTTGTGTGATACTCAATCAACGTAAGCTCATTGGCCTTAAAAGTTATGACTGTCATGTTTTAATGCAAGAGTTTCTTCCTGTAGCAATACGTGGGTCATTGCCTGATAGTGTGAGCTCGGTTATTATTCGGTTATGCCATTATTTTAAGGAGATTTGCTCTAAAGTTCTTGATGAAAGTCATCTTGACCGACTCCAGTCTCAAGTTGCTCTCATATTATGTGAGCTAGAAAAAATATTTCCCTCATCTTTTTTCACCAGCATGGTGCATTTAGTTGTTCATTTAGCAGCTGAGGCAAAGGTGGCAGGACCAGTCATGTACCGATGGATGTATCCAATTGAAAGGTATATAATGTTTATTATAAAATCCTGTATTTATGGTTTTGGCTAATATTGAATTTTAAAATGATTATCTCATGCCTTACATTAGGTTTCTTCTGACACTTAAGAATTACGTGCGAAATAGAGCTCATCCAGAGGGCTCAATTGCAGAAGGATATATAGCCCGAGAATGCCTTACATTTTGTTCCCGATATCTATCAAGAGTTGAGACTCTCTTTAATCGACCTCTTCGAAATGATGATGGGCTTGATGAAGAAAAACCTACATCTGGTCGGCCACTTGGGAGAAAGAGGTATCAAGGGTTCAAAGTCAGAAAACGAAAACGAGTGTCAAGAGTTCACCTCGACAAAAGGACACTTGTGCAAGCACATCGTTATGTGCTATTTAACTATGATTCGGTTGCTCCTTTTCGAAAGTAAGATTACTTTCTAATTAATTAAATCTTGATATGTTATTAATGATAAATTTCTATACTATACTTACGGTTATATGTTCTAAGGCTTTTATTTTTTGAATTTTTAATAAAGGGAGCATGAGGAATTTATTAAAAGAAGCAATCGTCTACGTCGTTTATCAGAATTTGAAATCCAAAAGAAACATAGTGAAGGTTTTCTTGACTGGTTTCGTTCACGAGTAAGTTAAATAAGCATAAGTATGTATCATATATATATGTATATTTACTAACTCAGGATAAATGATCTAGGTGGCACGTTTATGTGATGAAGGGAAAGTAGACATAAACGATGAAATCATGTATCTTTCCGAGGGTCCTTTGGAATCAACAAGGAGATATACGGGTTTTATGGTCAACGGCTTTAGGTTTCACACTAAAGATCGTGACAAATTATTGAAAACTCAAAACAACGGAGTTGTTGTGTCTGTCAATGCAACAAGCTATGCTAGTGCGAGAGACAGACATCCTATTGAAGGAGAAATTAATTTTTTTGGCATACTGAAGGATATTATTCAGTTGAACTATCATGGGAGACACAAAGTCGTGCTTTTCAGATGTGATTGGGTTGATGTCAATAGAGGGGTTAAGAAGGATAAATTTGGTTTGACCCTTGTTAATTTCTCTTATTTAATCCACAAGGGTGAGAATTTGTTGGATGACCCATTTATTTTAGCATCTCAAGCGAACAAGGTATTTTACATTAGATATGAAAGGCACAAGGATTGGCTCGTTGTCAAATATGTTAAGTTAAGAGACACATTTGATATGGGCAGTGAACCTTTGGGGCAAGATATTGTTGAAACTTCTAATATTGTGCTCGAGAATTTGACCTTGGCTCGTAATGATGTTGATGATGCTGATGGAGTTGATGAAGAGCTCGTTGAAGATGAAGAGCTCATTGAAGATGATGCCACCGATGAATATCGAGATGATATTATCTAGTTTTATATGAACTTTTTAGGCTTTTAATTATTTTAGTATCTTTTCTGTCATCACTTTTCCTGGACTACTAATTTTTCGAGTATCAACTTGTGATATATTAAACTGTTTCGAGTATCATTTTAAATTCTCTCTCATTGCTTACAAGTTTTCTAAGGTAATTTAACTAACTAGCATGAGAAGTTCTTCTTTATCCTTCTTGTATATGAAATAATTGTATTGTTTGAATCTACTTGTTGCATTAAGCATAGTCTTAAGAGATATTGTGGATACCAGCCACATCATTCTCCAAATATAATTATTAGTTGAGTGTCTTCATATAGTAGGTAGATTGATTAAACTAACATTATACATGGTTACATTATGTCATCCCAACAGTTTACTTGAGATCCACACTTATTATCTTGTTCCTTATTGAATTGCCATGTAGTTTAAATTTTCTATCTATAGAAGTATATGCAAATTGCAAAGCATTAGCTCAATGCAGCGCTGGAAAATGCCAACAAGAACTAGGAATATTGCCTACTTGTAGGCATCCACCTCCAGAGGAAGTGTCCTAAATATTCCACCTACTAGTTTTAGTTATTTCTCAAACTTGTGATATCATTTTAGCTATTTCTCAAACTTGTGATAACTGAATTTGTTTACCAATTTAGGATCTATCCTAAAGCTCATATAGGGGGCTGGCTGCAGCCACAAAATCTATATATGTGCATTTATAGTTTATCAAATTGAATAGCTTCAAAAGTGCACAAAATTATTTGATTGTGCTCTTGCTGTGATCTTGTTGTTTTTTATCTTTACTTGACCATCAAGATCTTTATTTTTGATTTAGGATTATGATCATTAAATTGTTCTTAAGTCAGTATGTTTAT
The DNA here is from genome assembly GCA_034359265.1 of Canna indica. Lineage (NCBI taxonomy): Eukaryota > Viridiplantae > Streptophyta > Magnoliopsida > Zingiberales > Cannaceae > Canna > Canna indica. The sequence continues at coordinate 1,600,397 of CP136898.1, read as the reverse complement.
GTATGTGAGTATATTTTTGTTGCATTATGAACTAACAATTTGCAGGTCTCATATGCTTCTCTCCATAGTTTGGATTGATGTTTGATCATTTTATGCATCCATTTCTTAAATGTATTCATATCAAGCATTCATTTCTATTTTACATTTATTATTATTATTCTCTCTATTTCTTGTCCTTTCTTCTTAGGCAACAAATGGCAAAACGTAAACGTTTGAATATTGTAGTCGAGCAACATCGGGATGAAACTTCTAACTCACAAATCGAAGATCCTACACAATTAGACCACCAACCCCAATTTTCTGATCAACATCCTGATCCTAGCACAGATATTTCAAGTATGTCTAGATTACTAATAGAGGATGAACATAAACTTTAATATGCTTTGAAGATATTTTAGTTGTATCAATTTAGGTCTTCTAATATATTGTAGTTGAAATAGATGGTTCACAACAACCTAGAAAGGTTCGAGGTCCCTCTCTCATGTCTGATATATGGGATTTGGATGAAAATGAGCGTGCTGTTATTGAAGTTGATCTCGTAACACATATACCAGTCGGGGGAGATGATGGTGATCTTGCAAGATTTATAGGGACCATGGTGAGAATGTCTAACCTTGCCCCAATTGATTATTTATCTTGGCTCCATATGCCAGAACATATGAAGGATGAAATGTGGAGAATAGTTGAGGTAAAATTCATGTTTAAAATTTATTCTACTTAATTTTCCTTTGTAATTGCTTGAAATATCCAATTGTTTGATTCCTTTTGTAGTCAAAATTTAAATTTGTGTCATCTTCAAATGATGATACGAAGAAGTGGGTCATGAGAAAAATGAATGATCAATGGAGGTATTGGAAGTCTGATTTGAAGTTTAGAGGATATGATGATAGTCTCACCGAGGAAGAAATGCTTGCGAAAATACCTGATGACCGTGTTGACAAAGATCAATACACGAAGCTTGTACGATACTGGTGCACAGAGAAAGCTAAGGTGGGACATTTGAATACACTTTGATTTTTAATTATCATTGTTAGTATGTAAAATTGTGTATAAGACTATAAAAAAATTATTTTGTTATTTATTTTTTTGAATAGGAAATTAGTTCAAAGAACAAAGGAAATCGTGCAAAATATGATGAGCCTCATTGCTTGGGAACAAGATCACTTCAAAAATTTATCCGAGAGAAGGTAATTGATCTTGTTTATTTTGGCCAATTTTTTTATTTTGATCTTATAATTAAATGACTTTTCAAAATATTCATTTAGATTAAGGAAGCTAATGGGGTCACACCTTCCCGAGCTCAAATATACATTGGTAGCCGCACTCGCAAGGATGGAAATATTGTAAATGATAGAGCAACTCAAGTGGTGGTATGTAAATATATTTCAACTTTTGGTGTTTGAATTATTACATGTGGTATATAAATATGTTTAGTTCTAAAGGGAAAAATTAATAGGTTACAAGGGATAACAGAGTTTACAAGGGATATATTATTTAGCTTGAATGACCCAATTTGACTCTAACAAAAGGATAACAGAGTTTATCTTGGAATTAGCTGATCTATTGTTTCATGTCACAAATAAATGCATCCAACACAATTTAAATGAACAAGGATCATACTGGGCCATACAGATTCACACCAGGAAGTATTCAGTTTTTTTATAAGAAAAATATTGTTTTCATCAAGAATTTTGGTATATCTCAGCATACTGTCTGATATACGAAAAGTCTAAACTTTGTTTTCTAGTAATATTTGTGTCTGGCCAACATGAATCAATTAAAACTTGTATTGTATGTTCCTCAATCTACATGGACCTAACAAAAAAGATTGATGTCCTTAATTTGTCACAACCATCCTTTCATCCTACCAAGCGGTAGAGTGGATTTAAGCTCTATTACCTGTATATATTTTATACTATGTTGAAAGATGATCTCATAGATAGCTATTCAATGTATTATAAGATATCAGAATCAGACTGCAGTAACCATTTTTCAAATTTGGGTAGGCTTTATTGTTTGTTCACTGAAAATTTTAAAAAGCACACATTTTCTACTTCTATACTATGCTATCCTACTTAAGAAGCAAGATCTGACAGATTCTCACCAAAACTTGTATACTGATAAAAATATGTGACTACATGAAGCAAAAAGCAAAATCAGCCCGAAAGAGAATAAAGGATAAGCAAAAAACTACGGTTGCTATTTCATCAATGATGATATGCATGGTATAAAGCCTCCATTCCATACAAGTCCAGACATGTGGTATGCATGGTTCAACAAAGAACTGATGTTATTTTAAACCACCCAATATTGGAGATACACAATTTTTCTCCTTTTCTAATGTTTGTCTTGCCCTATTAGTTTTCATTTTGAGTTGCTTACTTGTCCTTTCTATTAGACTTGGTTATCTTTTAATTTTTATTTGTTTAATATCAGGAGCACATGAAAACTACTATGAATGAATATGATGAAACTTCAGAAGTATATACATCTTGGAAGAATGACATATATTCAAAAGTTAAAGGGCCGGAGAAGAAGGGGCGTGTTCGATGCGTTGGTAGCATTGCATCTTCCTCTAAGACAAAACAACCACCATCTCAAGTGTATGAAGAGAACCAAGAATTAAGGGAGAAGATTAAAGGGTTGGAAGGATTATTTACTGGCATGCTGACTGTACTTCAGAGTCGATTTGGCGATGAAGAAATCACTAATATTGCAAATGCAGCTAATCGACTTTTCAATAAAGAGGTATAATAATTTACTTTGTTAATCTTTTGTAAGATTTATGATCCATCTATATATATTGCTCTCTAAATCATATAGGTGCCAGAAGCCAATAGCTGCCCTGAAAATTCTCCAAATAATGTACTACATTCTTCTTCGTCAAGTCGTCGTGACTCAAATCCTAATGGTAAAAATATTTTAGTACTTTAATTTTGTTATTTATTTTTTGATTTAAATCTCTTTGTGACTATTTTTTCCTTTTGTGTAGGTATTAACTTATTGTGATTTTGCAGGTTCTAATTAGGAGGCTAATTATCAAATGAAGCTTTTCAAGTTAAATCAAAGTTTAAAGTTGTGGAGTAGAGAGTTAGAGACAGTAAAAGGAGTGATATTGATTGAATACTTTTTGTAAATATAGTTTCAAAACTTCAATTTGGTCCTTTTTATAATTCCTTGATCAAATACTGTTTGTAACTAAAATTTCAAAACTTCTATTAGGTCATTTTTGTAAAAGGATTGGAATTATATGAATATATTGATAATTCCATGACTTAAGATGTATAATATAGTTTTCTTTATATCTCGTGTCGGTTCTATTGTATTTTGTCTATTAATTGAATAATTTTAGTAAATCTAGCATATACTAGTATTATATGGTTTGCTAATGGTGATAAATGTGATAGTATTTTTTTTCACCTTTAGTAACAATAGCTAATGTTAGTATAATATTCTAGCAATTCCAACAGATATAGGTGTTACTATAAAACAACTATACTAATGCCATAACTTTTCGTTAGAATATATTTTAGCCTACACTAACGCTAACTTGTGTTGGTATTCTTACCTGATTATACTAACGATTTTTTCTTCTAACGGATCTGTAATTGTTAGTATAGGGACCTTTATACTAACAGCAGGTTTTTACTAACACTATTAATTGTCTGTTAGAATATGTTTACCCCTATACCGACGATCCAAATATTCGTTGGTATAAGTCTATACTATCGCGACTTCTACCAACGGATACATATGCCGTTGGTATAGGATTGACTAACGGTTTTTAGAGTTTTAGTAACGGAAATAGCCCGTTAGTATATGTCATTTATTTTGTAGTGGATGTGCAGAACTAAACAGTGGAATTGTGTAATGGCTGATAAATTACTTTGGCAACCAACTCAATGACTGTTGCATCAAGCTAAGGGTTAGCCACAACAGATACTACATATATATTGACCAGGCATAAATACCAAAACCAAGAGCTTCAGTGGCTGATTTAATCTGCAGCAGCTCCTGGCTTATTTAATTGCTTCTCTAAATAATCACATAGGTATAAAAGCAGAACTAAACCAAGCATCTTTGCAATAACATTAGCTGTCTCTTTAAAGTCAATGCATTTTGATACATTGGACTTGGACAGAAATTCATCAATTACTCAGACTCCAATATTGTATAGAAAAAACCTCCAAACTGTATTATAATTTTTAGCTACAGATATGAGCTCCATCTGTGTGATCAGAAGAGGTGGGTGGTAGTCACTGCAACATTTCACAAGCTGAATAATTCTTCAAGGAGAAGAGATGAGAAAGTATGGAAGATGACTATATATACATCACAGGAGATTTCATCTATATTTAATATGTAGTCATCACAGGAGATGACTGCATATGCTCTCGGAGAAGAGTTGTTTGCATGTAGAATAGGTCACCATTTATTTTTGATTAATTTATTTCAGTTTGGAACCCTATGGAAAAATAATACAGATCTTTATTATCTTATTAATTAATCATATGTTAATTTCAGAAAATATCACTCAATTAAGTAATTAAAACAATAAGTTATTTAATTAATTCAACCATAAAGGCATGAACATGGATCAACCATAAAGGCATATCTCTGTTCTACATTAGTAAGAACTAAGAACCCTAATTCAACTACCTCATATGCATAGAAAATAACTTGGCTGCTTGTGAATAATTAAGCATAAATAATGAAAATCTTATTAAGAGAAAACTGTTAAACTAATTAAGCAATGGTACCTTGATGACCATGTCATTGTCGTTAGAGAATACCTACTCCAGGCAAGAAGCAAAAGCTTTTGATTTGCAGAGCTCAATTGTTACTTGCTTTGATCTGCCTCCAATGAAATCTTTAGAGATAGTGCTGTTTGTTTTGCAAAAGGCTTGAAATCGAAGCTAGGAAAAGTAATACAAACATATGCTAGTTTGACTTGAATCTACTGTACTATACTGAGGGATCATCAGCGGCGATGAAAGAGAGAGTGGGGCTGTGGGGTGCGCTGCCGGCGGAGGGAGGGAGAGGACACGATGTCAGCGATCAGCAATCCTCCCTCCTCTCTTATAGATCTCATGTTGCCTCCCCTTGAAAAATAAACAAAAAAAAGAAAACGGGAAGGAGAGGGAGGAGGGGCTACCGGTGGAGATGTCATAGACATCACCGACTAGGGGAGATCGGCAAGAGGGAGGCGGACTTAGAAGAGCGACGGTTGTGGCGTGGGGGCGCAGGAGAGAGGCCTCGCGTCAAGGTGGCAGAGCTACTTAGGGCTTCCTTCCTTTTCACCTCGCGCCAAGCCGTCATCATCACCGGCGTCCTTCCTTTTCCCGGTCAATTCGTGGTATTAACTCTTCTCCTCGAAGAAAATTCGTGGCATTCTTGCGGACTCGGCTGAGAGCGGCGGGGAGAAACAGGAAGAGGGAAGAGCGTTTAGGGGGAAGAGGATGCAGGAGATACGAAGAGGGAAGAAGACGCGGGAGTTCTGCGGGCATACGGGAAGATGTAGCGGGAGAAAAAAAACCCGCGACAGAAAAATAGGCTGCGGTACAGGGCACCGCAGCTTATTATATAATTTTAAGTGCAGTTTATTAAAAACAGCATGTTTAATATAATTTAGAGACTGCAAAAAAAAAAAAATCATAGACTTAATGTCTCTTTAGCTGCGGTTTTAAAAATCGCAGCTTAGATGTAGTTATGGGCCGGGCCCATTGCCGCCCCAAGCCAGGCACTGCCCGCCTGTGCCCAGGAGGCGGGCTGGGCTCGCCCCCTGGGCACGTGGGCGTGCTAGGCACCGCACGCGCACCGTACTAGCCCGAGCACGGCACGCATGCTGTGCTGGTTGGCCCGGTCAAACCCGAGCACGGCACGCGTGCTGTGCTGGCTGGCCCGGTCAAAGCCAAGTCTGATGCACGCGGACCTGGGTTTTGCCGAGCTAGATGTGGGTCTGTTTGAGCCATGCCCGATTAATTTTTTAAAAAGAAATATTTTATTATTTAAAATCTCCGATAAATATCTTATAATCTTCTTCAATTTTTCTATCTCCATTCTCATCTCCTAACTCTCAACAATCTAAGTTTATTTACAATCATTCTCAACAACTTTTTAAGTTCATCAAGAATTCAAGATTGCTATCAATTTTTTTAATCTCTTAAATTTGTTTGATTGATTAGTATAATATTTATATTTTTATATTTACTTTTTACTAATGGCGGATAGAAATTTTTTAGGTTATTCTCCACAAACTGAGTCAAATATATTAGAAGGAATGTCTCATAGTACTCCTACCACTCAACAAAACCAAGACATAGAGATAAGTTCATCTATTAATTTATGTTCATCGGGTAAAAAAAAAAAAGTATGGTATGGAAATATTTTGAGAAAATTATTGAAGCTGATGGCACCATAACAAAAGCCCGGTGCAAAAAATATCAAAAAATTCATTTGGCTTCAACAACATAAGGAACTGGTCATCTTTTATGTCATGCAAATGGCCATGACAATAAGGTTACACAAGTTCAACAAATTCTTAATTTATCTTCTTCTGATTTAACAACTTTATCGTATGATCGTGATTTTCAACATCAAGAACTTGCAAAATTAATTGTTCAAAGTGAATCTCCTTTTAGTTTTGTTGATCAACCAAGATTTTCTACTTGGATTCAAAATACTTTACAACCAAAATATAAAAAATATGTGAAATATAATGAAAAGTGATGTTTTAAAATTATTTTTTATATATAGAGAAAAATATAATAAATAGTTTTCAAAATAACAAATCAAAAATTTCTTTAACATCTGATATTTGGTATAGTCAACGTACTACTTATTCTTACATTTGTGTTATTGCACGTTGGATTGATGAAAATTTTATTTTGCACAAAAGAATAAGTAGTTTTAAAATTTTTCAATATCCACACATTTTTATTGTCATTTTTTCTGCTATTATATTTGTAATATATTTCTATAATATAAATGATAAAAAAATTCGACTAGTTTTGATAATGCTAGTAATAATAATGTTGTTATTTCTCCCTTTATACAATTATTTAAGTCAGTATTCGAATGTGAATTATTTCATATCCATTGTGTTTGTCGTGTTCTTAATTTATGTGTACAAGGTTTAAAACTAGTAAATATGCATATGAAAAAATAAGATATATTATTAGATATATTCGTTCTTCAAATGGTCACGATTAATACGTTATGAAATGCTCTATTTAAACTCGATTTGGTTACAAACTGGAGTGAACTTAATTTGAAAGTGTTGTAATTAATTAAGAACAAGATTTTTTCTTCACAACCGAGTATATATATAATTTATATATATATACACGTAAAATATAATAGTTAATACAAACAAACAAAGTATAATTAAAGAGAAGAAATAAAAATATATGTGATTCGTCCCAATTGCTTATTATTGGACTTAGAGTGTAGTCATTATAATTGTGCAAATCTAGTTACAACACGGCTAGCTAGATTTATAGAAATTCTTATATATCAATCGATCACTACAACAAATCTTTATCATATCCGTTAAAATATTCTGATGCCGATTATTAGCGTCGATCGGAATATAAATTAAGACAAAGAGAAAAACTATAGTAATTTACATATATACCACCGCCTCACAATTAATTAATAATTATAATCCCATCGGGCATTAATAAATAATTATACGAAAAGAATAATTCATACAAAATTAAATTATGTTTATAATTTAATCAAATTAATTACTCATTTATAAATATATAATTAACTGTATATTATGTAGTTATAGAATTTAGTTAATTATTCAATTTTTTCAAATTAATCTAGTAAGAAGTGTATATAATAAATTTTAATGAAAATAAGACTAAATTATATTGGATAGTAGACCAGAGTAGTAAATGAATATTAATACACAAACTGCAGATGTACTTAAAACACGCATCTGGCACAAATTGACACAACAAGCACAACAATCTAGATTTATTTTTCCTCGCATCACATGGATCACGAGTTCATACTACTTCAACGTACTCTCACTAGCAAACTCCATTCAAAGTCATGTATACTTATTTGGAGATGACTGCATGTATACGTAGCTGCAGCATGCATGCATCTGTATACATATATACATACATATATAGGTTAAGGGAAGACCTCGATCAACGACCGAAGTCCGAAGGGAGTGATCTTGTAGTTCGAGAACCCAGCTTCAGTAAACAGCTTGCTCCATTCCTGCTCATCTCGCTGCTTCGAACCTCTCCCCACCACCACCGCCATGTCGAAGTGCAACTGCGTCTCCGTTGACTTGTCCAACCTCTCTCCATCTTTCAGCACTATCTCAATTATCACTACTTTCCCCCTCCCCTTTGACTTTGACGCCTCAAGTGCCTCTCTGCAACGCTTCAATATCTTCACGCACTCCTCATCTTTCCATGTCATCAGCACCCACTGCATGCAGTTTAATTCAATTACACATGCAATATCTAACAAGTATTTTTATTTAATTTGTTGTCATATTATATATATATATATATATATATATATATACCCTGAAGAGAATCAGATCGGCAGGCGGTATGTGCTCGAACATGTCTCCCTCGACGAAGTTCAAGTTCTTGGGCTTGCCAGCGTTGCTACAGGCAGCCATATTGACGAAATGGGGGAGGTCCAGGACGGAGCACTTCATGTCCGGGAAGGCCTGCGCGACCTTGCACGCCAAGGCGGCGTTGCCGTGCACGCGACCGGTGACGTCCACCATAGACTGTATGCCGTCGAACACCTCTCGGTGCCTTTCCACCAGGAGCCCGCCCACCAGCGCCGAGTCCCTCTCTATCGCCGCGTTGAACGTGGCGGCGAACTCCGGGTGCTCCGTCAAAAAGTGGAAGATATCCGTCCCGTGGGCCGTCTCGAACGCCGAGCGCTCGTCCCCGCGGAACCACTTGCTCATCGAGAGCCACATCTCGATGTAGATGGAGTCGAGCATCAGCAGGACGAGGTCCGATCCCGCGTGCTTTGAGTTCACGAGGAGCTTGGACATGGGCGTCAAGACGTAGACGTCGTCCTCGTCGGCGCTGCTTTTGGCCTGCTTGGCGAAGCAGCCGTTGTGGACGAGGAGGCGCATGAGGCAGCGGAGAGCGGAGAGCTTGACGGGGGCGATGGAGAGGGCGGCGCCGAGCTGGTGGAGGGTGATGGAGCCGCCGTTGTCGTGGACGGCGTCGGGAATGCGGAGCTCCACGGCGCACTTGAGGGACATGGAGGTGACAAAACTGAAGGTCTGGTTCCACACATCGCCGAGGGCTTCCAGTTCCTCCACGGTGGGAATACTACTCTCTTCACCACAACCCGCCATTAATTACTCTTTCTCTCTCTCTCTCTTCTCTCCGTTGCCTTGAAAGTCTCGATTGGGATCATACGCCTATATATAAGATTTGGAACTTGCAGACAGGCAGCGCCACTTGTTTTCATCTTCCATGGGGAAGACAAACTAGCAGTGAAATGACGAAAATACCCTAAAATAAGAAACAACTTTTTAAGAAGATAAAAGATGAAATATAATGATATTTTTGTAAACTAATATCTTTATATTTAGGGAAAGATCTCTCAACTAAGTAGATTATTCACTTTGATCTTATAATTATTTTTCGACTCAAAGTGAGTCTTTAAAGATTTGAAATCATCACTTTGATCACTGACCCGTGATCTTGATATTAAAAAAAATATCTACATGGCTAATATTCCCACGATGTGACATTGAGTTTAATTAACTTTACTTGCGTGTACTCAAAGATGTCTACGTGGCTTACTTTATTATTTATAAATTAAAATAAATTCGATTTTTTCTCCTTTTACGTTCCATCATTGTCATCTTCTTCTTCCATCCTTCTCCTTCTCCCCTTCCTCCTCCCTGCCTCCGCCCCCATCGTTGCCTCCTCTCTACCTCTGCCCTCGTCGTGCTCTGACCGCTATGGTGACCCCGTCGCCGCCGTCTCCTCCTCCCTTGTGGCTGGTGGGGAATCGGCTGAGGACATCAAGTTAACCACAACCTCTAAATCTAATGGTAACAAACGCAGGGGACAAACTCTTTGACAAACGCAGAGTCTCCATCTCACTATTTTTTACTTTTGTTCTTCGTACGCAATTAGCTACGGAAACTATATATCATTCATCCTGGGGTTCATTGTTAATCTGCTTGCTTCAGAAAGTTCTGCGCGAGGTTGGTGTGTTTGCGTCCCTCCTTTCCATGGACTTGGGATGCATTTGGCACGGACGCCCTCGATTCCCTTCTTCGCCAGCTTCAGTTTCGAGCTGCTGCTCACATTTCGGGATGCATTTGGCACGGACACCCCATGCTGCGTATTGGGAGGTGGCTGGTGGGGAATCGACCTCGGCGGTAGTAGCACAGGAGGAAGCCCCACCGACGTGGTGGTAGGCACACGGAAGCCGACTGGCCTAACGGTGGTGGCGGCACAAACTGGCCGTGGTTGTGCCTGATGTGATGTTGTTGTTGTCGTTGCTGATGGGCGTGGTGGTCGCCATCATTGGCGATCGAAGCCTGGAATAGAAGCATCTAGTGCTGCTGGAGCTGGCGATGAAGCATTTGCTGCTGTTGGTTGAGCCCTAGAAAGTCTCTTGTTCTCATGCTCGATGGGAGCAATCCCTTGTGTCCCTCCATGTGTGTTGCGTGTCGGTCCTCCCTTCCTCTTCCTACCTTACCATATTTCATCTAGTAGTCCTCCTTTCACCGTCGCCGCCACCTGTGGCTTGATGCCCGACATGGCACACTTCCTCGAGGAAGGGAGGAGGAGACGGCGGCGATGGAGTTGCCTCCGTGGTCAAAGCGCCACGAGGGCGGAGGCAGAGGTAGGGAGGAGGAGGAGCCGCAGTGTGGGCGGTGGCAGGGAAAAGGAAGAAATGGAGGAAGAAAAGATAAAAGAGAAAAAATGGGATATATTTTAATTTATAAATGATAAAGTAAACCATGTAGACATTTTTGAATATAAGCAAAGTCAACTAAAATCGATGCCACATCATGACAACATTAGCCATGCAGGTGGTTTTTTTAATGGTAAGGTCACAGTCAAGTCAAGGACCAAAGTGACAATTCCAAATCTTTAGGCATCCACTTGAGTTGAAAAATAATTGTGGGACCAAAGTGAATAATTCGTCATAGTTGAGAGATCATTTTAAACGTTTTCCCTTATATTTAATATTTTACATTTTTATTTAAAAATAGATTTCTTCACCAAATTGCCGACTAGGGTTGAGCGGATCCGGATACTTGTATTTTTCATGATGCCCGAACCCTATCATGTATAAGATCGATTTCTTAATTTTGGAATCAGACCCTATCATATTAGAACTTGGAATCGGTTCATTTACAAGTTCTAGAACAGATTCAAATAGGTTCTAACATATTACATAACACATTCAAAAATAGGTCCTAATAGAGGAACTTGTAAATGAACAGATTTCGGGTATCGGTTCCTTAATTTTTATTTCGGATCCTACCCGAATCTAATTCAGGTCTACTCGGAATCTACTTGATCGGATAAATTACAATCGGTTCCGATTCTATCCGGTACCCATGCAGACCCATATCAACTATGTATTTATATAATATAATAATGCACAAGTGTTTAAGTTTATATTTCAATCAACACTATATATATATAATTGAATGGTATATCTATATATTTTGAATTTTTGATTAAAATATATAATAATATTTATATATTGCATATGGATTTAAGATCATTCTATATATATTATAATACAAATTCCATATAGAATATTAATATTAGATGGATCTACTTGATGTCATGTTTTGATCCATTTTGATATTGATCTTGAAAGAAGAAATAATTTATTGATGACTAATAAAACAGTGAGTGGCTTTTTAAATTAAAATTAGTATTAATGAAATTAAAAATGTGACTTTAAAATTTTTAATTTTATCGAATGAGAAGAGAGGCTCCACTCGAAGTTTGATTCATAAACGGCTAAACATATGAGGCACGTGCATTCAAAAAATTGGCAGACACACTTTAATACTAGTCACAATATTGATTTATGAGGCATCCTAATCTATTAGACAATATTAATTTAATTCAACCTACATTAATTGTGAATATGGATGACAATTGAAATCGGTTAACTGCACCGGTTCACCGAATCGTAAAATTTGATTTCATATAGTAAATTTATTGTTCGATTTCGATTAGGGAATATGAAAAAATCGATTAAGTTAATTAGATTCGATTTCGATTATTAGTTCGTGGATAATCGATAATCGAAATCGATTAGATATTTCGATTTTGGTTACCGCTATCTGCGGATAATCAGATATGAAATTGTTATGATTAATTATTTTGATAATTTTTAAATATTTTAAAATTTAATTTACTAACCAATTATTCATTTATTAATCGGATAACTAGCTAGTTAGTAAACGATGATTCAGGATCGAGAAAAAAAAATGCTCGGTGGAGCGGCTACCGCTCTGATACCATAATGATGTAAGTGGAATGAAGAAGATGAGAGAAATGGCGAAGGAAGCGAATGAATTTTATTCACGGATGCAGAGTGAATTTATACAGGTAAGTCTACGATTACAACCGTAGATTAATAACAGAAAAGGGACACGTGGCTAAATCATAAAAATGACGGAAACAAACTTAAGTAAATATATTAAACCAGGAATCAAGCTTTTAATCCTTTATAGTCTCCTCAAGTTCACTCGCGCCCGGGTGAAGGAGAGTATTAAGAATATAAATGTAAAAATTGATCTCTTTCCCAACAATTTAAACTTTTAGGAAAGTTCGTCATCCAATCAAATTTAATCATCTCAAATTCGAATTACGAAGAGGAAAAAAAGAAAATTAACAGTCAACTCAGCCATGCAGGTTTTATCCCCTGCAGTGAGTGCCATGCTAGGAATATGCAAACACGTCTATGTGATAACCAATGCGAATAAAGGATTATGAACTCCCACAAAATAGACATGCAGAATAAATTGCAAGTTTGCAACACAATACACAATGTATGACAAAATGATATGGGGTTCCCCATAATCATATATTTTATCATCTTGGGGGTTAAAGTCTCCATCCTTACTGCGTAGTGCAGGTGATACATTACCAACCCAAGCACAGTCAAAATATGATAACTCACTAAGGTCTTATTTGGTTGATATGAGAAGTAAATTTCTGTGAAAAATTGTAATTCTTATGAATTAACTTTCCATTTATGATTCTTTGGAAGTAGTAAAAATGTGTTTGGTTGACAAAAAACTAATTGATAGGAAGTGTAACTTCCCACCCGTAACATGTTTGATTGATATAAGTACTTCCTACGAAGTATATATCAAATGACCAATATACTCTTCTTTTTACTTATTAATATTTTAATACATATATAGAATAATATTTTCATATATAACTAATATAATATATTATTTATTTTACCTATAATAATTTTTATTTGAATTTGATATAAAAAGAATTACATATTTGGCTAAAAATAAATTAAAATAAAAAATAGGTTAATAATTTATGAATTACTTAATCTCATAAAGTTAACCTAAAATTATAAAATTAGCATTAAATGCAAATATAAGGGCACAAATATCTTTTTCTTTTAAATGTAATTCAGGAAATACAATTTACTTAGGTCCTCCTAGGTAAGTTACTTCCTGCACTTTGCAGGAAGTGTAACTTCCCGAGAAAGTTGTACTTCCTGCAAAATGCAAAAAGTGTATCAATCAAATAAGATCGGAAAACACAATTTTCTGAAAAGTACAACTTTCTGTATGAAGTTGTGTCAATCAAACGATACCTAACTTAGTAGTTCTGTCCACAATGTCCGCGTACTGGATGTACAAAAAGCAAAAAAAGTAGTTGTTTTGGCCCACCATTCCTATATAAGTCATGAACCAAAAAATAAACTACTCTAATATGTGTACTATATAAGACACAAATTGTAAAATATATCAAAAAGAACATAGAAATGGTACTTGTATAATCCAGATTCGTAGGGTATCTACTATATAAAGAAAAAAGCATCATTGATTTACTTAGGATAGTATTTCTAACCTTCTTATGCACTCCATCTCGAACACGATCCAAATTTTCAGGAATTGCAATCATGAGAGTAGGCTTCAAGAGGGAAGCAATGAAGCATCTCCTTTGGTTCCTTTCATAATTTTGTTTGATGCATCAGTTATTGTCAGCGTTGAACCATAACCTATTCCACAACCTTTGCATAGCATTACTACCTGTGCAAGAAAACCAAAGCATAACTCCACAACCTTTGCATAGCATAACTCCTGCTGCTATGGCAACAACATTACCATGTGTAATCATGACACCCTGCAAATAAAGAAGAAAGCAGTGCATAAGATAAACTCACAAGCTTGGTGATTATTTAAAAGTTTATCACCTAAAATGAACGCATGAAGTAGTTATTTCAATTAAAAAATAAAAAACTAGCAAATGCCAACTTTTAGCCTCTAAAGTCGTTCCCTAGCAGGCCAAGCCTCTCGACTTCATTAAAAGATAACACCTTCAAGTGATTTACAAGATTTGCAATTGAATCCACCATTTCATCTTCAAAATACACAACATACTTCACATTATCCAATTTTGTGCTTAGTGCAGGCAGTCTTTTCAATTGCTTTGAATCGCAAATCAAAGTTGAAACTTGCGTCTGTAAAAGAAGAAATGAAACACATAGGTCCATTGCATTTCTAGATTTTCAAATCTATGCATGGGAAGTAATAAAGAGACTAATAAACATGATTTTATCAACAGCTTCATAGTCATATTGTCAGTACGTACTACATACACACAGCAAATTAAAAAAAATCAAGTATTTGTAAGTAAGCATTCATCAATAGCAAAACAATAGAAGAAGTGACTTTTTGACCAGTGAAATTTTCTATATAATGTTGAATGCATATAAGTAGCAGACGTGAATACAATAATAATTAATAGCTAAATGTATAGATGCATATCAGTAGTAGAAATTCAACTGAATAATTTGAAACAACAAAACTCATTAAACAATGGAAGTATCATGTTTTTAGAGCTTTGTTTCATGTAAAATTGAACTATCACTAAGGTGGCCATTTCTATTTTCGGTATATACTTATCATTATACTATACTGATAAAGTATATACTTATAATTAAGTATATATTTTATAGTATATACTGATAAAGTATACTGATAAAATATGGAACTTATTAGTATACTGATAAGTATATAAGTATATAGTGAAGTATATTCAATTTTCTTTAGCTATTTAAAAAAAATAAAAATAAAATTTTATTCAAGCTGACACCAACTACAAATAATTAAGAAATACAATCATTTAAATTCATTTATGAAAATATATACCATAATATTAATACGATAATATTGCAAGCAAAATGTTATATTATATACTCCCAAGTATATTGGTCAACTGTGTAAAAGAAAACTCTCAAGTATATCAGCAAAAAGTGTGCACAGACATGCATTGACATATCAAGTTAACAAATATAATATTCCTAAAAGTTCTCATTAGATATAGTACCATGCTTGCAAATATCAGAAAACATACTAAGAAATGGATGTTGGTTCCAACATAGCATTAAAAGATTCTATGAGAATTATGCAAATGTCAGCTTTAACATTATACTCAAAATATTACTTTTAATTAAGAACTAATTTAAAGCAAGCTATGAGAATTAACTTTATATGTTCAGCTTGACTACTTTTCCTTTGTTGCTGTTTCTAGGAACGATCTATTGCTGAGGTAAGAAGCACGCTGCCTTTTCCTCTCAATCTTAACAAGTTAGATTTAGGCAAGAGCATACCAACATTGTTCACCACTGTCAATAGATTTTGACACATCTTATTCATTGTGCGTGTGTTTGTGGCTCGAAGAGCAGAAGCCACTGTCAATAGATTTTGATACATCCAACGATCTTATTCAGTGTGCATGTGTGATGACATATTTATTTTACATCTTTTATTGCTTATTTTCATGCTAAATTTGAATTAAAATGCTTCCTAAAATGTGATTATTGTTTTGTTTAACTTTTAGGCAACAAATGATGGAAAGAAATAAAAAAAATCACTTTGCACATTTTTTAAAAGCTGAAAATTGAAAAGATAGTTGGACTTGGTCGCATTGCCTTGGACGTGCCCACGCCTTAGCGGAGATGCATGTGACAGATCCAGAATTTATCATGTTAGAAGCTAAAATTTTGCTTCCATGTTTCCATGCGAATTTGGACAATCTATTTGTGTCTAAAATATTAAACCAAGATATTTGGTTGTTAGTTTATTGTCATATAAGGTTGATTTGATTTTTCTTTACTATTTTAGATAGGTTTGGAATTCTCCTCGAAGAGGAGAAAAATTGTAATGAACATGGCTGACATTTTCTTAGCTTTTGCGTTCTCTTTTGTTTTGCTCTTTACCAACGACCCCAATATTCGTTGGTACAAGTCTATACAATCGCGACTTCTTCCAACGGGTGCATATGCCCTTGGTATATGATGTACTAACGATTTTTTGGGCTATAGCAACGAAAATAACCCGTTAGTAAATGATATTTGTTTAGTAGTGTAGCTGGTTTATTCCTGGTTCTGGATCTTCTTAATTTGAATCCAGATTTAAAAGTCATTGTTGCTAATGCCTTATGGACCATTTGATTTATAAGAAATAATATTTTGCATAGTGAAGAAAGGCCTACCATCTCCTCGATAGTTATGAGAATTTTAAATAATTCTTTGACTTTTAATAAACTGCATGTACCTGAGGGCTCTATATCTAACATTCTTAATGCTAGCTTATGGTTGTGTAGTCCTCCGTTGGGTTGGTCAAAATTCAATTGTGATGGGGCTTTTAGTAACCCGGATGGTGGTGCTGGCATTATCGTAAGGGATTCTCAAGGCGAGTGCATTTATGCTTCCTCTAATTATTTTTTATCAAGTTCTGCTTTCCAGTTGGAAGCTACTGCTATGTCTGTTGCTCTTTCTGTGGCTTTGAACATGAACATGGATCATTTCATTGTTGAGACAGATTGTAAGCATCTAATGGAGTTGATCAATAACAAGTCTGATCCACCTAGGAGGCATCGAACTTTATTTAAGAGTTCATGTAATTTAGCTACTAAATTTAATCATGTAAAATTTATTTTTGTAAGCCGTACGACCAATAAAACTACTCATTGGGCAGCAAATTTAGCTAGGAAACGAAGGGAATCCACTATTTGGACCTCCATTCGTTCTCCTGAGCTTGATGTAATTTTGGGTGAGGATGTCAATCATTCTTTTAACCCGGGTTAATATAGTTTCCTTTTTCTTTGGTAAAAAAAAACGAATGCATAGTGCATGTTCCATCAAGCATGCCTTATTCTGCAGACATTTAATGATTATCATGCTCATATTCACATTTAATTAGCATTTTCTTTACGTATGTATATATTTTTGATTCATTTGGTTAACATGATAATAAACAATGAAATATTAAAAATAATTTAAATTAATCAATGATATTCCTTTCGTCATATGAAACAAACATCCTACGTTGTCCAATTATATTTATATATAGTACTCAAATTTTATCAACTTACATGTAAAGAATGTCCACTACAACAAACTACTTATTTTTCGACGTCAAAATATATTAACATTTCGACGCCAATGACAGTCAAAATGAATATATTGACGTAAACAAAGACGTCGAAAACGAGTGCAAGATGACAGGAGCTGAAACAAATATTTTGACGTCTGAGCAAACGTCAAAATATTTGACATATCGACGTCGGTTGACCGACGTCAACAGGCGTCGATATGATCATATAGACGCCAGCTGACCGGCGTCATTAGACGTCGATATCAACATATCGACGCCTACTGAAGACGTCGAAAAGTTTTTTTTAGAAATAAAATATTGTGTATCGGCGCCTCTGACTGGCACCGACAAGCAGAAGAAAAAAACTTTGATGATGCGGTATTGGAGAATACCCCGCACAGCAGCCGTGCGCAGTATTCTCCAATACCGCACGACGCTATACGCAGTAATCGAGAATATCGCCTACAACAGGTGATATTCGAGGATACCGCGTGTTGGCACGCGGTATTCGATCAAACGGGCGGCTTTAACGATGTAGGTAAATCGAACAGAGCAGAGCCGCGATCGTTCGATTTCCGCCATGCGGCGGACATCGAACAGGCACAGCGCTAACCCGTTCTAATATCGAAAAAATAATTTTAATTAAAAAATAATAATAAATGAATAATAGTAATATAAAAAAAACAAACCTGTAGGTAAATTTGATAACCCAAACAATTTTGATAACCTGAAAAGAGAAGAAGAAAAATTAGATGGAGTAAAAAATATTTGACAAAGAAAGAAGAAAGAATGAGGAAAGAAAAAAAAAGATAAGAGGAGAATGGCTTTCCCACAGATAGCCGTGGGAAAATCGTTGCTGATGATGTTAACTTGTAATTGAAAAGTTTTAAATTTTCTAATCTCTATTAATACATTGATACATTTAACTTGATACATAACTCACACACCCATTAATAAATTAATACACCCATATATAACATACACATCACATATACACCAAGATATACATCAAATCAATTATACTTATGTTTATAATTATCCACAATCATATAAAAACTATCGTATCAATATCCAAACAAAATAAGTCAATCAAGTAGCACCCAAATAACAAAGTCAATATCCAAACAAAATAATAAATCTCACGACGACGGTGGAGAAAGATCTAGATCATAATATGGCGGGGTCTAAAGTGCTTGGGTGTACACTAGCGTGGACGGGCTTGAGGACAATGGATCTAAAGATGTCGAAGGGATGCCTACTCCGGTATGAGCTGAGATGTTGTGTAGCATAGTAGGCATCTCCGCCATCATCTGACTTTGACGCTCCATCATCTCACTCCGACGCACGATCGTCTCCTCCAGTGTCTTTATCCTGTTGCTCTGATCATAATTAGTCTTGAAGGTGGACGGCCACTCACCAGCGATCGAAGGGTCGGTGCCCCAATTGGCTCGTGCATGACTACTGTCAACAAAGTCATATACGTACGCGGCCGTGGTCCCAGCCACCTGCAGCCTCGACCCACGCTCCTGGGTTAAAGTCCTCGGGGGTGTCCCTGCTGGTTGACATGGCCACACTAAAGGAGGGTGAATAGTATGTTTACTAATTCTTGTTGCCTAAATTTGATTTTAATCGTTTCTTTGGTTACTTAGGCAAATTACAAGTTAAGTGACTAAATGCGAAAGCGATAAATGATAAAGCAATAAAGACAAACAAAATACCAAGGCAAACACAAGAATTTATAGTGGTTCGGCTCAAATGCCTACTCCACTACCTAAGCACCCTGCTTAGGATTTCCAAACTTAGTTTACTAGATTTAAATCGTTTCCCTTACAAAGAGAATTTTGACTCGAAGAGTCTCACTCTCAATCTAAGGCACTTCCACACCCGGAAGTCTCCGTCTTCTTACCAAGAGCACTCTTCCACCTCAACCCTAAGGGATAACTCAACTAATCCTAGTAAACTACGTTTACACAAGTGGCATTACACCTTCTACACCAAGGATACTATTTACACACAAGACCTAACACGAGGTCTTCTTGTACGCTCAATTACAATAAAATAAATAACAAAATACAACACAAAATGGAATAATAAATCAAACAATAAAGTACTTAGCTCCACAATAAAATTCCTAGCTTCCTCTTGATGCCTTTGATGGTGAAACTATGAAGGTAAAGCTAAATCAAAGGGATAAGATATCAAAGCAAGGGTTTTTCTAAGAATTACGCAATGAAAGTTTGGAATTGATCGAGGATGGCTCAATGAAGTGTTGGAGTGATCAAAAGTTATTTAAGAAAGGCTGGGCTTGGGTATTTATAGAGCTAAGAAGAAATGGAATGTATAGTAACGGGTGGTTCAACAGGCGGAAAACTAGTCGTTTTCGCCGTTCGGTCGCATGTCGGTCGACCAACTGATCGATCGAGCGATCGCTGGCTCAACCTCTCTGTGCGATCGACCGACGGGTCGATCGCCAGACGTGATTCCTGCAAT
The DNA here is from genome assembly GCA_034359265.1 of Canna indica. Lineage (NCBI taxonomy): Eukaryota > Viridiplantae > Streptophyta > Magnoliopsida > Zingiberales > Cannaceae > Canna > Canna indica. The sequence continues at coordinate 1,580,278 of CP136898.1, read as the reverse complement.
CCGTAATTCGATCGACCGATCGGTCAACAGATGCGCCCTCTGCCAAATTTTGGCACACTTCGATCGATCGAATTGCCTACTACCAGTTTTTGGCAGCATTCGGCCAACCAACCGATCGACCGAACCAAGACTGGGCTGGGCAGTTTGGTTATGTTTGTTCATTTTTTGGTTCCATCTTTACTAAGTCTACTTATATAATATTTATTAATAACTTTAAAATATAAATATTATATAAGGATTACCCCCATTTGGATTTAATAAAAATATCTAAAAAATCAAAATCCTTAAGATTCAAAATCTAATTTTTGAGGTCCAGTACAAATTTTCGAAAAACGAAACTTTTCAAAATTTTCGGGTCAAATAAGGGTAGGCTAAAGGCTTCCAATTTTTTTTTAAAAATACATCATTATCTAATTTTAGCCCAATGAACAATTACCGTCATTTTTTATGTCAAGAAACTATCTAGGTCATATAGCCCTTCAAGGAGCTCCCTAGGCTTAGTGAATTCAGGGCGGTTTTCATGTTTTGAGATTTGGGGATAGTTTTTGGATTCTTATGTATCATCATGAGGATATTACAATATAAACTAGACACCCTAAATCTGTACTCTATCTTCCCGATGAATCCGAGCGTGTCGACCAATGTCCTTCCGATTTCTCGATTTCTTTGATATTTCCGATCGAGGACGTTGTGCGCTAACTGATATGGAGCCTGAAAGTATTTCGCAATTAAAGCATTAGTTCCACGTTTGTTAATATCAAAATCGAGATTAAGACCAATGTAAAAAACCTTAAGCCAACAGCCCCCGCGCTGCATCACCGTATGAGTGTAGGTATCCTACTCGAATTTGATTTTTTGTTTCATAGTTTTTCTAAAACTTAAATTATAAATAAATAATAAATAATTTAAATAAATATATTTACTATAATGATTGCAGCGCGTGTGTCGATGTACTCTCCCGCCCCATGTCTTCGACAGTGAGTCCGCTCAAACACCTCCATCGAGGAGGGTCGCTGGACAGTCCCGCCATCCATCACCGTCATCTACATTTACAAAACAAATATATTATTTATTACATAGAGTAACAAATAAAATATATAATTGAATTTAAGATATAATACTTACCATACGACGACCGTGCACTACAAATGATATTGAGTCGTCAGTGTGACACGCTCCTCCTCCCGGACATGCGATTTCTAGCCGCAGTCCTAGAAACCTCCTGTCATCGATCCGTCAACCATAACACCACGAGCTGGTCCCATATATTCGGAGTAATCCAATCGAGGTCGTATCCCTGAGTCTCCGCAATGTTTGTGGTCCTAGCTCGGGCCATCGCCTGGGACCGGACTTCCACCGGCTGGTTGTTGTACCTCTGCCAGGAAATAGCCTCCCATGCATTGTAAATAAAGGACATATGTTCCTCAGCTCATGTATAGCTAGTCTGCAAAATAATAATATCAGTACCAATATTAATCATCATGTATAAAAAAAAATAATGTGCGCCTCAAACTCGCGCCTTAGCATGTCGACGTGCTCATGGGGCATGTGAGACCACGTGGGCCATGCCCCATGCATGTATCGTCAGATCGTAGAATATATGGTCCTCGGCACAACCTCCTGTTCGAACCTGCACAACAAAAATAATGTTCAATATTATATTATGATATAATGAATTTGTAATAATTCATAATTCATTATACATTACCGCTCCTCAATCACACTAATGAGTCTACGTGACTCTGTGGCTGGCGGAGGCTGCCACCTGTTCTGCCCGCGTGGTCGTCTGCGTCTCGATGAACTAGCCTCGATAGCATGAGGATCAGCAGCAGGAGAATCATTGGTAGGAGGATCAGCAGCAGGAGGAAGTGCTGGAGTCTGACCGGTCGGAGACTTTGAAGCTAGAGATGGCAATTCAAATCGATTAACCGCTGTTAACCGATTAACCGAACCGCAAAATCCAGTTTTGGATAGTGGATTTGCGATTCAGTTTTAGTTTCGGATTGTAAAAACAAAAAATCATTCAAAATCGATTCGGTTTCGGTTATTAGGCCACAATTAACCGGTTTCGGTTAACAATTGTTTGCAATTAACCGGTATCCGAAATCGGTTTTGTTATTAATCTTTGAACTGGTTATCCATTTACTACCAGTTTTTAACGATTAATCGATATCTGAAACTGATTTTGTTATTAATCATTGAATCGGTTATCCGTTTACTACCGGTTAACCGATTAGTAAACGGATAACTGGTTCTATCCGAACCAAAAAATTTGATTTCGGTTATCCGCGGATAATCGAAACCGAGCCAATTTCGATTTCTGATATAGGCTTTTGAAACCGACCAGTTTTGGTTTCGATTTCGATTAGCAAATTTGAAAATCGGTTTCGGTTTCGGTTAACCCCCAAAAGTGCGGTTAACCGAACCGTTGTCATCCCTATTTGAAGCTCCCATTTGACGATAACCACGGCCCAACATATCTGTCGAATAAGCATATAATTATATTATATATATAGTAGATATAGATTTAATAGAAGATATACTTGACAATTATTTCTCATCATCTGAGTAATAGTCTTCGAATTCTTCTTCTTCTTCATGTTCTTCATCTTCCTCATCGTCTGATCGATCGGATTAGATGGACTGGATAAAGAAACACCAGTAGAGGAAGATCCATCATGTGTTTGAATGACAGGATTGCTCGACGTCCCGACTTCACGTGACTCCCCGTGACAAGTCCATATAAAATATCTTGGTGCAAATTCTTTGTTATACATATGCAGAGTGATAGTTTCTCGATCCAGAAATCATGCAATCATGCAAATGCGGCACGGACATCAGATTTTATCACCGGCGCTAACGAATTTTGGATTCGAATAGACAAAATTTAGGAAGTAAGTTACGACTAAGCGAAACTCATTCGTTAAAGCTTCATGATCAAAACGTCGGTACATCCAACTTCGATCGCCCGACATGATTCTGTCAATCATTGGTAATATCTTCAGTCAATGTCTTTATATGTGAGATAGTCATATTTCATTCAGGATTCATATTATTCATATTGTAGTAAGTATTTTTTTAATTTTAATCGCTAACTTCATTCTAATTTATGGGCATACAATTAGGAATAATTCAAGGATTGTACATCATATAAAAGATCATCTACTTTTTTTACACGAACAAATAACCCCAAAACGAATCTAAGATTTTGCTAAATCACATCCGACTCGTCGATATGTACATGAAATGTATCAACTCGTCGGACGGATATTTTTTTTTGTAAATTTATGGATGTTGTCGCGAGTCAACAATGGAGCAAGTACACAGTGAACGTCGGCGTATATGGATTTTAAGATCATTCTATATATATATATATTATAATACAAATTCCATATAGAATATTAATATTATATGGATCTACTTGATGTCATATTTTGATCCATTTTGATATTGGTGTTGAAAGAAGAAATAATTTATCGATGACTAATAAAATAGTGAGTGGCTTTTTAAATTAAAATTAGTATTAATGAAATTAAAAAAGTGACTTTAAAATTTTAAATTTTACCGAATGCGAAACTAAAAAATTAAAAAAGTGGCTTTTTATTGATGACTCGAAGTTTGATTCATAAACTGCTAAACATGTGAGGCACGTGCATTCAAAAATTGTCATACACACTTTAATACTAGTCACAATATTGATTTACGAGGCATCCGGATCTATTAGACAATATTAATTTAATTCAACCTACATTAAATTAATTATGAATAAGGATGACAACTGAAACTAGTTAACCGCACTGGTTCATCGAATCATAAAATTTGATTTCATATAGTGAATTTATTGTTCGATTTCGATTAGAGAATATGAAAAAATCGTTTAAGTTAGATTCAATTTCGATTATTAGTCCGTGGATAATTGATAATTGAAATTGATTAGATATTTCGATTTTGGTTACTATTATCTACGGATAATCGAATCTGAAACTGTTATAATTAATTATTTTGATAATTTTTAAATATTTTAAACTTTAATTTACTAACCAATTATCCATTTACTAATTGGTTAACTAGCTAGTTAGTAAACGAATAACTTATTCTATTTGAGCCAAACTAGCTAACCGGTTTCGATTATCCATTGGACAATCGAAATCAAGTCGGTTTCGATTTAGGATACTAATTTTTTAAATCAAATAATTTCGATTGTGGTCTCGATTAACGAGTTTTTAATCCATTTTGATTTTGATTAACCATAATAAATGTGATTAATCGAATCGTTGTCATCTTTAATTGTGAACCTTCAATACAATAAATTTAAATTTTTCATTTTAAAAAATATATAGTTATTGTTACTACATGTTCAATGTGATAATTGGCCTAAATAGACATCAACCAATAATCTAATTAAAATATTTAAGCTAAAATTTATTATTCCAATATCATTGTCAAAATTCAAGTCTAACTAATGTATAGTGCATATTCTATCAAGCATGTCTTATTCTACCGACATTTAATGATTATCATGCTTATATTCACATTTAATTTTTCTGGATTATAATTATATGAATTTAGGAATCCACCTGATAATAGAACTATAGTCTAAGGATAAAATAGGTAGCCAATTAATCTACGTAATAAGATAAGGATGAGCACGTGTAATTAATTTAGCAATAAATAAATTCCCAATTGAATCAAATTGCAACATAATTAGGTTGCATTATTGAAAACTGGAAGAGACGTTGCTGGTCTCTCTCACCCACAACAAGATGGGAATTAAATAATTAATTATGCAGATGCCAGCCTGTTCTTTTTTTTGTTATATAATTGAAGCTTTATATATATATATATTTTGCCAATCGACATCACTCCAGACTCTTGTTGTGTAAATTAAATCCACTCGAGTGCTCTATCCAAAATGGTACGTAGCTACTTGAAACCTAATTCAAATTTATTGTAGTTAATCAAAAATCAATAAATCCACTAAAATTGTTTGATTGTGTTTTTAGTAGTTAACATTAAAAGCTTAATTAAGAATCTAATTTAAAAAAAGATTAAGAATGGAAGCATGAAATTTATCGTATGTTTAGTTTACCATATATAATTGGGATATAGCATATATACAATGTTCTTGCTTGAAGTCGACCGGGGATGGTGCCAGGGGCGAACCCACATTAGGGCCAAGAGGGTCACTGGGTCTCTCTAAATTTTTTCAAAATATCAAATATTAAATATAATTTGATAATTTTTAAAAAATATATAGGATAAAATTATATTATTATTATTAATTTTAACTTCTTTCACTAACGTATTCATAGCTCAGTGATTAGTTATTTCATTTTTTTGCTTATAGATCTTAGGTTTGAATCTCATCTCTTGTCTTCTATATTTATTATTTATCTTTTTTTCGTAATGGCTAAATATAATATCCGATTTTTTAATTAAATTTTTTTAAAATTTTCTCTATTAATTTCTCACTTAACTCTAAAATTTTCTCTATTAGTTTATAAGCAAAATTCAAACAAATTTCATTAGTTTTTTACATCTAAAACTCTCGGGTTGATTTAATTTATTTTTAATATATATTTTTCTATGATATTATACATGCTCATACTATAAAGTTGTGTGAACTTTTGTGTTTGAGTTATTCAATATATGATTGAATAATTAATTTTCTCATCAAGCATAAAAAAAAAATGAATAAAAATTATGTTATATTTCATTCATGTGAAATTTATTTAATTAAGAATCCAAATCTAAAATACATATATATTAATTATATAATACATCTTCACAATGTCAATTTAGTTTTTACTTTTAATATAATATTAAGTACTATTAATGCAACAAAGAGCAATTATTTTTCTGTATGTATTTATAATTTTGTTAATATCTTTCTAATTTTTTAGTTTTCTTCATATAGTTTCATAGAGTTGGCACTTGAGATGAGTAAGGCAACAACCGCATTATAGTAGAGCTTGCTTTGAATAATTTGGATGAAAAAATTTTCACATGAGCTTTAGTTATTTTTAATTTAAATATTGTAGGAATATTTTCAAAATATGAAAATAGAAAAAGAAATTTGTATTATAATAAGTTGTGATTTTAATTAAAATTTTTGAAAATAAATAGTTAAAATAATATTTATTAAATTTTTATATCTTAAATTGGGCCCCTCTCATTGAAATTTCTGCGTCCGCCACTGGGTTGTGCGGTCCTTCGCGTCTCCTGGTATAGTGTGACTCCAACGGGAGACCTACATTGTCTAATTATATCGTATATCATTTTTATCATATGAAATAAACATGCATCCTACATTGTCCAATTATATTTATATATAGTACTAAAATTTTATCAACTTAAGCTTAAAGAATGTCATTAATTGTATATCTCTTTTTTTTCTTAAAAAACTTTTCAATTAATTTATTACAAGAAAATACTAATTTATTATTTAAAAAATATTGATGCAACAAATGAATGTATATAGATCGTATTATTTAACTTTTCATCGGACTCGAGACAAAATTAATTAATGTTCATCTGAGAAGATAAAATAATAATAATAATAATAATAATAATAATAATAATAATTGACCTGACACCAACATTGATCGTTTTTCACTACTAAAAAAATGGGATATCTGCGACGGATAATACCGTCGCAAAACGACCGCTAAAGACCTTTTGCGACGGTTGAACACGATCGCAAAGAGCGGTAGCAAAATCTATCATCGTAGAAAACTTACAACGACAGAATCAGCGATCACAAATGAGAACATTATGCGACTGCAATGCGACGATCTACGCCGGTCGCAGAATGTGGTCGCGTAATATCTGCGACCTTATTTGGTCGTCGCAAACATTACGTAGGCGACGGCATGGCGACCACTCCTTCTGTCGCCAAATATTATATCTGCAACGGTGATGCGATCGTATTTGCCGTCGCATAACGGTCGCAATTGTAACTGCGATCGTTGTTGGCGACTAGTTCGATATACCTTTTACGACGAGAATAGCGGTCGCAGAGCCATCGCAAATTTGTATTTTTTAAAAAAAAATATAATAATATTCTTTTTTAAAAAATACATATTTACATTTAACATCAAATTATATCAAAATGCAATGCCACAACAAAAGAATATACAATATATCAAATTATATCAAAATGATGCCACAACGAGGTAATATTCAAGACGTACATTAAATTAAAATAATTTATATTTCTATCAAAAAATAATATTTACATCGTATCAAAATATATTTACATCAAAATAGAAAATAAAGTAATCAATCATGAAGCGCATCATGTGGCGGCGACGGATGCGGCGAGGAGATGGGCTGCGTCGGGACGGCATTAGCTGTTGTCGCGTCGAATGACGAGGGAGACGGAGGGGCCAAAGCACCAAGCATTGAATAAGCAATATGTGTCATGTACTCCCTCATAGCGGCCACCTCACTGATGAGGCGTGCATAAGAAGCCTGTAATTCTGCGTGCGAAGCCTTTAAGGCTGCAAATCAATCCTAACCTGCATGTGAAGTTGATGGACCAGCGGTGAAAGAGGTGAAGGCAGACGACCCCGCACCATGTGGCTGCAACAATGTCCGTTCGTGGGCCGTTGTGCCAATGCCATATACACGGCTGTGGTCGACTCATGTCACCTGCATCCATGTGTCAATATCAAACTGATGCTGCGCAGGATCACCTCCCCGCTGGGTCACCAACTCAGAATACGTGGTCTTTAAAGATTGATTAATTAAACAATTTTTACATAATTGAACTAATATAATTTTTTTTAAATATAAACTTTATTAAATATTAACTTACTAGGATTATCTCCGGCCTCCCGCTGATGAACTCACCTTGGCGAGGACCATATATATATTTATGTGTCTCCTCCAAGACCCTCAAAGGGTCAGCCGGAATGAGCGTCCCTTACTCGTCTCGCGTCCCATGCAATAAAATAAATATAATTAGTTTTTCTATAATAAATAATAAAAACTATTATTAAATTACTTATCATGCGACGCTCGTGACTAGTAAATGAATGCGAAATAACGACACTAGAGGGTGAGTGAGTAGTGTGTTTACTATACGATTCGCCTAAATTCACTTTTAATCGTTTCTTGATTCGATTAGGCAAGATGCACTTATGTCATTTAAATACATAAGCAAAATAAAGCAATATAACACAAATAATTTAAATCAACGCAAACACAAGATTTATAGTGGTTCGACCCCAATGTCTACTCCACTACCTAAGCACCCTGCTTAGGATTTTCAAACTAAGTTTTACTAGACTAATTAATTTCCCTTATAGCAAGGACTTTTCACCGAAAAGACTCGCTCTCCAACCGAAGGCACTTCCACACCTGAAAGTATTCCGCCTTACTACCGAGAGCTCTTTCGCACCTTAACCTAAGGGACAGCTAGAATTAATCCTAGTAACAACTAAGTTTACACAAGTGGCTTTACTTTTATACCAAGATACCACTTCACACACAACAAGACCTAACACCCTAGGTCTTCACACAAACAAATCAAACAGTTAAAATAACAGTAAAATTACAATTGAAAAGAGCTAAAGGATAAACCAAGCATTAGTGCTCTTCTCAAGCCTTTAATGCCTCCAACTCGTCAAGACGAATTAACTGCTCGATCTAATGCTCGAGTTGAGGAAGAACTTGCGCTTGAAGTGGAACTCGCTGGAGAAGCAGAGCACGCGCGATTACTCCATGGAAGGCTTTAAATCTCCCTTAGAATGCTCAATGATCACTCTAAGATTGGGAGAAGTTTAAATGAAGTATCAGAGGATGTATTTATACTCTCGTGAAGCAACGTCTGTTCAACGGGTAGAAAACTATTCGTTACAGACCGTCGATCGAAGCGCCAGTCGATCGACCGACGCGGTATTGCGTCGCGTCTCATATGCAGGTCGGTCAATCGATTGGTCGACCGCCAGCCTCGGCCTCAATCCAACCTCTATCGGTCGACCGACTAGTCGACCGAAGCACCCACTGCCTATTTTTGGCAGTGTTCGGTCGACCGAAATGGCTAGCTCCTTCTTCTTACCCCTATTCGGTCGATCGAACATAGGCTGAAATTGTTTTTTCAGCCTATTTCCTCTGCGCTTCGTTTCCGGGTTCCGGCTTTCAACGACCATCAACTTGGAGAACTTTCACATGATCTTTTAGCTCGTTTAATAAATCTTTGGCCCATACGTCGATCTCCGAGAAGTTTCTGCGACGAACCCGAGCGCGATGATCAATGTCCTTTCGATTTTGTGATTTCTCCTATTTATCCGATCGAGGACATCGAACGCTAGTCGATATGGAACCTGAAATATATTCTCAACGAAACTATTAGTTCCATGTTTATTATCATCAAAACCATCAAGGCCGAGATTAAGGCTAAGGTTGAAACCCTAAAGCCAATAGTAAATGGAATGGACCTACCGGTATGTCGGGCCACGGATCCCTCAACTAGCGTCATCCAGTTTCGGTGCGTCGTTCAGGAGGCACCCTCACTACTAGAAAAATGGTCATCAGCAACGGCTGATGCCGTTGCTGAGCCGTTGCTGAAGACCATCAGCAACGGCTGAGCCGTTGCAATAGCGCCGTGACAGAAAGTCGCGTTGTTGATGACTTAGCAACGGATCAGCAACGGCCGCTCGGGCCGTCGCTCAAAACATTATCAGCAACGGCCGCTGGGCCGTCGCTAAAAATATTATCAGCAACGGTTTTGCCACAGATCCGGAGCCGTTGCTGATACCATTAATAGCAACGGCCGCTGAGTCCGTAGCAACGCCGTTAGTAAAACTCCGTCGCTAAGCCGTTGCTGTAGGTCATCAGCAACGGCTCTCGATACACTTTTAGCAACGGCTTTCCCACAGACGACCGTGGGAAAGCCGTTGCTGATGACCTATGCCTGCAACCAAAAAATTTGAAAATTTCAAATTTCCATTGATACATTGATACATTTATCTGATACATAACTCACACACCCATACCCTCATACACACATTCATTCACACATCACAAATATCTCATACACATTCATTCACACATCACAAACACACCAAGATATACATCAAAACAATTATATTTATATTCATAATTATCCACGATAGTATAAACACAATTCAAATGTAAAATTGAAGTATCAACATCTCAATAACATAGTCAATATAAATTAAACAAGTTCAATATCTGAGTAACAAAGTCAATATAAACAAAATCTCACGATGACGATGGAGGATGGCCTGGATCATATGGCGGGGTCTGGAGTGCTTGAGTGTACACCGGCGTGGACTGACTCGAGGATGATGGATTAGATGATGCCGAAGAGATGCCTGCTTCAGGATGACCCGACAAGTTGCGTAGCATAGCTTCTATATTCGCCATCGTCTGACTCTGACGCTCCATCATCTCAGTCTGACGCGCGACCGTCTCCTCTAGTGTCCTTATCCTATTACTATGATCATAACTGGATCTAGAGGTGGACGGCCGCTCACCAGCGACCGGAGGGGTCGGTGCCCCAAGTGGCCCTAGTACGGCTCGCGCATGACCACTATCTGCGAAGCCATATACGCGGCCATGGTCCCAGCCACCTGCGGCCTCGACCCACGATGCTGCGTCAAAGTCCTCGGGGGTACCCCCGCGCTGCACCACCGTCCGGCTGTACGTCTCCTACTCGAGTTTGATTTTTTGTTTAATATTTATCATAAAACTTAAATTATAAATATATAATGAATAATTTAAACAAATATATAATTACCACAATGTATGCAGCGCGATTGTCGATGTACTCCCCCGTCCCATGTGCTCGACGGTGAGTCCGCTCAAACACCGCCATCGGGGAGGGTCGCTGGACAGTCCCGTCATCCGACACCGTCGTCTACATTTACAAAACAAATACATTAATTAGTACACATAATAACAAATAAAATATATAATTAAACGATATACTTACCATACGGTTTGCGTGCACTGCAAATGCAACAGAGCCGCCGGTGTGACGCGCTGCTCCCCCCGACATGCGATTTCTAGCCGCATTCTGAGAAACCTCCTGCCATCGATCCGTCGACCATATCCCCACGAGCTGGTCCCATATATCCGGAGTAATCCAACTGGGGCCGTATCCCCGAGTCTCCGCGATGTTAGTGGTCCCAGCTCGGGCCATCGCTCGAGACCGAGCCTGGCCCAGCTGCCCGTTGTACCTTGCCCGGGAAATAGACTCCCAGGCAGCATAAATGAAGGACCTCTGGTCCTCGGCCCATGTATAGCGAGCCTGCAAAATAATAATATCAGTACCAATTTTTAATATATCATCATGCATGTAAGAAAAAAAAAATACGTGCCTCAAACTCGCGCCATAACATGTCGACGTGCTCGCTAGGCACGTGAGACCACGTAGGCCATGCCCCGTGCATGTATCGTCGAATAGTAGAAGAAATGCTCCTCGGCACTTCTTCTTGCTCGAACCTGCACAACAAAAATAAATTTTAATATTATATTATGATATAATGAATTTGTAATAATTCATAATTCATGATATATTACCGCTCCCCAATCACGCTGATCAATCTACGTGACTCTGTGGCTGGTGGAGGCTGCCACCTGTTCGGCCCGCGTGGCCGCCTGCGTCTGGATGTACTAGCCTCGGCAGTATCATCCTCATGAGGATCAGCAACAGGAGGATCAGCAGCATGAGTAAGTGCTGGAGTCTCACCGATTGGAGACTCCGAAACTCTCCTGCGTCGATAACCACGACCAGACATATCTGTCGAACAGACATATAATCAGATTATTGTATAAATAGTAGAGATATATTTAATAAAATATATATACTTTACAATTATTCCTCATCATCTGAATAATAGTCTTCGAATTCTTCTTCTTCTTCTTCTTCTTTCTCTTCGTCATCTTCTTCATCTCCAGCTTCCTCAATTTCATGATCGTCATCATCAGCATATTCAACTTCTAATTGAATTGACGTTGTGTCTGCATCCTCGAGTATTGGAATAATACGATCCACAGCAGGAAGATCATCTTCTTGATAGAAACCAGGAGGATCATTTTCTCCTACTATCGGATCAATTTTTCCTCTACCTTTTGTCTTACAGACTACACGCCAATCTGCTCTATCTTTATTTCGAGCCGGATACTTCGCGTAATATACTTGTTCGGCTTGTGATGCCAATATAAATGGCTCATTTGCTACCAATTTCGATTTGTAATTAACCTCAACAAGTTTGTATTTTTGATGAACTTTCATGCCCCTTTCTGTTGTATCGAACCAATGACATCTAAATAGGAACACTGATTTCAAGCCGAAGTAGTGCAACTCTATCACTTCTTCCACTAGTCCATAGAAATCCATATCACATTCAACATAGGTTGTCCCTTTCACGCAGACCCCAGCATTCATCGTCTTTTTTGTAGATGAATATTCAACCGTGTGAAATTTATACCCATTAACAAAATATCCGTTATAGCACGACACAAGTCGCGACGGTCCACTAACAAACTCAAATATTTTTTCATCTATTTCAGCTCTGTGATCTTTGCTGTAAGTCTGAATCCAAGAAGGGAAATCACGATTCCGTAATGTCTCCAATTCTTGATCGTTGTGAATAGAGTATTTTTGCACCATCTCAATGTCAAATATTTCAATGAATTGTTCAATCTCTGGGCAATTGAGTAATACATACAAGTGTGCCAAATGATACTCTTCATCGCTTAAGTGTCGAGATGGACGAGAACCAAAAGCACGACCAGAGTGACAAAATATATTTAAACGTCCATCTAAATGTCGAACACCCCCGTCGTCGTTACGTGGAAGACGATCAAATCTTGTATGTACTGTCGATTCAAAGTAAAATGAGCAGAATGTTGAAATTTCTTGGATGATATACGATTCAGATATTGATCCTTCAACAGCTGCGGTGTTCTTTACTTTTTTCTTCAGACGATTCATGTATCTTTCAAATAAGTACATCCAACGATATTGAACGAGGCCACCAACTCGTGCCTCGTATGCCAAGTGTATCGGTAGATGCTCCATCGAGTCAAAAAATGCAGGAGGGAAAAACTGCTCCAGCTTGCATATGATTTCAACAATATTATTTTCAAGTGTTGACATATCTTCGACTCGAAGGACATTTGCACAGATGCTTCTAAAAAACATACTTAATTCAGTCAACGGACCCCAAATATTATCAGGTAGAAGATCTCGAAATGCGATCGAAAGTAATCTCTGCATGAATACATGACAATCATGGCTCTTCATCCCTGATATTTTGCAATCATCGACGTTCACACATCGAGATAAGTTTGAAGCATATCCATCGGGTAATCTGAGTTCTTTTACCCATTGACAAACATCTTTGATCTGTTGTTTATTTAACACATATAGGGCCTTCGGTTTCAGATATCGTCCGTTGACCTCTTGTAACTCCAACTCTGGTCTTTTACAAAGTATTTTCAGATCATGTCGGGCTTTGACATTATCTTTGGTTTTTCCAGAAATATCCATCACAGTGTTGAAAATATTATCAAACACATTTTTTTCAATGTGCATGACATCTAAATTATGTCGAATCAATAATGAACTCCAATAGGGCAATTCCCAAAAGATACTTTTTTTCACCTAGTTGTGTGTTTGGCCAAAACCTGACACTCTTTCATTGCGACCGAATACAATATCTGGAAGTGCTGAAACACGTGCTAACATTTGTTCACCAGATAACATCGGTGGTGGCCCATCTCTTTCGACTCTGCCCTTAGTAAATTTATTACGATTCCTTCGATACTGGTGATGAACCGGTAGGAATCGACGATGACAATCAAAGAATGAGATTTTTCGTCCGTTCTGAAGACTGATTAATTTAGAGTGTTCCATACAATACGGGCAAGAGAGTCGGCCGTGAGTGCTCCAACCCGACAACATGCCGTACGCGGGGAAATCATTGATTGTCCACAAGACCGCGGCCTTTAAATTGAAGTTTTGCTTCCGATGACAATCATAAGTGACAGCTCCCTCGGTCCACAATGTTTTCAATTCATCTATCAAGGGTCTGAGAAATATGTCAATTTCTTTTCGCGGACCCTTAGGACCCGGAATAATCATCGAAAGATAAATAAATTCATCTTTCATGCACATTGACGGTGGCAAATTATAAACTGTCAGCAGCACTGGCCAAACTGAATAAGGAGTTGCAGAATGTCCAAACGGATTAAAACCATCTGTGCACAATCCCAATCTGATATTTCTAGTATCCATAGCAAATGAAGGATAACATGTATCCAAATGTTTCCATGCTTCACTGTCAGATGGATGAGTCATTACTGTATCATCACGACTTCTTGCATGCCAACTCATGTAGGGGGCTGTCTTTTCCGACATGAATAACCTTTGAAGCCTCGGTGTTAGTGGAAAATACCAAAGCACCTTAAACGGGATATTTTTCTGTCGGACCGATTTCTTCTCCTTGTAACGAGGGTGTTGACATACAGGGCATTTATCCAACTGCACATTTTCTTTATAATATAAAATGCAATTATTTTGGCACGCGTGTATTTTTTCGTACCCAAGCCCCAATTTTCTCATTAGCTTTTTAGTCTTATAAAAAGTAGGCTCAAACTTGTTATCAGTAGGCAGCATTCCATTAATCAATCCAGCAATCCGATCATACGCAACTCCGCTGATATTACAATCGGCCTTGATGCTTAAGAGCTGTGTCATTGCTGAAAACCTAGTGTATTTAGGACAATTCTCATACAAAGGTTCATCAGCAGCTTTCAACATCTCGTAAAATTCTGCAGCTTCTTTATTCGGTAATTCAATCTCTACCGCAGCCCCTACTTCTGTGATATCAACCGCTGTAGTATCTGGTGGGACTGATGTCTGAAGAACTGGCCGATCAACATTATCATTCAGGCGGAATTGACCCCCAAGACTATCAAGTATCATAGTTCTATAGGGATTACATTGACTGGATGAAGAAGCACCAGCAGAGGAAGATTCACCATATGTCTGAACGACAGGATTGCTCGACGTCCCGACTTCGCGTGACTCCCCGTGACAAGTCCATAGAAAATATCTCGGTGCAAATCCTTTGGTATATAGATGCAGAGTGACAGTCTCCCGATCCAAAAATCGTCCATTTGAACAAATGCGGCACGGACATCGGATTTGATCATCCATGCTAACGAAATTCAGATTCGAATAGGCGAAATTTAGGAAGTACGTTACGCCTAATCGAAACTCATTCGTTAAAGCTCCACGATTAAGACGTCGGTACATCCAACTTCGATCAGCCGACATGATTCTGTCAATCAATGACAATTTCTTTGGTTAATGTCTTTAGGTGAGATTGTCCTATTCCATTCGGGATTTATGTTATTCGTACTGCACTTACGTTTTTATTTTAACTGTTAACTAATTATTCTAAATTTCGACAGCATCTCCCTACAGTTCTCCGAATACGCATATCATCTGGGCGCGTATCGGAGAACAAGAGAGATGTTGCCGAAATTTAGAATAATTAGTTAACAGTTAAAATAAAAACGTAAGTGCAGTACAAATAACTATATTCCCAAATTGTCCAATCAGGGACAATTCAAGAATTGTACGTCGTATAAAAGATCATCTACTTCTTTTACACGAACATACAATTCCCGAACGGATCTAAGGTTTTGCTAAATCATATCCGATCGTCGATGCGTACGTGAAACATATCAACTCGTCGGAGGATGATTATTTTCTAAATGTTTCAAGACAGTTCGAGTCCATATTGGACGATTTCGGCGCGCGTCCGAAGTGGACGATTCCGGCGCGAGTCCGAAGTGGACGATTCCGGCGCGAGTCTGAATTGGACGATTCCGGTGCGCGTCCGAAGTGGACGATTCCGGTGCGAGTCCAAATTGGACGATACCGGCGTGCGTCCGAAGTGGACGATACCGGCGCGCGTCCGAAGTGGACGATTCCGGCGCGCGTCCGAAGTGGACGATTCCGGCGCGCGTCCGAAATTAATCTAAACCCTAATAATTAATCTAACAAATTAAATAATTAATCTAAACAATTAATTAACAATTATTAAATAATTAATTAACAAATATAAAATAATATAAACTATATATATATATACTAAATTCCGGCGCCGGAGTCCACCCTCCGGTGCCGGCGTACAGTGGCCGGACACAATGTCCGGCCACTGCAGAAGGTCCGGTGGCGGCCATCGGCCGACCGCCGTCGGCCGAAACCCTAGAAATAGGGTTTCGGTCGGGTGATTTCTGCCGGCCGCAGGGAAGAGACGGCAGCAGGGGAGACTTACCTGAACAACTCGGCAGCAGCGGTCGGCGTCGTCGGCGTCGGCAGCAGCGGCAGCGGCGGTGAGCGGCGACGGCAGCAGCGGCGGCGGCAGCAGTGAGCAGCGGGAGGAAGAAGAGTCGGGCGTGAGAGCGTGCCCTATATAAACTTATCAGCAACGGCTCACTCGTCCGTTAGAACGCCGTTGCTGATAAGTTATCATCAGCAACGGCTCACTTATCCGTTAGCAAGCCGTTGCTGAAGATTAAAAAATCAGCAACGGCTCGCCTTTCCGTCAGAAAGCCGTTGCTGATAATTAAAATAATCAGCAACGGCTCGGGTTTCCGTTAGAACGCCGTTGCAGATACAATTTTCTGCAACGGCTCGGGCGGCCGTAAGAATGCTGTTGCAAATAGCAACGGCTTGAGCGGCCGTCGCTGATAGCCGTTGCTGAAGACGAAGTTTCTAGTAGTGTCTGCCACTCCTCGGACGCCCAGATGTCGCATAGTCGATCTCATACGTGGCTCGTTATCCAGTTGAACCCATTTCCCTTCAGCGCATCCATAGGCGTATCCCAATTACCGCCTACATTTGTCCGCACCTCATCTCACGCACGGTGGAGGATATCCTTGAAAAACTTCTTATTGTAAGCTTCTTATTTCTAAAATATCATCAATTAAAATTTATAATTTTTCTTATGTCCTTTATATACTCATATCAAATTAATCTTTTATTTATCATTTTTTATCGGCTTAGCTACTGTTATTTAACCATATTAATTATATCATACCATCCTTTCAAATAAGATAATAATTTTTACGGTACCTTACCATACAATATCATATCATATCATACATTACTAAATCATGATTCACCTGGCTAAGTCATAGTAGGTTATTAAACTAAGATTTGAATCTTAGATCTTTAGACAACTTACAATGTATTACCACCACGAGTATTCTTTTAATTTTTCTGCACTATAATTATGTGAATTTAGGAATCCACTTGATAATTGAACTAAAGACTAAGGATAAAATAGGTTACGAACTCATCTACGTAATAGGATAAGGATGAGCACGTGTAATTAATTTAGCAATAAATAAATTCCCAATTGAATCAAATTTCAACATAATTAGGTTGCATTATTGAAAACTGGAAGAGACGTTGGTGGTCTCTCTTACCCACAGCAAGATGGGAATTAAATAATTAATTGTGCAGATGCCAGCTTGTTCTTTGTTTTGTTATATAATTGAAGCTCATGATTCAATTATATATATATATTGCCAATCGACATGACTCCAGACTCTAGTTGTGTAAATTAAATCCACTATGGAAGCATGAAATTTATCAAATGTTTAGTTTACCATATATAATTGGGATATAGCACATGTACAATGTTCTTGCTTGAAACTGACCGAGGGTGGTGCAGTCCTTCGCGTCTTCTGATATAGTGTGACTCCAATGGAAAACCTGCAAAGATACTTCAACGTTCAAGTAAGAAGGAATTTATGTGGTGAGATATGAAATCGAAATCGAAAATATACCAAATGTGCGTTGTGTCTATTTATAGTATAAGATTAGGGATGTCTCGGACAATTATGTATTCCTGAATCTCATGTGAATATATATGCTTAGAATGGGTCAAGATTCATCCTGGCGATGTCGAATGGTCGATCGACCGATGATTGACCAGCGATCGCTGGGCGGTCGAACGGTCGATCGACCGATGATTGACCGATCGACAAGCGATCGAATGGCGTCCAACAGGCGAAAAAATATCCGTTGAAGAGCCGTTCGGTTGAGGGATTATAAATACCCCTCACCTAACTCCTTTAACACTTCTTAAAGACTTAATTGAGCATTCAAATGAGAGTTTTGAGCCTTCTAAAGATCGATTAATAGCGCTCGGTTCTTCCGTCGATAATTTCTTTAAGTGCACATTCCTCAACTCGGGCTTCAATTCGAGCTCTACAACTTGACGAGTTGGATGCTTCAAGGCTTGGGAAAAGAGCATCGGTTCTTACTTTTTAATTCTTAGCTCTTTTCATTGTATTTTAAGAGTTGTTTAGACTTGTTTTCATTTGTAATAGCTTGCTAGGTGTGCTATAGTAAACACTTAGGGGTAGACTTTGTAAAATTATATTTTGCCTAGGTGAATAGGTTTGAGGAGTTCTCAAAGAGGTGGGAATCTTGTCCTCAGTTGTATTCAAAGGGAAACACAAGTTCTATAAAGTCGTTGGTTAGAAATCTTTGGTGTAGAGCCAAGGTAGTGGAGTAGGCGGTTGGTCAAACCACTATATTTCCTTGCGTTAGCATTGTCTTGATTGTTTGTTTATTGTTGTGTTTGATATTTGATAACAAACATTATTGAGTTGCATTTGAATTTGGTTGAAGTTAAAATTGAGCAAAAGAACATTGACTAAATAGAAAAATAGGATACACACTATTTAAAACCCCCCCCCCCCTCTATTGTGGATTTTCATTCAACAGACTCAGCATCACAGTCTGAAATACAAGCTCTTGTTGATGAGATCAAAATGTTTTATGATTGCAGGTATATCTCATTGTGTGAAGTGATCTGAAGAATTTTCAGTTTCGACATTTATTACAAATATCTTTATATTATTTTTTATTTCTACACAATATTATTTTTCAAATGTCGATATATATTAATAACAAAATTATTAGATCTAATATGAATTATAATCACCGTGCATCGCGTGGATAATTAAACTAGTATATATAAAAGAAAGCACTTTGGCCTTTTTATCATACCAACTATCATAATAAGAATTATGCCAAGTTGCATAAATTTAAGTACTTTAAATATATAATATGTATAATATTAATGTAAATGCTTTTAGAAAAGAAATGTGTATTCATTAAATTGATTTTTTTATGGCATGTAATATTATCTCTCTTAATATTAGCTCTTTTGAATGGTAAGTAATATTATTACCTATTTTAAATATATAATATTACATTTTTAATGGGAATTAATATTTTTTTGCATGGCAACATTGAATTTAATTGAAATATTAAATTATTTTTTTTGCTCCTTGCTTGGGGGAATTGTTGATAGTTGACGAAAAGAATATTTTTTCATCCAACGAATAAAAATAAAAATGCTAAATCCTCTTAATTGATGTGCCTAATAATTCTCCTAATACTCACATGTAATAAATATTTTCATATTTTTAAATAATGGGTAAAATTAAAATTAAGTTAACTTATTAATATCAGACTCTTTTATCTGAAGTAAAAAATAAATACACGAATTAATGAGTCTCAATTTTTAGCTTGGTTCAAAGCCAACAAATGTTTCCCAAAGGCAAGAAGCTTAACATATGTTGAATTTCCTTTATTGTTTGCATGGAAGCAAGACATTAGACATTGGACTCGAAGAGAGAAAAGCTATTTTTTTATTGGAAGAATATTCTTTGATGGTAGATGTGTACGATATTTTTCGAAGAAGTTTATAAACAAAACAATCAAAAAAGATGGATATCTAGTTTATAGAAGAAGAGATAATGGTCGAACAATTAAAAAGAAAAAGATTGATTTAGACAATCGTTTTGTTGTGCCTCATAATAGATACATGTTATTGAAATATGATGCACACATTAATGTTGAATGGTGCAACCAATCGCGACCAATTAAATATCTTTTCAAATATGTGAATAAAGGTCATGATCGTGTCACTGCCACATTCGTTGACTCAACCTCACAGTATAAAATACAAGCTCATGTTGATGAGATTAAAATATTTTATGATTACCAATATATCTCTCCCTGTGAAACAATATGGATAATTTTTAGCTTTGACATTCATTACAAATATCCATTTGTATAACAATTGTCGTTTCATCTTCCAAATGAACAGATTGTAATTTTCAATGATGACGATCCAATATCTGAAGTGGCAAATCGACAAACAATTAATGAGTCTCAATTTTTAGCTTGGTTCAAAGCTAACAAATGTTTCCCGGAGGCAAGAAGCTTAACATATGTTGAATTTTCTTTGTTGTTTGCATGGAAGCAAGACATTAGACGTTGGACTCGAAGAGAGACAAGCTAATTTTCGATTGGAAGAATATTCTTTGTTCCCTCAGGAATATGTGAGTTATACTATTTGAGAATTCTACTGAACGTGGTCAGGGATCCAACATCTTTCGAGGATATTAGAACAGTCAATGATAAAGTTTACCAAACTTTTAAAGATGCATACTATAATTTAGGGTTGATTGACGATGACAAAGAATATGTAGATGCAATTAAAGAATCAAGTACATAGGGATCAAGTTTTTCTCTTAGAAAATTATTTGCTACATTAATATTATCAAACTCGATGTCTAGACCACAATTCGTTTAAGAGGAGGCTTGGAAACTATGAACTGAAGATATATCTTATTTGATAAAACAAGTGTTACAAACAAAAAGTATGAAAGTTATATATTTGTTATATATATTTTTTATTATTTTTTATTATCAATTAATATATTAAATTTATATATTTTTGAATTTCTGATGTTGTCACTAGTGATGATAAATTCAAAGATGATTGTTTAGTGAAAATTGATTTAATTCTAAAAGGATGTGTCAAAAGCTTGGATGACTTTCCTACGATGCCAAAATCATCTCAATCAACTACAAACATTAACAATCGCTTAATTGCTAAGGAGTCGTGCTACAATCGAAGGAGATTGAGAGAGGAAAATCAAGAACAAGTTCAACACTTAACTTCGAAATAGAGACAAGTTTATGATAAAATATTGGATGTTGTTAAAAGAAAAAAGGGAGGTATTTTTTTTCCTACAATTATGGTGGAATCAAAAAGATATTTATTTGGAAAACTCTTGCATCTGCACTTCGATCCGAAGGGGAAATTATTCTAACAGTTGCGTCCAATGAAATATCATCTTTACTATATATTACCTGGTGGAAGAACAGCGCATTCTCGATTTGGGATCTCTCTTAATCTGGATGAGGATTATACTTGCAATATTAAACAAGGTTCTCTGTTGGTTGATTTATTGGTGAGAATAAGTTTAATTATTTGGGACGAAGCTCCAATGATGAATGGGTATTATTCAGTTATATAGTTAATTTATATATTTATTAAATTTCATTAAATACAAATTTAATAGTCTGATTCTCTTAATTTTAGATATTGTTGTGAAGCGCTTGATAGAACATTGTGTGATGTTATGCGTTTTAAGAATCCAAACGGCAATGATCATCCTTTTGGAGACTATAGTATTTGGGAGAGACTTCAGACAAATTTTACCTATCATTCCTAAGGAAAGCAGATAAAATATTATTAATGCAGCACTTAATTTGTCTCACTTGTGGGACGATTATGAAGTTCTGAAGCTAACGAAAAATATGTGTCTCACTGTGAACAATTTTGATGACAATATAGATGATTTGAAAAGTTTTTCAGATTGGATATTATCGATCGATGACGGAAAGATAGGTGATCTTGGTGATGGTTATGGGCAGTCCGAATTTCAGATGATAACTTGATTTTGGATGCAAGTGATCCTGTTGCTGTGATTGTTGATGCAATTTATCCTGAGCTAATAACAAATGTCAATAATTTACCATTTTTGCAACAAATTAAGAGCTGTATTAGCTCTCACTCTGAATGTGGTTAATATGATTAATGACTATATGGTTTCTCTAAATCAAAAAAAGTCAACGATATTTTTGAGCTCAAATAGTATGTGCTTATCAGATTCTGGAGGGAGTTTGTTGGATCAGATCCACACACCAGATTTCTTGAACTGCGTCAAATATTTTGGTGTTCATAATCATTCTTCGACATTAAAAATTGGAACTCCTATTATTTTGCTAAGAAATATCTATCCATCTGTCGGATTATGTAATGGAACACGATTGGTGTTAACAAGACTTGGAAACCGAGTCATTGAAACTAAGATTATTTGTGGAACTAATTACAGAGAAAAGATATTCATTCAACGTATGTCATTGACACCATCAGATCCAAGACTGTCAGTTAAATTTCAATAGGCAATTGTAATATCCAAAATCTTAATGGTAACATTTTACTCTTGAGCGGGGGACTGTGGATCCTAGTCAGCGCGGATTGGCGGGAAGCTTCGGAATTAGACCCGAGTAAGCATTTAATATAGAAAAATTTAGGGAAATTTTATTTGTCTTATCTCTGTGATCTAGCATTCTAGGATGATAGAGGGTCTCGAGGTGAATTTGGCAGTACAATCGGATCTCGAATCGGAGTTAGATCGGATGAGTTATGAGTTGTTTAAGTCGGATAGCCTATGTAGGGGTATTTTAGTCATTTGGACTCAATCGGTGTCTATAAGACCCTAGGGTGTGCAGCTAGGGGTTTTTGAGCTGCGCGCCACCCGAGGCAAAGGAGAGGAGAGAGAGGGCGCCGTCAAGGAGGAGGAGCAGTCGGAGCCGAATTTTCGCGAGTTCGTCGGTGTCAATCGAGGGAAGATCTTGCGCGTCTTTTTCTTCCGTTTTCTCTCCATCCGGTGAGTGGATTTAGATCTTTTTTTCTCCAATTCTTGACTCATGTCGCTGTTTTTCTATTTCGGGGTTTTTCGTCGATTTTTGACGCATTTTCTCGTATCGGATCGAAAGTTGAATCGATCGTTCTTAAGTGAATCATATTGTTTACCCCTTTTAAAATAAAATATTATTTTCTTTTCCTTCTTCTTCTTTCTTCCTACCCCCTCTTCCTGTGCATCTTGCCGGCCAGCGCCGAGCGTGCAAGGAGGCGGCGCCCAGCAGGGTGCCGCGGTGGCTGTGGGTGCCGGTGATGCGCCGCGGAGGCAGCGGCGCCCGGCGTGGCAGTCGCTACCACGCACGGCAGCTACGCCGCGAGGCGCTGCCACCGCCGCATGGTGGCGGCGGGGCGACGGTGCCAGCGTCGGCGCCAGCGTCTCGGGCGGCCCGACAGCGGCCGGGGAAATGAGGCAACTTGTGGCGGCGACTGGGTTGGGGAGGAGGTGGAGAATATAAAGAGATTAAGTGAGGAGATGAAATGGAGCGTTGAGATTAATTTGGATGAGATGAAGGGTTGGATTGAAGTGGTTGAGATGAAGGGCATGGATTTGATCTTGTGTAGATGGAGAGTTGTGATTGCATCTGGTTAGATGGAGGGCTGTGATTACATCTGATTAGATATAAGATTGTGATTTCATCATGTAGATGGAGGGTGAAGATTGCATCATGTTAGATGGAGAGCTGTGATTGCATCTGGTTAAATTGAGGGTTGTGATTACATCTAGTTAAATGTAAGACTGTAATTGCATCATGTAGATGGAGAGCTGTGATTGCATCTGGTTAGATGGAGGGCTATGATTGCATCTGATTTGAGGTAAGGTTATGATTTCATCATGTAAATGGAGAGTGGTGATTGCATCTGGTTAGATGTAAGGCTGAGATTGCATCATGTTAAATAGAGGGATGTGATTGCATCATATTAGATGGAAGACTGTGATGTAATTATATTTAGATGAAGGGCTAAGATTTTATTACTGATTTATTAATTGTAACACCATTATATTTATTCATAGCAGTAATTTATTAAATAAATTAAGGTATTTTTATCATTATTCTAAATAATTATTTGGATGCCTTAAAGTTAGCGAAACTATTCAAATTATATATAAATCTTCACATAATCGACGTTCTGTATTCATTGGTGAGGTCTGTTTCATCATCAGACCTTCGGATTTTGAAAATAGTAGGCGAATGTCGCCTCATTTTGTGTGCCAAGCTGGAAAATCATATTTTATATATATTTATGATTCAATCTAAGATGATTCATGGATATAGTAGTTAATGAGATGAACTTTATCCTAGATCAGCGATTTCTGTGACGAGTTATTTTAACATATTTCAGTTCATTGATTTATAATTGGAGTTTCTTTTTGCATTGCTTTCATGATACACTTGCATCATTTCTTGCGGTGTTATAAGAATTATTTAAAATAAAACTCACTTTTTTTTGCCTATGCTTTTTTAAATTATTTAACAAAATTATTAAATGAAATTATTAAATAATTATTTAAATAGTAAAATTAACAAAATTATTTATCAAAAAATCTAATTCCATGTGGCAGCATATCAAATGACTTAATTGTAGGATTTTTAGTGGTAATTAAATCACCTATAGTTGAAGAGATTCAAAAATTATCACTAAATCTATAAAAAAAATTAGAAATTTTTAATAATAGTTGTTAAATGATATAAAATATTTACTCTCTAAATTATTTAACAGTAATTATATTATTGCTATAATTAGTTGTCACTAAAAACATAATCTCTTGTAGTGATATATGTGTAATGAGCTAAGGACCCGTTTGGTACCCTGTATAAGTCTCTTGTATAGTATTAGAATAATACTATACAGTATTTGGGAAGGGTATTAATTAATACCAGCACTAAAAATAGTATCTCATAAGTTGTCATAAGGTACATTAGTAATACACTCCCAAAGCTCTTCATTAACTTGCACTAAAATTTTTAATATTTTGGATACTCATTTTATCTACGACCAAAATTAATATATATATATATATATATATATATATATATATATATATAATATTAAAAATAATAATTTTAATTTATAAAATATTTTTAATGATAAAATATACTATATAATTTTTATATTATATTACATTATATAGTATATAATATAATATATAATATTATATTATAATATATAATATTACATTACATTAATATTATATTATATTATATTATATTATAATTTATATATATTACATTATATTATATTATAATTTATATATATTACATTATATTATATTATATTATAATTTTTATATATTACATTATATTATATTATATTATATATTATATTATATTATTATATATTATATATTATATATTATATATTATATATTATATTATATTATATTATATTATATTATATTATATTATATATATTATATTATATTATATAGATAAGTCAATACAGACTAGTACTATGCATACAAGTACATATGTGAATCAAACACTGTATAATAATAGTACAATATAGACTAATATTATATAGATTAGTCAATACAAACTAATACAATACGATAATATCAATCGAGTTCTTGAAGATGAACTTTAGTTTTTTATATTCTCTAAAAAAAAAATTGAAGGGGAATTGTACGGCATCTTTTTATTCCCCGATGTTGTTGAATTTTATGCAGATGCCAGCTTGTTCTTTTTTTTGTTACATAATTGAAGCTTATGATTCAATTTTATATATATATATATATATATTTTGCCAATCGACATCACTCCAGACACTAGTTGTGTAAATTAAATCCACTCGAGTGCTCTATCCAAAATGGTACGTAGCTACTTGAAACCCTAATTCAAATTTATTGTTGTTAATCAAAAATCAATAAATCCACTAAAATTGTTTGATTGTGTTTTTAGTAGTTAACATTAAAAGCTTAATTAAGAATCTAATTACAAAAAAAAGATTAAGAATGGAAGCATGAAATTAGAGATTTTTTAAATCTAATTCTGGTTTCAAAAATTTCAGAAATCATGACGAGAAGCTTGGACGTGGGTGTCAGTTCAAAAAGATAATAATACTAGTAACTCTTTCTTTGCATTTACCGTAGCCTCAATGAAGCAAAATGGCACTGGCTACATCATCTACCATTAAGAGGAGCAATCTTTGGCTGTTGAATTACAATTACACAGTTCAAGTCAAGTCAACACTTACATGCAATGAAGATCCTATTGGCTGTCAAGATACAATGACTATATATCTCTATCGCCCTTTTCACCAATGACAAATTCATCTTTTTTTTTGTGGTCTTCGAGGCGCAGTTAATAATTTGTCCAAACAAATTTCAATCAGTAAAAATATAGTTTCCAACCACAAACTGCAAGGGAAACATGCACTAGCTGGTACCAACAACGTACTACGTAGAACACAGTCCAAAGAGAGACTATTGTGAGCAAAGAATGTAACTGCGGGAGACTGGTTACCAACAAATAGCATTTCTTCTCTCTCACTTGCTAATTGATAAACTCAACAGAATAAAAATATCAAATCAGGACTTTCGTCTCCAGCAATGCATAGAACAATTTTGTGGACCTGTCACAAATTAAGCACTGCGAAGAAGAATTTTTGTAAGTGTACGTAGCAGCTTTATGCCGTGTCACTTTTCAATTCTGCGGACGCTGAACAATTCCATTCTCCGTCAAGTACTCCACAAATTCATCTATCAAATAGGGCCAAGCACCCTCTTCATCATAGTTGGAGAGTTGGAGATCAACAGTCTGCACCATGAAAAATAAAATCCACAAAGTATGACTATTGGTTGTACTATATATAATTGTACAGCTATTTCAATTTCACCATCAGCGTGAACTTGCATTCATCGACATGGGTTTGCAAGTTGATTGGTCAGTAGAGGTTATGTGAGCTGGCTAAGAAATTCCAGCATGATGCCTTTGACGAAAGGTTTGAGTTTGATTCCAATAAAGTAATGTCCTTGTCTTTCGCAAGATTTGAAATGTGATGATTTAAATATAATTATTATTAAGAAAAAGTAATGTCCTTGTCTTTCGCAAGATTCCAATTACACAGTTCAAGTCAAGTCAACACTTACATGCTACTATTGCTTTAGTTTAAATTTTGTTTTCTTGTATGCAGCTTCATGGTGATACTGGATTACTTCCCTGCTTTAGAAAATTGACGTTTAAAATCCCACATATATGTACCTATATCCAGAAAGACTAATGGGCCATTCAGATTCTTGAATCTCATAACTTAGAACTTGAAAATATTTTTGTCCTCGTCGCTCCAGAAAACATGTAAATTGCAAACTCTATTTACATTAGAATAATATGAATCACTAGGGACAAATAACAACTGAAAAAAAAATAAATTCCAAATATACTAGAAAAGCAAAATTCCAACACAAATTATAACTTGCTACTTCCAGAATCAATAACATTATCCGACAAAGAGCTTAATATATAACATACTGCACCATTGAAAATGTTAATATAAAATTATCAACTGCATGGAAACCAAGGATTGCTACATACCTTAGCAAATTCCAGTAACTGAGACCAGGTGTCTCTTGGTATTGCTTTGTTATGTCTTGCCTGATAATGAAAATATTAATGGATAAAATAAGATGATTGTTGCACCAAATATCAGATGAACAAACCAATAACTATACTGTGTGAAGACCAAGAAGTGCTTTATAAGCAAAAGGATTCAAAGAAAACAGAACAATCCATGCATCTATTTAAACAAATAAAACATCTATGCGCTATAATACAGAATCTAATATGCATATCTCTGAGATACATTAAGCCTTAAGTCAGACTCCCTATATTGTTATTGGTTTGTCCATTACTATGATAGAAACTTCGTAAAAACTACCTGCAAGAATTGACTCCAATGGTCAACTAACGGCCAATGACGTTCTGCAAACAGTAATTACAGGATAAAATACGAAATATATTGACAAGATATATACCGACAAGATAAAATACGAAATAATTAGAATTATATATTTGGCTAAAAATAAATTAAAATAAAAAATAAATTAATAATTTATGAATTACTTAATCTCATAAAATTAACATAAAATTATAAAATTAGCATTAAATGCAAATGTAAGGGCACAAATATCTTTTTCTTTTAAATGCAATTTAGGAAGTACAATTTACTTAGGTCCTCCTAGGTAAGTTACTTCCTGCACTTTGCAGGAAGTGTAACTTCCTGAGAAAGTTGTACTTCCTGCAAAATGCATGAAGTGTGTCAACCAAACAAGATCAAAAAATATAATTTTGTGTCAACCAAACGACACCTAACTTAGTAGTTCTGTCCACAATGTCCGTGTACTGGATGTACAAAAAACAAAAAAAGTAGTTGTTTTGGCCCACCATTCCTATATAAGTCATGAACCCAAAAATAAACTACTCTAATATGTGTACTATATAAGACACAAATTATAAAATATATCAAAAAGAACATAGAAATGGTTCTTGTATAATCCAGATTCGTAGGGTATCTACTATATAAAGAAAAAAGCATCATTGATTTACTTAGGATAGTATTTCTAACCTTCTTATGCACTCCATCTCGAACACGATCCAAATTTGCAGGAATTGCAATCATGAGAGTAGGCTTCAAGAGGGAAGCATCTCCTTTGGTTCCTTTCATAATTTTGTTTGATGCATCAGTTATTGTCAGCGTTGAACCATAACCTATTCCACAACCTTTGCATAGCATTACTACCTGTGCAAAAAAACCATTTTCTAACAGAAAAAAACCTCGTAGCATAGAAGAGAGATAATAAGAGCTCGCAAGTGATAACCTCTGCTGCTAACTCAAAAATATGGGCAAGGGGTAAATACGCCAAGTAAACATCACCATGTCCTATATAATTTTGGAATGACTGACATAACTCCTGCTGCTATGGCAACAACATTACCATGTGTAATCATGACACCCTGCAAATAAAGATGAAAGCAGTGCATAAGATAAACTCACAAGCTTGGTGATTATTTAAAAGTTTATCACCTAAAATGAACGCATGAAGTAGTTATTTCAATTCAAAAAAAAAAAAACTAGCAAATGCCAACTTTTAGCCTCTAAAGTCCTTCCCAAGCAGGCCAAGCCTCTCGACTTCATTAAAAGATAACACCTTCAAGTGATTTACAAGATTTGCAATTGAATCCACCATTTCATTTTCAAAATACACAACATACTTCACATTATCCAATTTTGAGCTTAGTGCAGGCAGTCTTTTCAATTGCTTTGAATCGCAAATCAAAGTTGAAACTTGCGTCTGTGAAAGAAGAAATGAAACACATAGGTCCATTGCATTTCTAGATTTTCAAATCTATTGCATGGGAAGTAATAAAGAGACTAATAAACATGATTTTATCAACAGCTTCATAGTCATATTGTCAGTACTACATACACACAGCAAATTAAAAAAAATCAAGTATTTGTAAGTAAGCATTCATCAATAACAAAACAATAGAAGAATAATATGAGTAGTAGAAATTCGATCAACTGAATAATATGAAACAACAAAACTCATTAAACAATGGAAGTATCATGTTTTTAGAGCTTTGTTTCATGTAAAATTGAACTATCACTAAGGTGGCAACTTCTTTTTTCGGTATATACTTATCATTATACTATACTGATAAAGTATATACTTATAAGTATATATTTTATAGTATATACTGATAAAATATGGAACTTATTAGTATACTGATAAGTATATAAGCATATAGTGAAGTATATTCAATTTTCTTTAGCTATTTTAAAAAAATTAAAATTAAAATTTTATTCAAGCTGACACCAACTACAAATAATTAAGAAATACAATCATTTAAATTTATTTATGAAGATATATACCATAATATTAATACGATAATATTGCAAGCAAAATATTATATTATATACTCCCAAGTATATTGGTCAACTGTGTAAAAGAAAACTCTCAAGTATATCAGCAAAAAGTGTGTACAGACATTCATTGACATATCAAGTTAACAAACATAATATTCCTAAAAGTTCTCATTAGATATAGTACCATGCTTGCAAATATCAGAAAACATACTAAGAAATGGATGTTAACATAGCATTAAAAGATTCTGTGGTATTTCCTTGGCCAATTAACAACGATATCAGAACAAAGGGCTCCTTTATGCAAATGTTAGCTACGTTAACATTATACTCAAAATAATACTTTTAATTAAGAACTAATTTAAAGCAAGCTATGAGAATTAACTTTATATGTTCAGCTTGACTACTTTTCCTTTGTTGCCGTTTCTAGGAACGATCTATTTCTGAGGTAAGAAGCACGCTGCCTTTTCCTCTCAATCTTAACAAGTTAGATTTAGGCAAGAGCATACCAACATTGTTCACCACTGTTAATAGATTTTGACACATCTTATTCAGTGTGCGTGTGTTTGTGGCTCGAAGAACAGAAGCCACTGTCAATAGATTTTGATACATCCAACGATCTTATTCAGTGTGCGTGTGTGATGACATTTATTTTACATCTTTTGTTGCTTATTTTCATGCTAAATTCGAATTAAAATGCTTCCTAAAATATGATTATTGTTTTGTTTAACTTTTAGGCAACAAATGATGGAAAGAAATTAAAAAAAAATCACTTTGCACATTTTTTAAAACTGAAAATTGAAAAGACAGTTGGACTTGGTCGCATTGCCTTGGACGTGCCCACGCCTTAGCGGAGATGCATGTGACAGATCCAAAATTTACCATGTTAGAAGCTAAAATTTTGCTTTCATGTTTCCATGCAAATTTGGACAATCTATTTGTGTCTAAAACATTAAACCAAGATATTTGGTTATTAGTTTATTGTTATATAAGGTTGATTTGATTTTTCTTTACTATTTTAGATAGGTTTGGAATTCTCCTCGAAGAGGAGAAAAATTATAATGAACATGACTGACATTTTCTTAGCTTTTGCGTTCTCTTTTGTTTTGCTCTTTAGAATTAAGTTTGAATTCAACAGTAATTTTTGGAGAATGAAATTGTTTGTGCTTGCGATATATGGCTAATCCACTTCTTTCTAGCTAAAGGACGATTCGACGTTTCGGTTCTACGGATTATGAGATTCTTCTATGCTTCATATCTTTGCTTTCTAGTATTCATTTATTTCCTGCAGAAATTATTCTATTGTTTCTTTTTAATTATCGATCTGTTACCAGATTATTAGAACAATAGCTAGTCTTCCGGTATGGCTGTTCCATACCGAATTTAGAGATAAATTAGTCGAGGTTGTTGTTCAAACTGAACTAATGAAATACTTGAATTAATATGATATGTGAGATTGCTGTTCAATTCACATAAATTTATTAAATTGCTAGACATAAAGAAACTCATCCTTGGCGTCTATGATCAATCATACGAACCAAAATCGAGAACGTACCTTTAGCTAGATTTTCCTCTCATTGATTTCTCCTTAATCGTAATTATTGTTTTGTTTTAAATACTATTTTTATTTTAGCTTGCATCTAATCAAACCCCCCCCTTTATTCCTTTCTTTTAATTCCTGGTTTTGAAAGAATTTAAAATCAACCAGTCTCTGTTGATTTTATCCTACTTGTCACGACTACAAAATCTCAAGAAGTAGATATTTATTTTTGGTGGATTCGACACTCATCAAATTTTGCCGCCGTTGCCGGGGACTGGTAATAATTAGTTTTAATTCTTTTTGTTAACCAGTTTTGACTGTGCAGGAAGAAAATTCCAGACATGTTAGACGTGGGCGCGTCTTAACGTTGATGGTCAGATGTGATCGCACATGAGAACTCATATTCGATCTTGAGATTGAGAAGTCTACTAGAAGTCTTAGAAATGCGGCCCAACAGCGAGATAAACATGTTTCGGTACCCTTATATATCTTCAACAGCAGATGGGACGTGGGCACGCCTTAGCACTGAGACAAAAGCATAACCAGAATCAAAATCAAAATTAGAAATGGTTGAAAACAATCTGACTTTGGGCGAACTGGCTGCTGCACCCTTCAACCAACTATCATTATGCATCACTTACCCAGAACTAGAGGTAAATTTTGAATTAAAATCTGGACTAAAACATCTCTTACCTATTTTTCGAGGACTTGGAAATGATGACCCTCACAAGCACTTGAAGGAATTCCATGTTGTATGCTCAACAATGAAACCACATGGCATATCTGATGAGCAAACCAAACTGCGAGCCTTCAGTTTTTCCTTAGCAGATACAACCAAGGAGTGGTTGTTCTACCTCCCTCATGGATCAATCAACGCATGGACAGATTTGCTAAGACTGTTCTTGGACAAGTTCTTCCCAGCTTCACGAGCCGTTGGAATTAGAAGGGAAATCTGCGGAGTTAAACAAAAAGACACAGAGATTCTTCATGAATATTGGGAAAGATTCAAACAGTTATGTGCAAGTTGTCCTCAACATGGTATTTCTGAATAATTACTAATTCAATAATTTTATGAAGGTTTGCTGCCCATGGTAAGAAGGATGATGGATGCAGCAAGTGGTGGGGCTATAGTGAACAAAACTCCTCAAGCTGCTAGGGAATTCATCTTCATCATGGCAGCCAATTCACAATAATTCGAGCTTCGACGGGAACCTTCAAGAGGAGTAAATGAGGTAAATGTGTCATCCCTTGAATCAAAAATTACTCATCTAACTACTATGATTCAGAATTTGGTTGTAGGAAACACCTCATAGGTCAAAGTGTGTGGGATTTGTGTCGTCGCTGGTCATCTCACCGACATGTGCCCTACCCTTCAAGAGGACACACAAGAACAATCTAACGCTGTTGGAGGATTCCCAGGTCCTCCGCAAAGGAAACTTGATCCCTATTCAAACACCTACAATCTAGGTTGGAGGAATTATCCAAACTTAAGTTATGGGATAAGGCAACTAAATTTTTAGCAACAAAACTTTCAATAATTTCAGCACAAACCACCTGTTCCGCAACAACAATTCCCTTCAAGCTCAGGTACATTTCTTGAAGATATTGTTAAATCGCTTGCAATTAATATACAATAATTTCAACAAAAAACAAAAGCAAGAATACAATAAACAAAAGCAAGCATTCAAATCTTGGAGAATCAAATGGGTTAGTTGGCGTCATCCTTAAGCAAGCTGGAATCACAATGCACATTTCAACCGTTTCTGCACTCATTCGACTCCTTCTTTCGTCGAGAATTTTATTTCCTGTACTAAAAGAAGACTTGAAAGCCACTATAGACACATGAACAGTTAGTATATCACGTGCCATAATAGAAACAATAGGATATGTATTTTCTTATCTTTTTCCACAATGCTAAAATCTCATTATCATTTATTTCTTCAGAATGATTATGATCTAGAAAAAAAACTAATTCATTGAAATTAGTAGATTTAGTTTTTTTTATCCTACGATCAAGTTGAGAATTAATACTATTTTCATTATCATATCTTAATCTAGAAAAAGAAGATGTTGTCTCATGTGTAATTATATCACCAAATTTTAAAGCGTAAAATACAAACATAGAATTCAACAAATTCGAAATTCTATATTTTTTTCTTAGACGTTATCTAATTTCATATTCTTATAATAATCATTTAACAACATATTTAAACCATTAATTTTTATTCTAGAGTCTAAACTTAATGCTAAACAAAATAAAATAGGTATATCTGACCAATACTTTTAAAAGTTAGATTCCATTAAAGACATAATTTGTGCAAATAAATGATGATGTCTATGCGAAGAAATACTTCACTAATACGAACTATATGTGGAAGAGTTAAATTAAATGTAGGACAATAAATACTGAAAAGTTATTCGATAGCTTTATTAAAAAGTTCTAAAATTTGTGTAATATGTCCAGTAACTAATCAGTCATCATCATTAATTGTATCACTAGACATATTTTCATTGTAAAATATTGTAAGGATCTCTTGATATTTTGTAGTAGACCTAAGCATATGATATGTTGAATTTCATCTAGTAATAACATTACCATTAAATTTTTTAAATGGTTTATTAAAAGATTGACATAATTTTTTAAATTTTTGTGTTCTTACTTTTAAAACACGTATATATCTAATAACATCTCTTATTTTTTCTATATGTATATCTACTAGTTTTAAACCATCTTGTACACATAAATTAAGAACATGACAAATGCAACGAAAATAAAATAATTCACCTTCTAATACTAGCTTAAATAATTGTATAAGGGGATGAATAACAACATCATTATTACTAGCATTATCAAAACTAATCGATTTTTTTTTATCATTTATATTATAGAAAGATGTTACAAATCTAATAGCAGAAAAAATGGCAACATAAATAGGTATGCATATTCAAAAACTTTAAAACTAATCATTCTTTTTTGCAAAATAAAATTTTCATCAATCCAATGTGCAGTAACACAAATGTAAGAATTACTAGTACGTTGACTAGACCAAACATCAGATATCAGATGTTAAAGAAATTTTTGATTTATTATTTTGAAAACTAGTTATTATATTATATATATATATATAAAATAATTTTAAAGCATCACTTTTTATTATATTTCGAGTAATTTTTTTATATTTTGGTTGTAAAGTATTTTGAATCCAAGTAGAAAATCTTGGTTGATCAACAAAACTAAAAGGAGATTCACTTTGAATAATTAAGTTTGCAAGTTCTCGATGTTGAAAATCATGATCATATGAAAAGTTGTTAAATCAGAAGAAGATAAATTAAGAATTTTTTGAGCTTATGTAATCTTATTGTCATGACCCTTTGCATGATATAAAAGATGACCAGTTCCTCATGTTGCTGAAGCCGAAAGAATTTTCTGATATTTTTTGCATCGGGCTTTTGTTATGGTGCCATCAGCTTCAATAATTTTCTCAAAATATTCTCATACCATACTTTTTTTTCTACCTGAAGGACATAAATTAATATATGAACTTATCTCTATATTTTGGTTTTGTTGAGTGGTAGGAGTGGTATGAGTACTAGGAGATATTTCTTCTAACATATTTGATCCAGCTTGTGGAGAATAACCTGAAAAATCTCTATCTATCATTAGTAAAAATTAAAAATATAAAAAGTATAAATATTATACTAATAAATGAAACAAATTTAAGAGATTTAAAAAAATTGACAACAATCTTGAATCCTCGATGAACTTAAAAAATTGTATGAGAATGATTGTAAATAAACTTAGGCCTCGTTTGCTTCGATGGATTAAGGAGGTAGATTAGATTTTAAAATTCAATTCATTATTTGATGCAATAATGGATATGAATCGGGCCGGATATTGGGTGAATTTATTTTGGCCCAAATCCACCTCTAGCCTAATTTAAAAATCCTAGGGAGGGATGGGTTTAAGGCCCAAATTCATAAAATATGAATTTTCATATTATATCTATGCTTCTTATCCTATGCCGAAATAAACATTGGATAGGATTTTAAAAAATTATCTTGGATTTCTATCACACCCTTACCCATCTCAAATCATATCCAATCCAAATTATATCCAGCAAAGCAAACATGACCTTAGATTGTTGAGAGTAAGTGATTTGAGAGTTGAGAGAGAGTTGGAGAAGAGAATGAAGATAAAAAAATTGAAGAATATGATAAGATATTTATAGGAGATTTTAAATTATATATATATATTACTCGGTCGGACCAGAGCCAGACTTTGGCTTGGGCCAAACCTGGGCTGGCGCGCGCCAGACAGTGGACGTCGTGCTCGACCGAGCACGACGTGCGGGCCATTATCGGCCCATGATCGTGCTGTGCCTAGCACGGCCCACGTGCCCAAAAGGCGAGCTCATCCCGTCGTTTACCTATAGGGTTATTTTTGTATCCAATTCCATAATGTAAGGTATATTTTTGATTAAAAAAATCTTATGAACATTTTAGTACCCGTGAGAAAATGTTAGAGACATTTTTATACATTTTTTATTTTCTCTATTTCATTACTTAAATACTTTCTTAAATATTTTTAGTGAGTCAAAATGAAATATTTTATATTATACATATGGACTCATCTTTAGTGATTCCTACCCGTGTATTACTGTTTTAGTACTTTTAAATGGCTAAATACTTTTTAGGTAAAATTATCATATTTTAAATACTTAAATTTTGTTTTTTTGGTAGATATAGCATGAAATTATTTTTGGCAATTTCTATAATGACTAAAAATAAAAATAAAAAATTATTTTAGTCACTAAAAATACTATAGAGATTGTCAAAAGCAAATTCATACTGAACGTAAAAAATGCAATTGAAGTAATTTTGTGACTAAAAAAATTATGAAAACAGTAATATTAATCATTAAAAAATTATTTTACTGCTAAAATATACTATACAAATTGCTAAAAATATATTTACGCTACACTTAACTGAAAAATAATACAATTTATACATTTAAAATAGTTTTGCTAACAGTTAAAAAAAAAATAGCCACCAAAAAGACACCAAATTAGTAATATTGATCCCTAAAATATATAGTTTTGCATACTAAATAATATTTCATTTGGATCAACTTAAGTCTTCAAATGATAAAACCAAGGAACCCACATTTTTTAAATAAAAGAAAATATAATTTTGAGAATATTTTAAATGTTTTCAAAATGTATACTATGAATTTAAAAACTTTAAAATTCTTATCATGAATATACAAATTTCATTCATTCTAAAAGCGCTCAATAGATCAAGCAAAAAATTTCTTATCATGGACAAAAGAATTTCAATCATTCTAAAAGAGCTCAATAAATCAAGCAAAAGATTTTAAATTTCTTATCATGGATATAAGAAATTCATTCATTCTAAAAGAGCTCAATAAATGAAGCCAACAAAGGCTATTGCTTCCCAATATCTGGTTGCCATAAAGTTGATGTTGATGGGTTTTATTTTTCTTATTACTTGCGATGAGTTTAATCTGTATATTGTATATTTATATCAAACATCAACATGTGCATTCCATGGACCACTTGTTGCCCTTTGTCATTTTAATTCTACATCAAGACACATGGCTATATTTTACATTATTTTCTGCTAAACAAAAAATAATAATGTTGGTAATGATTTCATTGCTTTCATCATCACTACAAGGACAATAATATACTAGTTGATAGTTAAGTTGGAAACCAAACCCTTCAGGACAAAGTGAACATCAATCTTCTTATATGCTAATTTTTTTTAGAATAAAAAATAGTTTAGTCCAAGGAAAAAAATTAATAATAAATAAATTGATTGATTAGAAAATCCTGTATAAATATATGTTATTGCCCCAAGTTGTGGTGATGCGGGCCTCCGTGTCTCCTCGATCCAGTTCGATTCCGGTGGTGACATGCAAAGAGACTCTGATGCTCAAATGAGAGAGAATTTTAGGTGATGAGTATAGGTCAAGAATGTTTTGACAATGATATCTCATATGATCTTGCGAGGATATACTCGAAATGGAATGAAAGTTTATATCAAAGATGACATACTTATTATTGTAGAATCCCTGTTAATTAATAAATAGTATTGATATTTTTGTTTGGTCGAATGGAGCCATCCGGCTAAGTTGTGGTTCACTCGACCTAAGTTTAGTTTCATGAGTGTGAATGCATCCGGGCCTACTCCAATCAGACCCAAAGAGCTAATCCAGTCTAGTATATACATGACATTTAATGCATTGTTATCCCCTATATTTGTATTTTTAGAATTTTCCCTTAAAAAATTGTTTTTTTTATATATTTTATTTTATTTTCTTAATTTTATTTTCTTATTTTAGTTTACAAGATAGTAAACTACGATGACATCCACTAACTAACAGTGGACTTTTTAGTGAGCCATTCACCTGCCAATTTTAGATCCAATTAATTTGGGATTTTGTGAAATTTCTAAAATTCGAGAAATATTCCTCAATTTTAGAAATCATGTGGAGAAAATTAGAATTGCAAATTTTGTTGTCCTATAAACCAGGAATTTTGGATGGAGAAATATATTGGATGCTCCCCTCCCAACCTTAAAAAAAAAAAGAAAAAAAAAAGAAAAAAAGAAAAATTAAAAAGCAAGTCGAGTTTAGGAAGGACAATTTCATCAAAATTAGAAAATATGTGGATAATATATATACCACTTAAAATTTAGACATAAAATTGGGACTTCAAACGTGGCTAACTTCACAAACTCACCTAATTCACAACCAGATGTCATCAAATTTGACCCTTGCCTATTGCTCGGAATGGATCGATATTCAACCTGGATATGTCGAATCCATTTATGTCAAATATATCTTTGATAATTAATGAAGGACATTGGTATCCTTGTTTGGTCGAATGAGCTAAGTGGGGCTTGGCTAGACTTTTGTCTGATTTATGAATGCGAATGCTTCTGGACTTGATCTAGTCGAGCTCAAATCTTTATCACGACTAGATTTATAGTGTGGATCTAGTTATAACACGACTAGATTTATAGAAATTCTTATATATCAACCACTATAACAAATCTATGTCATATCGGCAAAAAAAATTTGACACTGACCATTGGCTCGAGCACAACGCGTGCATCGTCACTGTCTGCAAAGCCATAAACACGGTTGTGCTCCCAGCTACCTGCGGCCTCCACCCAAGCTGCTACGTCGAACTCCTTTGATGTGCCTCCACGCTCGATCACAGTCCTCGTGTATGTTTCCTACACGTGTTTATATTTTAAATATATATAAACTATAAATAAATATTGTGTCAATCAAATAGACATAAATACTTATCATTATGATCGAGGATCTGCTATCGATGTAGTCCCCCGCTCCTCGTCAACGACGGTGGATGCGCTCAAACACCTCCATCGTCGACAATCGTTGGACTGTGTCGTCCTCCGCCATGCGCGTCTTACATTAGAAAATGAATACATTAGTATCATTATACACAATATATAATTTAATTAAAAATAATTAAATTATACATATCATGCGACGCGCAAGAATCGCAAAAGACACGGAGCCACCCCCGTGCTGTGCCCCCCCACCCCCGACACTACTGGAATAACAACGCGGCCGTGGCAAAAACTCGTGTTTCTGATAACTTAGCAACGGTCGTTGCTAATAACATTATCAGCATCGGTTCTGCCACGGCTCGGGTGCCGTTGTAGATATGTGAATCAGCAACGGCCCGACGACCGTGGCAAGGCCGTTAGTGAAAGTCTGTTGCTAAGCCGTTGTTGTAGGTCATCAGCAATGGCTTTGAGGTTGCAGCCCAGAAAATACGATATACTTTCTGTAACGACTTTCCCACGGACAACCGTGGGAAAGCCGTTGCTGATGATGTTAGCCTATAACTGGAAAATTTTAGCTTTTCTAATTTTTATTAATACATAGATACATTTAACCTGATACATAACTCACACACTCATACACACATCCATTCACATACACATCACAGATACACCCAGATATACATCAAAATAATTATACTTATATTTATAATTATCCACAATCATATAAAAACTATTCAAATTCAAAACTATCGTATCAATATCCAAACAAAACAAGTCAATCAAGTATAGTATCCAAGTAACAAAGTCAATATCTAAACAAAACAATAAATCTCACGACGACGATAAAGGAAGGTCTGGATCATAATATGGCAGGGTCTAGAGTGCTTGGGTGTACACTGGCGTGAACTGACTCGAGGACGATGGATCTATTGATGCCGAAGGGATGTCTGCTCCGGTATGAGCTGAGATGTTGCGTAGCATAGCATGGATCTCCGTCATCATCTGATTCTGGCGCTCCATCATCACACTGTAACGCGCGATCGTCTCCTCCAGTGTCCTTATCATGCTACTCTGATCATAACTAGTTGTGGAGGTGGATGGCCTCTCACTAGCGACTGGAGATGTCGGTGCCCCAAGTGGCACTAGCACGGCTCGCGCATGACCACTATCCGCAAAGCCATATACGCGACTGTGGTCCTAGCCACCTGCAGCCTCGACCCACGCTCCTGCGTCAAAGTCCTCGGGGGTGCCCCCATGCTCAATCACTATCTGAGTGTAGGTCTCCTACTCAAGTTTGATTTTTTGTTTCATATTTTTCCTAAAACTTAAATTATAAATAAACAATGAATAATTTAAACAAATATACTTACCATAATGATTGCAGTGCGATTGTCAATGTACTCCCCCGTCCCATGTACTCGACGATGAGTCCGCTCAAATACCTCCATCGGGGAGGGTCGCTGGACAGTCCCGTCATCCATCACTGTCGTCTACATTTACAAAACAAATACATTAATTAGTACACAGAGTAACAAATAAAATATATAATTAAAAGTAAGGTATAATACTTACCATACGATGACTGTGCACTGCAAATAAAATAGAGCCGCCAGTGTGACATCCTCCCCCCCTCCCCCCCCGACATGCGGTTACTAGCCGCGGTCCTAGAAATCTCCTACCATCGATCCGTCGACCATAATGCCACGAGCTAGTCCCATATATCTGGAGTAATCCAATCGGGGCCGTATCTCCGAGTCTCCGCGATATTTATGGTCCTAGCTCGGGCCATCGCTTGGGACCGGACCTGCCCCAGCTGACCGTTGTACCTCTACCGGGAAATAGCCTCCCAGGTAGTGTAAATAAAGTACCTCTAGTCCTCAGCCCATGTATAGCGAGCTTGCAAAATAATAATATCAGTACCAATATTAATCATGTATATAAAAAAAATTAATACGTGCCTCAAACTCACGCCATAGCATGTCGACATGCTCACTAGGCACATGAGACCACGTGGCTCATGCCCCATGCATGTATCGTTAGGTCGTAGAAGATATCGTCCTGGGCACATCCTCTTGCTCGAACCTGCACAATAAAAATAAAGTTTAATATTATATTATCATATAATGAATTTGTAATAATTCATAATTCATGATATATTACCGCTCCCCAATCACACTAATGAGTCTACATGACTCCATGGCTGGTAGAGGCTGCCACCTGTTCGGCCCGCGTGGTCTCCTACATCTCGATGAACTAGCCTCAGCGGCATGAGGATCAACGGCAGGAGGATCGGTAGGAGGATCAGCAGCAGGAGGAAGTGCTGGAGTCTGACCGATCTGAGACTCTGAAGCTCTCGTCTGATGATAACCACGACCTCACATATCTGTCGAATAAATATATAATTAGATTATATATATAGTAGAGATATATTTAATATAAGATATACTTTATAATTATTCCTCATCATCTGAGTAATAGTCTTCGAATTCTTCATCTTCTTTATCTTTTTCATCTCCAGCTTCCTCAACTCCATGATCGTCATCATCAACATATTCAACTTATAATTGAACTAACGCTGTGTCTGCATCCTCGAGTATTGGAATAATACGGTCTACAGCAGGAGAATCATCTTCTTGATAGAAATCATCTATCACATCAGGTATCAGCTCATTTTCTTCCGCTATCGGATCAATTCTTCCTCTATCTTTAGTCTTACAGACTATACGCCAATCTGCTCTATCTTTATTTCGAGCCGAATACTTCGCGTAATATACTTGTTCGGCTTGTGATGCCAAAATAAAAGGCTCATTTGCTGCCAATTTCGGTTTATAATTAACCTCAACAAGTTTGTATTTTGAAT
The DNA here is from genome assembly GCA_034359265.1 of Canna indica. Taxonomy (NCBI): domain Eukaryota; kingdom Viridiplantae; phylum Streptophyta; class Magnoliopsida; order Zingiberales; family Cannaceae; genus Canna; species Canna indica. Next base: position 1,538,817 of record CP136898.1, on the reverse strand, counting down.
GAACTTTCATGCCCCTTTCTGTTGTATCAAACCAATGATATCTAAATAGGATAACTGATTTCAAGCCGAAGTAGTGCAACTCTATCACTTCTTCCACCCGTCCATAAAATTCATATCACATTCAACATACGTTGTCCCTTTCACGCAGATCCCAACATTCATCGTCTTCTTTGTAAATGCATATTCAACCGTGTGAAATTTATACCCATTAACAAAATACCCGCTATAACACGACACTAGTCCCAACAGTCCACTAACAAACTCAAATATTCTTTCATATATTTCAGCTCTGTGATCTTTACTGTAAGCCTGAATCCAAGTAGGAAAATCATGATTCCGTAATCTCTCCAATTCTTCATCGTTGTGAATAGAGTATTTTTGCATCTTCTCAATGTCAAATATTTCAATGAATTGTTGAATCTCTGGACAATTGAGTAATATGTATAATTGTGTCAAATAATACTCTTCGTCGCTTAAGTGTCGAGATGTGCGAGAACCTAAAGCACGACCAGAGTGACAAAATATATTTAAACGTCCATCTGAATATCGAACTCCCCCGTGATAAATATTATCAGATAGAAGATCTTGAAATACGATTGAAAGCAATCGCTGCATGAATACATGATAATCGTGGCTCTTCATCCCTGATATTTTGCAATCATCGACTTTCACACATCGAGATAAGTTTGAGGCATATCCATCGGGTAATCTGAGTTCTTTTATCCATTGACAAACATCTTTGATTTGTTGTTTATTTAACACATACGGGGCTTTCGGCTTCAGATATCGTATGTTGACCTCTTGTAACTCCTACTCCGATCTCTTACAAAATATTTTTATATAATGTCGGGCCTTGATATTATCTTTAGTTTTTTCGGAAACATCCATCAAAGTGTTGAAAATATTATCAAACATATATTTTTCAATGTGCATGACATCCAAATTATGTCGAATCAGTAATGAACTCCAATAGGATAATTCTCAAAAGATACTTTTTTTCACCCAGTTATGTGTTTGACCAAAGCCCGACACTCTTTCATTCTGACCAAACACTATCTCTGAAAGTGCCGAAACACGTGCTAACATTTGTTCACCAGACAACAACGATTGTGGCTCATCTCTTTCGACTCTACTCTTAGTAAATTTATTACGATTCCTTCGATACTGATGGTTAGCCGGTAGGAATTGACGATGACAATCAAAGAATGAGATTTTTCGTTCGTTCTCAAGACTGAATGATTTAGAGTGTTCCATACAATGCAGACAAGAGAGTCGGCCGTGAGTGCTCTAACCAGATAATATGTCGTACGTCGGAAAATCATTGATTGTCCACAAGACTGCAGCTTTTAAATTAAAGTTTTGATTCCGATGACAATCATAAGTGACAGCTCCCTTAGTCCACAATATTTTCAATTCATCTATAAAGGGTTTGAGAACACATCAATTTCTTTTCGCGAACCCTTAGGACTCGGAATAATCATCGAAAGATAAATAAATTCATCTTTCATACACATTGACGATGGCAAATTACAAACTGTTAGCAACACTAACCAAACTAAATAAGGAGTTGCAAAATGACCAAACAGATTAAAATCATCCGTGCACAATCCCAATATGATATTTCTAGTATCCCTAGCAAATGAATGATAATATGTATCCAAATATTTTCATGCCTCACTGTCGAATGAATGAGTCATTAATGTATCATCACGACTTCTTGCATGCCAACTCATGTAGAGGGCAATCTTTTTCGACATGAATAATCTTTGAAGCCTCGGTGTTAGTGAAAAATACCGAAGCACCTTAATCGGGATATTTTTCTGTCATACCGATTTCTTCTCCTTGTAACGAGGATGTTGACATACAGGGCATTTATCCAACTGCACATTTTCTTTATAATATAAAATATAATTATTTTGGCATGCGTGTATTTTTTCATACTCAAGCCCTAATTTTTTCATCAACTTTTTAGTCTTATAAAAAGTTGGCTCAAACTTGTTATCAGTAGGCAGCATTCCATTAATCAATCCTGCAATCCGATCAAACGCAACCCCGCTGATATTATAATTGGCCTTGATGTTTAGGAGTTGCGTCATTGCCGAAAACCTAGTTTATTTAGGATAATTCTCATACAAAGGTTCATCGACAGCTTAATTTCAACATCTCGTAAAATTTTGCAGCTTCTTTATTCAGCAATTCAATCTCTACCGCAGTTTGTACTTTTGTGATATCAACACCTGTAGTATCTGATGGCGCTGATGTCTCGGTAACTGGCCGATCGACATTATCATTAAGGTGGAATTGACCCCCAAGACTATCAAGCATCATAGTTCTATAGGGATTAGATGGACTCGATGAAGAAACCATCAGTAAAGGAAGATTCACCATGTGTCTGAAATACAGGATTGCTCGACGTCCCGACTTCACGTGACTCCCCGTGACAAGTCCATAGAAAATATTTTGGTGCAAATCATTTGCTATATAGATGCAGAGTGACAATTTCCCGATCCAAAAATCGTACATTCAAGCAAATGTGGCACCAACATCGAATTTTATCACCAACGCTAACGAATTTCCGATTCTAATGGGCAAAATTTAGGAAGTAAGTTACGCCTAATCGAAACTCATTCAACTTCGATCGTCCGACATGATTAATGCCTTTAGGTGAGATGGTCATATTCCATTCGGGATTCATGTTATTCATATTGCATTAAGTATTTCTTCTAACCGCTAACTTCATTCTAAATTTTGGCAGCATCTCCCTACAGTTCTCCGAATACGCATATCATCTGAGCGCGTATCGAAGAACAAGAGAGACACAGTAACCAAAATTTAAGAATTAATGAGTTAACGGTTAAAAGAAAAAACTAAGTGCAATACAAATAATTATATTCCTAAATTGTCCAATCAGGGACAATTCAAGGATGGTATATCGTATAAAAGATCATCTACTTCTTTTACATGAACATACAACCCCCGAACGGATCTAATCTAAACATTTATCTAAATTAATCTATAACATTAATCTAAATTAATCTAATCTAATCTAAACATCTAAATTAAAATAAATATTTAATTAGTCTAAACATCTAAGATTTAATTAATCTAAACAGGTAAATTTATCAAATTTTATATTTAATTTTTTAAAATAGGGTTTAAAAAAAACCCTATTTTCGGCGCCGACGTCCAGTGTCCGAAAAATGCTCCGGTCGGCGGCCGACGGTCGATTCTACAATAAATAGAGGGGGGGGGGGGGGGTAGTGCGCGACTTACCTGGAGCAAGCAACGACGATGGGCGGCGGCGGCGAGTGGCTTCGGCGGTCGAGGACGACGGGCAGTAGGCGGAGATCAGCGGCTACAACAATAGGAAGAGGAAGAAGGAGGAGGAAGGGGCGGGCGCGATCGGTCGACCTATATAAACTTATCAGCAACGACTCACTCGTCCGTTAGAAAGTCGTTGTTGATAAGTAACATCATCAGTAACGGCTCACTCGTCTATTAGAATGCCGTTGCTAATAAGTATTTTATTTTCGTGCCACGAGCGCGTGATCGACTCAAGAGTGACAGATGTCGTAGCTGTAACTAAGCCGTTGCTAATGTGATAATATATCTACAATGGCTCGAGTGGCCATAACAAAGCCGTTGTAGATACATCACATCTGCAACGGCCCGAGCGGCCGTAAGAATGTCGTTAGAAATTACAACGGCTTAAGCGACCGTTGCTGAAGAACATATTTCTAGTAGTGGGACATGCGGTTTCTCGATGCAATCTGGGAGACCTCCTGCCACTCCGGCGTGCCCCATCGCTCAACGAGCTGGTCCAACACAGGGCCAGGAATCCACTCGGGGGCATTTCCCCGAGTCTGCCCTATCCGTGTGGCCCCCAGCCATCTCATCACGGTCTGATGGGCCTGCTGAAGTAGCTCGTTATAGCGAGCGCAGGCAATAAGCTCCCACCGATATTGAACGGGGTCACCAACTCGTGCCTCGTATGCCAAGTGTACCGATAGATGCTCCATCGAATCAAAAAATACAGGAGGGAAAAATAGCTCCAGCTTGCATATGATTTCAACAATATTATTTTCAAGTGCTGACATATCTTCGACTCGAAGTACATTTGCACAAATATTTTTGAAAAACATACTAAATTCAGTCAATGGACCCCAAATCTTATCATGTAGATGATCTCGAAACGCGACCGGAAGCAATCTCTGCATGAATACAAGACAATCATGGCTCTTCATCCCCGATATTTTGCATTCATCAACGTTTACACATCGAGATAGGTTTGAGGTATATCCATCGGGTAATCTGAGTTCTTTGATCCATCGATACACATCTTTCATCTGTTGTTTATTTAACACATACAGCATCTTTGGCTTATGAAGTCGTCAGTGGATCTCTTGCAACTCTAACGCTGGCCTCTTACAAAGTATTTTCACATCATGTCAGGCCTTCACATTATCTTTAGTTTCGCCGAAAATATCCATGACAATGTTAAAAATATTATCAAACATATTTTTTTCAATGTGCATGACGTCCAAATTTTGTCGAATTAGTAAGAGCATGTTTGGTTAGCGAAACCAAGTCTGTTTTCATGGTTTCGATTTCACCGAAACCAAAACTGCTTACGAAAACATGTTTGGTTCAGTGTTTTCTTGAAATTGAATCGAAATCGAAATGAAAACAAAACTAATTTTCTTATTATAAATGAAAACACCATAATGTTGTTTTCTATAATTGTAAACCCGTCGATTTCGTTATCAAAATGCAGTGACAACTTTATAATTATAAATATTTTTATATAAAATTAATTAATTTAAAAATAAATCAAATAATATCTAATTTTCACAAATAAAAATCATCATTTTCAACTCAAACTGTTGTCTTAAATTTATAAATTAATTAAATCAATTTATATTTAATTGACTCAAACTTATATTTTAAAATAACTCAATTTTTTTAAAGTTAATCTATTTATAATTTAATCAAAACTAATTTTAGACATTTGGACATTTCTAAAAAAAATTATAATAACTATTAATTAATTTTTATATCTAAATGAAAAAAAAAATCTTAAATTACCAATAAATAAATTAATTAAATCTTACAAACATTTAACCTATTCATTCTTTAATATTACCTAATATAAATAACAAACAATTATGATATATGTCACATGTTATAATCATATTAGCAAATATTTAGTTTTGTAAACTAACTAAACATTTAATTACTACTAAAAATATTCAAGTAAAATTAATATTATTTTTTATACCCAAAAAAATATTCATTTGTTACAACTAACTAAAACAAATATTGGTTTCATTAACCAAACGCGTTTTCAGATAACTGAAAACTATAAACCAAAACTAAGTTTTCGAAACCAAGTTTTCAGTTTCACTGAAACCAAACCAGAAAATAATTTTCACTAACCAAACAGCACCTAATAAACTCTAATACTACAATTCTCAAAAGATACTTTTTTTCACCCAGTTGTGTTTGACCAAAGCCTGAAATTCTTACGTTCTGACCAAAAGTAATCTCTGGAAGCAATTGAACACGTGCTAACATATGTTCACCAGACAACATTAGTGGTGGCTCATCTCTTTTGACTCTACCCTCGGTAAATTTGTCAGAATTCCTTCGATACTGATGGTTACACGGTAGGAACCGGCGATGACAATCAAAGAAGGAATTTTTTTTACTATTCTCAACACTGGATGATTTTGAGTGTTCCATGCAATACGAGCAAGAGAGTCGCCCATGCGTGCTCCAACCTGACAACATGTCATATATAGGCCGAAAAATCATAGATTGTCCATAATATAGCAGCTCGTAAAGTGAAGTTTTACTTCCGATGACAATCATAAGTAATAGCTCCCTCAACTCATAATGTTTTCAGTTCATCAATTAGGGGTCGGAGAAACACGTCAATTTCTTTGCGAGGACCCCTAGGATCCGGAATAATCATCGAAAGATAGATAAATTCATCTTTCATACACATTGACGGCGGTAAATTATAAACTGTTAACACCGGCCATACTAAATACGGAGTTGTCGAATTAACAAACGAATTAAAATCACCCGTGCACAATCCCAACATGATATTTCTAGTATTCATAACAAATGAAGGATAGCACCTATCCAAATGTTTCCATGCTTCACTGTGGATGGATGAGTCATTACTATATCATCACGATTTCTTGCATGCCAACTCATATAGGGGGCAGTCTTTTCCGACATGAATAACCTTTGAAGTCTCGGTGTCAGTGGAAAATACCAAAGCACCTTAAAGGGGATATTTTTTTGTCGAACCGATTTCTTCTCCTTGTAACGAGGATGTTCACATACCGGGCATTACTCTAACTATGTATTTTCTTTATAATATAAAATGTAATTATTTGGACACACGTGTATTTTTTCGTACCCAAGCCCTAATTTCCTCATCAACTTTTTTGTCTTATAAAAAGTTGGCTCAAACTTGTTATTTGGAGGTAGCATACCATTAATAAAGCCTGCAATCCGATCAAACCCGCAACCTCACTGATATTACAATCGCACTTGATGTTCAGGAGTTGCGTCATTGCTGAAAATCTTGTATAATTAGGATAATTCTCATACAAATGTTCATTGACAGCTTTCAACATCTCGTAAAATTCTGCAGCATCCTTATTCTACAATCCAATTTGTATTGCAAGTTGTACTTCAGTGACTTCAACTATCGTAGTATCTGGTGGCACTACCGTCTCAGTAACTAACTCAATATTATCATTTAAATGGAATTGTCCTCCAAGACTATCCAGAATCATTATTCTATAAGGATTAGGTGGATTGGAAGAAGAAACATCAGAATAAGAAGATTCACCATTAGTTTGGACAACAGGATTGCTTGACGTCCCGACTTGACGTGATTCCCCGTGATAATTTCATAGAAAATATTTTGGTGTGAATCCTTTCGTATACATATGCATTGTGACAGTTTCCCAATCAAAAAATCTTATGTTCGAACATTTCCGCTAATTCGGATATCAAATTTTATCACCACTAAGAAATTTTTTATTCAAGTATGCGAAATTTAAGAAGTAAGTTACGCCTACTCGAAATTCATCTATTATAGCTCCACGATGAATTCGTCGATACATCCAACTTCGATCACTTGATATGTTCTGTCAAAAATTTGGCAATATCTTTAGGTAATGCCTTTAGGAGGGATGGTCATATTCCATTCAGGATTCATGTTATTTATATTACACTTAGAATTTCTTTTAGTCATTAACTTCATTCTAAATTTGGGCAGTATCTCCCTACAGTTCTCCGAATACGCATATCATCTAGGCGCGTATCGAAGAACAAGAGAGATACAAGCAAAAATTTAAAAATGAATAATGATTAAAAGAAATAAACTAAGTGCAATATAAATAACTATCTTCCCAAATTATCCAATTAGGGACAATTCAAGGATTGTATGTCGTATAGAAGATCAATTACTTCGTTTACACGAACCTACAACCCCCGAACGGATCTAAGGTTTTGCAAAATTAAAACTTGGCTCGTTGATGCGTACGTGAAATATATCAACTTGTCTTGATTATTTTCTACATTTGTGGATGCCGGTGTGAGTCCATAGTGGACAATTTCGACGCGAGTCCACAATGGATGATTCCGCGTGAGTCCAAAGTGGACGATTTTGGTGCGAGTTCAAAGTGGACAATTTTAAAATTATAATTATACCCAACTAAAATTAACCCAAAGATTTATTCTACCCTTGATTAACTAACATAAATTTAATATAATAGTAAAAAAAATTAATTTATCAATAATTAACATATAAAATTTATAATTAACACGTAATAAATCTACAATTAATAAATAATTAATCTAAAATTAGTCTACATTCAACACATAAATTCTACAAATAACATATAATAAATAAATCTTTAAAAAATTGAAACATAAGATTAGGGGTTAAACCCCTAATCAAACAGTAGCCGACAGCTACTGTTCATTTGGTTGGGGCCGAGGGATTCGGCCCAAAACCTCGCGTCAGTGTCTACACGCCGGCACCGTTCGTCACTATCGGCGTCCGGTGTGTAGATGCCAACAGTGGTGGCGACCTGATGAAAAAGGGGGCGGGGCGAATATCTAGCTCACGAAGAAGAAGGGGCCAACGGCGAGTGTAGCAGCGAGGGCAGCGGCGAGGCGAGGCAGCTAGACAAGCAGCGACGACAGCGATGATACACGGGACAGAAGAAGAGAAGCAGAAAAGGAAGGATCAGGCACAAACACAAATAAAAAGGATTTTAACTGATGACTCGCCAGTCGTTGGAAAACTATGGATTTGTAATTTTAATATCATCGACGATTCACTGTCTCTAAGCCGTTGGTGAAGAGTATTTTATTTTCGCGCTGCATTCGCGCCATTAATTAATAAGTGACCACCGCTTCTAGTCGTGGCTAATGACTTATTCATATCACCAACGGCTCCCGCGTCCTCGCTAAACTGTGGCTAATAAATTATTTTATTTCGCACCCCGTGCGCGCGATTAACTATGAGTGACGGCCCTATGAGGACGTATGCGAGTCGCGGCTAATTTGCTTACATCAGCCACGTACGGCCGCAGCGGTCGTCGAAATGCCTTGAATGATTCTGACGACCGTCGGTGATTCCCGTGGCTGATGTGGTATATTCTAGTGGTGATATCATATGAGACTTTTATTTATCGTTCTTGATCGGCTTAGCTACTGTCATTTAACCATATCATATCATATCATCCTTTCAAATAAGATAATAATTTTTATAATACCATACCATACAATACCATATCATACCATACATTACTAAATCATGCTTTACCTCATCCAAACAAGACTAAGTCACAATAGGTGATCATACTAGGATTTGAATCTTAGATTTTTAGGCAACTTACAACATATTGCCACCGATAGTATTCTTTTAATTTTTCTGCACTATAATTATGTGAATTTAGGAATCCACTTGATAATCGAACTATAGTTCACTACAACACAATTGTCCTATAGAGACATAAAATTAGAACAAAAATATATTTTTATTTCTAAATCTTTATATTTAGATACTAATAGACATAAAATTTGCTCCTAATTAGTCTCTAAAGATCTATAGAAACAACAACAACAGAGTCACTTAACTGATTTGACTCTAAGCTATAAAAATACCAGCAACAAAGTCACTTAATTGATCAGACTCTAAAGTTATTTTTAGAGACTAATTAGAGATAAATTTTATGTCTATTAGTCTCTAAATGTGAAAATTTAAAAATAAAAATCTAATTTATCTCTAATTATGTATTTTTATAGGTCAATTATATTATAGTGGTTTAAGAATAAAATATGTAACCAACTCATCTACGTGATAAGATAAGGATGAGCACGTGTAATTAATTTAGCAATAAATAAATTCCCAATTGAATCAAATTGCAACATAATTAGGTTGCATTATTGAAAACAGGAAGAGACTATGGTAATATTATATTATTCATTTCCTTCCAAATAGGGCATATTTTGTTTATTTATGATCATAACCCACCGTATGCAGCAAGCAAGATGGGAATTAAATAATTAATTATGCAGATGCCAGCTTGTTTTTTTTTTGTTATATAATTGAAGCTTTATATATATATATATATATATATATATTTTGCCAATCGACATCACTCCAGACTCTAGTTGTGTAAATTAAATCCACTCGAGTGCTCTATCCAAAATGGTACATAGCTACTTGAAACCTAATTCAAATTTATTGTAGTTAATCAAAAATCAATAAATCCACTAAAATTGTTTGATTGTGTTTTTAGTAGTTAACATTAAAAGCTTAATTAAGAATCTAATTTAAAAAAAAGGATTAAGAATGGAAGCATGAAATTTATCGTATGTTTAGTTTACCATATATAATTGGGATATAGCACATATACAATGTTCTTGCTTGAAGCCGGACAAGGATGGTGCGGTCCTTCGCGTCTTTTGATATAGTGTAACTCCAATGGAAGATCTACAAAAACACTTCAACGTTCAAGTAAGAAAAAATTCATGTTGTGAGGTATGAAATCGAAATCGAAAATATACCAAATGTATGTTGTGTCTATTTATAGTATAAGATTAGGGATGTCTCGGGTAATGATGTATCCCTGAATCTCTTATGGATATATATGCTCAGAATGGGTCGAGATTCATCATAGAGATGTCGAACCCATTTATGTCAAATCTTTGATAATTAATGAAGAACATTTGTGTCCTTGTATGGTCGAATAGGCTAAGTGTATGCTCGAAATACTTCTGGGCTTGATCCGGTCGAGCTCAAAGTATTAATCTAGTCCAAATAATGAACATGTAATGTTGCTTTGTTTTGCAAGAGGAGTCGAGAAAGATTTTTGTATTTTTAGGATGATTAGTGGAGTCAAAAATTAAAATGAGAAGAGACAAATTTAAATGGACAAATGACTAATAATATTTTAATTGATAAAATATAAGCATAATGTGCCAAAGAATGGATGATGTGAATTAAAATTAGAAAGAAACATATTATATATTAGATTAATTTTAAATTAACGTAGATTTCTAAATTTTTCGATCACGATTAATATGTTATGAAATGCTCTAGTTAAACTCGTTTTGGTTACCACTCAAAAAAACTTATATGGGCAGTCTGCCCATATAATTTTTTATGAAAGAGTGGATATGGGCTTTGAGCGACTGAACATGAATAGAAAATAAATGGATATATTCATATTCATTCCTTTTATATTTATGTTCATATTCATTCATTTTCTATTCATGTTCAGTTGTTTAAAGCTCATATCCAGTACTTATTCATAGGTATTCTAGGAGCAGTCTGCACTCAATCGCTTAAAGCTCATATTCATGCACCCTTACAAATCGGGGTGAACTTATTAAAGATAATAAATAAAAATGTATGTGATTGGTCTCAATTGCTTATTATTGGACTTGGAGGGTAGTTGTAATTGTGCGGATCTAGTTATAACACGACTAGATTTATAGAAATTCTTATATATGAATCATTACAACAAATCTTTATCATATCGGCTAAAAAATTTTGACGCTGACCATTAGCATCGACCGGATTATAAATTAAGTTACTGAGAAAAATTATAGTAATTTACATACCGCCTCACAATTAGTTAATAATTATACGAAAAGAATAATACATAGAAAATTAAATTGTGTTTATAATTTAATCAAATTAATTACTCATTTATAAATATATAATTAATTGTATATTATATATGTACGTAGTTATAGAATTTAGTTTACTCATTTTTTTCAAATTAATCTAGTAAGAAGTGTATATAATAAATTTTAATGAAAATAAGACTAAATTATTGGATAGTATACCAGAGTAGTAAATGGATATTAATACACAAACTACAGATGTACTTAAAAAAATAAATTTAGATGTACAAAACAACGATGTGATTAACCGAATCGTTGTCATTCCTAATTGTGAACCTTCAATACAATCAATTTAGATTTTTCATTAAAAAATAGTTATTGTTATCGCATGTTCAATGCGATAATTGGCCTATATAGACATCAACTAGTAATCTAATTAAAATATTTAAGCTAAAATTTATTGTTCCAATGTTATTGTCAAAATTCAAGTCTAACTAATGCATAGTGGATGTAGTGACGGTCTCTAGCGACTCCTCTCGCTCGCTCCCCTCTCTCCCCCCCCTCTCCGCCGCCTCGCCCTCCAGATCCCCCCAATCGATCCCGTTGGTCTTCTCCTTCTCCAAGAACGACATCGTCGTCGGTGTCCTCCACCCTTCTGTCTGATCTGGTTCAAAAATCGACGTCATGGGCTCAGCTTCTTCGCAATGGAAACCCTAATTCCAAATCTAGAGTTTCTTCACCGATCCTCTCCAAGATTCAATCTACGACTTCCAACAAGATTTTCTTCTCCTTTGAGCAAACTTATTCTTAGAGGCAACTGTGGAAGAAAAGTCTTATCGGTAAGTTTGTCGGAAAACCCCCTCCCTTTGGATTTTATGAAGCGTTGGGCTTTCAAGTTGTGGTCTTCGTCTGGCTTACTTTCGATTTTAGACTTAGAAGAAAATTTCTTCTTTTTTCGTTTTATTTCTATCGAAGCGGCTAATCTCATTCTCACCGGCGGCCTATGGACTTTCCGGGGAGATGTGTTGAGGTTAATGCCCTGTAAGCCTTTGTTTAGGCCTTGGGATGAGCTTTTTACTACGGCTCCGGTATGGATTATGTTTCACTCACTTCCCCTTGAATTTTGGAACGAATCTTCATTTTTTTCGATTGCTCAATGTTTTGGCAAGGTTCTCAAAATTGATGATCGATCGTTTTCTTTTGAAAGAGGTCGTTACATCAGAGCCTGCGTTGAAATCGATCTTGCTTTGCCCATCCGTCAGGGCGTGTGGATTTCGGTGGATGAATCCGAATTTTTTCAACCGATTGTATACGAAAATCTTCCTGTCATTTGTTTCCAATGTGGTATGATCGATCATCGTGATTTAAACTGCCCGACTCTTGTTAATCACCCAAATTCTAAGCTGGATGCTCTTAATTCCGATAGTTCTCGTTCTAAGGTTCCTCATGTTTATTCTGATTCTTCAGAGTTGCCTTCCTCTATTAACCCTCATCCAAGTTCGGTGTCGAAGCCTACTTGTGGCCCTTGGATCCAAGTCCAACGACGAAATTCTTCTCGACGGAGCCCTCGTAGCGCGCGATCCCCTTCGAGGGATTCCCGTGCTCAGGCAAGAGCGGACACCAAGGTTCCTAAGGGACACAACCGTTGGGGTGATGATTCCTTGCCTTCACCCAACTCAAATTCTTAGGGGGAAAACCCTACCCCGCAAGGTTCTGGTAGCCCTGCTCCTCCTATGTATCCACATCCTAAGCATGCTAGTAAGCCCTCTTCTACTCATGTTGCTAACTCCAATAATGCTATGAATGTTGATTTAAATTCCAATGTGTTTACTGAAAATGTGCATATGAATGTTACTTCTGTTGTTAATTCTGAGAGTGCTCCTAGGATTGTTCATGCTGCTGTAAATTATGCTCCTCTATCTTCTGAACTTCCTAATGACGGCATGGTTCAAGATAATAATTTTTCCTTTATTCAACCTTCTCCTAATGATTTAGATGAATTTGCTATTAAAATTAATAATGTTTTCAATAGTAACAGTCTTCCCTCTAATAGCCCATCTACCTCTAGGCCCTCCAAAAAAAAAGTATTAAAACCTCCTAAATCTAAAAATCTTCTTGGCCCAAGAGGTGATGGTTCTAACAAATTTAAGAGGCATAGGCTTGCCATTGATTCTAAAACTCCCCATAATATGGATAAGGAGTTTCTCTCTGAGTTCCAATCCCACAATCCATTTACTTTATTAGATGAAAGCGCTTAATTCGAATGCTAGAGGAGCTTGTTGTAGGAATGTGAAAGATTTTCTTATATTTCATATTAGACTTAATCATGTTAAAGTTATTTCCTTACAAGAAACTTATATGAATCTTATTCATGCTAAGAAACTTATTAAGACTTTTGGTAAATCCAGGGATGCGGCCATTTAGCCTAGCCTATGTGCTTCGGGTGGTCTTATTATTGCTTGGGATACTTTATTCTCTGAAGCTAAAGTTATTTCAATTGCTTCTCAAATTATTCATATTGTTATTCAAATGAAAAAATCTGAACCTTTCTTGTTATCTTGTGTTTATGCTAGCACTGATCCTAGAATTGGATTGAATCTTTGAAATTCGTTTTTAAATATTGATCTTAATAGTTTTCCTTGGCTCATTATGGGGGATTTTAATTATATTCTTAATCCTGAAAATAAATGTGGAGGTATACCCTTCAAATTTAGCAAACCTATACAAGAATTCTCCTCTTTTATCCATCATGCTGGTCTTATAAACTTGGGGTTCTCTGGACCTAAGTTTACCTGGTCTAATAATTGTAAAAGAGATGCTAAAATTCTAATTAGGCTTGATAGAATGTTTTCTAATGCTGCTTGGCTTCACTTTTTTGGTAATTGCGCTATTAATCATTTAAACAGATGTTTATCTGACCATTGCCCCATTATTATTAACATTCCTGCTAGCAAGCAATTTAGAAATAATTTATTTAAATTTCAAAGCTTTTGGTTGGAATATGAGGATAATAAAGTTGTAGTCTCTAATGCTTGGAATTATGCTGCTTCTGATGATATTGCCTGTGCTTTTAATTCTAAATTAAAAAATACTAGAGGTGCTCTCTCCTTTTGGAGTAAGTATGATTTAGGGAATTTAGAGAAACTTCTTGACTCTATTTTTGATGATATCTCTCTCGTGGAGACTATGGAAGGATTCCATTCTTCCCCTCCAAATTTGGACTCCAAACTTACATAATTATACAATAGAAAGGTTGTTATTCAAAGACAGATTTGCTTGAAATGATGGTCTAAATTCAAATCTAATTGGATTGCTAATGGTGATCTTAATACTGTTTATTTTCATAGAGTAGTTACCATGCGTAGACGAATAAATTTCATTCATTCTATTACTAATGCCAATGATATTGTTTTGACTCATGATCAGGATATTATGAATGAATTTGTTACTCACTATAGTTCTTTATGGAATGCTCCCATTACTGCTTTTGATTCTTCTCTTATCTGGGCTGATATGGATCATTTACATCTGACCAAGCTAATCTTCTTGTTGCCCCTATCACCAGAAATGAAATTTGGGATATATATCATTAAGTCATTTAAAAATGATAAAAGTCCTGGTGTGGATGACTTTACCATTGAGTTTTATAAGCATTATTAGAACATTATTGTTGATACTTTTTTACAATCCATCCAATTTTTTTACCACCATGCTATTATCCCTTGTAATTGGAATCACACCTTATAACCTTTATTCCTAAAGTTAAGAATATTAAATCTGTAAAAGATTTTAGGTCTATTGCCTTATGCAATATTTTTTACCGCATTCTTTCAAAGGTGCTAGCAAATATATTGAAAGCCTATTTACCTAGTTTAATTACTTGCAATCAATCTGCGTTCATTAAAGGTAGAAATATACATGATAATATTTTAATTCTCCAAGAACTTGTGCATTCTTTTTATGACTCAAAAAGTAAAGTGTTATATATTATTGTTAAGATTGATGTAGAGAAAGCTTATGATCTTCTTAAAATGGAGGCTATCATTGAAGTTTTGAAAAGGTCTCTCTTTCCTGAAAAATTTATTGAATGAATTCCTGCTTGTATTTTCAATCCTTCTTTTGCTTGCATTGTTAATTCTCATACTTCTCAGTTCTTCCCCTCTAATAGGGGCATCAGACAAGATGACCATATTTCACCTTTTCTTTCCATTTTGGTGTTTCAAGTCCTCACTTTACTTATTAATAAAGTTGTTGATTAGAAGTTTTTAACTCATTTCAAAATTAAAAATAAATTACCTATTAGCCATTTATGTTTGTTGATGACCTTATTTTAACTTTTAAATCTTCTCATCAAAGTTTAACTACTGTAAAGCCCATCTTTGCTACTTATGAAACTCTTACTGGTCAGAAAATTAATTATGCAAAGTCTGATATTTTCTTTCCTAAACATGTGTCCTCTAATGATAGGAATAGAATTTCTAATTTCCTTGGCATGAAAGTGGACAGTTTCCCTTTTAAATACTTGGGTGTTATGATGTCACCTAGAAAACCTCCTTCTAATACCCATAACCATATCCTTTCTCACATAGATGCTAAGTTTAGTAACTGGAAAGCTTCTCTTTTATCTCAAGCTGAAAGGCTTGTGCTTATTAAATCTGTCCTTAATTCTATTCTCACCCATACTATTTCTGTTACTTGGCTTAATAAAAAGCTGATTAGTAAGATTGAGAAAAAAATGAATGATTTTCTATGGAATCATGACCCTAACAAGAATAGTATCCACCTTATCAACTGGAACACTGTTACTCTTTCTAAATCTTTAGGTGGACTTGGTATTCAAGATATTGAGTTTAAAAGCATTTCTCTTCATGCTAAATGAATCCATGATTACCTTAATAACGCTAACTCTTTATGGGTTAATATTGTTAGGAATAAATACCCTAGAGCAAGTTGTATGAATACTATTCCACCTAAAATGTCTTCTTGGGCTTGGAAACTCTTCCTGAAAGCCTATTCTCAGCTTCAATTTGGTTTCAAATCTATTATAGGCAATGGTAGCAATACTTCCATTCTTTATGATAATTGGATATTTGATATTCTCTTAGCTTTAAAACCTTCTTTTATTAACATGAATGTTGTTGATGGTTTAACTTATGTGCATCATTTAATTCATAACCATCAATGGTCTTTTTTTATGGGGCTTACTCTTTGTAATAATGATTTTGGAGTGTCATTTCTAGCATTGAGGTGCCGGTATATCCTAATGGTGACACTGTGGTTTGAACTGCAGAAAATGATGGTAAGGAAACTGCATTCTCTACTTACTTTTTTCTTAAAACAAATGGTCTCACTTCTACTGATAAACCTTCTGCTTGGAATTTTTTATGGAAGTTATTTGTTGCTCCTAAAGTGAAAATATTTTTATGGAAACTCTTTCATAAACATTTACTTACTCGTAATAGACTTGTGGATTTAGGCATTTATGTTGACCTTTCTTGTCTTCTTTGCAATTCGGATTCTGAAACTGCTGACCATTTGTTTTGGCAATGTAATTTTTCTGCAAATGTTTGGAACTCTCTTGGTCTTATTCTCAATTAAGGTAGATTTTATTAGTAGAAGTGATTGTCATTTAAGTAGCACTACAAAATAAATGACATCTACTAACAGATAATATTACTAACGATAAAAAAATTTGTTAGTAAATGTAATTTTTACAAACGAAAACAACAGTCGTTGATGAAAGTCATACCCTATACCAACGAATTATATATGTATACGTTGGTATAAAGCAAACCAATGCTAACGGATTATATATGTATCTGTTAGTAAAGTTGCTAACGAATTTTATGGGTCGTTAGTAAAGCATCTTCTATGCTAACGAATTTTATGGGCTGTTAGTAAAATTGCTGACGAAGTTGCATCTGTTAGCGAAACATCTTCTATACTAACGAATGAATCATTACTAATATGTCTAACAAATTTCAACCCGTCCCAATAGCCTAGTAGGGGTGAGAAAAATTTATCAATTAACAAAAATATCGATTATCCAACTGAACTAAAACCGAATTAACCAAATCGATTTGTCAAATTGATTTTCGATTCAGTTCACAACTAAAAATTTTTAAAAAAATCAATTTTTGGTTTGGTCCGAATTAACCAAAATATAGTTTAAATAAATAAAAAACAAAAATATGTATCACATCTTGTTACTTGGTTGAGTGGTTAAGATAAAATATTTTTCTCCCACCAACCAAAGTTCGAATCATAATATAATCATATGACCATTAATAAATTACATAAATACTTTTTTTCTAACGAGGACAAAAATTGTTAGTATAGGATCATCTATACTACCAAATTTTTCTTCTAACGAGATCAATAACTATTAGTATAGGGACTTCTATACTAACGATAGGTCTCTACTAACGGTGTTAATCATTCGTTAGAATATGTGCATCACTATACCAACGACCCCAACATTCGTTGTACAAGTCTATACAATCGCGACTTCTACCAACGGGTGCATATGCCCTTGGTATATGATATACTAACGGTTTTTTGGGCTATAGCAACGAAAATAACCCGTTAGTAAATGACATTTTTCTAGTAGTGTAGCTGGCTTATTCCTGGTTCTGGATCTTCTTAATTTGAATCCATATTTAAAAGTCATTGTTGCTAATGCCTTATAGACCATTTGGTTTATAAGAAATAATATTTTGCATAGTGAAGAAAGGCCTACCATCTCCTCGATAGTTATGAGAATTTTAAATAATTCTTTGACTTTTAATAAACTGCATGTACCTAAGGGCTCTATATCTAACATTCTTAATGCTAGCTTATGGTTGTGTAGTCCTCCATTGGGTTGGTCAAAATTCAATTGTGATGGGGCTTTTAGTAACCCGGATGGTGGTGCTGGCATTATTGTAAGGGATTCTCAAGGCGAGTGTATTTATGCTTCCTCTAATTATTTTTTATCAAGTTCTGCTTTCCAGTCGGAAGCTACTGCTATGTCTATTGCTCTTTCTGTGGCTTTGAACATGAACATGGATCATTTCATTGTTGAGACAGATTGTAAGCATCTAATGGAGTTGATCAATAACAAGTCTGATCCACCTTGGAGGCATCGAACTTTATTTAAGAGTTCATGTAATTTAGCTACTAAATTTAATCATGTAAAATTTATTTTTGTAAGTCGTACGACCAACAAAGCTGCTCATTGGGCAGCAAATCTAGCTAGGAAACGAAGGGAATCCACTGTTTGGACCTCCATTCGTCCTCCTGAGCTTGATGTAATTTTGGGTGAGGATGTCAATCATCCTTTTAACTCTGGTTAATATAGTTTCCTTTTTCTTTGGTAAAAAAAAAACTAATGCATAGTGCATATTCCATCAAGCATGTCTTATTCTGCAGACATTTAATGATTATCATGCTCATATTCACATTTAATTAGCATTTTCTTTACGTTATGTATATACTTTTGATTCATTTGGTTAACATGATAATAAACAATGAAATATTAAAAATAATTTAAATTAATCAATGATATTCCTTTCGTCATATGAAACAAACATCCTACATTGTCCAATTATATTTATATATAGTACTCAAATTTTATCAACTTACATGTAAAGAATGTCCACTACAACAAACTACTTATTTTTCGACGTCAAAATATATTAACATTTCGACACCAATGGCAGTCAAAATGAATATATTGACGTAAACAAAGACGTCGAAAACGAGTGCAAGATGATGGGAGCTGAAACAAATATTTTGACATCAGAGCAAACGTCAAAATATTTGACATATCGACGTCGGTTGACCGACGTCAATAGGCGTCGATATGATCATATAGACGCCAGCTGACCGGCGTCATTAGGCGTCGATATCAACATATCGACACCTACTGAAGACGTCGAAAAGTTTTTTTTAGAAATAAAATATTGTGTATCGGCGCCTTTGACTGCACCGACACGCAGAAGAAAAAAAATTTGATGACGCGGTATTGAAGAATACCCCGCACAGCAGCTGTGCGCAGAATTCTCCAATACCGCACGGTGTTGTACGCAGTAATCGAGAATATCGTGTACAACAGGTGATATTTGAGGATACCGCGTGTTGGCACGCGGTATTCGATCAAACGAGCGGCTTTAACGATGTAGGTAAATCGAACAGAGCAGAGCCGTGACCGTTTGATTTCTTCCATGTGGCGGACATCGAACAGGCGCAGCGCTAACCCGTTCTAATATCGAAAAAATAATTTTAATTAAAAAATAATAATAAATGAATAATAGTAATATAAAAAAAACTAACCTGTAGGTAAATTTGATAACCCAAACAATTTTGATAACCTGAAAAGAGAAGAAGAAAAATTAGATGGAGAAAAAAATATTTGACAAAGAAAGAAGAAAGAACAAGGAAAGAAAAAAAAAGATAAGAGGAGAAATGAGCTGAAAAATGAAAAAGGAAAGAATATTTATAACCCAAAAAATTTTAAAATTAAAAAAACAGAAATCAGAGGCGGGAAAAATCCCGCCTCGATTTCCCACACGGCAAATCCCCTCGGCGCTCCTCGGCGAGCGCGTCAAGGGGCGCTTCTTGCGCACCCGGCAACCCGTGCAGAAGGGTGCGAGCGCGGGTTAGTGCGCCCGCGAGCTCGCGCGGGTCGAAACTGACGCGGGCTCGCACACCCACGAGCCCGCGCCAGATTGATTTCGACGCCATGTTCGGCGTCGAAATATTTCGACGCCGGACCGTCGACGTTGAAATACGGACTGCCTGGCGTCGAAAATATTCGACGCCTGCAGCAATCGTCGAAAATTTTATTATTACATTTTTTTAATAAAAAATATTTCGACATCGTCTAATGACGTCATTAATTGTATATCTATTTTTTTATTAAAGGACTTTTCAATTAATTTATTACAATAAAATACTAATTTATTATAATATTGTGTGAAGACCAAGAAGTGCTTTAAAAGCAAAAGGATTCAAAGAAAACAGAACAATCCACGCAGATTGTAAGAAGAAGAAAAATTCGAAGACTATTACTCAGATGATGAGAAATAATTATAAAGTATATCTACTATTAAATCTACCTCTACTATATATATAATCTAATTATATGCTTATTCGACAGATATGATGGGTGGTGGTTATCGTCGGACGAGAGTTTCGGAGTCTCCGATCGGTCAGATTCCAGCACTTCCTGCCGCTGATCCTCATGCCGCCAAGGCTAGTTCATCGAGACGCAGGAAGCCACGCTGGCCGAACATGTGGCAGCCTCCGCCAGCCACAGAGTCACGTAGACTCATTAGTGTGATTGGGGAGCGATAATGTATCATGAATTATAAATTATTACAAATTTATTATATCATAATATAATATTGAGCTTTATTTTTGTTGTGCAAGTTCGAGCAAGAGGATGTGCCCAGGACGACATCTTCTATAATTCGACGATACATGCATGGGACATAACCCACGTGGTCTCACGTGCCTCGTGAGCACGTCGACATGCTATGGCGCGAATTTGAGGCACGTATTAAAAAAAAAAATTATACAAGATGATTAATATTTGTACTGATATTATTATTTTGCAGGCTCGCTATACATGGGTTGAGGACTAGAGGTCCTTCTTTTACAATGCTTGGGAGACTATTTCCCGGTAGAGGTACAACGGTCATCTCGGGCAAGCCTGGTTCCAGGCGATGGCCCGAGCTGGGACCACAAACATCGCGGAGACAAAGGGATACGGCCCTGATTGGATTACTCCAGATATATGGGACCAACTCGTGGCATTATGATCGACGGATCGATGGCAGGAGGTTTCTAGAACTGCGGCTAGAAACTGCATGTCGGGGGGAGGAGCGCGTCACACTGGCGGCTCTATTTTATTTGCAGTGGACGCGAGTCGTATGGTAATTATTATATCTTACTTTTAATTATATATTTTATTTGTTACTCTGTGTGCTAATTAATGTATTTTTTTGTAAATGTAGATGATAGTGATGGACGACGGGACTGTCCAGCGACCCTCCCCGATGGACATGTTTGGGCGGACTCACCGTCGAGGACATGGGACGGGGGAGTACATTGACAACCGCGCTGCAATCATTATGGTAAGTATATTTGTTTAAATTATTCATTATTTATTTATAATTTAAGTTTTAGAAAAAATATCAAACAAAAATCAAACTCGAGTAGGAGACCAACACTCAGATGATGATGCAGCACGAGGGCACCCCCGATGACTTTGACGTATGAGCATGGGTCTAGGCTGCAGGTGGATGGGACCACGGCCGCGTATATGACTTTGTAGATAGTGGACATGCGCGAACCGTGCTAGGGCCACTTGGGGCATCAACCCCTCTGGTCGTTGGTGAGCAGCCGTCCACCTCTAGGACTAATTATGATCGGAGTAGCATGATAAGGACTCTGGAGGAGACGGTCGCGCGTAAGAGTGAGATGATGGAGCGTCAAATAAGATGATGACGGAGATGCATGCTATGCTACGCAATATCTCAGCTCATACCGGAGCACGCATCCCTTCGGTATCATCAAATCCATCATCCTCGAGCCAGTCCACGTCGATGTACACCAAGCACTCCAGACCCCGTCATATTATGATCCAGACCTTCCTCCATCATGTTTATGACTTTTATTGTTTTGTTTGTATATTGACTTTGTTACTTGGATACTATACTTGATTGACTTGTTTTGTTTCGATATTGATACGATAGTTTTGAATTTGAATAATTTTTATATGATTGTGGATAATTATAAATATAAATATAATTATTTTGATGTATATATCGGTGTATCTGTGATGTATATGTGAATGGATGTGTGTATGAGTGTGTGAGTTATGTATCAGGTTAAATGTATCAATGTATTAATAGAAATTAGAAAAGTTAAAATTTTCCAGTTATAGGTTAACATCATCAGCAACAGCTTTCCCACGGTTATTCGTGGGAAAGCCATTACAGAAAGTGTATCGTATTTTCTGGGCCGCAACCTCAAAGCCGTTGATGATGACCTACAACAACGGCTTAGCAACGAACTTTCACTAACGGTCTTGCCACGGCACCGAGCCATTGCAAATTTCTATATCTACAACGGCACAATAGTCGTGGTCGAACCGCTGCTGATAATGTTATTAGCAACGGCCAGAGCGACCGTTGCTGATCCGTCGCTAAATTATCGGCAACACATTTTTCTGCCACGACTGCGTTGCAACGGATCGGTCTGTTGCAAGCCGTTGCTGATGGCTTTCAGCAATGGCTCAACAACGGTTGGGATGCTTGTTATTCTAGTAGTGTTTTGGTAAGTTGTAATCTTACTAAACGTTTCGTGGAAATTTAGGTATACAAATATTTTATATATTATATTAAATTATCAGGAATATTAGACTATTATTGAAGTCTAATTTAAAAATTAAATTATAATTGAAGTTTACAATAATCATATTTTTTAAAAAAATAATCACAATTAGTTTTAAATTTTAATTTAGTAAATTTAAAATTATATTAAGAAATATGAAAATTATTGGAAAAAAATCCATAGATTATTCTATTTATATATAATGATATATTAAAATATAATTTTAAAAAAAAAATGCGGATTACCGTGCAAAGCAAGGATAGTGCAATTAGTTGCTTATTATTGGACTTGGATGTAGGGGTGTCCATAATTCAGGTTACACCGAACCAAACCAAAAAACTGAACCGAATTTTTCGGTTCGGTTCGGTTTCAACGCTGCAGGGTTCGATTCTTGACCCGAACCGAACCCGATCAATTATTTTGATTCGGATCCGGTTCCCGAAATTCGGGAATCGGCCCGAAACGAAAACCGAATAACCAAAAAATATTAATTATTTTTTTCCAGATATCGAGTTCGGGTCAGGGATTGGGTTAGACCCATTAGGTTTAATATTTGGATTTCTCCCTCAATCCCTCAATTTCGGTTTTTTCGGGTTGAAACCGAACCGAACCGAACAATTTCGGTTCGGGTTCGGGTTGAAGTTTGAGTAAAAAAAAATCGATTTGGCTTAAATCGGTTCAGTTCGAACGGACAGCCCTACTTGGAGGGTAGTCATTATAATTGTGCGGATCTGGTTACAACAAGACTAGCTAGATTTATAGGAATTCTTACATATTAATCATTACAACAAATCTTTATCATATCCGCAAAAATATTTTGACTCCGAAATATAAATTAAGACAAAACAAAAATTATAGTAATTTACGTACCAGCACCTCACAATTAATTAATAATTATGACCCCATTGGCATTAATTAATAATTATACGAAAAGAATAATGCGTACAAAATTAAATTATGTATATAATTTAATCAAATTAATTACTCATTTATAAATATATAATTAACTGTATATTATGTAGTTATCGAATTTAGTTTACACAATTTTTTCAAATTAATCTAGTAAGAAGTGTATTAATAAATTTTAATGAAAATAAGACTAAACTATATTGGATAGTAGACAAGAGTAGTAAATGGATATTAAAACACTCATCTGGCACAAATTAACACAACAAGAGCACATAATCTAGATTTATTTTTCCTCGCATCACATGGATCACGAGTTCATACTACTTCAACTCTCACTAGCAAGCTCGATTCAAAGCCATGTATACTTATTTGGAGATGACTGCATGTATAAGTAGCTGCAGCATGCATGCATCTGTATACATATACACATATATAGATTAAGGGAAGACCTCGATCAACGACCGAAGTCCGAAGGGAATGATCTTGTAGTTCGAGAACCCAGCTTCAGTAAACAGCTTGCTCCATTCCTGCTCATCTCGCTGCTTCGCACCTCTCGCCACCATCACCAGCATGTCGTAGTGCAACTGCGTCTCCGTTGACTTGTCCAACCTCTCTCCATCTTTCAACACTATCTCAATTATCACCACCTTTCCGCTCCCCTTTGACTTTGACGCCTCGAGTGCCTCTCTGCAACGCTTCAATATCTTCACGCACTCCTCATCTATCCATGCCATCAGCACCCACTGCATGCATTTATGCGCGCAGTTTAATTCAATTACACATGCAATATCTAACAAGTATTTTTATTTAATTTGTTGTCATATTTTATATATATATATATATATATATATATGTACCCTGAAGAGAATCAGATCGGCAGGCGGTATGTGCTCGAACATGTCTCCCTCGACGAAGTTCAAGTTCTCGGGCTTGCCGGCGTTGGCGCAGGCAGCCACATTGACGAAGTGGGGCAGGTCCAAAACGGAGCACTTCATGTCCGGGAAGGCCTGCGCGACCTTGCACGCCAAGGCGGCGTTTCCGTGCGCGCGGCCGGTGACGTCCACCATGGACTGTATGCCGTCGAACACCTCTCGGTGCCTTTCCACCAGGAGCCCGCCCACCAGCGCCGAGTCCCTCTCTATCGCCGCATTGAACGTGGCGGCGAACTCCGGGTGCTCCGTCAAAAAGTGGAAGTAATCCGTCCCGTGGGCCGTCTCGAACGCCGAGCGCTCGTCCCCGCGGAACCACTTGCTCATCGAGAGCCACATCTCGATCGAGAGGGAGTCGAGATTCAGCAGGACGAGGTCCGATCCCGCGTGCTTTGAGTTCACGAGGAGCTTGGACATGGGCGTCAGGACGTAGACGTCGTCCTCGTCGGCGCTGCTTTTGGCCTGCTTGGTGAAGCAGCCGTTGTGGACGAGGAGGCGCATGAGGCAGCGGAGGGCGGAGAGCTTGGCGGGGGCGATTGAGAGGGCGGCCCCGAGCTGGTGGAGGGTGATGGAGCCGCCGTTATCGTGGACGGCGTCGGGGATGCGGAGCTCCACGGCGCACTTGAGGGACATGGAGGTGACAAAACTGAAGGTCTGGTTCCACACATCGCCGAGGGCTTCCAGCTCGTCAACGGTGGGAATACTACTCTCTTCACCACAACCCGCCATTAATTACTCTTTCTCTCTCTCTCTCTTCTCTCCGTTGCCTTGGAAGGTTCGATTGGGATCATACGCCTATATATAAGATTTGGAACTTGCAGCGCCACTTGTTTTCATCTTCCATGGGGAAGACAAACTAGCTGTAAAACGACGAAAATACCCTAAAATAGGGAACAACTTTAAAACAATAGATAAAATAGGGGAGGGGAGGGGAGGGGAGGGAAGGAGCGGGGTGGGGTGGAGCGTAACTTCTATGGAGCCCGGCTCCATATAAAATCTTCATGGAGTCGGGCTCCGATAGTGATGCACGAATCTCAAAGCGTAACTTCCGTGCACGCGGCCGGTGACGTCCACCATGGACTGTATGCCGTCGAACACCTCTCGGTGCCTTTCCACCAGGAGCCCGCCCACCAGTGCCGAGTCCCTCTCTATCGCCGCATTGAACGTGGCGGCGAACTCCGGGTGCTCTATCAAAAAGTGGAAGTAATCCGTCCCATGGGCCGTCTCGAACGCCGAGCGCTCGTCCCCGCGGAACCACTTGCTCATCGAGAGCCACATCTCGATCGAGAGGGAGTCGAGATTCAGCAGGACGAGGTCCGATCCCGCGTGCTTTGATTTCACGAGGAGCTTGGACATGGGCGATGACGTAGACGTCGTCTATGGAGCTGGGCTCCATAATAGTTTATTTTGGGGGGGGTACTTATATTTTTCACGATAATTGGACTCTATATTATATAGGATCAGTTTTTAAGTTTTGAAACCAGACCCTATCATGTAAGAACTTGGAATCAATTCATTTACAAGTTCTAGAACAGATTCCAATAGATTTTGATAATAGATTCTAACAGGTTCTAACATATTACAAAATATGTTCCGAAACAGGTCCCAATAGGGGAACCTATAAATGAACAAATTTCTACTATCGATTCCTTAATTCACTACTGGAATAACAAGCATCAGCAGTGGCTCTAACCATTGCTAAGCCGTTGCTGAAAGCCATCAGCAACGGTCCGGCCCGTTGCAACGTAGCCATGGCAGAAAATCGGGTTGCTGATAATGTAGCAATGAATCAGCAACGGTCGAAGCGGTCGTTGCTAATAACATTATCAACAACGATTCTGCCACGGCTGGAGGGCCGTTGTAGATATATACATCAGTAACGACTCAGTTGTCATGGTAAGGCCGTTAGTGAAAGCTCATTTCTAAGCCGTTGTTGTAGGTCATCAACAAATACTTTGAGGTTGCGGCCTAGAAAATACGATACACTTTGAGTAATGGTTTTCCCACAGATAGCCGTGGGAAAATCGTTACTGATGATCTTAACTTGTAACTAAAAAGTTTTAAATTTTCTAATCTCTATTAATACATTGATACATTTAACTTGATACATAACTCACACACTCATTAATACATTAATACACCCATACATAACATACACATCACATATACACCAAGATATACATCAAATCAATTATACTTATGTTTATAATTATCCACAATCATATAAAAACTATCGTATCAATATCCAAACAAAATAAGTCAATCAAGTAGCACCCAAATAACAAAGTCAATATCCAAACAAAACAATAAATCTCACGACGACGGTGGAGAAAGATCTAGATCATAATATGGCGGGGTCTGAAGTGCTTGGGTGTACACCAGCGTGGACTGGCTCGAGGACGATGGATCTAATGATGTCGAAGGGATGCCTACTCCGGTATGAGCTGAGATGTTGTGTAGCATAGTAGGCATCTCCGCCATCATCTGACTTTAACGCTCCATCATCTCACTCTGATGTGCGATCGTCTCCTCTAGTGTCCTTATCCTGTTGCTCTGATCATAATTAGTCCTGAAGGTGGACGGTCACTCACTAGCGATCGAAGGGGTCGGTACCCCAAGTGGCTCGAGCATGGCTCGTGCATGACCACTGTCAGCAAAGTCATATACGTACGCGGTCGTGGTCCCAGCCACCTGCAGCCTCGACCCACGCACCTGGGTTAAAGTCCTCGAGGGTGCCCCTGTTGGTTGAAATGGCCACACTAGAGGAGGGTGAATAGTATGTTTACTAATTCTTGTTGCCTAAATTTGGTTTTAATCGTTTCTTTGGTTACTTAGGCAAATTACAAGTTAATTGACTAAATGCGAAAGCGATAAATGATAAAGCAATAAAGACAAACAAAATACCAAGGCAAACACAAGAATTTATAGTGGTTCGGCCCTAATGCCTACTCCACTACCTAAGCACCCCGCTTAGGATTTCCAAACTTAGTTTACTAGATTTAAATCGTTTCCCTTACAAATAGGACTTTGACTCGAAGAGTCTCACTCTCAATCTAAGGCACTTCCACACCCGAAAGTCTCCGTCTACTTACCAATAGCACTCTTCCACCTCAACCCTAAGGGATCCAAATGGCTCCCCCGACAAAAGAGCATGAAACTTTTGGTACCCAAATGGCTTTGGATCCTTGGGGTTAGATGGCCTAGGAATCCAAAGTGTCCTAGCTACACTTAGATTTTTCTTGAATGCACAATCATAAATAGCATGGCCATATATGCCACAACAAAAGCAATGTTCATGAAATTCTTTCTTTTTATCATTCATGTGAACATGAGGTCTAATGTTAGAAGGAAAAAGGGCCAAATTTGCCCATGAAGTATTGAAAAAAGTACAAATTTGCCCCTCAACTATATTTTTTATCAAAATTACCCTCGACGTTACATAATTGGATCATTTTTGCCCTTCTCATTAACGAAAGTCCACGTCAGCAAACGGAATCCCACGTGGCAAGTGCAGCTCGGCCACATAAGATACTGATGGAAAATGACATGTGGCAATTATGTAGTGACAATGGCAATTTTGGCCCAAAACATATTTAAATGGGCAAATATGAATCTTTTTCAATATTTTAGGAGCAAATTTGCACCATTTTCAATACTTTATGGGCAAATTTAATCATTTTTTCTTTTACATATTATTATCATTAATATGATTCTAATTAACACTATAAGAATGATGTTGATATCATCTTTACCAAAATCAAGAAAATATAAGCTTGACAATTATACTTTGTATAGTAACTGAAGTGTTTATTCAAAGATATGAACAACTTTAGTCACTTATCATTGTAATAAGAAACCAACCAACATAGTAGGGGTTAGTTCAGGTCGAATGGGTCGAGATTTAGTATGTCTCGATCCCGTCCCAATTTTGAGTCAGGACGCAAATATGTGTCCCAGTCGTAGTCCCGAATATGAAGCATCACAATTTTATCCCGGTCTGGTCCCGATTTTGAATTGGGACGGGATTATCCCTGAACTTTTGGGTCGGGCCGAACCAGTTACTAATAATTAAATTTAATCAAGTTTTTATATTAGTAATTAAGAAATGTTTTTTTGAACATTATTTTTGTTTCATCTTTAAAATTTATATTTCTCAAAAAAATTACTAAAGTATTTGTTCAAATTCTAAGATAGAAACCAAACTTGCAGAAATCGTGCAATGAACATAAAACACGTTGTTTGGGCACCATATATATTTTATTCAAGGGAAACGGGCAAATTTTGCCTCTAAAGTATTGAAAAATGTACAAATTTGCCCCTGAAGTACTGAAAATGGTGTGAATTTGCCCCTAAAGTATTAAAAAATATTTAGATTTACCCATTTAAATATGTTTTGAGCCAAAATTGCCCTTGTCACTACATAAATTGTCACATGTCATTTTCCATCGTGGCATCTTATGTGGCCGAGCTGCACTTGCCACGTGGGATTCTGTTTACTGACGTGAACTTCCGTTAACGAGAAAAGCAAAAATGATCCAATTATGTAACGTCGATGGCAATTTTGGTAAAAAACATAGTTGATGAGCAAATTTGGCCCTTTTCCCATGTTAGAATTCTTGGCATAAGAGGCATGATGAGCATGGACATTCTTAGATGAAATATTTTTCTTCCTAGAATTTCTAAAGGATGAAACATTGGATAAGTTATGTGTTTTCTTACTCAAGAGAACAACCTTATTTTTCAAGTCATTAATGGACTTATGCAATGCATGAGATTAATATCTCAACAAACAATTTTCATCTTTCAAACTCTCGTTTTTCATTTTGAAATCATTTGAAGAATCATTACCCTTAAGTTTTAAACTATTTTTCAAGCTCTCATTTTTATTTCTAATTTTGGAAGTCTTATTTAATAATTCATCATTTTCAATCTCTAACTTTTCATTTCTATGTTTTAAGCTCTTAACTTCAAGCTTCACATCATCATGGCATGTATCAAGCATACTAGTGTTCAATTTTTCATTTTCAACTTCTAAGGCATGCAAGTGACTAGTAAACTTAGAATTCTCCTTTTTAACTTTCTTTATTTTCTTGTTCTTTTTCATGAGCAATTCATACATTTTTCTACATTCATCAACTAGCTCATCATAAGACATGTTAAATGAGCTTGAATTGCTAGAATCACTATTATGACAAGAAGCAGAAGACTTTATCTCATCGTTAAGACCCATGAGGCACAATTTTGAGGTGGATTCATTGTCATCACATGAGGAGACTCTACATGATTCTGAAGTGAAATTGGAGACCTCCTTCTCCTTCTTGGATTTCTTTCTCATCAAGGGACAATTTTTCTTAATATGTCTTTTCTCTTGGCAAAGGAAGCACTTGACTTTTCTTTTCCTACTTTTAAGTGTGCTTCTTTGACCGAAAATGCTATGGGCATCACAAGAGACATTAAGAGTGGATGGATGACCATTGTCATCACCACCTTCAACATAAGTAGTAATCTATTCGATCTTTGTAAAATCATATAGCATGTTTAATGTTGCCCAAATATCAAATGCGGATGTACAATGCATCACTTTATTAAGGATGCTATTAGGTAAGGTACAAAATATGGAATACATAGCATCTCCATTAAATTGAAATATTTTCTTATCATGTTCACTCCAATCATGCATGTCAACCTTAGGTTCAATGTATTCTAATTTAATCATGTTATAAACATCAAAACCTCTAGTCTTTAAGTAGATGTACATTCTAGACTTCCAAAGACCAAAGTTCGATTCATCGAACTTAGGAGGTGAAGATGCTACCGACTCTAGCGTCATTTTAAGATCGAGAGACGATGTAGAGGAGATGGTGAAATCTCAATATACGACCTGCTCTGATACCAATTGTTGGGTAAAATGGCCACACTATAGGGGGTGAATAGTGTGTTTACTCATTCTTGTTGTCTAAATTTGGTTTTAATCGTTTCTTTGGTTACTTAGGCAAATTACAAGTTAAGTGACTAAATGTGGAAGCGATAAATGATAAAGCAATAAAGACAAATAAAATACCAAGGCAAACACAAGAATTTATAATGGTTCGGCCTCAATGCCTACTCCACTACCTAAGCACCATGCTTAGGATTTCCAAACTTAGTTTACTAGATTTAAATCGTTTCCCTTACAAAGAGGATTTTGACTCGAAGAGTCTCACTCTCAATATAAGGCACTTCTACACCTGGAAGTCTTCGCATTCTTACCAAGAGCACTCTTCCATCTCAACCCTAAGGGATAACTCAACTAATCCTAGTAAACTACGTTTACACAAGTGGCATTACACCTTCTACACCAAGGATACCATTTACACACAAGACCTAACACTAGGTCTTCTTGTACGCTCAATTACAATAAAATAAATAACAAAATACAACACAAAATGGAATAATAAATCAAACAATAAAGTACTTAGCTCCACAATAAAATTCCTAGCTTTCTCTTGATGCCTTTGATGGTGAAACTATGAAGGTAAGGCTAAATTAAAGGGATGAGATATCAAAGCAAGGGTTTTTCCAAGAATTACGCAATGAAAGTTTGGAATTGATCGAGGATGGCTCAATGAAGTGTTGGAGTGATCAAAAGTTGTTTAAGAAAGGCTGGGCTTGGGTATTTATAGAGCTAAGAAAAAATGGAATTTATAGTAACGGGCGGTTCAACAGGTAGAAAACTAGCTGTTTCCGACGTTCGATCGCATGTCGGTCGATCGTCGGTCGACCAACCGATCGATCGCTCGAGCGACCGCTGGCTCAACCTCTCTGTGCGATCGACCGATGAGTCGATCGCCAGACGTGATTCCTGCAATCCATAATCCGGTCGACCGATCAGTCAACCAATGCACCCTCTGCCAAATTTTGGCACACTTCGGTCGACCGAATTGCCTACTGCCAGTTTTTGGCAGCATTCGGCCAACCAACTGGTCGACCGAACCTAGACTGGGCTGGGCAGTTTGGTTATGTTAATTTGTTCGTTTTCTGGTTCCATCTTCACTAAGTCTACTTATATAACATTTATTAATAACTTTAAAATATAAATATTATATAAGGATTACCCCCATTTGGATTCAATAAAAATATCTAAAAAATTAAAATCCTTAAGATTCAAAATCTAATTTTTGAGGTCCAGTAGAAATTTTCGGAAAATGAAACTTTTCTAATTTTTCGGATCAAATAAGGGTAGGCTAAAGGCTTCCAAAAATTCTTTAAAAATACATCGTTATCTAATTTTAACCCAATGAACAATTACCGTCATTTTTTATGTCAAGAAACTATCTAGGTCATATAGCCATTCAGAAGCTCCCTAGGCTTAGTGAATTCAGGGCGGTTTTCATGTTTTCATGTTTTGGGATTTGGGGATTGTTTTTGGGTTCTTATGCATCATCATGAGGATATTACAATATAAACAAGACACCCTAAATTTGTACTCTATCTTCCCGATGAATCTGAGCGTGTCGACCAACGTCCTTCCGATTTCCCGATTTCTTTTATATTTTCGATCGAGGATGTCGTGCGCTAACCGATATGGAGTCTGAAAGTATTTCACAATTAAAGCATTAGTTCCATGTTTGTTAACATCAAAACCGAGATTAAGACCAATGTAGAAAACCTTAAGCCAACAGCCCCCGCGCTGCATCACCGTATGAGTGTAGGTCTCCTACTCGAATTTGATTTTTTGTTTCATAGTTTTTCTAAAACTTAAATTACAAATAAATAATAAATAATTTAAATAAATATACTTACTATAATGATTGCAGCACGTGTGTCGATGTACTCTCCCGCCCCATGTCTTCGACGGTGAGTCCGCTCAAACACCTCCATCGAGGAGGGTCGCTGGACAGTCCTGTCATCCATCATCGTCGTCTACATTTATAAAACAAATATATTATTTATTACATAGAGTAACAAATAAAATATATAATTGAATTTAAGATATAATACTTACCATACGACGACCGTGCACTACAAATGATATTGAGCCATCAGTGTGACACGCTCCTCCTCCGGACATGCGATTTCTAGTCGCAGTCCTAGAAACCTCCTGCCATCGATCCGTCGACCATAACACCACGAGCTGGTCCCATATATCCGGAGTAATCCAATCGAGGTCGTATCCCTGAGTCTCCGCGATGTTTGTGGTCCTAGCTCGGGCCATCGCTTGGGACCGGGCTTCCCCGGGCTGGTTGTTGTACCTCTGCCAGGAAATAGCCTCCCATGCATTGTAAATAAAGGACATCTGGTCCTCGGCTCATGTATAGCGAGTCTGCAAAACAATAATATCAGTACCAATATTAATCATCATGTATAAAAAAAATTAATGTGCGCCTCAAACTCGCGCCTTAGCATATCGACGTGCTCATGGGGCACGTGAGACCACGTGGGCAATGCCCAATGCATGTATCGTCAGATCGTAGAAAATATGGTCCTCGGCACAACCTCCTGTTCGAACCTGCACAACAAAAATAATGTTCAATATTATATTATGATATAATGAATTTGTAATAATTCATAATTCATTATACATTACCGCTCCTCAATCACACTAATGAGTCTACGTGACTCTGTGGCTGGCGGACGCTGCCACCTGTTCGGCCCGCGTGGTCCCCTGCGTCTCGATGAACTAGCCTCGACAGCATGAGGATCAACAGCAGGAGAATCATCGGCAGGAGGATCAGCAGCAGGAGGAAGTGCTGAAGTCTGACCGGTTGGAGACTTTGAAGCTAGGGATGGCAATTCAAATCGATTAACCGCGGTTAACCGATTAACCGAACCGCAAAATCCAGTTTTGGATAGTGGATTTGTGGTTCAATTTCGATTTCGGATAGTAAAAACCAAAAATCGTTCAAAATCAGTTTGGTTTCGGTTATCAGGCCGCAGTTAATCGGTTTCAGTTAACAATTGTTTGCGATTAACCGGTATCTGAAACCGGTTTTGTTATTAATCTTTGAACTGGTTATCCATTTACTACCAGTTTTTTACGATTAATCGATATCTGAAACCGATTTTGTTATTAATCATTGAATCGGTTATTCGTTTACTACCTGTTAACCGATTAGTAAATGGATAATTGGTTCTATCCGAACCAAAAATTTCAATTTCGGTTATCCGCAAATAATCGAAACCGAGCCAGTTTCGATTTCGGATATAGGCTTTTGAAACCGACCAGTTTTGATTTCGATTTCGGTTAGCAAATTTGAAAATCGGTTTCGGTTAACCCCCAAAAGTGCGGTTAACCGAACCGTTGTCATCCCTATTTGAAGCTCTCATTTGACGATAACCACGGCCCAACATATCTGTCGAATAAGCATATAATTAGATTATATATATAGTAGATATAGATTTAATAGAAGATATACTTGACAATTATTTCTAATCATCTGAGTAATAGTCTTCTTCTTCTTCTTCATGTTCTTCATCTTCCTCATCGTCTGATCGATCGGATTAGATGGACTGGATAAAGAAACACCAGCAGAGGAAGATCCACCATGTGTTTGAATGACAGGATTGCTCGACGTCCCGACTTCACGTGACTCCCCGTGACAAGTACATATAAAATATCTCGGTGCAAATTCTTTGTTATACATATGCAGAGTGATAGTTTCTCGATCCAGAAATCATGCAATCATGCAAATGCGGCACAGACATCAGATTTTATCACCGGCGCTAACAAATTTTGGATTCGAATAGGCAAAATTTAGGAAGTAAGTTACGACTAAGCGAAACTCATTCGTTAAAGCTTCATGATCAAAACGTCGGTACATCCAACTTCGATCGTCCGACATGATTTGTCAATCATTGGTAATATTTTCAGTCAATGTCTTTATATGTGAGATGGTCATATTCCATTCAAGATTCATGTTATTCATATTGCACTAAGTATTTTTTTAATTTTAATCGCTAACTTCATTCTAATTTATGGGCATATAATTAGGAATAATTCAAGGGTTGTACGTCATATAAAAGATCATCTACTTTTTTTACACGAACAAATAACCCCCAAACGGATCTAAGGTTTTGCTAAATCATATCCGACTCGTCGATATGTACATGAAATGTATCAACTCGTCGGATGGATAATTTTTTGTAAATTTATGGATGTTGTCGCGAGTCAATAATGGAGCGAGTACACATTGAACGTCGGCGCGAGTCCTTAGGTTTCGGCCCCAATGCCAACGAGATCGTCCATATTGATTTAATTTTATCGACTCGAGTATTAACACTAAATAATGCTAACATTAACATTTAAACTCTAATTAACATATTAACATTAAAAATAAATTAATCCTAATTAGATAAATGAGCAACAAATATATAAATGGATTAAACCCTAATTAAATAGCATGAACATAAATTTTAAAAGAAATATTAGGGTTTGATTAAACCCTAATCAGAAACCCTAATCAGAAACCCTAATCAGATGTGATTAGGGTTTAAACCCTAATCATATTTCATTAGTGTTTAATCAAACCCTAATCTTTAAAAAAATTGCTAAGAGTGTACTCAGGTGCCCACTGTTAGCAAACACCGGGTGTTCGATAGTCGGAGGTCGACCGAAACTTTAATGTTTAGACTGGCCCTAATTAATCATGTTGCACAAAAGGGGTAAAGAGGATGCGACAAAGATGTTATCGGGAGGCGGAAGCAACGGCTAAAATTGGGTGTATGAGCGGTTGCGTCGGTGGGCGAAGCTCGGTAGCAGCAGCAGGGCGTCAGCGGAGAAGAAAATAGTAGCAGGGAAGAAAGGGTCGGGCACGATCGCGAGTTAAATAAACTCATTAGCAACGACTCACTTAGCTGTTGCAAAGCCGTTGCTAATAAATACAACACATCACCAACGACTCACTAATCAGTTCCAAAACTGTTGCTGATAAGTATTTCATTTTCATGCCGCGAGCACCCCATCGACTAAAGCGCAACGGATAGAAAAACAGCAAGTAAGTCGTTGCTAATGTGATAATATCATTAGCAACGGCCGAAGCGGCCGTACGTAAGCCGTTGCTGATGAATTATTTCATTTGTGCACCACACTCGCGTCATCTACTTGTTGTTAACGGCCTAAGCGGTCATACGTAGGCCGTTGGTAAGCCGTTAGTGATTGTAACGGCTTGGGCAGCCGTTGCTGAAAGTCATTATATATTCTAGTAGTGATTTTTATCTCAAACCCTACCCGAACCTAATTCAAATCTACTCGAAACCTACTTGATCGGGTAGATTACAATCGGTTTCAAATCTATCCGGTACCCATGCACACCCCTATCAACTACGTATTTATATAATATAATAATGCACAAGTGTTTAAGTTTATATTTCAATCAACACTCATGCATTATATATATATATATATATATATAATAATTGAAGTGGTATATCTATACATTTTGACTTTTTTATTAAAATATATAATAATATTTATATATTGCATATGGATTTAAGATCATTCTATATATATTATAATACAAATTTCATATAGAATATTAATATTATATGGATCTACTTGATGTCATATTTTGATCCATTTTGATATTGGTGTTGAAAGAAGAAATAATTTATTGATGACTAATAAAATAGTGAGTGGCTTTTTAAATTAAAATTAGTATTAATGAAATTAAAAAAGTGACTTTAAAATTTTAAATTTTACCGAATGCGAAACTAAAAAATTAAAAAAGTGGCTTTTTATTGATGACTCGAAGTTTGATTCATAAACTGCTAAACATGTGAGGTACGTGCATTCAAAAATTGTCATACACACTTTAATACTAGTCACAATATTGATTTACGAGGCATCCGGATCTATTAGACAATATTAATTTAATTCAACCTACATTAATTATGAATAAGGATGACAACTGAAACTGGTTAACCTCACTGGTTCATCGAATCATAAAATTTGATTTCATATAGTGAATTTATTATTCGATTTCGATTAAAGAATATGAAAAAATCGATTAAGTTAGATTCAATTTCGATTATTAGTCCGTGGATAATCGATAATCGAAATCGATTAGATATTTCGATTTTGATTACTGTTATCTACGGATAATCGGATCTGAAACTGTTATAATTAATTATTTTGATAATTTTTAGATATTTTAAATTTTAATTTACTAATCAATTATCCATTTACTAATTAGTTAACTAGCTAGTTAGTAAACGAATAACTTATTCTATTTGAGCCAAACTAGCTAACCGATTTCGATTATCCATTGGACAATCGAAATCAAGTCGGTTTCGATTTAGGATACTAGTTTTTGAAATCAAATGATTTCGATTTTGATCTCAATTAACGAGTTTTTAATCCATTTCGATTTTGATTAACCATAATAAATGTGATTAATCGAATCGTTGTCATCCTTGATTGTGAACCTTCAATACAATAAATTTAAATTTTTCATTTAAAAAAATATATAGTTATTGTTTCTGCATGTTCAATGTGATAATTGGCCTAAATAGACATCAATCAATAACCTAATTAAAATATTTAAGTTAAAATTTATTATTCCAAATTTCAAGTCTAACTAATGTATAGTGCATATTCTATCAATCATGTCTTATTCTACCGACATTTAATGATTATCATGCTTATATTCACATTTAATTTTTCTGGATTATAATTATGTGAATTTAGGAATCCACCTGATAATAGAACTATAGTCTAAGGATAAAATAGGTAACGAACTCATCTACGTAATAAGATAAGGATGAGCACGTGTAATTAATTTAGCAATAAATAAATTCCCAATTGAATCAAATTGCAACATAATTAGGTTGCATTATTGAAAACTGGAAGAGACGTTGCTGGTCTCTCTCACCCACAGCAAGATGGGAATTAAATAATTAATTATGCAGATGCCAGCCTGTTCTTTTTTTGTTATATAATTGAAGCTTTATATATATATATATATATATATATATTGCCAATCGACATCACTCCAGACTCTAGTTGTGTAAATTAAATCCACTCGAGTGCTCTATCCAAAATGGTACGTAGCTACTTGAAACCTAATTCAAATTTATTGTAGTTAATCAAAAATCAATAAATCCACTAAAATTGTTTGATTGTGTTTTTAGTAGTTAACATTAAAAGCTTAATTAAGAATCTAATTTAAAAAAAGATTAAGAATGGAAGCATGAAATTTATCGTATGTTTAGTTTACCATATATAATTGGGATATAGCA
Organism: Canna indica; assembly: GCA_034359265.1. Taxonomy (NCBI): domain Eukaryota; kingdom Viridiplantae; phylum Streptophyta; class Magnoliopsida; order Zingiberales; family Cannaceae; genus Canna; species Canna indica. Next base: position 1,501,216 of record CP136898.1, on the reverse strand, counting down.
TATATACAATGTTCTTGCTTGAAGTCGACCGGGGATGGTGCCAGGGGCGAACCCACATTAGGGCCAAGAGGGTCACTGGGTCTCTCTAAATTTTTTCAAAATATCAAATATTAAATATAATTTGATAATTTTTAAAAAATATATAGGATAAAATTATATTATTATTATTAATTTTAACTTCTTTCACTAATGTATTCATAGCTTAGTGATTAGTTATTTCATTTTTTTGCTTATAGATCTTAGGTTCGAATCTCATCTCTTGTCTTCTATATTCATTATTTATCTTTTTTTCGTAATGGCTAAATATAATATCCGATTTTTTAATTAAAAAATTTTAAAATTTTCTCTATTAATTTCTCACTTAACTCTAAAATTTTCTCTATTAGTTTATAAGCAAAATTCAAACAAATTTCATTAGTTTTTTACATCTAAAACTCTCAGGTTGGTTTAATTTATTTTTAATATATTTTTTTCTATGATATTATACATGCTCATACTATAAAGTTGTGTGAACTTTTGTGTTTGAGTTATTCAATATATGATTGAATAATTAATTTTCTCATCAAGCATAAAAAAAATGAATAAAAATTATGTTATATTTCATTCATGATTGTGAAATTTATTTAATTAAGAATCCAAATCTAAAATACATATATATTAATTATATAATGCATCTTCACAGTATCAATTTAGTTTTTACTTTTAATATAATATTAAGTACTATTAATGCAACAAAGAGCAATTATTTTTCTGTATGTATTTGTAATTTTGTTAATATCTTTCTAATTTTTTAGTTTTCTTCATATAGTTTCATAGAGTTGGCACTTGAGATGAGTAAGGCAACAACCGCATTATAGTAGAGCTTGCTTTGGATAATTTAGATAAAAAAAATTTCACATGAGCTTTGGTTATTTTTAATTTAAATATTGTAGGAATATTTTCAAAATATGAAAATAGAAAAAGAAATTTGTATTATAATAAGTTGTGATTTTAATTAAAAATTTTGAAAATAAATAGTTAAAATAATATTTATTAAATTTTTATATCTTAAATTGGGCCCCTCTCATTGAAATTTCTGCGTCCGCCACTGGGTTGTGCGGTCCTTCGCATCTCCTGGTATAGTGTGACTCCAACGGGAGACCTACATTGTCTAATTATATCGTATATCATTTTTATCATATGAAATAAACATGCATCCTACGTTGTCCAATTATATTTATATATAGTACTAAAATTTTATCAACTTAAGCTTAAAGAATGTCATTAATTGTATATCTCTTTTTTTTCTTAAAAAACTTTTCAATTAATTTATTACAAGAAAATACTAATTTATTATTTAAAAAATATTGATGCAACAAATGAATGTATATAGATCGTATTATTTAACTTTTCATCGGACTCGAGACAAAATTAATTAATGTTCATCTGAGAAGATAAAATAATAATAATAATAATAATAATAATAATAATAATAATAATTGACCTGACACCAACATTGATCGTTTTTCACTACTAAAAAATGGGATATCTGCGACGGATAATACCGTCGCAAAACGGTCGCTAAAGACCTTTTGCGACGGTTGAACACGATCGCAAAGAGCGGTAGCAAAATCTATCATCGTAGAAAACTTACAACGACAGAATCAGCGATCGCAAATGAGAACATTATGCGACTGCAATGCGACGATCTACGTCGATCGCAGAATGTGGTCGCGTAATATCTGCGACCTTATTTGGTCGTCGCAAACATTACGTAGGCGACGGCATGGTGACCACTCCTTCTGTCGCCAAATATTATATCTGCAACGGTGATGCGATCGTATTTGCCGTCGCATAACAGTCGCAATTGTAACTGCGATCGTTGTTGGCGACTAGTTCGATATACCTTTTACGACGAGAATAGCGGTCGCAGAGCCATCGCAAATTTGTATTTTTTAAAAAAATATATAATAATATTCTTTTAAAAAAAATGCATGTTTACATTTAACATCAAATTATATCAAAATGCAATGCCACAACAAAAGAATATACAATATATCAAATTATATCAAAATGATGCCACAACGAGGTAATATTCAAGACGTACATCAAATTAAAATAATTTATATTTCTATCAAAAAATAATATTTACATCGTATCAAAATATGTTTACATCAAAATAGAAAATAAAGTAATCAATCATGAAGCGCATCATGTGGCGGCGACGGATGCGGCGAGGAGATGGGCTGCGTCGGGACGGCATTAGCTGTTGTCGCGTCGAATGACGAGGGAGATGGAGGGGCCAAAGCACCAAGCATTGAATAAGCAATATGTGTCATGTACTCCCTCATAGCAGCCACCTCACTGATGAGGCGTGCATAAGAAGCCTGTAATTCTGCGTGCGAAGCCTTTAAGGCTGCAAATCAATCCTAACCTGCATGTGAAGTTGATGGACCAGCGGTGAAAGAGGTGAAGGCAGACGACCCCGCACCATGTGGCTGCAACAATGTCCGTTCGTGGGCCGTTGTGCCAATGCCATATACACGGCTGTGGTCGACTCATGTCACCTGCATCCATGTGTCAATATCAAACTGATGCTGCGCAGGATCACCTCCCCGCTGGGTCACCAACTCAGAATACGTGGTCTTTAAAGATTGATTAATTAAACAAATTTTACATAATTGAACTAATATAATTTTTTTAAAATATAAACTTTATTAAATATTAACTTACTAGGATTATCTCCGGCCTCCCGCTGATGAACTCACCTTGGCGAGGACCATATATATATTTATGTGTCTCCTCCAAGACCCTCAAAGGGTCAGCCGGAATGAGCGTCCCTTACTCGTCTCGCGTCCCATGCAATAAAATAAATATAATTAGTTTTTCTATAATAAATAATAAAAACTATTATTAAATTATTTATCATGCGACGCTCGTGACTAGTAAATGAATGCGAAATAACGACACTAGAGGGTGAGTGAGTAGTGTGTTTACTATACGATTCGCCTAAATTCACTTTTAATCGTTTCTTGATTCGATTAGGCAAGATGCACTTATGTCATTTAAATACATAAGCAAAATAAAGCAATATAACACAAATAATTTAAATCAACGCAAACACAAGATTTATAGTGGTTCGACCCCAATGCCTACTCTACTACCTAAGCACCCTGCTTAGGATTTTCAAACTAAGTTTTACTAGACTAATTAATTTCCCTTATAACAAGGACTTTTCACCGAAAAGACTCGCTCTCCAACCGAAGGCACTTCCACACCTGGAAGTATTCCGCCTTACTACCGAGAGCTCTTTCGCACCTTAACCTAAGGGACAGCTAGAATTAATCCTAGTAACAACTAAGTTTACACAAGTGACTTTACTTTTATACCAAGATACCACTTCACACACAGCAAGACCTAACACCCTAGGTCTTCACACAAACAAATCAAATAGTTAAAATAACAGTAAAATTACAATTGAAAAGAGCTAAAGGATAAACCAAGCATTAGTGCTCTTCTCAAGCCTTCAATGCCTCCAACTCGTCAAGACGAATTAACTGCTCGATCTAATGCTCGAGTTGAGGAAGAACTTGCGCTTGAAGTGGAACTCGCTGGAGAAGCAGAGCACGCGCGATTACTCCATGGAAGGCTTTAAATCTCCCTTAGAATGCTCAATGATCACTCTAAGATTGGGAGAAGTTTAAATGAAGTATCAGAGGATGTATTTATACTCTCGTGAAGCAACGTCTGTTCAACGGGTAGAAAACTATCCGTTACAGACCGTCGATCAAAGCGCCAGTCGATCGACCGACGCGGTATTGCGTCGCGTCTCATATGCAGGTCGGTCAACCGATTGGTCGACCGCCAGCCTCGGCCTCAATCCAACCTCTATCGGTCGACCGACTAGTCGACCGAAGCACCCACTGCCTATTTTCGGCAGTGTTCGGTCGACCGAAATGGCTAGCTCCTTCTTCTTACCCCTATTCGGTCGATCGAACATAGGCTGAAATTGTTTTTTCAGCCTATTTCCTCCGTGCTTCGTTTTCGGGTTCCGGCTTTCAACGACCATCAACTTGGAGAACTTTCACATGATCTTTTAGCTCGTTTAATAAATCTTTGGCGCATACGTCGATCTCCGAGAAGTTTCCGCGACGAACCCGAGCGCGATGATCAATGTCCTTTCGATTTTGTGATTTCTCCTATTTATCCGATCGAGGACATCGAACGCTAGTCGATATGGAACCTGAAATATATTCTCAACGAAACTATTAGTTCCATGTTTATTATCATCAAAACCATCAAGGCCGAGATTAAGGCTAAGGTTGAAACCCTAAAGCCAATAGTAAATGGAATGGACCTACCGGTATGTCGGGCCACGGATCCCTCAACTAGCGTCATCCAGTTTCGGTGCGTCGTTCAGGAGGCACCCTGCCACTCCTCGGACGCCCAGATGTCGCATAGTCGATCTCATACGTGGCTCGTTATCCAGTTGAACTCATTTCCCTTCAGCGCATCCATAGGCGTATCCCAATTACCGCCTACATTTGTCCGCACCTCATCCCACGCATGGTGGAGGATATCCTTGAAAAACTTCTTATTGTAAGCTTCTTATTTCTAAAATATCATCAATTAAAATTTATAATTTTTCTTATGTCCTTTATATACTCATATCAAATTAATCTTTTATTTATCATTTTTTATCGGCTTAGCTACTGTTATTTAACCATATTAATTATATCATACCATCCTTTCAAATAAGATAATAATTTTTACGGTACCTTACCATATAATATCATATCATATCATACATTATTAAATCATGATTCACCTGGCTAAGTCATAGTAGGTTATTAAACTAAGATTTGAATCTTAGATCTTTAGACAACTTACAATGTATTACCACCACGAGTATTCTTTTAATTTTTCTGCACTATAATTATGTGAATTTAGGAATCCACTTGATAATTGAACTAAAGACTAAGGATAAAATAGGTTACGAACTCATCTACATAATAGGATAAGGATGAGCACGTGTAATTAATTTAGCAATAAATAAATTCCCAATTGAATCAAATTTCAACATAATTAGGTTGCATTATTGAAAACTGGAAGAGACGTTGGTGGTCTCTCTTACCCACAGCAAGATGGGAATTAAATAATTAATTGTGCAGATGCCAGCTTGTTCTTTGTTTTGTTATATAATTGAAGCTCATGATTCAATTATATATATATATTGCCAATCGACATGACTCCAGACTCTAGTTGTGTAAATTAAATCCACTATGGAAGCATGAAATTTATCAAATGTTTAGTTTACCATATATAATTGGGATATAGCACATGTACAATGTTCTTGCTTGAAATTGACCGAGGGTGGTGCAGTCCTTCGCGTCTTCTGATATAGTGTGACTCCAATGGAAAACCTGCAAAGATACTTCAACGTTCAAGTAAGAAGGAATTTATGTTGTGAGATATTAAATCGAAATCGAAAATATACCAAATGTGCGTTGTGTCTATTTATAGTATAAGATTAGGGATGTCTCGGACAATTATGTATTCCTGAATCTCATGTGAATATATATGCTTAGAATGGGTCAAGATTCATCCTGGCGATGTCGAATGGTCGATCGACCGATGATTGACCAGCGATCGCTGGGCGGTCGAACGGTCGATCGACCGATGATTGACCGACAAGCGATCGAATGGCGTCCAACAGGCGAAAAAATGTCCGTTGAAGAGCCGTTCGGTTGAGGGATTATAAATACCTCTCACCTAACTCCTTTAACACTTCTTAAAGACTTAATTGAGCATTCAAATGAGAGTTTTGAGCCTTCTAAAGATCGATTAATAGCGCTCGGTTCTTCCGTCGATAATTTCTTTAAGTGCACATTCCTCAACTCGGGCTTCAATTCGAGCTCTACAACTTGGCGAGTTGGATGCTTGAAGGCTTGGGAAAAGAGCATCGGTTCTTACTTTTTAATTCTTAGCTCTTTTCATTGTATTTTAAGAGTTGTTTAAACTTGTTTTCATTTGTAATAGTTTGCTATGTGTGCTATAGTAAACACTTAGGGGTAGACTTTGTAAAATTGTATTTTTCCTAGGTGAATAGGTTTGAGGAGTTCTCAAAGAGATGGGAATCTTGTCCTCAGTTGTATTCAAAGGGAAACACAAGTTCTATAAAGTCGTTGGTTAGAAATCCTTGGTGTAGAGCCAAGGTAGTGGAGTAGGCGGTTGGTCAAACCACTATATTTTCTTGCGTTAGCATTGTCTTGATTGTTTGTTTATTGTTGTGTTTGATATTTGATAACAAACATTATTGAGTTGCATTTGAATTTGGTTGAAGTTAAAATTGAGCAAAAGAACATTGACTAAATAGAAAAATAGGATACACACTATTTAACACCCCCCCCCCCTCTATTGTGGATTTTCATTCAACAGACTCAGCATCACAGTCTGAAATACAAGCTCTTGTTGATGAGATCAAAATGTTTTATGATTGCAGGTATATCTCATTGTGTGAAGTGATCTGAAGAATTTTCAGTTTCGACATTTATTACAAATATCTTTATATTATTTTTTATTTCTACACAATATTATTTTTCAAATGTCGATATATATTAATAACAAAATTATTAGATCTAATATGAATTAAAATCACCGTGCATCGCGCGGATAATTAAACTAGTATATATAAAAGAAAGCACTTTGGCCTTTTTATCATACCAACTATCATAATAAGAATTATGCCAAGTTGCATAAATTTAAGTACTTTAAATATATAATATGTATAATATTAATGTAAATGCTTTTAGAAAAGAAATGTGTATTCGTTAAATTGATTTTTTTATGGCATGTAATATTATCTCTCTTAATATTAGCTCTTTTGAATGGTAAGTAATATTATTACCTATTTTAAATATATAATATTACCTTTTTAATGGGAATTAATATTTTTTTGCATGGCAACATTGAATTTAATTGAAATATTAAATTATTTTTTTTGCTCCTTGCTTGGGGGAATTGTTGATAGTTGACGAAAAGAATATTTTTTCATCCAACGAATAAAAATAAAAATGCTAAATCCTCTTAATTGATGTGCCTAATAATCCTCCTAATACTCACATGTAATAAATATTTTCATATTTTTAAATAATGGGTAAAATTAAAATTAAGTTAACTTATTAATATCAGACTCTTTTATCTGAAGTAAAAAATAAATACACGAATTAATGAGTCTCAATTTTTAGCTTGGTTCAAAGCCAACAAATGTTTCCCAAAGGCAAGAAGCTTAACATATGTTGAATTTCTTTTATTGTTTGCATGGAAGCAAGACATTAGACATTGGACTCGAAGAGAGAAAAGCTATTTTTTTATTGGAAGAATATTCTTTGATGGTAGATGTGTACGATATTTTTCGAAGAAGTTTATAAACAAAACAATAAAAAAAGATGGATATCTAGTTTATAGAAGAAGAGATAATGGTCGAACAATTAAAAAGAAAAAGATTGATTTAGACAATCGTTTTGTTGTGCCTCATAATAGATACATGTTATTGAAATATGGTGCACACATTAATGTTGAATGGTGCAACCAATCGCGACCAATTAAATATCTTTTCAAATATGTGAATAAAGATCATGATCGTGTCACTGCCACATTCGTTGACTCAACCTCACAGTATAAAATACAAGCTCATGTTGATGAGATTAAAATATTTTATGATTACCAATATATCTCTCCCTGTGAAACAATATGGATAATTTTTAGCTTTGACATTCATTACAAATATCCATTTGTATAACAATTGTCGGTTCATCTTCCAAATGAACAGATTGTAATTTTCAATGATGACGATCCAATATCTGAAGTGGCAAATCGACAAACAATTAATGAGTCTCAATTTTTAGCTTGGTTCAAAGCTAACAAATGTTTCCCGGAGGCAAGAAGCTTAACATATGTTGAATTTTCTTTGTTGTTTGCATGGAAGCAAGACATTAAACGTTGGACTCGAAGAGAGACAAGCTAATTTTCGATTGGAAGAATATTCTTTGTTCCCCCAAGAATATGTGAGTTATACTATTTGAGAATTCTACTGAACGTGGTCAGGAATCCAACATCTTTCGAGGATATTAGAACAGTCAATGATAAAGTTTACCAAACTTTTAAAGATGCATACTATAATTTAGGGTTGATTGACGATGACAAAGAATATGTAGATGCAATTAAAGAATCAAGTACATGGGGATCAAGTTTTTCTCTTAGAAAATTATTTGCTACATTAATATTATCAAACTCGATGTCTAGACCACAATTCGTTTAAGAGGAGGCTTGGAAACTATGAACTGAAGATATATCTTATTTGATAAAACAAGTGTTACAAACAAAAAGTATGAAAGTTATATATTTGTTATATATATTTGTTATATATATTTTTTATTATTTTTTATTATCAATTAATATATTAAATTTATATATTTTTGAATTTCTGATGTTGTCACTAGTGATGATAAATTCAAATATGATTGTTTAGTGAAAATTGATTTAATTCTAAAAGGATGTGTCAAAAGCTTGGATGACTTTCCTACGATACCAAAATCATCTCAATCAACTACAAACATTAACAATCGCTTAATTGCTAAGGAGTCGTGCTACAATCGAAGGAGATTGAAAGAGGAAGATCAAGAACAAGTTCAACACTTAACTTCGAAATAGAGACAAGTTTATGATAAAATATTGGATGTTGTTAAAAGAAAAAATGGAGGTATTTTTTTTCCTACAATTATGGTGGAATCGAAAAGATATTTATTTGAAAAACTCTTGCATCTGCACTTCGATCCGAAGGGGAAATTATTCTAACAGTTGCGTCCAATGAAATATCATCTTTACTATATATTACCTGGTGGAAGAACAGCGCATTCTCGATTTGGGATCTCTCTTAATCTGGATGAGGATTATACTTGTAATATTAAACAAGGTTCTCTGTTGGTTGATTTATTGGTGAGAATAAGTTTAATTATTTGGGACGAAGCTCCAATGATGAATGGGTATTATTCAGTTATATAGTTAATTTATATATTTATTAAATTTCATTAAATACAAATTTAATAGTCTGATTCTCTTAATTTTAGATATTATTGTGAAGCGCTTGATAGAACATTGTGTGATGTTATGCGTTTTAAGAATCCAAACGGCAATGATCATCCTTTTGGAGACTATAGTATTTGGGAGAGACTTCAGACAAATTTTACCTATCATTCCTAAGGAAAGCAGATAAAATATTATTAATGCAGCACTTAATTTGTCTCACTTGTGGGACGATTGTGAAGTTCTGAAGCTAACGAAAAATATGTGTCTCACTGTGAACAATTTTGATGACAATATAGATGATTTGAAAAGTTTTTCGGATTGGATATTATCGATCGATGACGGAAAGATAGGTGATCTTGGTGATGGTTATGGGCAGTCCGAATTTCAGATGATAACTTGATTTTGGATGCAAGTGATCCTGTTGCTGTGATTGTTGATGTAATTTATCCTGAGCTTATAACAAATGTCAATAATTTATCATTTTTGCAACAAATTAAGAGTTGTATTAGCTCTCACTCTGAATGTGGTTAATATGATTAATGACTATATGGTTTCTCTAAATCAAAAACAGTCAACGAGATTTTTGAGCTCAAATAGTATGTGCTTATCAGATTCTGGAGGGAGTTTGTTGGATCAGATCCACACACCAGATTTCTTGAACTGCGTCAAATATTTTGGTGTTCATAATCATTCTTCGACATTAAAAATTGGAACTCCTATTATTTTGCTAAGAAATATCTATCCATCTGTCGGATTATGTAATGGAACACGATTGGTGTTAACAAGACTTGGAAACTGAGTCATTGAAACTAAGATTATTTGTGGAACTAATTACAGAGAAAAGATATTCATTCCACGTATGTCATTGACACCATCAGATCCAAGACTGTCAGTTAAATTTCAATAGGCAATTGTAATATCCAAAATCTTAATGGTAACATTTTACTCTTGAGCGGGGGACTGTGGATCCTAGTTAGCGCGGATTGGCGGGAAGCTTCGGGATTAGACCCGAGTAAGCATTTAATATAGAAAAATTTAGGGAAATTTTATTTGTCTTATCTCTGTGATCTAGCATTCTAGGATGATAGAGGGTCTCGAGGTGAATTTGGCAGTGCAATCAGATCTCGAATCGGAGTTAGATCGGATGAGTTATGAGTTGTTTAAGTCGGATAGCCTATGTAGGGGTATTTTGGTCATTTGGACTCAATCGGTGTCTATAAATTAGACCCTAGGGTGTGCAGCTAGGGGTTTTTGAGCTGCGCGCCACCCGAGGCAAAGGAGAGGAGAGAGAGGGCGCCGTCAAGGAGGAGGAGCAGTCGGAGCCGAATTTTCGCGAGTTCGTCGGTGTCAATCGAGGGAAGATCTTGCGCGTCTTTTTCTTCCGTTTTCTCTCCATCCGGTGAGTGGATTTAGATCTTTTTTTCTCCAATTCTTGACTCATGTCGCTGTTTTTCTATTTCGGGGTTTTTCATCGATTTTTGACGCATTTTCTCGTATCGGATCGAAAGTTGAATCGATCGTTCTTAAGTGAATCATATTGTTTACCCCTTTTAAAATAAAATATTATTTTCTTTTCCTTCTTCTTCTTTCTTCCTACCCCCTCTTCCTGTGCATCTTGCCGGCCAGCGCCGACCGTGCAAGGAGGCGGCGCCCAGCAGGGTGCCGCGGTGGCTGTGGGTGCCGGTGATGCGCCGCGGAGGCAGCGGCGCCCGGCGTGGCAGTCGCTACCACGCACGGCAGCTACGCGAGGCGCTGCCACCGCCGCGTGGTGGCGGCGGGGCGACGGTGCCAGCGTCGGCGCCAGTGTCTCAGGCGGCCCGACAGCGGCCGGGGAAATGAGGCAACTTGTGGCGGCGACTGGGTTGGGGAGGAGGTGGAGAATATAAAGAGATTAAGTGAGGAGATGAAATGGAGCGTTGAGATTAATTTGGATGAGATGAAGGGTTGAATTGAAGTGGTTGAGATGAAGGGCATGGATTTGATCTTGTGTAGATGGAGAGTTGTGATTGCATCTGGTTAGATGAAGGGTTGTGATTACATCTGATTAGATGTAAGATTGTGATTTCATCATGTAGATGGAGGGTGAAGATTGCATCATGTTAGATGGAGAGCTGTGATTGCATCTGGTTAAATTGAGGGTTGTGATTGCATCTAGTTAAATGTAAGACTGTAATTGCATCATGTAGATGGAGAGCTGTGATTGCATCTGATTAGATAGAGGGCTATGATTGCATCTGATTTGAGGTAAGGTTATGATTTCATCATGTAAATGGAGAGTGGTGATTGCATATGGTTAGATGTAAGGCTGGAATTGCATCATGTTAAATAGAGGGATGTGATTGCATCATATTAGATGGAAGACTGTGATGTAATTATATTTAGATGAAGGGCTAAGATTTTATTACTGATTTATTAATTGTAACACCATTATATTTATTCATAGCAGTGATTTATTAAATAAATTAAGGTATTTTTATCATTATTCTAAATAATTATTTGGATGCCTTAAAGTTAGCGAAACTATTCAAATTATATATAAATCTTCACATAATCGACGTTCTGTATTCATTGGTGAGGTCTGTTTCATCATCAGACCTTCGGATTTTGAAAATAGTAGGCGAATGTCGCCTCATTTTGTGTGTCAAGCTGAAAAATCATATTTTATATATATATATGATTCGATCTAAGATGATTCATGGATATAGTAGTTAATGAGATGAACTTTATCCTAGATCAGCGATTTCTGTGACGAGTTATTTTATCATGTTTCAGTTCATTGATTTATAATTGGAGTTTCTTTTTGCACTGCTTTCATGATACACTTGCCTCCTTTCTTGCGGTGTTATAAGAATTATTTAAAATAAAACTTACTTTTTTTTTGCCTATGCTTTTTTAAATTATTTAACAAAATTATTAAATGAAATTATTAAATAATTATTTAAATAATAAAATTAACAAAATTATTTATCAAAAAATCTAATTCCATGTGGCAGCATATCAAATGACTTAATTGTAGGATTTTTAGTGGTAATTAAATCACCTATAGTTGAAGAGATTCAAAAATTATCACTAAATCTATAAAAAAAATTAGAAATTTTTAATAATAGTTGCTAAATGATATAAAATATTTACTCTCTAAATTATTTAACAGTAATTATATTATTGCTATAATTAGTTGCCACTAAAAACATAATCTCTTGTAGTGATATATGTGTAATGAGCTAAGGACCCGTTTGGTACCCTGTATAAGTCTCATGTATAGTATTAGAATAATACTATACAGTATTTGAGAAGGGTATTAATTAATACCAGCACTAAAAATAGTATCACATAAGTTGTCATAAGGTACATTAGTAATACACTCCCAAAGCTCTTCATTAACTTGCACTAAAATTTTCAATATTTTGGATACTCATTTTATCTACGACCAAAATTAATATATATATATATAATTAAAATATTAAAAATAATAATTTTAATTTATAAAATATTTTTAATGACAAAATATATTATATAATTTTTATATTATATTATATTATATTATATTACATTATATAGTATATAATATAATATATATATATATATATATATATATATATATATATATATATATATATATATATATATATATATAAAATATTAAAAATAATAATTTTAATTTATAAAATATTTTTAATGACAAAATATACTATATAATTTTTATATTATATTATATTATATTATATTACATTATATAGTATATAATATAATATATAATATTATATTATATTATATACTATTATATTATAATATATAATATTACATTACATTAATATTATATTATATTATAATATATAATATTACATTACATTAATATTATATTATATTATAATATATAATATATTATATATTATATTATATATTATATATTATATATTATATTATATATTATATATTATATATTATATTATATATTATATATTATATATTATATATATTATATATTATATATTATATATTATATATTATATATTATATTATATTATATATTATATTATATTATATAGATAAGTCAATAAGACTAGTACTATGCAGACAAGTACATATGTGAACCAAATGTGAACCAAACACTGTATAATAATAGTACAATATAGACTAATATTATATAGATTAGTTAATACAAACTAATACAATACGATAATATCAATCGAGTTCTTGAAGATGAACTTTAGTTTTTTATATTCTCTAAAAAAAAATTGAAGGGGAATTGTACGGTATCTTTTTATTCCCCGATGTTGAATTTTATGCAGATGCCAGCTTGTTCTTTTTTTTGTTACATAATTGAAGCTTATGATTCAATTATATATATATATATATATATATATATATATATATTGCCAATCGACATCACTCCAGACTCTAGTTGTGTAAATTAAATCCACTCGAGTGCTCTATCCAAAATGGTACGTAGCTACTTGAAACCTAATTCAAATTTATTGTAGTTAATCAAAAATCAATAAATCAACTAAAATTGTTTGATTGTATTTTTAGTAGTTAACATTAAAAGCTTAATTAAGAATCTAATTACAAAAAAAAAAGATTAAGATTGGAAGCATGAAATTAGAGATTTTTAAAATCTAATTCTGGTTTCAAAAATTTCAGAAATCATGACGAGAAGCTTGGACGTGGGTGTCAGTTCAAAAAGATAATAATACTAGTAACTCTTTCTTTGCATTTACCGTAGCCTCAATGAAGCAAAATGGCACTGGCTACATCATCTACCATTAAGAGGAGCAATCTTTGGCTGTTGAATTACAATTACACAGTTCAAGTCAAGTCAACACTTACATGCAATGAAGATCCTATTGGCTGTCAAGATACAATGACTATATATCTCTATCGCCCTTTTCACCAATGACAAATTCATCTTTTTTTTTGTGGTCTTCGAGGCGCAGTTAATAATTTGTCCAAACAAATTTCAATCAGTAAAAATATAGTTTCCAACCACAAACTGCAAGGGAAACATGCACTAGCTGGTACCAACAACTACGTAGAACACAGTCCAAAGGGAGACACTATTGTGAGCAAAGAATGTAACTGCGGGAGACTGGTTACCAACAAATAGCATTTCTTCTCTCTCACTTGCTAATTGATAAACTCAACAGAATAAAAATATCAAATCAGGACTTTCGTCTCCAGCAATGCATAGAACAATTTTGTGGACCTGTCACAAATTAAGCACTGCGAAGAAGAATTTTTGTAAGTGTAGCAGCTTTATGCCGTGTCACTTTTCAATTCTGCGGACGCTGAACAATTCCATTCTCCGTCAAGTACTCCACAAATTCATCTATCAAATAGGGCCAAGCACCCTCTTCATCATAGTTGGAGAGTTGGAGATCAACAGTCTGCACCATGAAAATTAAAATCCACAAAGTATGACTATTGGTTGTACTATATATAATTGTACAGCTATTTCAATTTCACCATCAGCGTGAACTTGCATTCATCGACATGGGTTTGCAAGTTGATTGGTCAGTAGAGGTTATGTGAGCTGGCTAAGAAATTCCAGCATGATGCCTTTGATGAAAGGTTTGAGTTTGATTCCAATAAAGTAATGTCCTTGTCTTTCGCAAGATTTGAAATGTGATGATTTAAATATAATTATTATTAAGAAAAAGGTTATGGACCTTGCACTAGGTCTTTGCTTTAGAGATGTATTGGCAAATTAACTCAAAGCTGTCACTTTAGAATTAGCTTTGAAGGTTATTCATGGAACAATTAATTTGATTTATCTAATCTGACAATTAATCTAAATCAACTAAGAGTATATCAGAAATTTGATGCATGTTAAAACTAATTGTTACTGTTGCTTTAGTTTAAATTTTGTCTTCTTGTATGCAGCTTCATGATGATACTGGATTACTTCCCTGCTTTAGAAAATTGACGTTTAAAATCCCACATATATGTACCTATATCCAGAAAGACTAATGGGCCATTCAGATTCTTGAATCTCATAACTTAGAACTTGAAAATATTTTTGTCCTCGTCGCTCCAGAAAGCATGTAAATTGCAAACTCTATTTACATTAGAATAATATGAATCACTAGGGACAAATAACAACTGAAAAAAAAAATCCAAATATACTAGAAAAGCAAAATTCCAACACAAATTATAACTTGCTACTTCCAGAATCAATAACATTATCCGACAAAGAGCTTAATATATAACATACTGCACCATTGAAAATGTTAATATAATTAAAATTATCAACTGCATGGAAACCAAGGATTGCTACATACCTTAGCAAATTCCAGTAACTGAGACCAGGTGTCTCTTGGTATTGCTTTGTTATGTCTTGCCTGATAATGAAAATATTAATGGATAAAATAAGATGATTGTTGCACCAAATATCAGATGAACAAACCAATAACTATACTGTGTGAAGACCAAGAAGTGCTTTATAAGCAAAAGGATTCAAAGAAAACAGAACAATCCATGCATCTATTTAAACAAATAAAACATCTATGCGCTATGATACAGAATCTAATATGCATATCTCTGAGATATATTAAGCCTTAAGTCAGACTCCCTATATTGTTATTGGTCTGTCCATTACTATGATAGAAACTTCGTAAAAACTACCTGCAAGAATTGACTCCAATGGTCAACTAACGGCCAATGACGTTCTGCAAACAGTAATTGCCACATGCCAATAGCCGTATCAAGTGCCAGAGATTTTTGTCCCTGGAAATGAGCAAATAGGAAGCCACTTTCATTAGTGTCTTGTAAGTCATAAGCCTTCTGACAAATAAATTAACATTTGAATGTGATGTTAAATGTCCCCGTTAAGAATGTAAATGTAAAGATTGGTCTATTTCTCAACCGCTTAAGCTTTTATGAAAGTTGGTCATCCAATCAAATTTAACATGATATTAGAGCGAAGGTCCTAAGTTCAAATCCTCCTAGTGGTCCTAGTGTCAATATTTTATAAAAATTATTTCTCACCTCAATTAAATTGATCCACTTGTTAGGCTTGGGTTAGTCTCCTCAAGTTCACCCGCGCACGAGTGAAGGGGAGTGTTAAGAATATAAGATTGATCCCTTTCCCAACAACTTAAACTTTTAGGAAAGTTCGTCATCCAATCAAATTTAACAGTCTCAAATTCGAATTACGAAGAGGAAAAAAAGAAAATTAACTGTCAACTCAGCCATGCAGGTTTTATCCCCTGCAGCGAGTGCCATGCTAGGAATATGCAAACACGTCTATGTGATAACCAATGCGAATAAAGGATTATGAACTCCCACAAAATAGACATGAGGAACAAATTGCAACACAATACACAATGTATGACAAAATGATATGGGGTTCCCCATAATCATATATTCTATCATCTTGGGGGTTAAAGTCTCCATCCTTACTACGTAGTGCAGGTGATACATTACCAACCCAAGCACAGTCAAAATATGATAACTCAGTAGTTCTGTCCACAATGTCCACGTACTGGATGTACAAAAAGCAAAAAAAGTAGTTGTTTTGGCCCTCCTATATAAGGCCCACCATTCCTATATAAGTCATGAACCCAAGACCTTTGCTATCAACAACCAAGGCCCTCACTAGTTATTTGCAATGTATTAATTTGAAATGGTAATATTGGTTCCAAATAGTGTAATATATTATGCAGGTCAAATTTGAAATCAGATGACATTAAATTATGCATGTTAGATTTGGATTAAACCAAAATCTATAGAATCAAAATCATAATGGAACAATACATATATAGGCAGTAAACAAAAGACCCAGTTCTAGTATAGCACAATTTCATAGAGGGAATGGCAACACGTAGGATGATGTCAATTGAGGTGGTGTTGATGATGATGCTACCTTTTTGCCTAAGGGTGATTGTATTCTTTAGATTAGCTTTCTAGGATTACTATTCAGAAACTTTTTGAGTTTTGATGCTCATCAAAATATCTGATAATCCATTCAAAATAATACTTTAAAAAAATCAAATCTTATCATGTAGTTAGATGGAATCAATTTTTAGCCCGTTAATTTTCTTTAGTCACTAAAGACCCATAAATAAAAAATTTCAAAATTTCCTGGGTTTAGATGTTAAATTTGGGGAGGACTGCCCAAATCATTATAAGAAGCACTTTACACTTATAACCAGCCGACGTGGAATATCTAACACACTCCCGTCACTCATCTGCGCGTGGTGGCCCAACATCACAAGTCTAGTGGCATTGGTGGCTCTAATACCATATTGAAGAAAATGGATTTGAACCTAACCCCACCCCAAAAGCTAGCTCTAGGGGAAGGTCTAGATCTCCGACAGAGCTAGCTTTTGGGGTGGAATTAGGCCCACTAATTTCTTAACACTTACCATCGCTAATGAACTGGTCTATACTAACGCTGCTCATTCACCAAGTTTTTGGTTAAAATAGTGATTGTATAGTGATTGAGCAGCTAATGTAGGCATGAGACTACCAAACTTAAAGCAAAAATATGGTAATGACTTGAAAGGCCATGACAACTTTAAACAAAGTTTAAAAGATACTTTTGACATCAGTGTCCCAAGCCAAAGTTTAAAGCAGAACTGACTAAGATTATGTGCAAAAGATTAAAGTGACATGCATACTGCATTTTCATGCAAAAGAAAATAATATTAATTTAATTCTCAGATCAAGAAATATATGACCATGAAAGTTTCTGCAGAAATCAACCAGTAAATTTATACACCTAAAAGGCCAGCTTAAGTTTTAAATAACACTTAAAAGTGTCTTATTGACTAGCTTAAGAAAAAGTAACCACACAATTTATTTATCGAACATCTGCATGTCCTCGTGTAAGTAATGCATTTGAACTCATCTTAATCAAAAGGAAATGAAAAATACACCTTTTGATAGCTTATACATGGTTTATATGAATAAACCTATCTTAGCAGTAGTATCCAATTTTGCGTGCAGGCAAATACAATATGGACATGTGCCAAAAGAACATAGTGGGTCAGACCTTATATAAAGTGAAATTTAAGATGTTTTTCAGAGCAACCAACATCCCATACATAATAATTATAACTTATATGCTTTCCATGAAAAAATAAACTACTCTAATTTGTGTACTAGCATATTACAAATTATTAATGCGCCATAACATTGAAAATCACAATATTTAATGACCTGAACAAAATCATAGCTCTCTGAATGGAAAAACATCTAATATACCTTCTCTTTAGCCCAGCCAAACGCAAAGTTGTATATCTCACGAAATTTTTCTGGGAGAAATAAAAATAAATGAAAATTAGAAAAGAAAACCCTCCTAGTTTGTAGCATTCATTTATTTTTGTACCTAATCAGTTTAAAATTCAACAACATCATGGAATAAAAAGATGCTGTACAATTCCCCCTCAAAAAATATTTGTAGAGAATATAAAATACTCACGCTCATCTTTTAGCTCATTACGCATAAATGGCAACTTTTCACGAAACTTCTCAATTGTATCTATCCTGCATCAGACAATTTACTTTTAGAAATATAATCTGAACATCAATGACCAACCTCTAAACTACTTTTTAGATCAATGAAGAGGCAAAATGGTTGCATCAACAATTACCCAAGTGATTGTAATCCGCCAATGAATTCTTGCCGGGAGAATTCACACATTGTGGCAGCTTTCATGTGCCAAGATACTACCAACTGTACTCATACAAGAAAAAGATATGACAATTTTCATATACACCCCAAATTAACTGGCTGAAATTAGTTTAATCTAAATAATTTTTCAGTAAATCCTTAAGCATAAAGCACCTAGAGTAATCATCTATTCTACAATAGAAGCAGATTAGGGGAAAATAAGAGTAAGAAAAACAAGAAAAAGCTCGTGAAAGTAGACTCATTACACAACAGAGTCAATGTAGCCTAGAAATCCCATGGTGTAAACAAATTTGCAAGCCCTTTAACTCCAATATTTTTTTCTCACTGACAAAACCAGAAAAGACGTTGAAACCTTACAACCAGAATAACACTTTACCTTATTCCAGTTTTAGTTCAGGAGCTTACAAAAATTATTTCTGAAATTTCAACTTATGGTATACCGTATACCTCATATTGACTTTCACCTGAGGTTCCATCAATTTTGTTTTTCATACCTCCTTGAGTAGCCACTCGACGTAATTATAGATGCCAGATGGCTACTATATATATTCTAACAAAAAAAGTCCAACATAAATGGAAAATAAATTGAAAATAAAACAAAGGATGGTAGCATTGATGCAAGGAATATTAATTCAAGATAAACACCAAAGGTGGACATCCAAATAAATTAAATGCAGCAATTATCAGTCACTAATGAAAAAAATCTGAGAAAGATCAGAATTTGTTGTGAATGAATAGAGTTTCAACAGTAAAAGTTATAACAAATTGTTTTACTACTACATTTTTCACTTCTGGGGAAACCAACCAACAAAGAAAATTGATTAAGATATGTCTAACTCGATGGAAAAATATTTGCTAACCAACATAGAAAAAAGTTTTGGTGATGAAATTAGAACCATGGAAAAAAAAATTCCTTATAATATTAGTATATTGAGTACACAGTAGTTACTTTATAAATATTTAACAGAACCAAAGATGAATGCATGTCATGTTATTTTCTTTACGTGGCTGACGCAAACATATAATAAGTAACATTTAATTGACTTCAAATATATAGGTACAAATCACCAATGGTAGATTTGACATTGAAAGGCAAGCAGCCAACCATTAATCTATTGATCGTCTTTAAGTAAATAACCTTGGAGCCGAAAGTAAAATTAAAAAGACTAGTAGCAGTACAAAAAACCAAAAAAGAAAGCAAAGATCCAATTCCTTTCATCTGTACACAGCTGAGAATCCATGCTTACTATCAATCAGTCAGTATTTGAAGTTAAAGCATCACTCGCCTTACTCATGTGGCTTCTATATTCTGATTTTATTAGCATTAAAAATTACTACTATGTAGTCCCTTGTAATTTATTTATTTTGGGTTTTAGAAAAAAAGGAATATCTAGTAATTATATATACGATAAAAGTAGGTAGGAGGGTATAGTTAATTGTATAAGGACTACAGAGAAAGTGTGTCCAGAAGGATGAACCAATGAACTTGCTATATATACTCAAGATAAAATCTCATGGTATATAATATGTGCCCATGATGTTGTTATGATTAATGAGAGTTTAGTTAGAATTAACTGTAAACTTGATGGGATTAAGGCTTGGTTGTTGGTGTTGTTGTAACAGTGAACTTGATTTTGGGTGTGGGGGGGGGACTTAATTTTTTTTCAGAACCAAGACTAAATATAAGAAATGTCATTTTAGAATCCTGAGATAAGAAATAAGGAAGCAGTTAATATTGATAGATAAGATATTCCACAAGTAAGGTTTTACTATTATGGATCTACAATTCAACAAGAGGGAGAAATAGATGAAGGCATTGTCCATAAAATAAAAAGTGCATGGTTAAAGTTGAGAGAGGCTTCAGGATTCTTGTGAGATAATTGTGTTTTCCTTAACTAAAAAAATGGTTGTAAGAGAAGTATGCTTTATAGATCAAAATGTTGGGCAGAAGCTAATAAACAGCATATAGGAAAGGTTAGTATACCAATAATTAGAATGTTAACATAAATAAATGGTATTACTAGAAAAAGATGTGTTCTCATTCATGAACAACTTGGTATAGCTATGATACAGGATAAAATAGGAAATATATTGACAAGATACCAACATTTCCAAAGGAGACCTATACACATTAGACAAAGTGAATTGATTAGTAAGACCTAGGAAGATTTTGTATGAAATAATAAAAAGTGATTAAAATGTGCATAATATAGATAGAGATATGAATGGGTAAGGCCTGGTGGGAGCCTCGGCACCATTATTGACCCTTATATGGCCAATTAGTCAAAAGCATATTTTCCTAGTCTTAGAATGACTTTGAAGTTTGAACTAAGCGGCTTCACAACCTTGCAGAATTTATTTGATGTCAAGTGAACTTAAAACTCTATTAGCATCCAAAAAAAATCTCCAATCTAGACAAAGCTGTCATAGCTGCCTAAAAATTACCTCATAACATGAATGTAATGGCTTGACCTAACACAAGGCAGGGCCACAGGTTTATCATGGCCAACCACAATCCATTATTTGCACTGATAATGTAATGTAAAAGAGAGATTTCCCAAAGAAAAAGTTTGCCATTGAGCTATTTTGCTATACTATGAACCCCTTTGATGGTGATCAGAAAATTGTATATCAATATCCAAATGTTTTTTTTTACATGTCAAGAGGCAAATATAAGGTGGAAAGATAAACTCCATCTACTTGGTAACATTATGTAAAAACATTAACAAGCCAATATTAAGCTTCTTAAGTGATTGAAAACTTCATCATCATGTCAATTTCAAGCTGTTTTAAACTTTCATAACATTTAGGTATTAAAAGTACCATCGCAATCCAGCCTAGTTCAAATCAAGAAAGGATATAAATCTATTTTATTGGTTATGCTAGTCTTTCATATAATTAAAAATCAGTTAACATTATCCAGATGAATATGTTTTTGATGTGTCATAGCAAGTCGATGCTATAAAATGCCACGGTAGTATGGTACTGAAATCATCTATACCGAGATATGTCACAGCATTATAACCACAAATAATGTTGTTAGGAACACAACAGCACAGTTTAGCAAAGCATTGAACCATGACAACCGTCTAGCACAAGCATGGCATATGACATTTTAATAAGAAAGAAAGGTTAATATAGAATGTATTGCTTGCCCATTCCTAGTTATACATATACATAAGAAGTTAAAAATTCAACCACCAAGAAGAGTGGAGGGTAAAATAATGCTAACAACCAAATAATTGACTATATATTATGATCACCAATGGAAATGCATTAAAATGTTAAGGAAAATAGAAATTTGTTCCCCAAAGTGTCATATAGGAATGCAAAAGATGCTTTCATGTCATAACTGCACTCACCATAACAATATCTTGGGGATCTACCTGCAAGAACCAAAAGTGTGTCAATAGCTATATGAAGAAAACACAGATGAAAATAAAATATGTTTAGAAGGTGGAAATGAACTGTTTGCCATGTAGGCTGAGAGAAGGCAAAAATTAGCATGCTGTAAGTATGAGGAGAATCATATCTGTCATGAAGCACTATAACTCCTTAACATACTATATATGGCATTCAGTATTTCAGTATATGGTCAATTTGTAAGATATTTCTAATTTTCTATAAGGCTTAATTATGTTTTTGGTCCCCCAAAATATCACATTTTTTCCGTTTGGTCCCTCCTTTTTAAAAACTTTCCGTTTAGTCCCTCAAAAATTATTCTCTTTTCCATTTGGTCCCTCCGTTAACTTTCCGTTAATTTTACTGTTAAGTGTCAATGCTGACATGGATTAAAGATAAAATGAGAGACCAAATGGAAAAATAAAGATATTTTAAGGGACTAGATGGGAAAATTATATATTTTAATAACATAAAACATAACTATATATATGTGTTTTCATTTTATTCACCAATATAAAATCTCATCAATTTATTTTTTATTATTTTAAAATCTTCACCTCATAAATCTACGATAAATTTACGACTCGCGCTCGCGCCACCCCTTATTTACGAGCGTGAGTCGTAAATTTATTGTTAATTTGTGAGATGAATATTTTGAAATAATAAAAAATAAATTGATGAGATTTTATATTGATGAATAAGATGAGAAAACTTATATATATGTATATGTGTGCGCGCACGCTTTAGGTTATTAAAATATACATTTTTTCCATCTAGTCCCTTAAAATATCTCCATTTTTTCGTTTGGTCTCTCATTTTATCTTTAATCCATGTCAGCATTGACACTTAACAACAAAATTTAACAGAGGGACCAAACGGAAAAGAAAATAATTTTTGATGGACTAAACGGAAGGTTTTTAAAAATGAGACCAAACGGAAAAAACGTGATATTTTGGGGGACCAAAAACACAATTAAACCTTTCTATAATATATCTCATATTTGTTTTGTCAAGTTAGACGAAGGCCTTATTAGATATGACTCAACATTATTTTGCCAACATAGCTAATTAGCCTATTTAAAGCATCTTCCATAATCAACAGAAATTTTCCATAACCCAGTCAAGGCCTAATGAAATTGAAGCTGCACAACTCCTTGCCAGTTGCCACATAAAACCACTTTGTGCATATTGGATAACAATGCAAAGAGACTGAAAGAGAACAAAAATCTTACTTGCAAATCATTGCAAAGAAGAGAGATACCATCAACCAGTATCATGTCAACATATGGATCTGCAAAAAATATAATTTATTTTACTAAATCTATGAATCATAAGAAAGTAACTTTGAGAAACAAGTTGCACCAAATTAGATATTTATGCAAAAACGAAATAATCTTTAAATCATAATAGAGGAATAATGTTTAATGTTAAAAAATTTGGTGTTTATGCAAGAGATCAGTGGAAATGCAAATGTCATCATAACTATGTTCAATCATTGTTGACATAACAAGATCAAGAATTCCTTAAAAAAAGGAATTCCATCGAATAAGGTATTGAACTTAAGCATAAGTATCTATAGAAATTAACATCACAACTATAAAATCATTGTTAGAGTTAGATCCTAAATAACAAAATTTAGCTAAGTTTGTTTTTATTGCATATTATGATTTTTTTTCCCATTTCCCGTGAATACAGCTGTTCTTATTGGTAAATTTGAATGCTAATAAAAGCCAAATTACAAAGAGGAAAATCCAGACATCTATAACAGTCATTCAATATCTGTGAATAGAGTCCACTAGCCGTAATGTACGATATTATGAAGTCCTGTACCATATTACTACTGTCCACCAAAACCGTCTATATATGAATGTTCAACTAACCATCATATAAAATCGCGAATTTACAAACTCTTATTGAACATCAAAAGAACATTTAAATGTTGCTTTCTTCTGACAGATTCTTTATTTATACTAACTGTCCTAGACTTAGCTAACCTCCTTCAAAAGAGCTAAAACAAGTTAAATAGGCATACCTAAGACACGTTAAAGTATAAGCGAGTAACCAATGTGTATGATATTATATGCATACAAGTACAGAAGATAGTCAAGTTCTTATTTGTTAGTTGTTAGTTTGTTACTATTCAACTATTACAAAATGCATTATGCATTATCTTCTAAAACAACAGAAAAAGGAAGCATGATAAATAATACTAACTAAAAACATCAAGTACTTCACTAGGACACACTTCCTCAACCGTTTTCAGTTTAAACCTCACAATTTCTGTGTGAAGAACTCCAATAACTACAATATATGTGCTAACTTGAAGGATTTCGAGAAGAGATGCAGATGCTTTAGGTCTCTTACATAAAAAGATGATGGATATGCTTTAGCTTAAAAGAACAGATCATTGCAGCCACCAAATAATTCCGTATTTAAAGAATGTACTAATTTGAAATGTTGAGAAACTAATAGGATTAGAAAATTGCAAAGTAGCAAAACTTTGACATTCTCAATTCCACAGTTGAAGGGTTTTAAAATACTTAGGATGCTTAGGGCAATAAGAAAATAAACCAAACAAGAATCAAAACTTCAAAATTAGCAAAGCACTTCTGAACTCCAATAGTACATTCAAATGCATTGCCATCTAATTTAGTGAACCCAAACTTTGCAATTGGGGAGTTGTACACAGACAACTAAACTAACTAGAATGTTTGTGAAGTTACAACAGTAAAACAAATAAAATATTATCAATGGAAAAAACACTTGCCTTTGTATCTGTTATAGAGCTCTTCAAGATGCCTTGAATCAGTGGCAGTTCTAATATGTGGTTGGCTGTAAAAGATATCAAAAGCCCCCTCTAAATGCCAATCGCTCGCTTTCAGAGCCTGAAGAGCAACCTTCTCGCTACAAAAATGAAATATGCTTAAAGATAGTGGAAATATGCATGAACAAAAGAAACACAAATCATGAATTGAATTGAATCATAAGGAAATAACCACCTAATCCAGAAACTAGTTAATTATAAGTTACCAATATATTGGAACCATGAATGAATTTCAAGTCATAGTTTGCAAATAAAAATATGCATGATCAATTTATAGAAACAGTTGTGTTAAGATAAAGATGTTTGTTTTGTGCATAAAAGTAACTTTAACAATATAGCATTATATTTAAAGTAGAATTATCTTATCCATCATATATTGGTATAGACATGTATCATATAATTATAAGATTATTAACTAAACACACCTGGTGTTCCACTTTTGTGACAAATCTATAAGAACTTCTTTTCCATAAATCTATCCCGTGCTTTATATTTTGCTCAAAAATCAATCTAGTGTTAATTTTTTTGGCATCCTACCTACATAGAAGTTGACCTATGCAAATTATTAACCACGTTGGCAACAATGTGAGCACCTTATTTCCACAATTGTGGACCAAACTCACACTAGATTTAGCATGCACGAAGTTCATTGCTCGTCGAATGCAATGGAGGGTGCTAACTTTTAGATGGATGATTCTTCACATTTTTTAGGTTCTTTCAACTTCTCCTCACTACCCAGTTCAGTTGGCCTTTTATTTGCTGAAGTCAGTGGAAAAATCAACAAAGACTAACAAAAATCAGCTTATCTTCCACTGGTTCACCAACCAATCTGAATCTAATCCACCGAAATTGCGAAATGTGCTTGAACTAACAATTCCAACCCATTCCAAACTTCTTTGTCAAGAAATCTCTACATTTTTTTAACTTCATCAAGGAGCTCAGAGATGCCAGTGAATGTGGAGTGGATGAAATGGGACAAGACTAAGGCAGGTGCAAAACAGTTGGGGAAACAAGGAATTTGGTTCGGCCACGCTGGGTTTGGGGAAATTTTATCTGAGTGTGATCTAGTGGTTTGGGGAAATAAAGAGATAACCTGCTGCTGATGTGATTTTACATTCTGCACAGCTTAACTGCCATATAGAGAGGATACCAGTGTGTTCAAGAAAGGGTAATATTGGATAGATCTGTGGTAAAAGTATAATCAGGATTGATTTGTGACAAATCAGAGTTTGGATAGATTGCTATAAAAAAGAGAAACAAAAAAATTGTAATTAATCCATGTTTATATTATATATCATATGTTACTTATTTTATAATACATTATGGGAATGTTTTAGTTCAAGGATTCCAAGTCAGTCAATCTAATCAAACACTAGCTTTCCTGCGCTTGGTTTATATGGCATTTTGATTTTCGAGGGAATATCAAATTACTTGAATAAAGTAAAAATACTATAAATGGCCCGATATAAAGTAACTCATTTCCCCTCCACAAAATAAGATTTAATTTGAGACTATCAAGTGAGCGAAATTTGAGAAAAAAATTTCCACTAAATTACCCTATTGACTTCATTAAAATACAAATGAATATGGTTTATTGATTTCTACAATAATTTTAGGCCTTCCTTTACGTCTCCACACTTGTGTAACTATATGTCCATATACTTATATGCCAAGCCATGTGTCAGTTGAAAACATATTAAATTGGTAAAAATTGGAAGAATACACCACCACGAAGCAATCCCACATTTGTGGGCTCTGAGGAGGGTTGATGTACACAACCTTCCCCTGCTTTCTGATTCTGTGGCTCAAACCCATAACCTCCAAATCATGGGTGGGATAACTTTACCGTTACACCAAAGCCACCGTCTACCATGTGTCTCAATCTAAAGATTAATTACGGATTTCATGTCAAAATATGATAAAATATAAAATATAGAAAGGCAATAATATACAGGTTAAGCAAGTTCAGTGAGCAGGCTATTTTCATATCCCATGAGGCTTCTCCAAAGATTAGATAAGGTTAGAAAATAATAACTATCTATTTCTACAAACTATATGACTTCTAAAGAACTTAAAGAACGTGTTGCACATTATAGCAAGAAGCTACCTGGTTCCAGTTATAGCCATGAACTGTTGAACTTTATCTCTGTGTCCCCTTCCCATTTTATGCTGTCAATGCTCAGAATTAGCATCATTTTATAATCAATTGGAATTTATGCAAACATGACAATGATTCTTTGCAAAATTGTCACCATAGAAAGTCACCAGCAGAAAATCAAAATAAAGTTCCCAGCTTCAACGAGTAGAAGAATTAAAACATCAAAATTCAGCATCCACCAAAATTACCTATTCGGAACAAATAATTAAGGAGTCGGTTTTTTCTTATCAACTTTTTTTCTTGAATTCACGGAACCAATTGCCTTATTAAACTAAAACTAAGCGCATAGTCACCAATTTATTTTAAATAGACAACAAACAGAAGACCCATTGAATGGAAGAAAAAATAAGAAAATTAGGATTATGGAGAAACTCATCACTTCATTTAGGTACTAGTGAACATTATGGTGAAAGAAAATTCTCGTTTTTGTATCAAAGCTGTCACTATGATCAGAATGATACTAATTCCAGTGAACCCGCAAAGAATTAAAAAAATTCAGGATATAAGAAGACAATTACGACCAATAATGAGCAACTAATGCTTCAAAAATCAAAAAATAATATATGAAATTAGAGAAAAGAATTTGGAAGCATCATGGAGCAAACAACCCCTCCCAACCTCTAAGAAGAAGGCGAAAAGATCGGACAAGTAATCAGAAGCCATGACTAATGACCGAATTCCAAGGCGATGAAAGAAACAAATGGATACTAACCATCTCGAATCGTAGAGCAAACCCTAACTTCTTCGCCTCCTTTTTTTGATCTTATCGAGATGGAATCGACAAAAAGGGAAGCTTCGAAGATAGGAAAATTAGGTTTTTGGAGTAATCTTCTTTCTACTTTTCTCCTCTCTTTTCCGCTCTCCTTTCGCCTTTTCCTTCTCCTTCGCTCCTTTCGCCTTTTCGCACTCGCTCGAGCTGCAGCTGGAGATGGCCGCTTTATTAACAAAAGGAAGCTGTCGACAATATTACACCGCGAAGACCTAAAATACCCTTAATTGTTTCCTTAATTTCAGCAAAAGTACGTTCTTTAAAGGAATCTTGACGAGGGTTATTTGGGAAATTTACAGATTCCATCGCCTTCCTCTTTCTCGCTCTCGTCAGTAGCTGTACGCCACAAGTTTGCATCAGTGAAGAAACTGTGGCCTCAGCCGTTGATTTCGTAATGGACGGCTTATAAGAAATCAGAGTGTTCTCTACTTCGGCGTGGCTAATGATCCAATGGGCTCTGGTTATTGTTGACATGACGGCTAGAAATGACGTGATATGTGTGCTATTCATGGAAGATTATGCGGATTGGATTTATGTGGATAGGGCCCAATGTTGCTGTCAATCATATAAAAATTAGGTCACTTTATATTATAAATTTTCTAATAGGAGAATGGCGATTTATGCCACGTCACTAGATAAGATTGATGACTCATCGAACTTAAGACTGTTTTTTATTAATGACAATAGAGCTAAAAAGAAGAAAAAATTATTCAACTACTAGAGTTATAATTCAAAAAAATATCTCTAAAAATAATATGAACAAAAATCTGACGATCAATTGTACTCCCAATTGAAATTTGGTTCTTTCCTCTTAGCGCTAGCTAATTAGCAAATTTGTTGATATTTCTACCAATATAGACAATAGAAAATTCCTCGAAATTACTTGCACTCAATCAAATATCGTTAATAATATTTTTAATGTGTCAATCTAAGGTATAAGTTTTATTACACATATCTACTATTAATTTTGAATCAGATTCGATAATAATTTTTTTTATGATTTAGAATAATAGCTTGATCAATAACAAATTTAATAGCAAAAGCCCTATTTTTCAAGACAAAAAAATTAAAATTTATTTTAACAATAGCAAAACATAAATCATTATTACTATTTATACAAACAGTGATATAAAAACATAAATTGTTATCCACGAAAATTGAGGCATCAACGTTCCATTTAAGGAAATCATCACTTGGCGGAGACCAAAGACAACCAGAGCTTTTAGACTTTTTTGTTCCCTCGGATGTATTTATATCAGCATAGTCAATCGTAAGAGCGATGACTTTAGCAAATAAATAATTATAAAAAAAATTTATTTGTTCAAAGACTGCCTTATTTTGAACCAGCCAAAGAATATAAATAGTATTGAAATAGATTACCATCAAGATTGGTGAAAAAGATTTAAACATATCATGATAGACAATACTATTCCCACAAAAAAATTCGAGCCAACACCATTAAACTGACGGTTCATTACTTCCCACAGAGTCCTAACTACCTCACACTCCAAAAGACAATGAGAAATATTTTCTAAAAGGCTGCCGCGAAGAACATAATCCGAAGAATTAATGATATCAAGCGATGTAATCCAATCGGAATAGGTAGCTTACCATGAAATAATTTTCAAATGAAATTTTTAATTCTTCTTAGTAATGTAAAAAAAAATGTTGCCCAATAATATAAAATGTCAAGTACAATATATGGATAAATTAAAATTTTATACATATAGGAAATCTTGTGCAACTTTTTATAAATTATTTGTGAAGTTAAGATGATTAAGATTTGAAGAAACATACACAAAAGATTATTAGGATGCAAAAGCAAATATTACATGTGCAGAGTATAATATTATTTCTAATGAGCATTGGTTGTGTTAAAAAAAATTGATATAGAGATGTAATGTTTAAACGCTTATAATGGTTTAATGGTTGACTAAATATTTTGTTTGCTCATCAATTAAATGGTTCATTTGTTAGTATTGTGATAATACGAGGTAGCTATTGCACATAATTTACTTATATTATTTTTAAAAAAAACTATTATATGTAACACAAACAAGTGGCCTGCATATTAGAAAACTAAACAAATAAATATAATGACATAAGAGGACATTTGATACATTATCATTTAAGATTATTAAAAATTTAAATTACCATTAAGATAAATTATCACTTTTAAAATTATCAATAATATATTACATTATCATATTTGATATATATTGATAATTTCGCTAGTAATATATATATATATATAATCTTGTTTGGTATAAAAAAAATTATTGAAAAATTTATATCTTTAACTAAAATACCCTCAAATAAAAAAACTAAATATAAAACAAAATATAAAATATATAGATTACCATTTTACTATGAGATGAGACGGGATTTTTTTTATATGTTAATAGAAGATATTATTGTTAAAAATAAAAAAATAATATTAATTAGCTATAATCCACATAGTTATCCAGTCCCTTAATAATGTGAATTACTAATTGAGTGGTAATATAGATTATCATGAGTATCCAGATTACTAGTAATATATTTCAACCAAACACGATAATCTGATGGGCACAAATAATTTTAATTAAGATTATCAATAATTAATTTAGATTAACTCGTACCAAATGCCTCCTAAAAAAATGAGAAACTAAACGAAGGAATACAATGATGTTAAAAATGAGATAAAAATTGATTGGCTTCGTAATAATATAATAATATAATAATAGTAAATCAAATTAAGAAAAACTTAAATATTTAAATAATAATAAATAATATAAAGCAATTAAAAGATAATTGGTTTAATTTGGAGTTTGAATCTTCTAAAAATGTTAGCTAAATTGAGTTTAAAAAATTTAAAATACTATAAAATTATACAAAATAAAAAAACAATAGTTAATAGATAAAATACTTTCCTGGATAATAAATAAAATATTACAATGGTGACATTAAAAGATAAGATAATATATATATTTTAAAATGTGTGAAATAATAATAATAATAATAATAATAATAATAATAATAATAATAATAATAATACTATAAATTGATACTGCCAAAAAAAAGAGACTAAAATTTGTAGTATACTGACAATAAAAATACACAATAATAGTATTAAAATATATAATATCAATCAATACTACTAAAATAGAAAATAAAATAAAATTGTTGAGCATGTGAATTTAGATATCAAATTTTTAAATAATTTGATTCTAGTTATTCATATAACATATGATTTTAGATACTAAATTTTAAAATAATTTAATTTTAATTATTCATATAACACATGACTGATCCAACTGTTGTACGTCAGAGCCTTCACAGGACCCTAACTTGTAATTTGGTTTTCGCATATTCCTTATTTTTTTTATTTTTTCTATCGTCTCCTATTCCTTATCTGTTTGCTTTTGGTTTATTTGCTTTTTCCATTATTTTTCTACATCCCTTCATCTGTCCAATTTTGGTGGCCGTCTTTGTCCTCCAGTTTCACCTAATCTTCATTTAGTTAGGATTTATTTTCCTTTTGCAAAATATGTTGCTCTGTGACATTCTTTATTAGTTAGATATTAATCTACCTCACTAATTATCCTTTTTCAAGTGGCGTTAATTTGTATCTCCAAAACCTGATGCAGTAATGACCTAATTAAATAAAAAAAATCACACATTGTCATAATTAAAATCAACCTCAATTAATGACAAATATATGAATAGTAAATTGGGATTCGGTCTTTGGTTGTTGCAACTCGTGAATAGATTGTTTGAACGAGTCTTTTGACTTGTAGATGAGTCATTTTTCGAGGGTAGACAGACTTGTGAGCCAATACTTAAATATTCGCAAAATAATATAAGCTCATTGCGTGGTGATTACGTGCAGGTGATATCAGAAAACGAGTACATAATTATGGAGTTTAAGGCTATAGATCAAACGAAGGAATCCTCCTTCAACTTCAAGCAAAAGCAACCAATTAAGCTGGTAGATTCTTTGAATACCAATACTGTTCCTTTGTTCTTATGTTCTTGTTTTCTTTTTAATAATACTGATCAACAAGCCAGTTAAAGTATCAAAAAATATAAACTAGTAAATGGGACAAAAATCCCCAATCTGCAGCTGACATATCAAAGAGAATACATAAGATGAATCTCCCAGAACAAGAAAAGAAAAAGAGAAGGAAGAAAGAAATGTGTCCCAAGAGACAAGGCCATAAGCATGTCTGATACATCTCTCTGCCAAAAGAATTCAATACTAGCTCACTCTATGTCTCAAAAGAAGAACCTGTCTAAATATCAAAGAGAGATATATCTCTCCGTGTGTATCGATCAGCCCTCGGTATTAATTAATTATCTACACCAGCTGATGCTGTTGCCTGCCCTCAAGCGTAGCCACTTGAGCCATTGACACCGTGATGAGACTTCTCGGCGCTCCTCTTCTTCTTCTTGATGGTAATAGGCCAGGTGACGGCCTCGAGAAGCAGTGCGACGGCGCCGAGCGTCGCGATGACGGCGATGTAAGCGTGCTTCCACTTGTCGGCCGGATTCAATATGTCGAAGCCCTCGAAGATGTTGATGATGCTCAGGACGATGATGGAGTATCCGATGGCGTGGTGGTAGATCTTCCAGTAGAACCTGTACTTGTGATCCTTGTTGGGTCTCACGAACAACGCAAACAACTGCACAACAATGGTTTTTTTAATGAATGAAATCTAGATGAGCATATTGTGGGTGTTGTCTTTTCTGCAAGATTAGTACCTGAACTGTGGCAAGGCAGAAGATGGTGATTCCGAGGTTCCTGTGTTTGTGGTATGTAATTCCGACAGAATCGCTGCCGAGCTTGAGACCGAGGATCCAACCGGCGAGGCCCAGTACGTAAGCCGAGCACTGGCAGGCGATGTGGAGGTAGAACCAGGCGGGATCTGCTGATTCGAAGACCTTCACGTATCTCGCTATGATTATTCCAACAGGCATCAGAATTCCCCAGCTGATGGCATTCAGAACACCATGAATCTGTCGCGCAATTCCCAAGGATCGTCAGAGATAGATGATGAATAATTTAGCAAAAAAACAGAGGCGAGAAGCACGACTTACGTTCTTCCTGTGAAGCTTCGAGTTTCCTGCGGTGGAAGCCGTGTCGCCGGAGGAGAAATCCAGACTTTGCATGGACAACAGATTGACGCTACCGGTGCTTATGTCATGACTAGAGGGGGCGCCGTTGCTCATCGACGGTCCCTGCTGCCACAGGGTGTTCTGCTTCGTGCTGTGGTTGGGCAGATCCAGCGTCGCGTAGATGATGTAGTTTCCGCCGCTGTACACGGCGTTCTTGTCATGGACGGCGAAGCTCAATTCCTCGTCCTTAAAATCGTTCACGTTGACGCCCCCGGCGGTCAACTTGGTGGTGTACACGGTGACCACGCCAGAGTTGTCATGGAAGGCGAGGAAGGCGTTGGCGCCGTTCATTTCAGTGCCCGTGGGGTTGATGGCCCAGGCGACCCAGCCGGAGGACGACGCCGGGGCTTGGTAGGCGATGTCGACCGTGTTATTGGTAGAATGGTAAGTCCAGCGAAGCTCGGAGCTGAGGTAGGGGAGTCTATTGCAGGTGGTGAAGACCTTGCCGTTGGAGTTAATCAAGCCGCCGCAGGCGCCGTTCGCGCCGTTCTGCGCCGCGGAATGATGCAGCAGGGAGAAGAAGAGGCACAGGAAGACGGCGGGGAGATTCATGGCTGAAGCTTCAGAGCAGGCCTCCCCTTTTCGCTTCTGCTATGAGGCGAGATGAGCTTGAGGGAGAGAGAAAGGAGGAGTTTATAAAGAGGATCAGCAGGTTTGCATTGGTGTGGAAGCTTCGTCTCCAATCTCGATGTTTAACGGGGATTGGATGCAACGATGAGTCAAAGGAGTTGTCTGTCTGTTTTGTAGTCAAACTTGGAACCTTTCGCATCTCTGTCATCAAACCTACCTCGTTGAACAAGATAACAAGGTTGAATTCTGACAATTAACAAAGCGTTTTACTCTGAAATTTGTGAGCCATTCATCGGTTGGATGATGACTGCATGGCCTCAAAAAGTATGACTTGGTGTGCAGAAAAAGATAGCTTTCGACTGTTCATTCATTTAAGAAATGGTCCAACTCAGAAACCTTTCGTCTCAAGATTGTAATCTGGACATGCGAAAATTAACAAAGAAGCAAGTATCGGGTGAACATAATGAAAACGAGCTTGGATGGACTTTCTCTCTGCTTGACCATTTCCAGAATCAGAAGGGCGATGAATACTAATTGGCAGCTAATTTTGCCGCGTTTTCTCTCTCACCCACCGTTTCTAATATAAGAATGTGAGATAGAAAGATTGAACTTCTGGGTAAAAATCCAAAAAAAAATTCATGGAAACTATAAAGCAATGTTATTAACCACGAGTGACGAGTCAGAATGATTGGGGGGTTTACAATCTGTTGGGGGAAGAGTAGTTAATAAGCAGATGGTTTCACATTGCCTTCAATTTATTGCATTTTCTACGTCCGTGCGTCAGGAATTGCCTTTAATTTATTGATTATTGACTTGTAGTTAATTGACGTGTAGAATTTAGTTAAATCGATATATATATACATCGAAAACAAGTGTCTAATTAGAAGCTAATGCTAATATGCAGGGAGCGTTTGGAATGTCTGTGAATAAAATTTGTAACATATTATTTGATTCTCTCTCTCTCTAAAACGGCTTTCAAATTAGAAGCTAATGCTAATAAGTAGGGGCGTTTGAAATATTTGTAATTTCTATTAGCAAGCGTTTGATTTAATCACAAATGAAAATTATAATTACACTTGCTTCTTCATATATAAGTCCGATAATTTAGGCATGGCCCAATAATCCGACACGATAAAATCATGCTCGTGCCGCCCGTTATCGTGTTGGGCCAAAGGATGTAGGTACGGTCCGACCTCATATCCTGATAAATAGAGTCAAAAAATGGGCGGCTTATTTAGTTTTTCGTATTCGTGCTAACATGCCAGGTTGTGACGACATGTTTAGTTTTGGTGATGCATCGAGCTTAGGTTCTCATACCTAAATTATTATCGGGTCGGGACAGGAGATCATCGGATGAGCCACCCCAAGGACCGACGGCGCCTAAGGGTGAGAAAAAAAAAGTAATTTTTTGATTAATCGAAAAATCGGTCCGAAACCAAATAGGTTTTTCTAGTTAATCGAATCGGTTTTTTCCGGTTAACCAAATCGGTTTTTTCGATTTCGGTTTTTATTTTTGGAAAAATCGGTTTTCGGTTTCGGTTTCGGTCCAAGAGGTAAAAAGTCCACCGATTTCGGTTAATCGACTGGTTCGATATAATTTATTAATTTTTAATGATATATATATATATATTAAATAATGATTTACCAATTATATAAAAAATTACATAAAATCATAAAAAATCATAAAAATTTATAAAAAAAATAAAAATTATTAAAATTATTAAAAAATATCAAAAAATAAAAATGAAAAATGAAAAAAAATGAAAATAGTAGTTTTTGTAGAACATTATCTTGGTTCAAGTGGTTTCAATTTTTTTTTCTCAATAAGAATTCAATATTTGTTTGAATTTTTCTCCATGATTTGCATAATATTATTATGTTTGTAGGTTAAATTTTATTATTGGTTAACCGAACCGAAAAAACCGAAACTGAAATAACAATTAACCGAAGTTAATAGACCAATTTATGATTAATGGTTTTGAAAAACCGAAGTTAATGAGCCTTTTTTTTGTGCTAATGGACCGGTTAACCGGTCCATGCTCACCCCTAACGGCGCTTGAAATGCCTAACACATCAACGGAGCCTAGATTTGTCATTTGAAGTGGCGACGATTACTCGCATGGATATTTGAAAGGTATGATCCAGAATCCATTTCGAGCACAACTCGATCCACGAATCACCGGATGAGTAAGCAAGGGGCCAATGAGCGTCGAAAAAATATGTGATTTAGTCGAAAAATCACCCAAAAAATCGTCCAAATCAGTCAAACAATAATATGCAATAAGAGTTCAACGGAATTTAAAAGCAATAAAAATTATAGTATTATTATTATTTAATTATTTATCAAGATAAATTAATAATGTTTAATTATTGTATAATACCAAAAATATAAAAATTCTTTCAAATAATATCAAATCTAAAATCTGACACTACCATCGCGTTCAGAACGCGAAAACATATAATTTTAGTATTTATTCTGTCTCCACCCTACGATTCTAAATTGTTCAAATTTTTTTTTAATACTTAAATTATTGTATTTACATCTTACAATCTTATATTTGTGAGCTTTTTGTGCAGCAATTTCTTTTGTAACATGCAAATGATATTAAAAATATAATTTATAAATACTAAATATTACAAAGAATTTTTATCACAAATTAAGTAAATTTATTAATCTATTTCTTTTGTAATATACCAATGATATTAGAAATATAATTTATAAATATTAAATATTGCAAATAATTTTTACCACAAATTAAGTAAATTTATTAATCTATTTGCTGCAACCCTAGTTGCAACTGTTGCACTTATCGACAAGTCAAACTTCCTCTAAGTCAGAATAAAATACAATAGTGTTCCAAAGTAGAGGCTACGTTATATATATATAGTATAGGAAGCAAAATAATGTACGGATTCAATTATTTCTTCCGTTAAATCATGATATCGTTTTCAATTGAAGTCTACCAATTATTGTACTAACACAAAAATCGAAATTGCAACACGGTACTAATAGTTGTACTGCAGCTGGAACATGGAGAAATGATTAATTATTTAATTGTTTACTTGCAGGTAACTATCAAATAAATTGAATTTTGAAAGACAAATATTTAATCTCTGTCCACACATTAATGATATATAAATATATATCACAATTTTTAATTACACACCTGAATGATAGTTTTCTAACGATTGAGTACACTTAATCAATACCTACATAAATATATATTAAATTGAACATAATCTTTTGATCTAATCGATCAATTTCCCCAACTTAGGTAGGTGAAGAAAAATTGTCCATCCGTTTAAACTCTTTCCAACAATCATTTTCCTTTCTTTATTCATCAGTTGGTTAACTTTAATATATATTTTTAGCATTTTGATTCAAATAATTTTCATTTATGCACGTGTCGTCTACGACAAGGTACTGCCTCATTTAGTTGTGATCAAAATAAATAAAAAGTAATCAGCATCACTTAGTTGGTAACAATTCGTACCTAATTTTGATAAGTATAATATGTTTGATCCATTTGCCTTGAGACAAAGTCAATTACTTAAATTGTTGCTTTTTCTTCTATCTCTATACAATAAGTCACCCTAGATTAATATTTTAGGATCCGTTTGTTTCTGTAAATAATTTAATACAAAATAAACTAGTTAGTATCTGTTACCAACTAAGTCATATAGGACAGCATAATAAATAATTTCATATTTGTTTTGCATTGTACTATCTTGCGTTTATTTTGTATTATCACAACACAAGATAAGATAATTTGATGAAAATATCTTTTGTACTATTTCTTTTTCATTTCATCATATAAAATATATTAGATAATATTATTTATTGTTATAATAAAATATTTATTTTATCTAACATAACGATTATAAATCTAATTAATATGATTTATTACAATTATGTCACAAGTAGATTAATTAACTAACGAGTCGACGACGCAGCCACACCGCCTCTCATACTGAGTATACATGCTAATATATAGTGAGTATACCTAATTGCAAAAAAAGTATACATGATCATAATATTTTATTTGACTAAAGATCAATTTTCGATTCAAATATACTATCGATAAATAGAGATATATCTCATTTGAATATATTATATTTTAATCCAAATATATTTTTTCTAAATATAGATACATACTCAATTTCTATCAAAATATACTATCTCTTTAATCCAAATATTTAATCTAAACATGAATATATACCCGATTTCTATCAAATTATACTATATTTGAGTGTATATATATATTTAGTCTAAATATATTCTCTTTTTGATTCATACGTAGTCTCATTATATATATATATATATACTCATTTTTATTAAAATATATTATCTTTTAATTCAAATATATTATCTTTAAATATAAATATATTTATTTTTGGAAAATTGAACATTCTTGATTTTTTTAACACATATTAAAAATATAAACAATGTTATTATTGTTATTTCCAACATTGTACCAAAGTAACAAACCATTGTTACTTCAAATTGGAGTAACAAACCATTGTTGCTCCAAATTGGAGTAACAAAAAAATAGATCTGGTGTACTGTTTCGAGACATCATTCTTATTTTGTTTATGGTATATTTTCGCAAACGAACATGAGGTAACTTGTGTTGTCCAGTGTTGTACCTTAAAATTATGCGAAACTAACAAACCCTTAAGCTTCAATTAATTAAATCTCTTATGTGCGTTACCCAAATATTATTTTTATTATCAAATAAGAAAATAACCCCAAGTAAAATGAAGACATTAACTATTTTTAATTAATTAATTAATTTTTTAACAATATTGTAATATCCTCCAGCCAATTAATTAATTCACTTGAATATATATATATTCAGACCACAAGCAATGGATCTCAATTTAGGCTGAGAACGAGACTAAGTTGGGCTGACAACACCTTCCTAATCCGACCCAATCAAAATATGTTTAAATCAATATATAGTCAAACAATAACTTTTTGTTATCGAAATTGCGCTACCCAACAATTGTATAAATTTTAAATTTTAATGATTTTCATTTAAATTACCCATTAAATACATATTTTAAAACCACATATTAAAATTAAGTAAATAAAGTTACTAAATATCACATAATTAAATTATTATTTATCAAGTTATTTATATAATTGAAGCACTACAGTAAGGAAATAGAATACGGGCGCATGATTTAATTAAAAAACTAGCGCCAGTTTGATGTCTAAATGTATATTTAGATTTGTTTTCAATGTGCTGGTTTAAGGTGAAAACGATATAGCAAATAAATTTAGATAATTGTGCCAGCACATGTATATAATTTTTTTTAAATGTTTGGATCAAATAATATTGGCTCATGATATGCTATTGACTTTAATTTCTCACTATAATTAATACTTGAAAAACCATATTTAAACTTCACTAATTTTCAAAATAATTATAAGCTTGTAATGTACTATAAGAGTACACTTATTTGACCAAATAGAGTCAGGTTGACAACCGCCCCTATTTTAATCAAGCCCATCGTTCGGGAGTGATTACCTCCGTGGGTAATGGTGCCTCTACGAGTTTTTTGAACGAGTTTTGGTGTGGGCATTCTTTCCCCTCTTTCATATTCCCAAATCTCTTCGTGAGTAGCCGATATCATAGAATTTCAATCGGTTGCTCACACCTTCCTCGTGAGAGGGGAGATGGGCTTTGTTGTGGTGCACTACCATTAACTCCGTTAGATTACATGAACTTGTGAATTTCCTTAATTAGCCCGCATGATCAATCCTCAAATTTGCCATACTCAATCAAACGGTGCTTGAATATATAGCGGTTCTTTCTCGATGACTTTTGCATATAAGAGATATATGGAACGAGACATCAAGCAAGATTCTTTTGTCAAACTTTGGAAAGGTAAAACTCCTCTCAAAATGAAAGTGCACACGCGGCTCATTTTCATGAAGAGTCTCCAAACCAATGATATGTTGTGCAAGCACGATATTTCTATTGAGGATGATACTTGCATTTTTTGTAAGAGGAAATGGAGATTCTTAATTAGTCACCTTTTGGAAGGATGTTGAATCACCTTAGGAATAATCTTACTTATTTGATTTACAACACGAATTGTGACATTTTCCTTAATTTGGTGTTAGGTGTCTTTGGAACATTAGGAACTATGCTATATTTGATAAGGATATCCTAATTAAAAGCACTATATTAACAAGTTCAGATACATAGAATAAGCTTAATGCATATTAATTGTTAGTTTTTTAGGATAAGTTTTTTTTAAAATTTTGTAGGTGTGTTTTTGTTCAGTTGTAATCTCAATTTTGAATATTGTTTCAAAGCTTTTGAAATGAAGCACATGCGGATGCAGTGCCTCACTTTTAATCAAACAAAAAAAGTCCCATAATTTAATAAAATTAAATTTGATAATTTCCCCATTTAATGCATCGTTCATTATTTTAATTATTTATGCAGGGGCTCCAAGTAATTAATTAAAAAAAACTTAATAAGCAATGACTCAATATTTCAAACAAATTTAGTAATGCTTATTTAAATGGATTGAATCACAATAATTAAGTTGTCGCATAATACATTATAATGCTTGTTTATGAAGAATTTAGTAAGAGTAAAAATGACAAGATCCAAATCACAAATTAAGACTGATTCGATCAGCACAAACACGATGCATAAATTTCAAGATCTCTACTTCATTAATTAGATTGGAAGGGCATGCAAGGTCCTACTGGAAATGAAAGTTTCACGTGGCTCATCCTCAAGAAGCAGATGCTAATTATATTTTTTATTATTATGATTAAGATACGAACTAGATCTAAATCCCATAAATATATAATCACGCATGATTCATGCACATATATATTATATGCGTCTCGATAAAGCTAGTCAATATTAATGCCGATCAAGTCAATATATATTATTTTAATTAAATTCTGATCAATTTTGGTTAAGTTATGTCTGGCTATATATACATCTTCCTCGATCACAAAACGCAGAGAGATCACTCAGTTGCTGCTCATCCAAATTAAGATCGAGATGGCTACTAGTAATGCCTCCAAAGTTATCATCGTTGGAGCTGGAATGTCTGGTACATCGATCTATATATAGTTTCTTTACTTACCTTAATTCTAGCTTATTTAGCCCAAGAATTAATTAACGCTTAGAGACTTACTTAAAATCTCAAGGGATCTCGGCGGCGAAGAGACTGTTCGATCTGGGCGTGACTGACATACTCATCCTCGAGGCCACCAACCACATCGGCGGTCGAATGCGCAGCACCCGCTTCGCCGATCTCAACGTCGAGATGGGAGCCAATTGGGTAGAAGGAGTAAATGGCAAAGAGGTCAACCCCATCTGGGAGATGGCCGAGAACGTTGGTCTGAGGACTTTCCGCTCCGACTACAGCAACCTCTCCTCCAACACCTACGGTCAAAAGTATTTATTATTATTTTCTTCAATTAATATATGATATGATATATATATATATATGACTTGCTAAAAAACTTCAGTGGCAAAAAACACGACCAAAAAGATGTGGATGAAGTGATGAACGACGCGGAGGAGACATATAAATCGGCAGAAGAGTATTCCAAAAAACTTCCCTGTAGTGGTCATAAAGATATCTCTATTAAATCATTTCAACGGCTGGAGAAAAGGTGAGCATGTTATAGCAGCAGCTACACTACTGTTCTTGGCTTCTTGCATGTGGAACTCAAATTAATGCATGCATAAAATGGTTGTACGTCCCTAATTAATTATCTCGGCAGAATACCTTCATCAGAAGTGGAAATGGCGGTGGACTACTACAACTACGACTACGAGTTTGCAGAGCCTCCGAGAGTGACAAGCCTGCAAAGCACTGTCCCATTGCCGACGTTTGCCAACTACGGCGACGACGTTTACTTTGTGGCGGACCAACGAGGCTACGAATACTTGGTTTACAAAATGGCTACCGAGTTCCTCGAGACAGACGAGGAGGATAACATTGTGGATCCCCGTCTCCATCTAGGACAGGTCAGCCATGTTCTTCGTATAATTAATCTTGAAGTCGACAGTCGACATATATTTAACCGAAAAAAAAGGTCAGGAGTTATATATTTTTCAATAAATAATTAAACCACTATCTCAGGTTGTGATTAATATTGACTATTCGGAAGAAGAGACTGCAACTGTGAGCACTGATGATGGATCAGTATATAAAGCAGACTTTGTTCTTGTTTCGGTTAGCCTTGGTGTTCTTCAATCAGACCTCATCAACTTTCATCCAGCTTTACCAGTATGATTTATTTGTTACTCTTTCGATAATATATTATATATGCAATTAATTTGTCTGCATTATTAATAAGGGATAATAAACATGAATGAGGTAGGATGACAAGGCTCAGGCACTGGCTGAGTTTGATATGGCTGTATACACAAAGATATTTCTTAAGTTTCCTTACAAGTTTTGGCCGGATGGAGACGGATCGCAGTTCTTTCTATATGCCAGTGAACGGAGAGGATATTATCCTTTGTGGCAGCAGTTTGAGAAGGAGTATCCGGGAGCCAATGTTCTGATGGTCACAGTCACAGACGATGAATCGAAAAGAATAGAGAAACAGGATGACTCTGAAACAAAGAAAGAAGCCATGGAGGTGCTGCGCAAAATCTTTGGAGAAGACATTCCAGAGGCAGAATACATTCTTGTTCCCAGGTGGTGGTCTAATAAATTTTACAAAGGAAGCTTCTCCAACTGGCCGATCGGAGTCAACAAATATGAGTTCGATTGCATCAAGGTACGCATTAATATCTTTTTGAAATCACATTTAAATTTGCCTCAGCAAGATCCAGAGTCACTAATTAATTAAGGTGATTGTTTGTGTTGAATTAAGGCACCCATCCGAAGGCTGTACTTTACAGGCGAGCACACCAGTGAAGGATATAATGGCTATGTTCATGGAGCTTATATAGCAGGTCTTCGATCCTCTTCATTAAGGACATATCTCTAGTTGCTATATATAAAATAAGATTCTGATTTATTTTTAATCATATATATATCAGGAATCAATTCTGCGGAGATGATCTATGAACACATCACCGAGGGAGCTTGTAGCTTTGAAGTCAAGCCCAAGGAATCGTATTAAGGAATATCTTATGTGATATCAATAATGAATATTTTAGCCTTGTCAGCACGTGTCGTCTACGACAAGATCCTGCCTCATTTAGTTGTGATCAAAATAAATAAAAATAAGTTTAAGTTGGGCTGACAAACACAATTCCTTAATCCGACCCAATCAAAATAAGTTTAAATCAATAGTCAAATAAGTTATACAATTTAAACAAACACTTCATTTTTTGGTTCCCAATATAAATAATTTGGTTGGGTAAAGCCGTTGTATGATGTAAACCTATAATTAAAAAATTTTAAAATTTTAAAATTTCATTAATACATTAATACATTATCTGATACATAACTCACACACCCATACACTCATACACACATCCATTCACGTACACATCACAGATACACCCAGATATATAATTCAAAACTACCAATATCCAAATCATATAAAAATCATTCAAATTCAAAACTATAGTATCAATATTCAAACAAAACAAATTAATCAAGTATATATAGTATCCAAGTAACAAAGTCAACCTCTAAACAAAATAATAAAATCTCACGACGACGATAGAGGATGGTCTGGATCATATAGCGGGGTCTGAAGTGCTTGGGTGTACATCGGCGTGGACTGACTCAGGATGATGTATCAGATGATGCCGAAGTGATGCCTGCTCCAGTATGACCTGACATGTTGCGTAGCATAGCATGGATCTCCGTTATCATCTGACTCTGATGCTCCATCATTTCACTCTAATGCGCGACCGTTCCCTCCAGTGTCCTTATTCTGTTACTATGATCATAACTAGACATGGAGGTGGACGGTCGCTCACCAGCGACTAGAGGGGTCGGTGCCCCAAGTGGCCCTAGCACGGCTCGCGCATGACTAATATCTGCAAATCCATATACGCGATCGTGGTCCCAGCCACCTGCAGCCTCGACCCACGCTCCTGCGTCAAAGTCCTCGGGGATGCCCCCGCGCTGCATCACCGTCTGAGTGTAGGTCTCCTACTCGAGTTTGATTTTTCATTTTTCATAAAACTTAAATTATAAATAAATAATGGATAATTTAAATAAATATGCTTACCATAATATATGCAACGCAATTGTTAATGTACTCCCCCGTCCCATGCACTCGACGGTTGTCAATATAAAATGCAATTATTTTGACATGCGTGTATTTTTTCGTACCCAAACCCTAATTTTCT
Organism: Canna indica; assembly: GCA_034359265.1. Lineage (NCBI taxonomy): Eukaryota > Viridiplantae > Streptophyta > Magnoliopsida > Zingiberales > Cannaceae > Canna > Canna indica. The sequence continues at coordinate 1,457,327 of CP136898.1, read as the reverse complement.
CATCAACTTTTTAGTATTATAAAAAGTTAGCTCAAACTTATTATCAGTAGGCATCATTCCATTAATCAATCCGGCAATTTGATCAAACACAACCCTGCTGATATTATAATCGACCTTGATGTTTAGGAGTTGTGTCATTGCCAAAAACCTAGTATATTTAGGACAATTCTCATACAAAGGTTCATCGGCATCTTTCAACATCTCGTAAAATTCTGCGGCTTCTTTATTCGACAATTCAATCTCAGTATCTGGTGGCACTGACATCTCAATAACTGGCAGATCGACATTATCATTCAAGTAAAATTGACCCACAGAACTATCAAATATCATAGTTCTATAGAGATTAGATGGATTGGATGAAGAAACACCAGTAGAAGAAGATTCACCATGTATTTGAACGACATGATTGCTTGACGTCCCGACTTCACGTGACTCCCCGTGATAAGTCAATAGAAAATATCTTGGTGCAAATCCTTTGCTATATAGATGCAGAGTGATAATTTCTCGATCCAAAAATCATCCATTCAAGTAAATGCGGCACGGACATCGGATTTTATCACCGACGCTAACGAATTTCCAATTCGAATAGACGAAATTTAGGAAGTAAGTTACGCCTAACCGAAACTCATTCGTTAAAGCTCCACGATCAAGATGTCGGTACATCCAACTTCGATCGCCCAACATATTCTGTCAAAAAGTTGACAATATCTTTAGGTAATATCTTTAGGTAGGATGGTCCTATTTCATTTGGGATTCATATTATTTATATTGCACTAAGTATTTTTTTAACCGCTAACTTTATTCTAAATTTCGGTAGCATCTCCCTATAGTTCTCCGAATACGCATATCATCTGGGCGCGTATCAGAGAACAAGAGAGATGCTGCCGAAATTTAGAATGAGTTAACGGTTAAAAGAAAAAACTAAGTGCAATACAAATAACTATATTCCCAAATTGTCCAATCAGGGACAATTCACGAACATACAACCCCCGAACAGATCTAAGGTTTTGCTAAATCATATCCGACTCGTCGATGCGTACGTGAAACTTATCAACTCGTCGGAGGGATGATTATTTTTTAAATATTTTGAGTTAGTTCGAGTCCATAGTGGACAATTCTGACGCGAGTCCGAAGTGGACGATTCCGGCGCGAGTCCTAAGTGGACGATTCTGGCATGAGTCCACTAGGGACGACTCCAGACTAATTAATATTAATGTAAACATTAATCTAATGTATCAAATTAATCTAAAACATAACATTAATCTAAAATATCATATTAATATAAAATATAACATTAATCTAAATAGATTAATCTAAAAATTAATTTAAACCCCTAACAATTAATCTAAACTCTAAAAATTAATCTAACAATTAATTTATAAATTAAATAACTAATCTAAAAAATATTATTTTAATTAACTTCTTGCGCCGGAGTCTAGTGTCCGAACACTAGACAATGATCCGGCCGCGGTCGCCGACCACCGACCAAAACCCAAAATATAGGGTTTTGGCCGGATCTATACATTGAATGGAGAGGATAGTCGACGAGACTTACATGGATCAATAGAAGACAGCGACGGCTAGATCCGACGATCGAGGATGGGGTGGCGGCGTTGGCAGCAGAGGAAGAGGAAGAATGAGGAGGAAGGGGCAGGCGCGAACCCTCGGCCTATATAAACTTATCAGCAACAGCGTTGTTACAGCTCACTTGTCTGTTAAAAAAGTCATTGCTGATAATTAGCCTCATCAGCAATGGCTCACTTGTCCGTTAGAACGCTGTTGCTAATAAGTATTTTATTTTTGCGCCGCGAGCGCGCGATTGGCTCAAGAGTGACGGATGCCGTAGCCGTAACTAAACTGTTGCTGATATGATTATATATCTACAACGGCTCGAGCGGCCGTATCAAAGCCGTTGCAGATACAACACATCTGCAACGACTTGAGCGACCGTAAGAACATTGTTGCAAATTGCAACGGCTTGAACGGTCATTGCTGAAGTACCTATTTATAGTAGTGTAAGTTTTGCAAGCATGACATTCCTATTAATGATGATACTTGCAGTGTCGTATGTAAGGAGGAAGTGGAGACTCTAGTCACCTTTTGGAAGGATGTCAAGTCACCTTAGAATGTTGAAATAGTATTACCCGTTTGATTTTCAACACGAATTATTGCCTTCTTCCTTCTCCATTTGACGACGACAATGAGAAATGGGCGCATTGTGACCTTTAATTCCCTTAATTTGGTGTTGGTGCCTTTAGAACACCGGAAACTATGCTATATTCGATAAGCAAATTAATCCTAATTAATCGCACTATAGCGACTAGTTTAGATATATGGAATAAGCTAAATGCCTATTAATTTTTAGTTTTCTAGGGTATGTTTTTTTGTTTTGTAGGCGTGTTTTCAGTTCCATCGTAACCTCTATTTTGAGAGTTCCAAAGTTTTCAAAATGAAGTGCATATGATCACAATGCTTCAATTTTCATCAAAGAAAAAGACCCATAATTTAATAAAATTAATTTTGGTTTTCCCATTTAATGCATCATTTTTTATTTTAATTATTTACGCAGGGGCTCCAAGTTTGGCGGTGGAGAACAAGGATATTATTCCTTTCAAGCTTAGGAATAATATTCAATTATCTCATTTAATGTATGCTGATGATGTGTTTCTTGTTTTTAAAGCTACTAATAAGGGCCTTCATGCTGTTAAGAATATTCTTTCTATATATGAGAATCTTACTGGGCAAATTGCAAATTGAAGCAAATCGAAATTTTTTTATCAAAGAATACTTCTCATAATATTAAACAACATGTTTGTAATGTTCTTATCATGAAAGGGGTAAGTATCCTTTCAAATATCTTGGTGCAATCATTTCTCCTAGGAGGGCTCCCCCTCATTCTCATGACTATGTGCTTGAGAGCATTAATAATAAAATAGATTTTTGGCAAAATAATTTTATATCACAGGCTGGTAGGATTGTTTTGGTTAACTCTGTGTTGAATTATATACCTTTACATATTTTATCTGTCTCTTAGATTTCTAGCAAGTTTATAGATTTTATTATTTCAAAATTAAGACATTTTATTTGGTCTCCTAAGGATGATAGTAAGGGGCTTCACCTCATTTAGTGGGATAGTTTGACTCTTCCTAAAGAGGAGGGAGGTCTTGGGATCCATGACCTTAGTATCAAAGCCAAAACTCTTCGGCTCAAGAGAATGCATTCTTACTTGAGAATAGTAATTCAATTTGGGTTCAATTGGTTAGGAATAAATATCCTTTACTTACTCAAGCTTCTGTTATCACTCTTGCTAAGTGTGCTTATGCTTGGAAGCTGTTTGTCTCGGCTTTCAGGGACTTAAGGTTTGGTTTTAAGAAACTCTTAAACACTGGTACTGCTACTTCTGTGATGAATGAGGCTTGGTGCTTTGATATTTCATTCTCTTTAAAGCCTACTGATGTGAATATGAATGTTACTCTTGATTCCCTTTCGGTTAATTACCTTATGCATGAAAATGATTGGAATGATAACTTTGATATGTTGCGTTTCCATCCTTATTTGTGGGAATCTATCAGGAATGTTACTTTGTCCCTAACACCTGATGATGATACTTAGATTTGGGACCATGAGGCTAATGGGTCTGTTACCACGGGTTCGGCCTATCATTTCCTTAGAAGTCGTAGCCTTCAGGTTTACAGAAGTAATGTTCCTTGGTCTGTTCTTTGGCAGCCTAAACTCCCCTCAAAATTCAACTTTTTCTTTGGAAATTACTGCATGGTAGGCTCCCAACTAGGGCTTACTTAAGTCATATAGGCATGACTTATGTCACTGCTTGCCCTCTTTGCTAGAATTCTTTAGAAGTTGAGACTCTTGAACATTTGTTTCTGTTATGTTATTATTCATCCTCTGTTTGGTCTTTTCTTTCTTCTAAAATCTCATTTGATCTCGCTCCTAAAACCGCCTAGATAGAGGGGGATTGGCTTAGGCTGTGTAATGAATGGATTAAGTCATTAATTGCTATGATCTTTTGATTTACCTGGTACGTTAGGAATGAGAAGGTCCACCTTGTCAAGCAGCTCACCCCTCTTAGCCTCATCTCAAAAATTCTCGCCTTTAATGCGCAGATACATTCACCCAAAGTACCTGAGGGTAATAATTTTCTCAATGCAAATCCTTGCAGCCCTCATAAGTGGATTCCCCCAGATAACAACTTCTTCAAAATCAATTTTGATGACTCTTGGCAAAATTCAGAGGCTGACTGCGGTATGATGGTTCGTGACAGTAAGGACATTTGCTCTTATGCTGCTTGCACCTATCTTTCTGGCATCTGTTCTCTTGCCATGTCTGAAGCTAAAGCTCTTCTTCATGTTATTCAATATGATGCTCATCAACGGCTTACTCACATAATCCTTGAATGTGATTCTAAACTCATGTTAGAAGTTACTCAAGGAAGGTGCCCGATTCCAAAGACTCAGTCTGGTTTTTCGGCAAATTAGGGACTTCATCTCGAAGTTCCAAAATTATAGTTTCTCATTTTACTTTAGGGAGTGTAATAAAGTGGCTCACTGGGTTGCAAATCTAGCTCGACGTCTACAAAAATTCAATATATGAACTTTTGTAAGATTGCCTGAGCTTGATCATATACTTCTTACGTATTTTTCTTCTTCTTCTTAATTAGTTAATGAATTTTATTTTTGATAAGAAAAAAAAAGGTTTAATAGGCAATGATTCAATATTTTCAAACAAATGGATTGGACAAACGTGTTTCATTTCAAACAAATGGACTCAATATTTTCAAACAACCTCTATTTTGAACGTTTTACATCTTTTGAAATGAAACACTGTGGCCGTACTGCCTCAATTTTCATCAAAGAAAAAATGCCCATAATTTAATAAAACTAATTTTGATTTTCCCATTTAATGCATCGTTCTTTATTTTAATTATTTATGCAGGGCTACAAGTAATATTAAAAAAGGGCTTAATAAGCAATGACTCAATATTTTCAAACAAATGGATTAGGCACAAGTATTTCATTTCAAACAAATGGACTCAATCTTTTCAAACAACCTCTATTTGGAACGTTTTAAATCTTTTGAAAGGAAACATGGGCGGCCGCAATGTTTCACTTTTGATCGAAGAAAAAAAAGGCTCATAATTTAATAACATTAATTTTAGTTTTTCCATCCGGAGCATTTGGTTGCTCGCAAATATTAATGCTGCAAAATTTATTTACATGCAAAAATAAATGTCCGCAAATAAATTTTATAGCCTACCGTTTGATTGCCCGCAAGTAAAGTTATAATTTTTATTTGCAAGTGTTTGGTTGACCGTAAATAAAAGTTGCAATTACATTTGCAATTTACATCTTACGAATTTTTTCGGATCAGGCCGGACATGAATTTTTTCGGGCCGAGTTGGGTCAGGTATGAGTTTTTTTGGGTTGGGTCGAGACGTGCACGAATTTTTTCGGGCAAGGTTGGGTCAGGAACGAATTTTTTCGGGTTAGACCAAGCCGGGCACGAATTTTTTCGAGTCGGGCCGGGCACGAATTTTTTCGGATCGGACTTGGCACGAATTTGTTCTGACCAAGCCTAGCACGATTTTTTTCGGGCCGAGCTGGGCACAATTTTTTCAGATCGGGTTAGGCACGAATTTTTTCGGGTTGGCCCAAGCCGTGCCGGGCCGAGCACGAATTTTTCGGGCCGAGCCAAAAACTTAGACCCAACACGATTTGCCAGATCTAGTCCAATAAATTAATAATTTATAATTTTTGTATAATACTGAAAACATATTTAAAAAATCCATCAAACGACATCGGATCTAAAATATGATACTACCATCGTGTCCATCGCACGAAAACCTACAACTTTGATATCTATCTCGTCTCCATCCGACTCTAAATCGTCAAAAGTAATTATTTTTTATTACTTAATTTATTATATTTGCAATCCACAATCTTGTATTGCGAGGGGGCTTTTTGGGCTGCAATTCCATTTGCGGCCCTCAAATGATATTAGAAATACAAGTTACAACTAGTAAATGCTGTAAAATATTTTTTGTAGCAAATCAAATAAATTTGTTATCCAAATGCTACGGTTAGAGTTACAGTTTTGCACTTGCGGCAACCAAACGCTCCCCTAACGCATCGTTATTTATTTTAATTATTTATGCAGGGGCTCCAACTAATATTAGAAAAAGGCTTAATAAGCAATGGCTCAATATTTCAAACAAATGGATCGGAATCACAATAATTAATCATCAACGTAACGTAGTAAGGCACTAATTAATTAAGTTGTCGCATAATACATTATAATGCTTGCTAAGGAATAATTTAATATGAGTAAATATCACAAGATTCAAGTCACAGATTAATTAAGAATGATTAATTCGAGCAGCACAAACACGATGCAGAAAGGTACCGATGCATGGGTTAGCAAAATTCAAATCGATAGAAATAATTAAAAAAAATCGATTCAAAAATTTAATTCGGATCGGGTTATTCAGATAACTCAGGGGTTAGGTCGGATTGGAATTTTAAAATTTTCAACCTCTTATTTGGATTGGATGAAAATCTTGATATACCCGACCCAATTCAAAATGTAAGTTAAATATATATATTTATGTATGTTATAGTTATAAAAATTGATGATGTCTTGGTGGTTAAAAAGTTAAAAATAAAATTCAAGAGGCTTTAAGTTTCATTGATAGTAGAGTTATATTTTTAATACCATTTTTTATTCCTTTTTAGGATTATTTGCGTCAGGCTCGATTTTATTCGGATGATTCGAGTCCGACTCCGAATTCTATAGGATCGAATGGTGTAGAAGATATCGGCATGCAAATGCTACTAGAAATGAAACTTAATTATCACGTGGTCATGCATCCTCGAGATAAAGCTGGTAATGTTAATTTAATTAAATTCTGATCAATTTTGGTTAGTTCCGATAAAGCTATATATACATCATCATCTTCCTCAGAAAAAGCAGAGATCAATCAAGCCGAGTTAATTCAATTGCTGCTCATCCAATTAAGAGATGACTACTAGTAATGCCTCCAAAGTTATCATTGTTGGAGCTGGAATGTCTGGTACATCGATCTATATATAGTTTCTTTACTTACCTTAATTCTAGCTTATTTAGCCCAAGAATTAATTAACGCTTAGAGACTTACTTAAAATCTCAAGGGATCTCGGCGGCGAAGAGACTGTTCGACCTGGGCGTGACTGACATACTCATCCTCGAGGCCACCAGCCACATCGGCGGTCGAATGCGCAGCACCAGCTTCGCCGGTCTCAACGTCGAGATGGGAGCCAATTGGGTAGAAGGAGTCAATGGCAAAGAGGTCAACCCCGTCTGGGAGATGGCCAAGAACGTTGGTCTGACGACTTTCCGCTCCGACTTCAGCAACCTCTCCTCCAACACCTACGGTCAAAAGTATTTATTATTATCATTATTATTATTTTCTTCAATTAATATTTGATATGATAAACATGACTTGCTCAAAAACTTCAGTGGCGAAAAACACGACCAAAAAGATGTGGATAAAGCGATGAAGGACGCGGAGGAGACATATAAATCGGCAGAAGAGTTTTCCAAAAAACTTCCCTGTAGTGGCTATAAAGATATCTCCATTAAATCATTTCAACGGCTGGAGAAAAAGTGAGCTACACTACTCTCTTGCATGTGGAAATCAAATTAATATTTCTTAATGAAAAGCTTCAGATATTAATCAAACCATAAAATGGTTGTCCCTAATCTCCGCAGAATACCTTCATCAGAAGTGGAAATGGCGGTGGACTACTTCAACTACGACTACGAGTTTGCAGAGCCCCCGAGAGTGACAAGCCTGCAAAGCACTGTCCCATTGCCGACGTTTGCCGACTACGGCGACGACATTTACTTTGTGGCAGACAAACGAGGCTACGAATACCTGGTTTACAAAATGGCTACCGAGTTCCTCGAGACAGATGAGGATAATAACATTGTGGATCCGCGTCTCCATCTAGGAGAGGTCAGCCATGTTCTTCAATTCGTATAATTAATTAATCTTGAAGTCAACAGACATATATATATAAATAAACCACACACATGATCACTATCTCAGGTGGTGATTAATATTGACTATTCGGAAGAAGAGACTGCAACTGTGAGCACTGATGATGGATCAGTATATAAAGCAGACTTTGTTCTTGTTTCGGTTAACCTTGGTGTTCTTCAATCAGACCTCATCAACTTTGATCCAGCTTTACCAGTATGATTTATTTATTACTCTTCGATAATTATATATGCAATTAATTTGTCTGCATTATTAATAAGGGATAATAAACATGAATGAGGTAGGATGACAAGGCTCAGGCACTGGCTGAGTTTGATATGGCTGTATACACAAAGATATTTCTTAAGTTTCCTTCCAAGTTTTGGCCGGATAAAGAGATTAAAGAGAAATCGCAGTTCTTTCTATATGCCAGTGAACGGAGAGGATATTATCCTTTTTGGCAGCAGTTTGAGGAGGAGTATCGGAAGCCAATGTTCTGATGGTCACAGTCACAGACGATGAATCGAAAAGAATAGAGAAACAGGATGACTCTGAAACAAAGAAAGAAGCCATGGAGGTGCTGCGCAAAATCTTTGGAGAAGACATTCCAGAGGCAACAGATATTCTTGTTCCCAGGTGGTGGTCTAATAAATTTTACAAAGGAAGCTTCTCCAACTGGCCGATCGGAGTCAACAAATATGAGTTTGATTGCATCAAGGTACGCATTTAAATTTGCCCCAGCAAGATCCACAGACACTAACTAAGGTGATTGTTGTTTGTGTTGAAATCATGTCGTCATCGATTCGCGAAGGCACCCATCCGAAGGCTGTACTTTACAGGCGAGCACACCAGTGAAAAATATAATGGCTATGTTCATGGAGCGTATATATCAGGTCTTCCCCTTCATTAAGGACCTATCTCTACTTGCTATATATAATAATAAGATTCTGATTTATTTTTAATCATATATATATATCAGGAATCCAGTCTGCGGAGATGATATTTGAACACATCACTGAGGGAGCTTGCAGCTTTGAAGTCAAGCCAAAGGAATCATATTAAGGAATATTTTATTTTTACAGCTCGCAAATAAATGAATAATGTATTATCACTACATTATTCTCTGTTATATTTCAGCGTTATTTATATGAATGAGTGTGCTTCCTTCTAAGTAATTAAATCATGTTGAGTTGAGTCATGAAATAGGCCGGGCTTGTTCGAACCGGCACCCGGCTTCCGGGCTTGTTCGAACCGGAATCCGGCTGTGTAAAGCCTAACTCCCACTCGATCCGCTAAACAAACCCTAGTGAGTAGTGAGCCGCCAAGTTGAGCAGACGACGGCATCATCGTTTCTGGAGAACCGTTGGATTTTACTTTTAACGGCTGATCCCCATCGCTTATTGCTATAAAATACCTAGGTTTCTAACCTTTCGTTGTCGCGCGATCCAGATATTTGCTTAGCGTTAGGGTTTCTTCGTCGCCTCCACATGAACCTTAACTCGACAGCGGTTGCTCGAGATGAGACTAATGGTGATGGCACAGCATCGACCATTTTTCGCGACTGATTGGCATATCGTTGCCAATTGTAAGTATTACATTTCATAGATACTATTTAAGTAGTCTTTTTCGATTGTAAGTATGGCTGGCCTATGAGGAAATGCTTGATACACACACACACCATCTTTCGGGACTGATTGGCAACTTGTTGCCATGTTGTCATTCTGCAATTCTGAGGCACTTGTAGCATTTTTTTGTCAATATTATTCCATTTTACCTGCTTGTTATTCCCTATTTCTTTGTTGCTGTGATTCGCATCGTGTTTTATAGCTTGTGCTATTCGATTTCAATTGTTCCATGCTTATGGAGAATTGAAAAGGAAAAAAAAAACAACTTTCAGGACTGATTGGGTTCTTGTAGTACCCATTCTGTGAAATCCTACACGTATAGCCTTGATATTGAAAAAGAAAACCTTGTTGGTTTGCAATTCATTCTTCATTTCTGGATGTTGTTGCCCATAACATTGATTTTGGCATAAATCCAATTCACGGATATGAAATTGTTTTATGACATTTATTTAATTTCACTATTAGAATCAGACATTTTCAAAATTCTCTTGGTTATTTTTGTGTTAATCCATAATCTTCTTTTGCCAATGAAGAAAACTACAGCTAAATACCATCTTTCGGGACTGAATTGGATTCTTGAATCCATGTTGCGAAATCCACTATCAAGAGGCATTTGATATATTATCTCTTCAATCTCACAACCTTTTAACATATTAGATACTATTTATTTATTTATTCTTTTTCAATTGTAAGTATGCTGGCCTATGAGGAAATGCTTGATAATCACACACCATCTTTCGGGACTGATTGGCATATTGTTGCCGTGTTGTCAATTCTGCAATTCTGAGGCACTCGTAGCAATATGTTTGTAAATACTATTCTTTTTTGCCTCCTTGTTATTACCAATTTCTTTGTTGCTGTGATTTGCATCGTGTTTTCTAGCTTGTGCTATTCAATTGAATGATTCCATGCTTATGAAGAAATTTACGGGAAAAATTACCATCTTTCGGGGCTGATAGGGTCCTTCTACCCATGCTGTGAAATCCTATAATTCCGAGGCAAATTTTCTTTTCGATCATATAGATTATATTATTTTACATAACATCCAACTATTCTGTGTGTTTTGTTTTCTGACATTGTGCAAGTCTCTGAAAAGAATCTCTGTGCTATCCAATTCAATGATCCCATGCTTATGAAGAAATCTATGAGGAAAAATACCATCTTTCGGGGCTGATTGGGCTCTTGTGCCCATGCTGTGAAATCCTATAATTCTGAAGCAATTTTTCCATTATCTTACATAATATCATCTATTATGTTTGTAATATTTCCTCTCATTATGTCAGTCTCTGAAAAGTGTCTTTTTGCTTACACAATCATTCGGTATCGATTGACATACATTTGCCATCTTAAATGAATGCAATATGGAGTCATTGATATGTCTTTTCTAAAGTAGAACTAGATTGTTAAAGTTATTTCAGGAACACCGCAGAACAGATGCAAACTATGACTTTACAAGTCTGTCAATGGTTGACCAAAAATTTGCCATCTGTAAATTGCCTCCTCAGCCTCTTGACTTTTTTTCTCAATGGTTGAATCTTGATTCAAATCTTATTTCCAGGCTACACACGGGAGATAGCTAAACCCTGGTTATTGCAGATCGGCCAACTTTAACTAAACTTAGCATGATCAAATTTTTACATAATTTGAAATTTGTATAAGATTTAATTTCTGTATATCCAAGTGAATTTGGTCAGATCCAACCTAATTATTAAAACTATGAACTAACTGGTCAGGACCCAGTTGATTAAACTTGACCGTAGTGATTTAAAAGAAAATTTAAAAAAGTTAAAAAAGAAATATTGAAAGGTTGGAATTATAGTTGGTTTTCGTTGAATTGGTCATAATTGTAAATATGCGAAATCAACTAAATTTTAAGATTTTTATATTTTTTTGCAAAAAGATTATACTGGACAATCTGGATCATTTTTTTTTAAAAAAATATTAAAATGGGTTAATTAATGTATTTAGCTTAAATTATGATTGTATCTGCATTTTGAATTATCAAATTGATATTAATTTTAATTCTGTCCTCCAATGGTTAGGAAGTGGCATCTGTCTAAATTTTGAAAATATTTTTTTATTATTATTTAGGTTACATCAGTACTTAAAAAATTATTATATAAATAAAAAAATTAATGTATTTATCTTAAATTTTAGTCTAATAAATTTATCTCAATATTTTATTTTTTACTTTTAAATTTTGAAAATGATAATAATTATAATTTTTGAAGATAAATATCTTTGATGATTTTATATTCGATTTTATCATTTTTTTTTCATTTAAAAAAAATATATGAATTTTTTTTAACACCTCTAAAAATTTCACGACTAATTTAAAATTAATATATATTTATCATATATAAAAAAATTATGAAAAAAATTAAATACTAAAACAAATTAAATATAATACAAATAATGTTAAATGTAAAATATATAATAATATTATTAGTAAAATATGTTGAATTGGTTTAAATTTTTATATTTTTTTTAAAATACTATAATCGAATTGAATAAGAAAATCAATACAAAATTAAAAAAATTAAATTTAAAATGTTAAATTTTGTTAGACACTAAATAAAATATAATCATAATATTAAATATTTAATCAATAATAATATAAGCAAAATGGTTTTTAAGAATTTTGATTTTTTAAAATAAAATGTAATAGTTAAATTGAATAAAAAATAAAATTTTAGTAAATAATAATATTATATAAAAAAGTTATTAATTTAATTTGTACCATTCGATTTTTTTAAATATAATAATATAATTAAATACAAAATTAATAAGAAAATTAAATTTTGAATCAAATTTATTAAAACAAAATTTCAATAGATAATTATAAAATTATTTTTTAAATTTTAAATATTATAAATAATAAGAATATATGGAAAATATAATAATTTTTATTTTTATTTTTAATTTTTTAATATAACAATCGAATTTAATTAAAAAAATAAAGAGAAATATAATTTAAAGTTTTGAATTGATTATATTTGTAATGTAATTTAAATTCTAATTTAATTTCAAATGAGATAATTGTCGTCCAAAAATTTATGATAGATTAGGAAAAAAATATTAGAGGTTGTGATAAATTTGTTAGAAGGGCAAAAATTTGAAATATATATATTAATTTTTTTTTATTTATATAATATTATAATATTTTTTATTACTCGATGTGGTACAATTGATAATAAACTTTTTTTTTAATTTACTGAGTCATATGCTACGTTAGCGAGTAACGATTGCATTAATTGATGGACATTTGACGTCGGACTCAATTTAATAGTTTGAATATAATTAATATAAATTAAAATTCAAGCTAAATTTATAAAAAGAATTATAATTTAGATTAGACACATTAATTATACGAGCGTGTCAAAAAAAGATAAAATAATACTACATAACTAATTGAAAGAGATTATATTATTTTGCTCGAACTCATCCTCTTCAAACCTGGTAATTTTATAGTTACTCAAGTCATTCTCTCCAAAGAACAAGTGATTATTTTATTTCTAAAAGTAGAATTTTTATTTATTTTTTTCTTAATAAAAAAGTAAATACTCTTAGATTACCCTTTCAAACTATTTTCAATTGATCCGATCAATTTTAAATAGTTTGAAAAATTCATCTTAGATTCATAATAAAATTATAAAAATATATTATTCATAGGTAAATCACTTCTGTAACTTATATTAGTAAAATAAGTTTTTCAAAGTTAAAAATTATTATTATTTCATTATTTTTAACTGGTTCGAAATTGATCTGATATGGCACCACGTAGATTTTCAATTTTAAATGATGAAAAAATTGTATCGGCAAAATTATTTCATTATTTTAAATTTAAAAATAATATGTGTATTGAAATGTAGGTAACATCCAATTAAAAAATGATGAAAAAAAATTAATTTTCAATTTAATTTTTTTTTTTGCCGATACAAGTTATGAAGTGATTTATTTATGAATAATATATTTTTTATGATTTTATTGTGAATTTAAAATAAATTTTTCGAACGTATTTAAAATTGATCGAACAAATTGAAAATGATCAAAATAGTAATAATTTACTTATGAATAATAATTTTTTTGTGAATTTATGATGAATTTTTTGAACTTGTTTAAAATTGGCCGAACTCGTAAAAAATGATCTACCGAGAATAATTTAGGTATATGAGTATTTAATTTTTGATTTAGTAAAAAAAATAAATAAGAATTCTATTTTTTTGGAAATAAAAGTATATTTTATTCTCCTTTAGAATAAAAGTATATAGTTAACTCAATATTGTTAGGGTAAATAAAGGGTCGTGACGTGGTCACATCATGGCCACATCATTCACTATTTCTCACATTGTAATCAATCAATTTCCGATGAATACATTTCGTTTTCCACGTCTCTTCTTGCTTCCCATTAAATATATACTATATTGTTACGTAATTTCTTACATATGGAAAATATTTTTAATCATCATTAGGTGATAATCAATTTTTTTATACCATCAAATATAAGAAAAAGACGAAAATATTTCTCGAAGAATCGGCCTTGCATCAAACCCACATGCTTGACACTGATATAATATTCATACTTATTCAATTACATGAATTTTACTATTAAGATAATTATCAATATTTCAATAGACCCTTGACTCGGCTCCAGCCTTTGGTTCAAATTCTGGTCCGGTCTGGTCGTGTTCAAGGGCCGAGCCATCTGATCGAGCCGCTTTAAGTAAGCCGAGTTATTACTCCTTCTCGGCTTCGGTCGAGTCTAGCTCCCAAGTCCCGGAATCGCTCTCTCACTCGTTTTCTCTTGAAACCCTACGCTCTAATCACCCCGCCATCGCCATTTTCGTCTTTAATCGCTCGATGGAGAGGAAGAGAGGATGTCGCTCCGCGTGATGAATCAGAAAGCCGAGGTGCTCCACATGAACATTAACGCCGCCAAGGGACTTCAATACGTCCTCAAGGCCAATATCGGCCCCAAGGGCACCATTAAGATGTAATGTAATCACTCTGCGAATCCTCTTGTTCTTCGTCTTCTGATCCTTCTGACATCGATTATGTGTCGACTCTTTTCGTGCGCAGGCTTGTTGGAGGAGCTGGGAAGATCAAACTGACGAAAGATGGCAATACCCTATTGAAGGAAATGGTACGATGTCGGGATACTCGCGTCAGAGTTGCACTTTCTCCCTTTGTCCGTGTAATGCGCAAGATCGTTACGTTGTTGTCCAATTGGCAGCAAATTTAGAATCCGACAGCAATCGGCGATCGCAAGGACAGCGGTTGCTCAAGATGAGACGAGTGGTGATGGCACAACATCTACCGTTCTCTTTATTGGGGAGCTCATGAAGCAATCAGATCGGTACATTGACGGAGGTATGCCATTTACTCTGATTGATGAAATTTAATTTCGTTTAACGTTCCAGGTAGAATTGATTGCTCAGCTCGGGGTGCCTTTCTCCTGGTTTAGTAAGTTGCATTTGGAGGAGAATACAGAGAGAGAATAGAAATGAAAAGTTGAAAGACCCGTGCTTAATTTGGAGGAAAACCATCTTTGTGTTTTTTAAAAAAATTATTCGAAGTAACCCAAATGATAAAATCCAGACACAAATGGCCCTCATGATTTGATAATTTTTTGAGTTCAGCAGGGCTAGTGACTCTCACTATAGCAACATCCCTGCTTAATTTGTCTATCAAGTGCAACTTGTTGACTTCTGTATCTCTGATCTCTCCAATAGTCCATATAACTTTAATGTGAACTTCTCTAGATGAATGGTCCCTTCACAAAGAATTTGGGCCAGTTATTTGAATAGATATTGCTAGTGATTAATACATTAGCTTAGACACACGGATGGTTGAAGTACTCAGGCTAAATGTGGAGCCTAGATGTTCTTATGAAATTAATTCTTTGTTAGGTTTTCTACAAAATATTTTGTAGCAATACAAGTTGAAATTGCCATAGGTTATATTTTCAATTGTTCATTATGTAACAAAATGCTCATATTTTGGACCATATTTCCTTGTCACAAGCTTTTTAAATATATTTATCTTGATGATGCTATACATAACTTAAGCTGCATTAAGTGAGCTCTTTCCATTTTCCATTTCAGTATTGAGCATTGGGGTACTACACTTATAGCTTGTTCTAAAGATAGCCCATTGCTTTGACCTTGAAAAACTTCTCAAATGCTATCTATCTAGGAATGCATCCACGGGTATTGGGTAGATGGTTTCGAAATTGCAAAACAGGCTACTCTTGAATTTTTCGAGAAGTTTAAGACACCTGTTGTAATTGGTGATGCACTTGACAAGGGGATACTGAAAATGGTAGCAAGAACAACTCTTAGGACCAAAGTAAGAGGATTTATTCTTTTTTTAATATCCATCTAAATCAATTCGTCAACTGATTCTCTTTTGACATTTTTTTGTGAATTTGTCTTTGCTATATCTGTATGAAGCACTAGCTGATAAACTCAAAGACATTATTGTCAATGCTGTATGTACTAACCTTGTATATATGTTTTGGAGCTTTCTTGCCTTATGATTTACTATCATTCTAGAGTGGTGGATTGCCAATCACTTTGAAGTTCCAATACTATTTTTTAGTTTGTTTTTTTGGCACGTCTGAATTTCTACACTATCATTCTAGTTTCAGGCTAAATTTTATTATAATTTTGACAATACTTGACCTACCACTTTGATGACGAATTTTGCTTTTGACATTAACAGGTGCTCTGTATACGCAAACCTAATGATCCCATTGACCTTTTTATGGTGGAGATAATGCATATGCTCCATAAGTTTGATGTTGGCACATGTTTGGTATGTTTATCTTGCCACTGTAACTTATTTATTGTTGATATTAGATCTAATGCTTATAGTTTGACCAAGTTATTTTCTTTGTATTGGTTGGAAAGCGTTGCCAATAGATTTCTTGTATTTTATATTCAGAATTCTTTAATATGCAGCAAGAAGTATTGGAGAATAATAAGTAAATCAACAAATAAAAGAAGTTATTTTGCTTATTGAACTACAAATTGGGTTTTGCAGTCATTTTATAGTTTGGTGATTGTTTAAGTGGCTATAAAGGTATTGGTTGTACTGTCATACACAATGATTGTTAGGAGTTGGGACTAATTACTTGTCTACTTCTGTCAACATTCTAAAAGTTACTGTCAGAATTGGTCAGGATGTCTTGTTTGAACAAGTTCTTTACATTAGAATTTCAAAATCCAGGACATCTATGAGATTACTGAGCCATTAGATAGGAAACTACAAATACTATGAATTCTGTATTTTTAACAATCTGTTGCTCTTTTTTCCTTAACATGGGAAATAAAGAATTGCATCTCTACTGACATATTGTTTTTAGTTTGTATGCCGATTTCACTCTTTGCCCTCTCTTTTAAAGTTTGAGGGTCTTGTCCTTGATCACGATTCTCCACATCCTGATTTGAAACGAAGGGCAGAGAATTGCTTTACCCTGACTTGCAATGTCTCTTTGGAGTATGAGAAAAGGGAAATGCTGATTTATATTTCAACTTTTTATTGTTACTCATTATTTTTAACTTCGAGTGTTATATTCTATGTGGTTATTTGAACTCCTGTCTTCTTATTAGTTGAACTTTGAGTGTTATATTCTCTGTGGTTATTTGAGTGTTTATGGTTACTCATTATTTAACTTTTTATTGAAACGAACTATTTCTTTTGTTTGTATATTCTCAATTAGTTGAACTCTTGTCTTCATGTGAAGTTCTTTGTAACAACAATTGTTTTCGTTTGAGTTCATTGATCTTATCTTTTTTTCCTATGATCCTATCATTATTGTCCTTTTTATATCTCATGCCACCTACAAACAATTAATTCTTTAAATTGCTGCCATAGGATGGTAAATTTTTCAATTATGGAGTATGTCTCCAGTACACCATGAGTATAAATTCTCAGGATCAGACAAACTTTTTTTGTTCTAAGCAAAATTTCCACCTTGCATATGAACATCAAGTGCCTCAATTGAGTCAGTGGCTTATGATTCCCTTGGTGCTGGCAAATCCTTGGCAAGAGAAAAACTTAAGTTTAGTATTGTACATTTTCAAGAGTGGATTTTCTGAATTTTTTGCTGAAAGTTTCTAGATGAATGGACATCATTGCTGGAATAGATGCGCAAGTGACTTTATGTAGTTTTCTTGAGGACAACATTTGTGTTTGATTGCTAGATGTTATGGCTTTCATAATGATGCACATTTATTGATTTGTACCAACATAGTGGTCAGAAAGGTGTCATTTGTGTTATATTGATTGAAACCTCATGTAAAATATTTTAATATCTATATATCTATGATATTTGATAGGATGATCTTGGAGAAGAAAATCTAATACGACAGTAGTAGTCTTGTGTTAGTGAGGAATATATTGTCAAACACTGTCTCAGCAAAATAATAGCTGTTGAAATCTTAGCTTGGCTTCTATTATTTTTCTCCTTGATGTACCACTCTTGTTTTATTTTGAAATATCCTGATGATATATAGCTTCTTGTGTGGTATTCTTATTGCTAGCGACAAACTATCAATTCACTTTATTTTTAGCTGCACTTAGATTTTTTAACAAATTGTATTATGACCGTGTTGTTGTTGTTGATATACTGTTTTCTAACTTATCTAGATTGGACATGTGCTTTATCAGGGCAACTGGGTAAATGTGCCATGGATACTTTACTAATATGTTCATGATGTCTTGACTATGAAACAGGGGGGGGGGCTTTTGAGGTTGCAGCTAGGAAAAATTTGGTCAACAATGTAAAGAAAACTATCCAAGGGGTAAGCTTTCTAAAATTCTTGCTGAAGCAAGTAAAAAGTTGCCCAGTTCTTACTGTATTGTGTTAAGCAGCGTGCACACCTAGGTGTGAAAGTTTTTGCTGATGCTCTTCTAGTGGTACCAGACACCAGCAGAGAACTCTGGTCTTGACACACAAGATGCATTATTTCTCTCACGGTAAAGGCCTCGTATTCTTTTCTATTTGCTTACACATTATGGGGGAAGATAAAGATTGGGTCATGATTTACCTGAACAACTACATATGTTAAGGGCAAGCATGATAGAGGTAACATTGTGGGATTGAATCATCATACTGGAGAACCAATAGACCCAAACATGGAAGGTATCTTCGACAACTACTCAGTGAGAGGCAAACCATAAATTCTGGGTATGTTCTACCTCCTAATTTTGTGAACTCCTCTCAAGAGTCCAGAGCAATTTAAGGGATACTTTGTTTTTTGTTTACAGGCCTGTCATCTCATCCCAGTTACTTCTGGTGGATTAAGTGATCCGAGCTGGACCAAACATGAGAAAACCTAGCTAATTATATGGTACCTAAGTCTTCTTCTAGGACCAAAGTGCTCTACTATGGGAATATATGCATGATCAGAAAACAATAGATGAGTGCTCAAATGTTTACATGCATCTTTACTTTTGTAGTTGCTAAAGAGGACAAGGAAAAAAGTAGTGAATATTTGTTATATTATTTTTTTTTCACGTAGTTCCCTGGACAAAAAGGAAGATTAGATTCTTTTTTAAGAGAAAGAAACATCATCTGTCTGTTTGTTATCTTTTCTTAGGTATGCTTTCAAATGTAGAACACATTTTATTGCACAGTTTCTAGGAGTGTCTTTAGATCAACATTATGCTTAGACCTGGCAAACTGCTGCTTACATAACCTGTATTGCTTTATAATTATTTGTATCAGCATGTGGGTAACATGAGCAGTTACATTGTGGTGTTTATATTTGTTCTGAAAGTGCTATGTTAAAAATGACACTTGGCAAGGCACAATTGCCCTCATTTTGGTTCAAGTTCTCTTACTGATAGGATATATCTTCCTCTACCTTTCAAGATGCAGTCATAGTTTTAACTTTAAGAGGAAACCATTGCAATCTTCCTACTTAACTGAGTTTCTATTCTCTGATTGTTTATTTTATCTTTTGTAATTAATTAAGGTTAAACTAGGTAGTTTAGTCAATGGATTGCATCCTTGTGTTAATTTGCAGATAAAATATCCATGTAGCTCATATTATGGATCATGATCTTGCTAAGAATCTTGCTTTTGTCCCAGGGTGGGCGATTCTTATTACTTGATTATCATTCTGGCTTTCTGATTAATTGCTGCAGTTTTATTTTATGAAATGATTGTTGTTAAAGAAGATCTTGTTTGTTTCTTATGTGTCCTATTTAAGCAGTCCATTATATGTTTGTTGTGGCATTCTTCCAAATTTAGTGGTGCATGAAAATTTGAATGCTTGTAGTATTTAATGGTATTTTGAAAGAGCTCATCATGCACAAATGGTATTGTTAGTTCTTATCTCTTCTCCTTGTTTAAAACCTTCATAACTCCAACTAGAATCCTTGGATAGTTGTACCATGAAGGCTCCCCTTGTTCTCATGTATCTTGTTTTCTCTATTGTTGGCTTAATGCATTTAGCTGGATATATATTTTGAAATTTCAACTGTGGCTGCTCTCTGACATAGCTCTCATGCATCTGAATAGGGCCCTACTATTGATGTAAAGTTGCGTATATAATTATATATTAGGTACTAGTGAAGAGCTTATCAGAAAACCTTTCCTCAGATTACATGACTCAATTTGAGCTACTAATGTAGCTTAACACAAGGTTCCTGAGGTGATTGAATTAAAGATGTTTCAGGCTACATTTCTATATGTAAGCGTAGCTTACTTTGCACTTGATGGGAAATGTCTAATTCTAATTATTGATATCAAGTTTTGTCAGGATGGTAAATGTCTGATTCGTATTATTGATTTCAAGTTTTGTCAGATAGAAAATGTGATGTATGCTTCAAATTGTGTTTTTTTCAAGTGTACCTTATAGTTTTCTGTTTTGCAGTCAGTTGTGGAGTATCCACCACTAGAATTGAGCGGAAATCGTATCACTTATCCTGAAACGTGAAACTTGTGCATGGACTTAGGAGGTGAAAAGAAAAGACATTGAACAAGATATCTTTTAGGGCACATACGGGAGAACCGAGCACCAACCTAAACTGAGACAAGACATAGTGTGCGCCTGTGAAGATGCCTTCAATTGAATTAAACGTTCTTATCCATTTAAATTGTTTAATAGCTGGTTTGCAGTTCAAATGATTCATTATTTATGAGGGATGGTTACAGGCTGGTTCTTTGGTTCTAGTACTTTATAGTAAGACTCAAGCGATCACACGAAGAAGGGACAAAAATTAGGTGAGTAGATGATTATCTGGATCTGCAAATCATTCATTAATTCTCCAGCTCATTGAACATGTATATGACACTATTGCTTTTAATTATGTGCTGAAGTGTTGAAAGAGGTCCATGCACCTAGGATAGGGCTAAATCCCATATCAAAACCTTCATGTATTAAGGTTTGTGCTTATGGATTTATTCTCTTTATATATGTTTCATATTGCTTAATTTCTTTTTAACATGATCCACTTGTTTCTTGCTATCTTTCTGACATGAAATGTATAAAACAAACAAGAAGATACAATAAAATGAATTAATTGGAAAACAGGAATTGTTCAGGTGCAAGAATTAATAGTTTTGTTGGATTTATCTATATGCGTATTTGTTTAAGGAGCAATTAATAGCCACTATGACTCACAGCTTTGATTAGCTGATCAGTTGGACTTTTGTGACTTTGATGTCCATTACTCTTTGTTTGTTTCTATACAGCAGGACTTTATTTTGATTAAAGTTAATTGATTGATTAGCAATTAATGGAAGAACTCTCCTTGTCAAACTGGGATGGATAATTCGTTTTTCATTTTTCTTTTCTCCATGCAGTCAGTCTTTTCGGAGTGAAATTATATTCTCCACTCAACCAGTGGATGATAATATCAAAAAAAGTTGTTTGATCCATGGTATGCTATTTCCAATCCAGGAATTGCTCTTTCAACATCAGATATGGAGCCACTACCCCCTTGGGATGATTTCCAAATGCAACCTTCTTGAAGACATGGGACGAACTAATTAACATCAATATTTTTTGATTCAGACTGGGTTTGAACAGGAGTGAACTTTGACTGTTATGTGGTCACAACTAGAACAATGAGCGCATATTCATTATTTTGGACAAAATAGTTCAATCAAGAAGTGGTTATTGCAACAAAGGAAATGCTTTTAAACTAGGTATCTATTTCTTCTTGCAATATAATTAACATGTGGCATTTTTAATCACATGTAGCACTGTTAATTGTAGCAGGGAAGGTACAGGAAGTAGGGCAATTTGAAATTGTGGACTCCTGCAGATAGACTGTAGGAAATGAGCAGCGTTTAATTAGTTCAAACATTGTTTGATGAACGTTACTGGATCTACAGTAAAGTGAACTCGAGGACAATTAGAGCAACTTCCGACGCTCCAATTAGAGAACAAGCAAAAAGGATGAGGACATGAGGATGCTAGTATCACTCCAAGAGAGAAAAAGGTGTGGCAGAAGAACTGCAGCATCAAGTCCTACTAGAGCACTATCTTGCCATTTCCATCCAAATGACTAGGACAAAATAGAAATTTGGGAGATCGAATTAAGAAGCATGCAATATACCACAAGTCCTACTAGAGTAAACATGTGGTACGATTCTAGCATGCAATATACGTATCTGTACAATTCTACATGTATATATTTATGGTGTGCAAGTAAACTTGGAAAGTTTCTCTTCCCAGGCCCAAAAGGAAAAAAGAGAAGAAGAAATATAAATGCAATTAAGGGATAGAAAACAAAACAATCACACACATAAATCTTATTCTTCCTAAAAGTCCCTTCCAAATGCTAACCTCCACCCTCTCTTGGGTATACCCTCCCACACCCTACCTCCCCCCTTTTAAAGTGGCTTTGGCTCTGCTCCCATCCACCAAACATCTCCTTAGATAACTTCCAAATCCCTTCCTCCTTGGATTTTGCACATCCGCCTCAGATTCTCCTCCTCCTCCGACAAAATCCAGCTTCAATGACATTTTGCGCGAAAATTAAAGCAACCATCCGCATACGATCCCTCCCCTATATATATACACGCGCGCACACACCATGTCAATCAATCAACCTGCAGCTGAATCAGCATCAGCTTACTTACTCTCATGGGGGAACAAAACAGCAGCAACTCCACCACCATTGCTCTGCTGCAGGAGAGGTTCAAGCAGCTGCAGCGAGTGAGGGAGATGCGCGAAGAGAGAAAGGTGCTCCACGGCGCCCTCCGCCTGCAGCGCGACCAGCAGCAACCCAAGTGGCTATTCCCTGCGGCTGCCACCGGCGGCGCCGGCGCCCACCTCCTCCTCCAGAACCATGCAGCCACCAGCCACAGCAGAGAAGTTTCGGCGGCGGCGCTCGATACCTCGCTCTCGGTGGGCTTGTGGCCTCGTGCCAGTAGCAGCAGCGAAACGGACGTCGACGTCGTCGACACTTCTCTTCATCTTTGATTTGATTATGATATATATATATATATATGCGTGTGTGTGCTGTGTAGTTCTTTTCAAGATCACTCGATCAATCTTTCGCTTTTGCTCGATCGATCTTAATCTTAGTTTAGCGCTGATGGAAATGTTTGGTGTGGTGTGGCGGAATGAATGAAGCTCATAATGAAATGAAATTTGTAATTGAATCGATCGTGCAATACTGCATTGCATGGTTGGAACAGTACTCTTTTCATTGTTTATGTTCAGTATATTTTGTTTGGAATATATAATATATATTCACCCCAATACAGTAATGAATTCTCTAATTAGGAATAAATTAAATCATAACATATCATATATGTACTGTATGCGGAATTAAAGCGGCAGGATTAATTAATGGCGAACGAGTCCAAATGGCAAAGGCTTGGGCGTGCGAAGACGAAGGTTGACCTGCATGCATATATAATAAATAATAAAATGGAGAGATGTATAATAGTAAGTGGGGGTGGGGTTTGATTTATAATAGATTTGGAGGAACAAGTGTCCGCTCGCGATGGACAAAAGAGATGGAAATCCTGTCGGCTTAACTAGTAAACGACGACCATAACATCAAATCAATCATGCAAACTATCTTTTCTTTTTGTCGTTTTATTTACCAATTTAATTCATTCATTAATCATTTATAAATAGCAGATTAATTAATTAACTTTTAATTAGACCATATATGCATGCGTGTTGACATTTCATAGCGTTGATTAATTAAGCAATTACTTTATTTAGCGTGCACGTTACACTGTCAACCCGGGATATTTTTTTTGATTTATTAGATATTAGCGGTTGTACCCATTAATTTATAATTTTAAAAATAAAAATAAAATAAAATTGAATGTTATATTTTAATATATATTTATATACAAATAAAATAGTGCATCAATTTTTTTTTTGATAATTTTGATATTTTATAATATAAAAAATAATTATATACATTAAAAAATTAATTTATATAAATTTCAATGATCAAAAAATTTAAAAATAATAAAATAATAAGATTTTTACGAATAAAAATTAAATATAATATAAGTATAAGATAATAAGTTGAAAAAAATAAAAAATAAGATATTTAAATTATTCTAACCGCATAAATTCTTTTGATTTTGAAATACTATTTTTCAATAAAAAACTCAAAAAATAATATTTCAAAACCTAAAAATTAATATAAAAACTTTAATAAATAAAAAATATTTATAATAATTATTAAAAACAATAAATATAAAATTAAAAATATCAAAATAGGTGCATATAAAGAAAATAAGTGGGGTAAAAATTTGAGAGAAAAAAATTTAGGTGAGGGGAGTGAAAAAAGTTTGAGGGGAAAGGTAAAAATAAAAATATAAGTGGAGTAAAAATAAAAAGTAAAAATTTGAGGAAGTATGGAGAGTTTAGACGGGAATGAACAATTTCTTATATATATATATATATATATCTTGTTGTAATTATGTCGGTGAATTTTTCATTCTCTTCCATACTTATACAATCACAACTTAAATTAGATCCAACATACGACGCCGAGTAGTGGCATAACTCCACGTCGCAATCTATATACATAGGAATATGGAAATTTTTGCCCTTAAAAAATGTTAAAATTATATATTATTACTGCAATTTAATATTAGAAAATTTACATATATACATTCAAATATATCATTTTATGTATATATTGTTCTCGTATGAGATCGAAGACGCTTGTTGCAAGTCTTCGTGATTCATGGCTAGATGTGGCTCTGGATGACCTGCAAAGACACTTAGATATTCAAGTAGTGAGGATATATTTGAGATGCGTTTGTAAAGAATTGGATCAAATTAAGAATATACTTGTAGGTGCAAAATTTTATTTATAAGGTAGATATTCGATGAAAAGTGTTTTTAGCGGGAATTTTTCTTAATTAATTATTAATTGATTTGTGTAAAAAAATAATGATTTGAGAGATGAAAGATGAATTTCACGGAGGAGATAATCATCAAAAGGACTTAGCTAATTTGAAAGCATGTTATTTGTGAAATTTGTTATTAGGCTTGATAGTAGTACCTTAATTGTAAACTTTGTTATTTTGAGTCAACAATCAATATATTTTACGTTTACGAGTGAAATTTATGTTTGAAGGAAATTTATGTTATTTATATTTATGAAATTTTACAGCTATTTCTATTACAGGAACACAACCTATAAGAATGATTTTACATTCCGTTACCATAAGCGTCAACTATAAGAACAGTTCTCAAATCGTTCCTATATATATGTTTGGCCTATAAGAACGGTCCAAAAATTATTCATGTAGGCCAAGCTTATATGAACGGTTCCAACCTGTTCCTATAAAGATTGACCTATAGGAACGATTTGAATGTTTCGAACTGTTCCTATAGATTTATAGGAATAATTTGAAAACCGTTCCTATAAGCTTGGTCTACATGAACAATTTTTGAAATCATTTTCATAAGCTTGACCTATGGGAACAATTCTTTTGGCAGCGTGACCATACGTAGGGAAATCGTTCCTATAGCCTAGTGGAATGGCTGATTTTAGTACACATAGAGAAATCGTTCCCATATGTCCATGATCACGATTTTGTATATTTTGAAAATACTTTTTGGTCATTCCTATAGGTCAAAATATTACAGTGTTTGTCGAGGATTTCTCCTTGATTATGGTGTGATTATGTTTAAACCTTCGGGTGTAGGCTAAAAATGAAAATACCCGATAAGGCTTCGAGGCGGAGCCCCCCCCCCCCTTGGCCATATATCTATATAAATTTTAGTTTAACATATATGTCATTCTGTATATTAAACAATTTTGTTGTTGCATTATTATATATATCTTGAGTTAAAAGTTTCTACTATTATTATTTTTTGATTATCTTATGTTATTTGAATAAAGGACACATATTTTTTAGTTTATTTTTCGTACACTTATCTCTCGTATCCATATAAAAATGAAGGACTTCTATTAATAGAAGAGAAGAATAGAGAAAGGAAGATGAAAAAAAAATTTCTTATTTAATTTCAATGCAAAGGAATTAAAGTTTCCCTTATTTACACAATGGATAAATTAAGAATGATAAAAAAAAAGAAAGAGAATATTTTTTCTATGTCCATACAATATTTTCAATACCTTTTCCCTCTTTTATCTTCCTTCCTTATTTTATTTTTCTTATTTACTATCTTTGTTTCTTTCCTTCCAATTTTTATTAAAACAATATCTAAAGTCCGTGGGTTAAATGGTCACACCGGAGGAAAATGAATAATATATTTATTAATTTTTTAATCTAAATTCGATTTTAATCATTTTTTTAATTACTTAGGCAAATTACAAGATAAGTAGCAAGCGGAAGCAAAGTGAATGCGATAATAAAATAAACACAAGTAGAATTAATGCAGACATAATTATTTATAGTGGTTCGGCCTTAATGCCTACTCCACTACCTAAGCACACCGCTTAAGATTTTCAAACTAAATTTTACTAGATTAATCTCGTTTCCCTTACAACGAGGACTTTGATCCGAGTCTCGCTCTCAATCTAAGATACTTCCACACCCGAAAGTCTTCCTCTTCTTACCGAGAGCACTTGTTCACCTTAACCTAAGGGACAACTTAACTAATCCTAGTAAACTAAGTTTATACCGATGAAATTAAGCTTCAACCACAAAGACAATCACCCAATTTTAAGACCTAACAACCTAGGTCTTCACAAACTCAAATCTAATGAATAAACAAGAAAATATACAAGTAATGGAGCAAAAATACAATAACACAAATACTTAGCTCCAACACAACGAATCCTAGCTCCTCTTGACATTTTGATGATGAATCAAATCAAGCTCGAAGGCAAACTCAAGGAATGAGAGATCAAACTAGGATTTCTCCAAGTAATGGCTCAATGAAAGCTTGAAATTGATAAAGGATGACTCAATGAAGTGTAGGAGTGATAAAAAATGTCAAAGAAAGACTTAGGCATATGTATTTATAGAGCCATGAAGAAGGTTCGGGTGAAGCACCCTCAACGGCACGAAAACTAGCCGTTTTTCGCCTTCTGGTCGATTGCCGATCAATTGTCGGTCAACCGAGCGAGCGACCGAATGCAATCTGCCGCTTTTGGGCAACGTTCGATCGATCAGTCGATCAAAATGCTTTTTCCTTCGGTCGATTGACCGAACCTGGGCATGACAGATTTCTTTGTTTTATTTGTTCGATTTCTGATTCTGTCTTCGCTAAGTTTACTTATATAATATTTCTTAACTTTAAGTTAAATAACTTTAAAACATAAATATTATATAAGGATTACCCCCATTTGGATTCAATAAAAATATCTAAAAAATTAAAATTCTTAAGAATCAAAATCTAGTTTTTGGGGTCTAGTACAAATTTTCGTAAAATAGAAATTTTATAATCTCTCGGGTCAAATATGAGTATGCTAAATGCTTCCAAAAATTTCTTAAAAATACATTGTTATCTAATTTTTACCTAAGGAACAATTATCGCCATTTTTTGTGTCAAGAAAATGTCTAGGTCATATAGCCCTCCAAGGAGCTCCCTAGGCTTTAATGAATTTCAGAGCGGTTTTCAGATTTTCATAATTTGGGGTTCGGATTTAATTTTTGGGTTCTTTGCATCATAAAGAGGATTACATTACATTCTAGACACCCTAAACATAAACTCTAACTTTCCGAAAAATCCCGAGCGTCGACAAGCATCCTTGCCGATTTCTCCTATTTCTTCGATTTTTTCGATCGGGGACGTCGTGCGCTAACTGATTTAGAACCTAAAAATAACTCTCAATAAAATATTAGTTCCATATTTATTATCCTTAAAATCGAAATTAAGAGCAAAGTTAAAAATCTTAAGCCAACAAAGTCTTTTTCAGAATAATAAAAAAATCCCATATGTTTCTCCAATCTTAATAAATTGAAACGACCTAGGAAAACAATTACGTCCAATTTTATTTTAATAAATAAATCCTTAAATCATATTTTCCATATTAATAATATTCAACTACAAAGTTATAACTATGAGGTTAACTACATAATTTAAAGCGCTAATAATAATAATAATAATAATTTCTTTAAATATTTGCTAAAATATATTTCAAATTAATAGTGAGCAAGCGGGCCCCACAATAAAACGTAAATGATTAAAAAAGCTGTACATAAAAAGGACAGGAGTTGCTGCTTTTTGCCTCCACTCCGTATTCATCTCCTCTTCGCACTTCCGAAAGAAAGACATGGTAAGCCCATCATCTCCCCCTCCCAATTCCTAATTCCCTAGCAGCAATTTCATCCCTCCTCCTCCTCCCTTAATCTCTCCTTTTGTAGATCTAATCACTGTTGATTGATACGGACACCCTTCATCACAAACGGACGTTAGAAAACTTTTCCGAGGGAGGGATTTCAATTTGCTGTTCTTTCTCAATGTTGTATCTTGCGCTGATTTTTATCGACAATTTTTGTTTTTTTAGATCTATATACCAGTGTTTATGGGACGATTTGGGTGTATGATTATCTATTCTATTGTGCAGTTTATGCGGTCAAATAGGATGTTTTTGTTCCAACTATCATGTGGCTTCGATGTAATCATCATCGTGAACTGCTCATGTTGAATCTGGATGTAATGTACTTAACAAGAGGAGTGAAAAAGAATACTTTTCCCCCTCTTATTTGAACAAACCATGCAAGAGTCGTGGAGATCAGGAGCGAATAGAAATGGAGAGGGCCGACATCTCTTCTCGCCTTTTTTTTTTGTTCTTTCCTAGAGAGCAGAGATTTGAAGAAAAAGGGAGAAAGTTATTCTTTCTTCTATCCCTCCTTGGTCTTTTCCTATTTTCTCCTCTTTCATTGTCTTTCTTTTCCTTAATTTTCGATCTCCCCTCCCTCTTCTCTTTGTTATCATGATTCTGGAAAGCAGACAGTGTGCGACCATACATGAAATGGCTATGATACGATTTTCCACGTATCATTCACTTTGACCGAACAATTATCTATATACTGTGTTTCTTTTGTATTGTTTTATAAATGTGAGAAGTTTTTTTATTACTGACTTTCACGAGAATAAACAATTTGATTCCTGCCAAATTTTGCTTACCCCATGAGGCAAGTCAAAGTCCTATTCATGTGATTTTTAAGGAGTATGCTTTCTGTCACTTGTTTGAATTTTACATTTTACTTTACCTCAGAAAATTTTGTATTCAAAATTGACTTGTTTGAACTGTACATTTGTCACTTGTTTGTGTTGGTACCAAATCAAAGGATAAGGTTTGTTTTGTTGTAAGGGTGTTAGTGTGCAACCAGGGTGAGGTAAGAGGAAAGTTTTGCTCTTTGGAGTTTGAATAATAATACATGACTAATTCATTGGTGGTGGTACTGTTGCATGTTTTTCTATTTGGTAATATCAAAGAGCTTCATTGCAACTGAAAAATAATTGCAAGATTACCATGCTTGTTTGTGAATATCTATTTCCACATGCTAATTTTGTGGGATAATATTGTATAATTTTCCTATTTTCATAATAGTGAATATATTTTATTGCATTATTTTAAAAGGTGAAATTTTCTGTTGAACTATGAATTAATATTTCTACAAATATTATGTTCATCTGATCTGGTAGTTGAGTTATTTTGTCCCATTAGACCTAATTTTTTTTACAGTTTATGAATTGATGTCCTTTCATGACAAGAGTAGACTCTATCAATGTGTAACTATGATTAATATTTTAATAAATAGTTTAAATGGATTGATTAACTCTTCTTTTCTGATTGGACTACCTGTACAGACTACATCAAGAAGATTTGCTGACAGAAAAACTGAAAGGTTTCAGAAGAATATTACAAAGAGGGGTTCTGTTCCTCCAACAGCAAAGAAAGCAAATGACTATCCTGTTGGCCCTATTGTGCTCGGGTTCTTTATCTTTGTCGTTGTTGGATCATGTATGTTATTTGAGTTCCACCTTAATTGACTATTCGACTATTATACTTGGAATTAGCTAAGTTCTTTCTCTTTTCATTTACTTTAGTTACTCAATTGATGTTTCAAGATGGGAGAAGTAGCCCTTCTGACATTCATAGAAATTGCTGAGCCCGACAAAACCAATTTTGTATAAAAAATTAATCCACAGTTGGTATTATATAGTATTCCTGTCACGTTCCTTCTAAAGATAGTGAACAAATAATTGCATCATATTGAAGTTTTGAATGCATATGTTATCCTTTATCCTATGAAACATAAAATAAGAACTATTATTGGTCAATCTCTATTAATGTAACCGAGTTGTTCCTCATGATAATGTGTTCCATGCCATCTCTAAAATTATCTTGTTTTGTGCTGTATAAAGCTACATGGGCCAGTGCTTTTTCTTTTCTAGCAAATACTATGACACAAAGAGAGTCGGCAGAACACATGAGATCCTGTAAATGAAGGGTTTGAGCATACCATATTGTCATCTTTTCCAACTTGAGCATGATTTATTATTTTGTTCTCTTTATTTTTTTTGCCAAAATTTATGAGACAGTGAAAATCTAGCGTTCCAATTCCTACTACTCATATTATAGAAATCTTATAACTTTGCAATTATTAATTAATGACATCATTTTTTGTATGGTTCTGATATGATCTTTTTTCCTTGCGCTTGTTTTCAGCTCTGTTCCAGATAATAAGAACAGCCTTACATGGTGGAATGGCCTGATAAGAAAAGTCACAACGCAACTCCTGCACAAGGAGGCGGCAATTCCAATCTCAATGTAACTCTTTTCTTGAGCAAACTAATGTTACTGTAACATGATGATATAAAAGCTCCATATAATAATAAAAAGTGCCATTTTCTCTAGTGGCTCCTTTCTTTGTCATCCCATCTTTCGTCTTCCTATATCTGTTACATATATCTGGCTATCTGCTATGCAGGCCTACCTAGTTTGTGCAATTTTAAGAGCTTAAGAAAGCAGTGAGCTCAATTTTCATTTACCTTGGTTGTTGATGGGCATGGAAATTGGTCAGAAATGATTCAAAGAAACCTGTTCATCTCTTTCTGATCTGAATATTATCATCTATCAAATTTCTTTTTTCACTCTGACAATTTCATTTAGGCCTGTTACTACTATGCTTTGATAGCCAGTTCTACGATGAACAATGTTTATATGCTGTTGTAACTGTTATGTATTGAAGAATGTTATGATGAACAATTCTTTTTTACATACTGAATTATCAAACTCGAATCCGGAATATGAATTAGATTCAATAGCGGCAAATAAAATGGATTTTGCTGATGCTTGTGAAAACTTTGTGCAAGCTTTTGGGATTCGGTGGGAGAATATGTGCCCATAGCTTTGGAGTTTTAATTCCGCAGTATTCTATTCTCAGCTCTCTTTTTCTTTTTCTCTTTCTATTTCCTTTAGCAGCAACTGCCATACTACTTCCCTACCTTTCTTGTGATTGGATACAAATACGTTCGCTTGACCTCATATCCTCATGTGGGTCCACGAAATCGACCAATCACAAGAAAGATGGATGAGAGGAGTAGCTCGAAACGGGGCGGCCAAATAAACAGGCATCGTTCCCGCGGGACCCACTAGGTGCCGCGAACCGGATGCAAGAAGCATGCATCCAACGTCAGCTGCCAATACGATCCACCCACATCATTTTGGGTCCCGCGACTTACCAGAAATACTCTCTGCGGTTGACGTTTCACCGCATGATTCCACGACCCCGGATCTTAAAGCACATCTAACGGTGATATAACCATGTTGCAGAAGTACTATCTGCGGCCGAGGTCTTGTTCCTGACGAAAACCCGCTCATCTCCTTTTTATCCTCTCATCTTTAGCTTCCAAAACCCTCGTCGGAATGCAATTAACTTCCTCTTAATCTCGATCAAGACGGCGATGGGGGACACACCGGCAGCGAATTCTGCTAAGCTTCCCATCCCCGGACTCCGTAACATCCTCATCACCAGCGCACTCCCCTACGTGAACAACGTTCCCCACCTCGGGAACATCATCGGATGTAATTTGCATCCCAAAATTCTCTTTTCGGTCTTCTTCTATCTGTTGTTTCGATAAGATTGCATCCTTCTGGAATCTAGTGGTGCTATAAGAAATTAACATGACTTCTTTGGGGAATTAATTTGAATGAAGGTGTTTTGAGTGCGGATGTGTTTGCTCGATACTGCCGGCTTCGTGGTTATAATACAATATACATCTGCGGGACGGATGAGTATGGGACTGCCACGGAGACCAAGGCTATGGAGGAGAATTGCTCTCCAAAGGAGATTTGTGATAAGTTCGTACTTCAACAATATCTTCCACTTTGCTTTCAGTATCTCTGCATTTTTGTTTAGTCGCATAAATGGTTATAATTTTCTTAGATATGGTTATTGAGTAACTCAAGCTTATGTACTCTTTACTTCCCGTTATGGATTGAGCTGGAGTTAAGTCGGGTTAATTTTGTTTTTTAAGATCTAACTGTGATTATATATTGAGTCTTCGTGCCCTCAAAAATCTACCTTCCTTAATTGTTTTGTCTCAATAACCATCTCCATTTTCAACATGGGAAATGGAAGTAACGTCATGATACCCTTCTGAAATAAGATTCATACAATTGGGATCGGGCACAGAATTGGTGGTATGATTTATTACCCAGATTGGTCGCCGCCTCGCCGGACAGCCATCATCTTTGGATCTCCCCCAACAGATCTACACTTAGGAGGGTGAGGATCTTGTTGGCTTGGAGTTGGTTCATCTGGGGCGAGAGGAATCGCAGATGTTTTAAGATTCTAGGATGGGGGTGCAAGAGCTTACTAGTTCAATGTTCTCTTTCATTAGCTCTTATAGGATCTTTTAGGATCCTGTAACTTTTTCTGGGTATCCTTGGTGTTTTTTTGTATTTTGTTGTTTCTAGTTTCCTTTTGTTGTTTTTATTTCCCTCCTTCCCCTATTGTATTCAATTCTTCCTCATGAATTAATACAATTGCTTCTTCTAAAAAAAAATGATCTATAGGAGTGAATCAAATCAAGTTGAGAGATTGAGTTTTTTTATCTGTTTCTTTTTAGAATGCACAGGACAGAAATCTAATGGCATTGCTACAAATTGGCTTGAATAACCAATTAAGTTGAGTTTTTTCTTCATTCTAAGAATTGTACATCTTTTTTGTTGTCTTTCAAATCATGCATTAGGTACCATTCAATTCATAAGGAAGTGTACGAGTGGTTTGACATAAGTTTTGATGAGTTTGGACGCACGTCCTCTCCACAGCAAACTGAAGTCTGCCAATCAATTTTCCACAAACTGATGGAGAATAACTGGCTTTCTGAAAATACCATGCAACAGGTACTTATAGCTTCTGCATGAGTTTAAGTTGAATCAGATGAACATTCCTTCTTCGCACATAATTTGTATGTTTGTGTTCATTTACTTTTTGTTTTCTAATTTTGGAATCACATACAGCTTTATTGTGATACATGCCAACGTTTCTTAGCTGATCGGCTTGTAGAGGGAACATGCCCAACAGTAAATTGTAATTATGAATCTGCACGTGGAGATCAGTGTGAAAATTGTGGAAAATTGCTGAATCCAGCTGAACTGATAGATCCCAAGTGCAAGGTAAATTTTATGTTTCCATCAAGCTTTGTATTTATTTGACTCTTTGAAAACATTGAGTAAAAAAAAAACAATATCACATTGTCATTTGTGTCATATTAGGCATGTCGAACCACTCCACACATACGCGATACAGACCATTTGTTTCTGGAGTTACCCTTGCTAAGAGAGAAATTGGAAGAATATATCAATAGTATGTCAGTGGCTGGATCATGGAGTCAAAACGCTGTTCAAGCAACACAGGCATGGCTAAAGGAAGGCTTAAAATCTCGATGTATTACAAGGGACCTAAAATGGGGAGTTCCTGTACCTCATGAAAAATATAAAGACAAGGTTAACAAATTACTTATATATGGATCTGATCCTACCTATGTTTGTGGTATATAGCTCCATGTTTATGAACTAGATTTTATTTAGTATTTAGTATTTACATACTTTTGCAGTTATTCATATGCTTGATGTTCTAGTATTTACATACTTTTGCAGTTATTCATATGCCTGGATTTTTCTTCTTTAGGTGTTCTATGTGTGGTTCGATGCCCCTATAGGATATATCTCAATCACTGCATGTTACACTCCTGAGTGGGAGAAGTGGTGGAAGAATCCTGAAAATGTGGAACTGTATCAGTTCATGGGCAAGGATAATGTGCCCTTTCACACGGTTAGACTACATTACATTGTTTGATTTCAAGTGCATTTTTGATTGACCATTCCAAATGTAAAAACTGCAGTATATTATTTAATTTTAGGTACCTTCTTTGACTAAACCTATATTTTGCACTTCCTTGGCTTTTATATATATATATATACACATTTTTTTTTATCTTTTATCTCAAAATATTCTCACTATTCAAAATTTATCCTAGGTAATGTTTCCTTCCACACTACTTGGAACCGGTGAGAAGTGGACAATGATGAAGAGCATAAGTGTGACAGAATACTTGAATTATGAAACGGGTATTATTTTTTCTACCTTTAGTTTGCATTTTTGCATTTTTCAAAGTCGATCAACATGCCCAATATCATGCTATCCTCGCAATTCAAGACTTCAAGAGTTTCTATATGTGTCAAAGCCATGACTACAGGCAGTGAGATATGTTACACATATTGATATTATTTTCTCACCAGAGTCTAAAAGAAAAAGGCAGCGTCGAATATATTTATCTACATGTATAAGAAAGGAAAAGCTTAGGACTCTTACAAGGTTGCTTCCAATTCTCTTGTTACTATTGCATCACCTGACTGAAACCATCACCTCACTGAAACCTCTTGCAACCATTTACAAAAGCTTCTATGTCTTGAATTGGAGCCTGAAATTTGACCAGTCCACTCCGACTGACACCGTGCAATGAAATTCAATTATGTCAAATCAAAAGTTCTAATATTTTGACTGAAACCATCCTGGTCTCAGATATAGCCACTGTGGGCCAGTTTGGATATCCATGTACTGAAGATGTTGCATTGGTATGCGCTAAATACTTATTCAATTTGATGCTTGAATCCACATTCAAGTGTAGTATACTTTGTTCCTTCATGGGCTCAGGAAAATTAACCAACATAATCGGGACAACAATGTTAGAGAAGTTAATTAAATTATCCATTTGGCTATTCGCATCAGCCTACAAGCCGGCCTTCCAACATATCCTTCTTGACTTCTTGATTGTTTGTTATGCCAAAATACATGCATCGAGCTAACTAATATTGGTAAGCAGTATCGTTTATCTGTGTGCTATTGCCTCCTGGATTGGCAGGGAAATTCTCTAAAAGCAAGGGTGTTGGAGTTTTTGGGAATGATGCAAAGGAGACAAAGATTCCTGCAGAAGTATGGCGATATTACTTGCTTACTAATAGGCCTGAGGTTTGTACAAAACATTAAGTTAATTTTCATATGCATATCAATGGCTCAACACTCTTATATATCGTAAGTCCTTACTGAATATTAAGTCCAACTTGTTTTGATGAATTAGGTATCAGACACATTATTTACATGGGCAGATCTACAGGCTAAGCTGAATAGCGAGTTGTTGAATAACTTGGGAAATTTTGTGAATCGTGTATTGAGCTTTATTGCCAAACCAGAAGGTTAGACTACGAGGATTTAAAATTACTTCACAGCATTACTTGACATTGTAGTATACTTCATGCTTGGTTAGAAAGCATGCTCAATTTATACATTTTCTTTCATTTTTCACTGTAGACTGTCACACGTGTCTATATACATTATATGCATAAAATTAATTTTTTGATATATACTACAATAGCAAAGATTAAATATTGGTATATGACCTTTTTTGGGATATCAGGCCAATTATCATTTTGATCACATGATATATTACTTGACCAATTGCTGCAGAAGAATTTTTATTTCATCAGAATGAAGTTTTTTCATTTCAAGCCATGATTTTTCATGTATGGTGTTTTTGCACTCAATCTAACTCGATGCCTTAAACTACGGGCATTTATACTCTTGACCTACATATGACATCAGGAAGCATTGGTTTTGCTTAAAATTTCCAATTTCTTGGTCAGCCCTTCCCAAATTAGGATTGTTATTGTAGTTGGTATTTCTTTGCTGCCAAAGACCTCCCTCTATTCTGGCATATGTGATTTCTGGTGTACAGGACATGCTTGTTGTGACCAAAAGATCAGGTGGTTCTATTCATGTGGTGTTTTACTTCTTGTTACTGCCCACTTAATGCTTTAGTCATATACAGATTTTCATAGCTTATACAATTTCAAATTGTATGGTGCACTCCAGGCTGTATGTACCAGTACCATCTGTACTGCCAAGTGCCAACTCCAGGTGGTACACAAATTTGTTAATTTTTATTTTTACATGGCATCACAGCTTAGGTGTAGTATCCACTCACCAGTACCCTACCTGTCCAATCCTGGACAAGCACCTATAGTAGTACAAAGACTTAAAACAGTGGCTTATATTATTTATCAGAATCATCTACAAAATAGTTAACTTTAGCACTATTATAGCCAACTTTGTAATATAAGTTCTACATTAGTTTTTTCCAGACATTGTGTTGTGGTTTCTTGTTTATGTGCCATCAACGTTTTCTTCAGCACTGGTTTATTTATAGGTTTAGATGTTAGAGGTACTGGATAGTGTAGTGCTGTGACTTCAACTATAGTTCCACTCTAACCTATCATACATTTTATTGTATTTACCTACAGGAGCAGGATATAACTCTATCATTCCTGATGCACCTGATGCAGAATCACATAAGTTAACAAGAGATTTAGGAGAAAAAGTTGGTAATTTGGTAGACCAATATCTTGATGCTATGGGAAAGGTGGTTGTGTGTTTCTGTTGTTTTGTAATCAAATTACGGGACCTGCATATTGTTTTACTGGAACTTGCAATTTGATTAATTATGTTTGAAACTGATCATGATAAATGACATTCTTGTTATATGACAGGTAAAATTAAAGCATGGTTTGAAGACTGCAATGAGCATATCTAGTGAAGGAAATGCATATCTGCAAGTAGGTCCCATCTGTTTTTCTTTATCCATAAGTAGATAG
The DNA here is from genome assembly GCA_034359265.1 of Canna indica. Lineage (NCBI taxonomy): Eukaryota > Viridiplantae > Streptophyta > Magnoliopsida > Zingiberales > Cannaceae > Canna > Canna indica. The sequence continues at coordinate 1,420,082 of CP136898.1, read as the reverse complement.
TACTTAAATGGAATGCAGGGTTCTTCTTTTCAAAAAGAAAAGGTAGATAGTACTTATTGTCATGCTAAATCTGCTATGAATATGTGATGTAGGAGAGCCAATTTTGGAAGCTTTATAAAGAAGACCCACCTTCTTGTTCCATTGTGATGAAGGCATCAGCTGGTCTTGTCTACCTTCTTGCAACTTTACTGGAACCGTTTATGCCTTCTTTCTCTAAAGAAGTAAGTTCCCTAATACCTGCTATTTTGAATTGTTTCTTAGAATTTGTGTCATAAGAACCCTGTGCTGATGAACACCACTTGGAATTGGTTCTTTTTTTTTTTGCAATGCTTAGGTCCTAAGGCAGCTAAATTTACCACTCGGAACACTTATCTCGTTCTCTGATAAAAGTGGAGAATTGGACAGGGGAACAAAGCCTTGGAATTTCCTACCTTCTGGACACTGTATAGAGAAACCCGAGCCTCTATTTAAGGAACTGGTGCGTGGTATTTATCCATTGTACTTTCTTTTGCTTATTCATATCTACTTCTATATCATTAGACATTTTGGCTATCTTTCTCATGCAACCATTAAAATGCTCACCCTATGCAGAAAGATGAAGATGTAGAATATTTCAGGGTGCGATTTGCTGGTAGTCAAGCTGAGAGAATACTGAAAGCAGAAGATGATGCTAAGAAGATAACTGATAAGCTACAAAGCACGAAGTTATCAGGTAGAGACTACAGACTACTCATCCTTTTGCTAGAAAGATGGTAATATTTCTCTTGCAAAGTACAATTATCAGAGGCCCATGTAAATTGATGCTTACTCAATTTCCTTAACTGATAATATTTACTATCTTGTCTTTTTTCATATGAGGTTAATGAAGATGTTTATTCTTAAAAAATTAAATATATTAAATATATTGAATTAAAATTCATGCATACAAAGGCGCTTAAGTAGGGACTGAACCCTTCACCTTAGGCAATATGCCTAGATGTCCTAACCATCTAAGCTACTAGATGTTTATGTTAATAATAAAATATGGTGGATATGACACCACATGTGTTCGTTGAGCTTTGTGCCTATTGTTTCCTCAATTCATCACAAGTGATTTGCTAATATAAGATATGTATGTTCTCTGTTGAATGAATAAGATGACTATTGCTGCAATGGAAAAAATTGTATACTCATGCCAACATTGAGAAGGCATCAGTTAGAATGCTATGTTTGATTTAGTTTTCATTAGGAACCAAAACTACTGCAATCTTCTTCTTTTGTTAAAAAAAAGAAGATAGAGGACAAGGTGCTGTATAACCTGTATATAGTAAGTTACTAAGTTCAAACAATAAGCACAAATATAGGTAAGAAAAAAGTTGTCAAAACATATGGTTGCTCCCTTTCAACATAGGAGATTAGGTCCAAATTAAACAGCCTAGGGTAAGGTTGCATATATTGACCCTTTCCAGACCTAGATGGTACTATAAGATTGGAATTTTCCTATAGTAATTTATTGTTCATTTCCTTTTAATAATATACGGCAAGTCATAATATTTGATAGTCTAAAGTCAGGTAAACACAACTTATTTTTCATTTTCACTAAACTGGCAACTCCCATGTTGAACTAGGTGTCACTGCTAAACTAGTAAAGGCATCTTTGAAAAGGTAGGATTTGGCTATCATTTTTTTTCAAACATCATATGATATTACTAATATTAAACATCAACCAGGTTATTAATATGGATTTTATGATAGTAGTGATTTATTCTTGACAATAAATTATAACTTGTTGGTAAAATCAAAACAATGCATTCAGATCAGAGTTTCTTTTGACACCATTAAGTGATGGTCTCATTTTGAGTTTGGATAGCCATTGCATCTTTATATTTGACTGAATTCAATTTATATCATCGTTTTAACTGCAGTTTTGCATGGGTCTCAGGTTCCTACATATTGAGCAGTATATCAAACTACACGGTTGGTTGTTACTGAATACAATAATCAAAAATAAAAATGAATGTTATGTTAAGTCACACCAAGGTATATGCACTGATGCCTTTCCTCAAAAAAGGTATATGCACTGATGCCAGATCAGTAGACATAAATTGGCACATACCAGTTTTGTTGTTATTGTACACTTTGACCACACGTTAAAGAAAGATTGATATTGAATTCCGAGGTGAATGCATTGTCAATGAAATTGTGATATTTGTACACAGTTGATGATAACAGGTTTTCCATGTCTGAATTTGTTGAGACTCTAAAGCTAATTGTTGTAAGATGGACACTACAACCATACTAAAGTAAATAATTTGTTGCCAGACTCTTCCTGAGGTGAGGCAACTAACTTGTTTTTCTTACAGAAAGTAATGCAAAGAAACAACAGAAAACTCCAGCTCATAGTAGTAAAGCAAAGTCTGTTGAAACAGATATATCAATTTCACAACTTGACATTCGTGTGGGTCTCATCACAAAAGTCCAGAAACATCCCGATGCAGACTCCCTTTACGTGGAAGAAATTAATGTGGGCGAAGAATCAGCCAGAACAGTAGTTAGTGGACTTGTCAAGTACATTCCTCTTCAAGAAATGGAGGTTTGCTGCTACTTTCTCCATATTTATTTGACTAAGACTAGATTAGACTTATCCTAAACCCCAGGTTTTCACTTGAATTATAGCTTATACTTTAACTACAGAATCGGAAGGTCTGTGTTATTTGTAATCTGAAACCAGCAACAATGAGAGGCATCAAATCTCATGCAATGGTCTTGGCTGCATCCACTGGTGACCATTCAAGGGTAAGTCATGATGCTCCCCTTGTTGGCAATTCATTTCTTCATATATCCTAAACTAGTGATAAATATGAACTCTTGCCTCCTAGAAACTCCTTTTGGTTTCTTTTTGAGCAAATTTCTATAGCATTATAGTTTGGAACTTATTTTGTATATTTAGTGTTTTAATAAAATATTCTTATCAAGGACAAAGTTATCGGTTTGTATTGATAACAATAGACCTGTCTGGTACATGTTGTTCATACTCACTAAAATGAGGCATGATTCATACCTTCAAGTTATCTTTGGTGCATTACCAGGTAATCTTGCTAAGTAATTTTAATTGCCTTGCAGATATATTACCACATGTAAAATGTCTAGTAATAGTGTGTATATTTGGTTATGCAACACGAAAAGTGAAAAATTCCTTCTTTATGTTCCTTACAAAAAGGACTTCATCCTAATTATCTTGCATTGAATAAAAGAAAGAAAGGGTGACCCGGTGCACGAAGCAATCCCACTTTTGTGGGCTTTGGGGAGGGTTGATGTACACAACCTTCCCTCTACTTTTTTGTAGAGAGGTTCAAACCCATGACCTCCGGGTCACAAGTGGGTAATTTTACCGTTACACCAAGCCACCCTCTCTTGCATTGAATATCCTAAAAAAAAATTATCTTGCGTTGAACATTAACCAATTAAGTCCTCAAATATAATATTAATATGTTATATTTCTTGCCTAGGATTAAGATTGAGTCAGCTTAGGCAATATTTGTGGTGGATTGTTGGTCACTAGGTATTGTAATAAGCCTAATATGGTTAATTGTCCTAAAAACTTTTGAAATGTTTTATTAGCATTAAACCAGGGGAACCAAAAGACAATTCAATTTTCTTTTTATTTGGGAAAATTTTCTATTAGCTTTCATTATGGATGCTTTGAAATTTCAAATGAGTTATTTCAGATTGTTCATGCTTGGCAAATTATAACAAGTGGTGTACTGACATACTGACATGGGAATTGCATTCAGGTGGAATTGGTAGATCCACCTGACTTGGCCAAGGTCGGTGAGCGAGTGACTTTTCCAGGTTACTCTGGTGATCCTGAAAGCACATTAAGTGCGAAGAGCAAGGTCTGGGAGAAGGTGCAAGTTGATCTGCACACAGATTCAGAGCTGGTAGCCTGTTACAAGGATGTGCCATTCACAACATCAGCTGGGGTTTGCAAGGTCTCATCCATTTCAAATGGACTAATCAGGTAGAAATGAACGTAGTGTTCGTTAGGACTTTGTATTTTGTGAATGTTTGTTATGGCAATTGCTTATATTGCATACTCATCTTACATCATGTATCCATAAATTGGTGTGTAATGTATGTATCCCTCTAGAAGTGTACAAACTTGCTCTTCTCAAACGTTAACTTATGGAGTATATGATACAGTTTTGATACGTCATGACAAGTATGGATCATATTGGAATATTCTTCTGCTCTACACTACTACGATTCGGTTCTTCTTGGAAGTAGGAAATGATGGGTGACCAAGCTTACATATCTGTTTTCTTGGAAGTAGAAACCTCCTCTTTTCAAGGAAAGTGAAGCATTTAACTTTTATTTCTCACAGAACTGGAAGTAATTAAAGATGAATTTGAAGGATTGCTGCTCTTTACTGGATTGAACTTGGAATGGAATCTTTATTCAGGAAAGATATAAATATGTTTATTTTCTTGGAGATTAGTTGGCTAAATCTTAAATTCCCTTGACTGAGTAATGAGCAGATAATATATACATAAAGATAAGATGAGCTCATGTGATAGTTGAGTTGATCAAATAAATTTCAAAACATTTCCTCTGGGCCCACTATTCAAGCACACCCTATCCCAATAATTCTCAACCAATTGGAACTTGGAAGGAGGATTCAACAACAGCTTCAAGCATATCCTTGCATCAGATTCCTTGTGTTTCTATCACTCCAGCTTACACAACACAAGCAACAGATATTGTCAGCTTATAGGACTCATAAGAGACAGCTTATTGATATATACCTTATTTTCTTTTCATTTTATAATAATTTGATAGAAATTAGTAGAAAATAATACAAGGCAGGGCTCAAAACAAATTAAACTCCTTGGCCTTACAAATCTGATTAGAAAAGCTTCTTGTAATTAAACAAGAGAAGAGAGAACAGAGAAGGCTGAAATTGAGAATATGATTGATGGAAACATCTTATTACATATAACTCCATGCCTGCCCGCGGATGGCGTCGTCCGGCCACGTGGCGTGATCCATGGTGAGCCCCGCACGCCTCCCCAGCCACACCGGTTTCTCCTCGCCGCCGACTAGCTGCGCCGGGCTCCCCACCGCCGTCGTCCTCGGCGGCACCGGCCTCAGCACCACCGCTCCGGCCCCGATCTTGGCCCCCTCCCCGACGCTAACATTGCCTAGGACCTGCGTCCCGGCGCCTATGAGCACTCCGTCGCCTATCTTGGGATGCCGGTCCCCACCCTCCTTCCCGGTCCCGCCGAGCGTCACCCCGTGCAGGATCGAGACGTCGTTCCCGACCACCGCCGTCTCGCCGATCACCACCCCGGTGGCGTGGTCTAGTAGCACGCCGGCCCCGACCCTTGCCCCCGGGTGGATGTCCACGGCGAATGCCTCCGACGCGCGGCTCTGCAGCATGAGCGCCGCGGCCCTGCGTCCGTCCGCCCATAGCCGGTGTGCCACCCGGTGCACCTGCAGGGCCAGGAACCCCTTGTAGTAGAGGAAGCAGTGCACCATCTTGGCGCAGGCCGGGTCGCGGTACCGCGCGGCGAGGAGGTCGGCGCGGACGGCCCGCCGGATCTCAGCGTCCTCGGAGAGCGTGGCCGAGAAGAGCTCGTAGAGGGTGCCGCCGGCGACGAGGGCGGGCACGGCCAGCTTGGCGGCGAGGTGGGCGGCGAGGGCGGATTCGAGGGTGGCGTGGGAGAGGACGAGGTGGTGGTAGTGGTGGCGGAGGAGGGGTTCCTCCTCGGCATCGTCGCGCGCCTCGTCTTGGATAGTGAGCCACAGTGGGTCGACGTCGACAAAGGGGAGTTCGACCGCGGGAAGGCAGCGGAGGGCGGCGCAGTGGTCGACGAGAGGTGGAGCGGGGTCGAAGTGGAGGGAGGTGATAATGGTGGAGTTGGCGCGACGGCAGCTGCTCCGAACACAGGCTGCCATCATCACTTCGCCTAGATATCGCGATAATGATGGAACAAGTTTCGAGGTGCGTTGGAAGAAACTGGGAAAGAAGTGATGATATATGTATTTATAATGCGATCGACGTGGCGTGGCTCGTAATGGAATTTGAAGAACGTAATTGTGGAGAAGATTCAACGAAGATGATCGGAAAAAATTAAAGACGAGTTAACTTCTATCAGTATATATTAAATAAAAATGAACAATCGCAATATGCCACATGGCTTGAGGTGTATGTTGACTTGTGTTGTGGTTTGTTAAGTGTAACTTGTAAGGCAAGGTCATTTGACTTTTGACGTGAGGTCTCCTACCGTTTGGAGACGGTAGACTCAATAAACAAGTGCCAGGTGCAATTTCTGTGTAATTTGCTTTCAGATAAAGGTTACATACTTTATAGTTTATACTTAGGTCCAGACATCAAAACTGGGAAATTAAGGGGCCATTATTATTTCAATTTCAGACTTAGGTCCAACTCGAGTTAACCCGAGTCAAAGGTTGAGCCCGGTTCCTTCGTCCGCGCCGTTTTGTTCTTAAATCAGATCGGTGTTCAAACCGGTTCACGGTTCATTTTCCGGTCTGTGGCCTCTGTGCTATACTGCTATCTGACTTCTCAACGCGAACCGAGTTAAGAACTCGTCGAAGACTGAAGTAGGTCACGCAAACTTATATAAAGGCCCGCGATGGTCCCGACCATGGCGTCGGTGTCTCGAGCAAGCCGGGCGGATGGGCCGCGTTCGGTGCCCCTACTGCCGCGGCGCATCCGGGCGGAGCGCGACCACTCCCTCCGGTCGTTGCGTGACCGAGTGCTGCTCCTGCGGCCGCGTGGTGGAGGAGCGGCAGCTGCACGCGCACCATCTCTTCCCCCTCCGCGCCCTCGACAACCCCCTCCCACTCGTCACCCCCGACCTCCCCCCGCAACCCCCCTCCACTGCCGCTGACGGCGACGACGACGACGATGACCCCTTTCATCCCACTGGCTTCATCACCGCCTTCTCCACCTGGTCCATCGAGCCTTCCCCCCTCTTCGCCCGCTCGGCTTCCTCCTTCGCCGGTCACCTCGCCGAGCTCGAGCGCGCCCTCGATTCCTCTTCATCCTCTTCTTCCTCCTCCTCCTCTGTCTCTGATGCCTCCGGCGGGCCGCTCGTCTCCGTGGACCACCTACGGGCCTACCTCCAGATCTTGGAGGTATCCTCGATCCTTAGGCTCGACCACGATATCGCCGACCACGCTTTCCAGCTCTTCCGGGACTGCTCATCTGCCACTTGCCTCCGAAATCGCAGCATCGAAGCCCTGGCAACGGCTGCGCTCGTGCAGGCCATCCGAGAAGCCCAGGAGCCGCGAACCCTCCAGGTTAGCCCCTTTCTAATTGAAATCATTCTTTCTGTTTGATTTATTGCTCTCTAAAATTGAGAAGTTATCTTCAGTCTTTTTTATTTCTTTTACTTTAAAGTTTTGCTGAATGGTTGTGTTGGTCAATATGGCTTGCCAGAAATGACAACTTTTCAAAGAGGAACTGATGGTTTTGATGCACGTTAGTATAGCTTTCATGTTATGTTGAAATCCTGAAAAGATGGAGTTAAAGAATCTTGTAAAGATGAGTTTGAGAAACTGGTAGAGGCCCTCAAACGACCTTAGCTGGTGGACTTTTGTTTACTATCTTTAGTCTTGTACTTCCTGTTTTTCTTCTACCATTTAATGAAGCATTGGCCTCATTTTATTGAAAAGAAAGTTTTGCTGAATGATCTTTCAGCTTTTAAGAATTCTCCAAATGGAAAAGAAAGCATTGGATGCATTCTTGATTGTTTAAGAGATATTACTTCTGGGACATTCAGAGAGTAACAAGGAGCACGTTCTGGGCTTCTTCACATTGAGGGCAGCTAAATTAATATTCAGGCAGGGACCCGGATACTGTTCTACATGGACTTCATTTTAAGAAATTGGTAGAGGAGATCTACAAGTACAGTATGTGATGAACTGACGATGAAAGTCTGTACATAATCTAGTAATTAAATAATATAGTTAAAAACTTCTATGTTGCTAGATAATGCAAACAAATAGTCCTATTCAAATTAGAGATTTGATAGTATCTAGCCAAGCATAATCACGATTTCATATCATATATCAATGATTTTTTCACGTATTATTAATTTGCTGGCTAATGCTAGTTGTCTAAGGAGCCACCTCGTTATTTTTGAAGTTAAAACTGGGAGGCTTAGCCTTCGTTATATATATGATCAAAAATAATGTACAAAGAGGAAGGAACAGTATTTACAAAGGTTACAGAAATAAAATAAGTTGAGTGGAGGAGCACTAGCATGCTGCTCGAAATCAGGATTGGCCTGTGAACCATCAGTCTGCCTCCAGCCCAAGTGTGAGCCACCACTTAGTTTGCTCTGCATGACTTGTGGCTCAGCCGTGTTGTTTGGCATTCCACTTCCAATTAAAATAAGTCTCTGCATATGGGTTTGCTATAATTGGGGGTGGTTTGGCGTAACGGTAAAGTTACTCACTTGTGACCTGGAGTTCATGGGTTCGAGCCACGCAAACAACCACTACTTCAACCCTCCCCATAGCCAGAGCCCACAAAAGTGGGATTGCTTCATGCATAGGGTCGAGATAGTTTAGAGTTGGACCACTTAAAAATAATTGTGCTCTACTTAAAGAATAAAGATACAATTGTAGGGATCAAACAGAGTACTACATCTCATAGTCATAAGTCACAACCATTTATTTTCATCTTTATTAATTTACTTCCCTTTTCCTTTCAACTTATGGATCCGAGTACTAATCATAAAGCATTTAACGCGAGCATGAATAATGGTGGTGAGGGCAGTTAGTTTGTAGGTTGATGTGCCTTTTGACAATATATAGAGGGAAAAAGGATGATAGGTGTAATCATAAGTTATTTGGTTAAGTAGAATAAGATGAAAGTATGAAACATCAATGAAATTCACAAGTTTTACTGTATAGTATTACATCATGTGCAAACAAATATAAGGGTAAAAGGTATTTTAGTTTGTTCCAAGCTGTGTAAACCATATGTGTCCATAGATTCAATACATTGTTGGTATCTTGTGTTGGTCTAACTGTCCAGCATACCCAAAAGCTATCTGTGTTGGCGATTGTCAGACTGCACCAGTATTGTGGCACAACAATTCTCTTGTGATTGTTTTACCAGTTACTTTTTGTGATTTTAAGCTAGGCACACAAAAAAACATCCTAGAGGTGGAGAAGGTGGTGTTGTCAAAAAGTGTTCGAGGCTCTTTAGAGGTAAAGGTAATGTATAATTTCCTGAAGCTTTAGATGCTCACCTAGTCCTTCCTTGAGGAAAGAAAAGCTCTTAGTTTGTGAAAAGTATAGATATATAATTAAGAATAAACCAGTAAAACTAGAAATTTAAACAAAGCACAAGTACTGTATTGGTATATATATACTAGATGGTAGCATGAAATAACAATGATCTAGATATGCTTGTGGAGCTACAAACTAGCCTCTAGAGGCTAGACACAGCAGGGGCCCCTACACTCTTCTTAGCGTCCATGCAAGTGCTTTGAGAACACTAGATAAATAAAATGAATTAATGATCTTCTGCTGAAGATGGACTAAGCGAGCGGCCGGTAATTTCAAACTAATGGCAAGGATGGATCATTAATATTTACATCACCTGAGATTTAGCAACTGTGATACCAAATCCTGGTGTTCCTTTTTAGAGAATTTTGTCTAATCATCATACGGTCATGTCACATTTATACCATCAGCTTGGCTGAGGTTGTTCTGTTACAATTGCTAGCCAATGGTGGGATTGCAGCTGACCTCATTTTGATTTTTATTTCATGTATCTTGACTTGCAACCTTTGCTAAAGGTATACTTATTTTACTGAAAATAATAAACCTCTCATTTTAACTTCTCTTCTTACCTCATTGATCTCCTTCAGATTCTCTCTCACCATCCTCTGCTCTTCTTTTTTTCTCCACTGTCTGATGCAGCTTAGGCAAGGAGGAAAATAGGTACAAGGTGGTCTCATGTTCATTGGAAGGCTTATTTAATAGTGGTAGAGGGGGAGGATAATTGCCTATGGTGTTCTAATGGAAGGTTTATTTTTTAATATTTTTGTGTGGCAGCATCATCCATGTCAGAAGTTTTAAGAGGACAGACCAATGATAATTGGTAATTCAATGTACAAGGACTCAGATGAACAGGGGGAAAAGAGCTAAAAGTTGCAATGTAGGTGTGAAATTGGAGAACAAGCTACCATCAAGAGTCATCCCTGACATTAGCCCTAGGATCAATTGTCTGGCTAGCTAAACAGCATAATTTTCATGTTCTGAATAAAAAACTTCCAACTTTTCATCTTTTGGAATCAATATCTTTTCATTCTGATTAGCATAAGGCATTAACTTTTGAAGGTAAGCTTAGGCAGCACTTGTTTAAAATAGAAAATTATGGTGGCCTTTGACAAACAACAGCTATTCTATTTAATAAGACCTGGACACTTTTTATGTTTAATGTACTTCTTTAAGCTCCAAGATGTTTTTGGATTGCTAGGAGATAATTACAAATTCACAGCCAGTATAGGACCTATTGATTGTTATTATCAAATATCTGATTGTCTTATCTTAATTTACAGGAAATATCTACTGCAAGCAACCTTCCACAAAAGGAAATTGGAAAATATATCAAGATCCTAGGGGAAGCTCTGAAACTTAGTCAGCCCATTAACAGCAATTCAATATCAGTTCACATGCCTAGGTTTTGCACGCTTCTCCAACTTAATAAATCAGCTCAGGTATCTATCTCTTGTAATATCAGTCAAGATGGATAATTGTGTTTTCTCATTTTTACACGATTTCCTCAGGAACTAGCTGCCCATATTGGCGAAGTTGTAGTAAACAAATGCTTTTGCACCCGTCGAAACCCAATTAGCATCTCTGCTGCTGCTATCTACCTAGCATGTCAACTAGAGGATAAGCGGAAAACTCAGGCAGAGATTTGTAAAGTGACTGGTTTAACAGAGGTTACTCTTCGTAAAGTTTACAAAGAGCTTCTGGAGAATTGGGATGATTTGCTCCCACCTAATTACACTCCCGCAGTGCCTCCAGAGAAAGCTTTCCCCATGACAATAATCACCTCAGGCCGTTCTTCAACTAATAAAGTTGATATGGTTGACTTGTACCATTTGAATACGCATCATGACAAAGATAAACATGCAGAAGCTATTAAATCAAATAAAGCTTCTGATTCTCTGGAGTGTACAGTCACGGTGAAAGAGGAGGCAGACAGAAAAGGCAATACTCATGCCCGTTCTCTTATGGCTTCTGACTCTAGGGACTTGAACCAGGGAGCATTCTGTCAGCCACAAGTTCAATATGGCATGACTCAATGCAAGATGGAGATAGAGAAGGACCGGAAGGCTGACCAAGGCATCATCAATCTTAACGAAACCGAGTCCAGCTTATCAGAGCATGAGAAAATCAACAAGGACTTGAACATTAGTGATACTTCTCGATGGATGGATCAGACACCAGCTCCCACATCCTCGAAGGGATACACTGGTTTATGGCAATTGAATCCTCCACCAGTTATTCCAGTATCTTATGCTCAGTTTGCAAAGAGGCCAATAGGTCATCATTTTGCATCAGGATCTAGAGAGAATGCAAAAGGTGCAAGTGATGATGGAGACAGGCAGTGCCACAAGGAAGACAATCACTAGTTAATCAAAGTTAATTGAACAGTCTTCACTGATCTTGCTATCATATGTTGAGGTTTAACTAAACTTGTCATCCTCTTGTCTGATAGTGCTATAGGTGGAGAAACTCGACCTTTGCTTATTGCTATAACCAAATGTCTCAATTTTCCTGACCTATTGGTATCAGCTATTATTAGATTGGAACAAGAATGGTCACCTTGAGCATGTGTACTATGCACCTTGACCATGTAGCTACTTAGAAGCTAGTGCATTACATTTCTTTGTAGTTGGCCCTCCTCTGTAGTCTGTACATTATTTTTCTGGTTCAGGTTGGCCATTTCTATGACCTTTTTCCCTTAATCAGATGTGTTTGTGAATTGAACAATTTCTTGCAACCAATGAGCAAGTACAACAATTCAATCATCCGAAGTCCAAATGTTTAATTGTAAGATTAATAGTGTCATGTATTTAAGACAAAATTATGTCCGATCGCTTCTATATAGGTTATGTTTCACTTCAGTTTCGAAATTACTCGTTCTTACTCTTCTGCTTCCAGTTGATAATTTTATTAGAAAAATATTTTCCATAATTTGTAGAACAAATAAATACTTTTCATTTCTCAACTATTGGTGGTCAAACTATCGGTCTATCAGCGGCAACGTAGAATAAAATACCAACATTTTTCATTTTGAAGAGCGATTGTGTATTTTGTTATTGCAAAATTTTCTACTCCATTGATCAGTTCCCTGATGTGGGAAACTGGGAATTTGCACGAGCATAGATGCTAGAAACAGATTATATTAAAAATTACTTATTTAGAGGGGTTTTGTGCAATTTTACTTAAGAGTGATATATGTTGATATCTAGGAAGCACGAACACTCCATGGGATTGCCGTGACACCCGCGGACACCAACACACATGTCCCATGTGTCCAAAAGTGTCTTGATCAGTCTCTTTTTTTTTACCTAGATACTACTCAAAGTTCGGACACAACCAATCATTTAAAAAATAATAAAATAATTAAGAGAATTTAATATTTTAGTTTCTTGTTATTGTGAAAGAAATTTAAGCACTTACTCTTTTATCCATTCCCTTAAAATGAGCAAGATGAAGCCTAAATGTGCAGATGATTTAGTATTTGTCCATGTTAATTTTCGTCTCATTTCAAGAAAAATTTTCCAATACAATAAAGGAGAAAAAAATGATGTGAGATATTGCAAGAGATGAGTTTTTACCGATTGACGAAGATAATGAAATTATTGAAGTTGCTAATCTTTCTTTTGATGAACCAGAGTTGGAGAGAGTAATATTTTTCAAAGAAGAGGATAACAACAATGATTGATAAAGAAGATAGTGAAACTCTACTTAACTTTTTGTTTATATGTGGTTGTATATGACTGATTCTACTAAGATGTGCTAATTTAAATTTTTTTGAGAGATATCAATAGATATTGTGCTTTATACTTTTAGAATGAGCTTAGAAATAATAAGTATTGACACAAAAAAATTATCTAGAATGCTTCATATATTTTAAAAAATGCATTGAAAAAATTGAAAATTTGAAATTTAATATCAATGAAAATATCATGATATTATTATAAATCATGAACTATATATATAGATTGTAATTTTATTATTATTATATATATCGCGTTGTGTATCTTCGTGTCTCGCGTCGGTGTCGGTGCTTCATGGGTTGATATATATAAGACCATTGATTGCAGACCATGCGACTCGGATCCGGAGAAGAGGGTGAGGAGGATCTACTGCGAGCTGATAGGATCTTTGCAACATGTAGAACTCGGATTAACGGTGCGGGTTCTGTGATTATAAACCCGGATCCGAATGTCTCCTTACTAATACTAATACGAAGGTCGAGAGAAAACGCCAGGCTTTGCTTCCTTCGAAGCCCTAGAAAGTAAAAACCACTGCGCGAACAAGGTTCCGAAGAAGAAGAAGAAGAAAGAAGAAGAAGCGGAAGGATAAAGGTATCAGACAGCGAGGGATATAGATAGTGTGAGTGACGAGAAGAATCAAATATGCCTGATTACGGAGAGAGATACGAAGGCAACGGCGACGGGTACGACTACCGCGCCGCCTCACCTCCACCGAAGGGCAGCGGTTTCGATGACTTCGGAGATTCCAGATCTCAGGTGGTCTTCGCCTCTTTGCTATTTTGCACCGGTTATCCACTTTTTATTGGGTTTTGGTGTTACGTTTCGCAATTTTGTGTAAAACGATGCTCTTTCAATTGCTGCAATCGAACTTCGATTTTACTTTTTGCAATATTCTTTGATTGTACTTGCATATTTGGAAGATCTTGAGACAGTATAAGATGCTTTGGTATACTACAGCAACCAGATTGATTGTTTTGTTAATCTCAAGGTTTTTTGTTGAATTGCCACCTTGCCTATATACATTACTGAATGTGTAGTTGGGTTATGTTCCTTTGTATTTGCTGTTGCATATATTCTCCTCCCTCAATTCTTCTATTTATTTGATAGTCTTGTCTTAGAGCAGCGGGGGTCTCTTATGCCATGCTCTTGGATATGAATATTTTTGCTAGATAAGCTGTTTTAGATACTGATCTGAAATGTGATTGCGTACTTGTAGTCCCTTTTGCTTTATCCATTCGGACTGCAGAAGTTGAAAGTTCATCCAATAGTGGTTGTTTTAGCTGCTCATGGTGAATGCTTGACTTTAATAGGTTTCTGAGTTTCAGGTGTAAATTCAAGTTCTTCTGGCTTTGTAAAATGCTATCTTATCATGTTCTTTTGGTTTTTTGTTTAACTTATTTTGCATTTGATCTTCCAGATATATTCTGCTTATTTTGTTCCGTTGGAGATGGTTTTAGTGTTGTTGTAGTAGATTATTTGAATTGGTTTGATAAGGTTTTACAAGTATGTTTCAGTTGATATTGCCATATTGCTAGTTCCAGTAGTTTGTTATGCTTGTTTGATGCAATTTTATTAGCTATGAAGATCTTATTGGAGCACACTAACATAATTTATTTTTGCAGTATGATTCTCATGAATATGAGAGAGGGTCCTCGAAGAGCAGAGAAAAGGATAGGGAAAGAGACCGGGAGAAGGATAGGGAGCGTGAAAGGGACAGGGAACGAGATCGAGACAGGGATCGAGATAGAGATCGTGATCGTGATCGCCGTCACAGAGACCACAAGGACAGAAGTGAAAGAAGGGAGCGTGGTCGAGATAGATCTGATGATCATGATCGTCATCGGAGCCGAGACTATGACAGGTACTAAAGCTATTGTACCATCAGTGTTTCATGCACTAAAGCTAAGACTTAATAATTAGTATTGAGTGACCTAGTTGGTTAGCTATTCTACCACCAGAGTTGCATCAAAATCTGCATATTCATATTCTTCCGCTCCTCGTAAATCGAATTGACAAACAATGGGTATCATATACATATCTGCATTTTTGTAGACCTTGTTTGACTTTCTGCTTCTGTGCTTCATGAACATAGCACAATAGCCAAAGTATCTACCACACCTGTTTTATTCGTGACAAATAATTAATGAATAACAAGAGCAAAATCTCTCTGAAGTCATAGTCAACTCAAATAGTCAATTTAGTGTGTACCTCAGACCATGAACCTATATGGTGTTATTTTATATCTGGACGATTACAATAACCAGAACAGTCTAATTTCTTGGTAACTATGATCTGACAGGGAAAATTTATGAAAGTATGTGATTTTCGATGTTGCTTCAGAAGACATCTTATGGCTTTCGATTAAAAGTTGGTTTCATACACTGGAACCAGTTGCTATCTTAGGATTCCATGCCTCTATATAAAAGGATGATATTTTATTTAATGTGATCAGTCTTGAGATTCCAGAGGTTCTTCATTTTCAGATGGTTAAATTATAACAAGAAACTTTTTAATGTGAAAACATCAGATAATTCTCCACAGCTTATTTCTATTCAAATTTTTCATTCATCAGATCTTAACTATTTTTGGTCTCCATTTTCATAATCCAAGAGTACTTGTTTATGATAAACTATTGCACACAAGAACTTCTTGGTTGTTGCTTTGAGGGGATGAAAGAAATTATGCTTTCTCAACATGTATTTCTGTATCCTTTTAGGCACAGAGATTATGATAAAGAGAGAGATGGACATCGTAGACATCGGTCACGGTCACGGTCTCAATCAAAGGGTGGATCTAGTCGAAGATCAAGATCCCGTTCTCATTCTCGTTCAAGATCGAAGAGGTAAAACATGCATCACATATGCACTGTTCTAAGTTATGATTTTGTTGTTGTTGTTGATGTTGTTGTTGTTGTTAATTACTTAATTGTTCATTTTTAGGCACATACTGTTAATTGATCACTTATGAACATGGAAACCTTCTGGGTTGTATGCATCTGCATCTGATTTGTTTTTAAAGCTCTAGAAATATTTTTTTTCAGGAATTGGCCGTATGACATATTAAGTAAAGTTTTGCACTAATTGTTAGAAGTGCTAGTTTATTATTTTAAATAAGCAATGTTAAAATCATATCCCAGAATTATAACTATAAAATGGTTTTCTTGTTGATTACTACTTGGAATAATATTGCCATCTTATGGCAAATATTAATCACGTGGCCAAGCCTTTACCATGGTCGCCAATTAGAATTATATGTTTTTTGTTACTATTTGCTACCTTTTCTATTTGCGTTGACTTCTAAGCAAGGATTAAAATCTCCTACTTGTACCAATCGTACTGTATTGGCACGTAGTACAATTTGGTACAGCCAAACTATACGGGCAGAAACTTTTACGTTTTTTTTTCATTTTACACTCCAAATAATTTTTCATAGATCACTTCGTTAAATGATTCAAAACATACATAATAAAGCACAAACATTTCAAATTAAAATACAACACTTGAAGTTAGAATGAAAAGATAAAATTTAAGTCAAGAAAATTGAAGAGTAGCGTGCATTATAATAGGTAGGTTCAATGAACTCAACATTGACTGAGGTCGATGACAGAGGTTTCCAGAGCCCGCATTAGAAATTTATCCCATGTCATGATGTATTAAAATACGGAAGACCAGACTTTCTTCAGACAAAGCCGATTCACTAGTTATAGAATAGTGAATGCTTCATAGTGTGCACGAGACTCAATGGAGTAAGAGTTACCAGTGAACTCGACCACATTGACATTAGACTTTTTTTGTCAAAGCCCATTGACTAGTTCTCAACTAAGTGGAGATGGAGTAAGAGCTACCATCGGACTCCACCTCCTGAGGGTTGCTGATGGTAGTCGTGCAGTGCCAATTTGTGCTTTGTATGGATGAAGATGATGTTATAAGAGGTGTGAGGGGTTTATATAGGTTTAAAAGACTCTAAAAATAGCCCAACTATTAAAATTGTTGGTGGAAATGGTTAAAAAAATCCAATGGCCGGAAAATTAGCGTATCAGATAGTACCATGCCAATACCACTGAACTAGTCCAATACATCCCGATGGTACATCGGTATGGGCAGTATAGTATGGTATTTAAAACTATTCTTTTAAGTTCTAAATGTTTGAGCTTAAGTACACGAATTGGAAAATTTTCTTAATCGATGTGGTCAATGTGTTAGATGTTTTTTTGCTTGACGATGCTATGTTCAGTTTTTCTAGTTAGTACTAGGAATTGATGCTAATCATCATTGTATTATATGCAGCATAAGAAACATAGTAAGGCGTGCAAAGATGATATTGTCTTCTTGATGTTTCTAACCCTTGTCATTTTATTTGTTTGAGTTATCCTTTGTGTTTTGAGGGTATTTTACTGATTAATTTCCCTCCCTAATAATAGCAAACGCATTAGTGGTTTTGACATGGCCCCACCTGCTGCTGCTGCTCTTCTACCTGGTGCAACTGCTGCAGGTACATTTATTATTATGTGAAAATTTTATGATCTTGATTTCTGCAGAATTTCTAAGTTCATGGTTTAGGAGAGAATTCTATCAAATAGTTGGTGTTATTTTGGTAAGATATCTTATCAATACATTATGAATGAATAGCATATGTGCCCTTGGAACTAACTCAATAGGTCCAAATACCTTCATATGTTGCTTTTTTCTTTTCTTACTTGATGACTTATTCTCAAACTGAGAACAGTTTTGGTTTTTTCTTGTCTTTGTTGTTTGTTTGGTTTGTTTTGTATATGTATGTTGTCTAAGAAGGCATTGTTGGGCCACTAGTCCCACTAAGCTGCCAAAGGGTGTGAGCGGACTCTGTAGCTTTTGTGTTCAAGGAGGAACCAATGCACCGCCTTGATGGATCTTGTTCGTCTTCAACCGGCAATTATTTACTTCTTTACTAGTTTTACATATATTATCTCCAATATATGAAAATGATAAGTTCATTTGTTTTTTTTGTGATGAATTCTATTACAGAATCCAGATCAAATCT
Organism: Canna indica; assembly: GCA_034359265.1. NCBI lineage: Eukaryota > Viridiplantae > Streptophyta > Magnoliopsida > Zingiberales > Cannaceae > Canna > Canna indica. Next base: position 1,402,023 of record CP136898.1, on the reverse strand, counting down.
CGTACGTGCGAGGGCATAAAAGAATGATGCTGCATATATTTCTCTTCTAATTATTCTAATGCATCTATTACTACATGTTAGCAACTCAGTTTCTCTATACAGGTCAACTTCCTGGAGCCACTCCGGCCATTCCTGCAATGTTTCCAAACATGTTTCCTTTGGCAGCTGGGCAGGTGCTAGCCTTGTTTCTTGGCTGATCTGAACGTTCCATCTTTTGTATTTGAACATGTTCTTTTTGTTTCTAATTTGTTGATAACATATTTATACTTATTTCTAGATCCCAAGTATCCCTATGATGCCAGTACAAGCCATGACACAACAGGTATGACTAATTGACTATATATGGTATCGTTTCATGATTTTTGCTCCTATGCAGTGACTGCAAATCTTTTGTACTTCAGGCTACTCGACATGCTCGGCGTGTATATGTTGGTGGCCTTCCTCCAACTGCTAATGAACAGGTTATAGTTTTTTTTACATTTCTCTTGTTTTCGTTGGAAAATTCTGTATCAGTTTGCTTGTATTTTTGGAATCTTACATTTTACATTTTAGTCATCTTGTATGTTGTTCCACTGGTGATTTTTTCTTCTAAAATTAAATTGATATTCACTAAAGTTATGTAAATAGAAATGAAGGAATGGTGGTCCCTAGCCACAATAAGCCACCCTCTACAGATGTTTAAGTTTTTACGGTATTTCCCAATATTTAATGTCCTTTCCACCAAGAGCATTTCAATCTTGGTGGCACTATCAGCAGCTGATGAAACATCTTTCGATTCAACAAAATGCCCAAGAACATTATTTACTACCATCTTAGTCTAGCAATCAATTTCCTCATACTTTCCACGTATAATATACCATATGATAAATGGTGAAAGAAGGAAACATCTAATCTTGTATAGGCTTGAAATTGATTGGATATTCATTTGGTGACAGTTTGTGTTGTCTATCAAGATAAATATGTGCTCTTGGCTTGCATCCTTTGTTGTTAATTTTACAATATTCAATGGTTATATAACAAGTTTGTCTAACATCTATGGTTGTATTTTACTCCCACTGATTTAAATAGTGCTCTACATATTGGTAACAATATTTTAATTTTTTGTTTGATAATTCTATTATTAGTTTACTGTAATTTTATTTTGCATTAAATGTGCCTTATGAAATTATGCATACAGTATCTTCCCAGTCTATTATGATTCTGATTCTTGTAGCTGATGATAATTATGTTTCTCTGATTTTATGTTAAAATAATTAGTGGGTTTTTCTACATGTTTACAAGTTAGGAGTATTTTGTGAACTATACTATGGTTTAATGCTGATGTTTCCTTGGATGTGCAGTCAGTTGCAACTTTTTTTAGCCAGGTTATGTTTGCTATTGGAGGGAATACAGCTGGTCCAGGTTGGTGTATCTGCAGCAATTTTTATCTTCAGATCTTTGGTTTTATTAGATTGCTTTTGACTTCTCATGGTTCTCTGCTTCTAGGTGATGCTGTTGTTAATGTGTATATAAACCATGAGAAGAAATTTGCATTTGTAGAAATGAGATCTGTTGAAGAAGCAAGCAATGCTATGGCTTTGGATGGCATCATATTTGAGGTTTGAATTTTCGAACTTAAGATACACTGACATTGTTTTTAGTAGTAAGACTAATTAGGGTATTGTTATGTCCTTTTGCAGGGTGCGCCGGTGAAGGTCAGAAGGCCAAGTGACTATAATCCTTCCCTTGCAGCTGCACTTGGTCCAAGCCAGCCCAACCCCAATCTTAATCTTGCTGCAGTAGGATTGACACCTGGTTCTGCTGGTGGCCTTGAGGGACCTGATCGTATTTTTGTAGGAGGTCTTCCATACTATTTTACAGAAGCTCAAGTCAGAGAGTTGCTTGAATCCTTTGGGCCTCTTCGAGGTTTCGATCTTGTTAAGGACAGGGAAACTGGCAACTCAAAAGGATATGCATTCTGTGTCTACCAGGACCTATCTGTCACAGATATTGCATGTGCAGCCCTCAATGGTATCAAGATGGGTGACAAAACCCTTACTGTAAGGCGCGCAAACCAAGGTGCTGCACAGCCTAGGCCAGAACATGAAAATGTATTGCTACAGGCACAACAACAGGTGGCATTGCAGGTATAATGTGAGATCTTTTGAGTGTTGTCTGGTTCAAACAATTAATTTTCCAGAGTACAATGAGATGCATTTTCAAAGTTGGTACTTCATATTAATTTACTACCTTGTAAAATTTTCTTTTGCTCATGCCATATCTGCTTACATCAAATATTGTATTTGATGTCATGACTGAATCCCTATGTCTGAAGGAAGGTTAATATCATCATTTCTTTTATTCTAAGTACTGGTACTTGCGTGATTTAGTGATTCTATAATCATCATAAAGAAGCAGTTATAGTGATTCTAAAAAATATGCATGTTTTCATTTAAAACTTTATTTTATTTATTCTGAGTTTTCTTCTTCTGATTATTGGTCAACTATGTAGAGATCTTCTTGAATTTCTTTTCTTAAAAAGATTGAGTTAATGCTAATTTTGGCAAGAGATGATATGTTCCTTTTCCTAATAAGCTTTTATGGTTCAGAAACTTGTGTACCAGGCGGGATCACTTCCTACAAAGGTTGTATGCTTGACTCAGGTGGTTACTCCAGTTGAACTGAAAGATGATGAGGAATATGAAGATATACTGGAAGACATGAGGGGAGAAGGTGGAAAATATGGTGAGGGTTAAATAGTTTCTCTTTATGAATATTTCCATTATTTGTTGCTTTATACTTTTTTCGTTTTGTTTGTATTTCATTCTAATTGAGGAGATAATTGAGCCTGACATAAAAATGATTCTGTTTTCTTGAAACTGAGAGATTTGTTGGTCAATGCCATATGCCTTTCCCCTTTGTTACAATATGTCAGCTTTCCCAGATTAATCTACACACGTTAACATTGTTATGGAACTACTGCATGTTCCCCTTTGTTCTCCTTACGATAATGCATTTTTTGACAACTTAGAGAATCAAGTCTTTCCCATTTCCCCCTACTGCATGTTCTCCTTACGATAATGTTTTTTTTGACAACTTAGAGAATCAAGCCTTTCCCATTTCCCCTTTGTTATACATGTTTTCATGACACTAACAGACTGTTGTATATCCTTGCAGGTAAGTTGGTCAATATTGTTATCCCACGTCCAGGGCCAAATGGAGAGCTAGCTCCAGGTGTTGGAAAGGTCAGTCATGGCATTCTTGCAAAGTGAAGTTTATATTACTTGATTGCTTTTTTAATTGTGCCGTAGGAAATTCTTTGTATATATTAACTATTCGTGCTTGCAATAAACTTATATTCCCACAGTTTTCACCTTGTATGGAGCATTTTATGTATATGCATTCATACCATTTGTTTATTCACAGAACTGTGAACTTTTTATTCACACAGTTCACACCTTATATGGAGATTTTTATGTATATTCATTCATACCATTTGTTTATTCACACCTTATATGCTTTTTCTAACACAATCACGTGAAATTTGGTATTTCTGGAATCTGCATGTCATGCAATGTGTGATTTATCCATTGTTTGATCTGCATCACATCTGCTAACTCTCTAATATAATAATCTGTGTATCCTATTTTTTCCTCTAACTCTGTTGAATATTCTTGCCTTTTCTTTCAGGTATTTTTGGAGTATGCTGATGTTGATGGGTCTACCAAAGCTAGGCAAGGATTAAATGGAAGAAAATTTGGGGGAAATCAAGTGGAGGCAGTATTCTATCCTGAGAACAAGTTTGCCCAAGGAGAATATGACGGCTAGTTAGTCTGAATGTGACGGACAATACTTGCTGATGTTTGAAATTTTCAGATATTAATTGGTTAACACTTAACAATCCATGTGCTAACTAGTAGAGTGATTGCCACAATTTTACTAGGTTTTACTAAACTTTTAGGATGTATTATGACTAGTATTGGCATTTTTTTCTTTTTCTTTTTTTCTAGATTATGAACTTTGTACCCTTTTTTTTACAACATTATACATTAATTATAAGTCTTGTTGTTGCCTACTAGTAAGACAGCATTTGCACGTGTTCCAGCTCTACTATTTACTGTATGCATTTTAGATTTACACCCAGAAATCCTATTACCTATTCTGATGGAAATCTATTCTTGACACATGAGTTGATTGTAGCTTTTGAAAATAAACACTTGCATTTTGTGTCTTTAAATCCGTGTGTATTTGTTGAGATAATTTTTTTTGTTTGTTACAATAGCTTTTTGTACAAACTCAAATTTTTCATTATGCTTAGGTCTTTGGAGTCTACCAGGTGGAGCAAGGTTGTAGGTAAAAATAAATTATAGTTGTATGATCTACGCATGTGCATCAGAAGCATAATTCTTTCTGATAAATTGTCACCTCTTATGTAATATATCGAATTTATTCAGGTAGGAAAATTTTCGAATTAGTTATCAGCTCCTCATGCAATGCGCATCAGTAATTTGCCATATCATCATGCTAAGAAGATTATTATTACGTAAAGTGTAAGTGTTATCCAAAGCTGGCTTTGCCAGCCAATCATATATGAAATATAACTAGACCCATTAAAATGTACATTAACCTTAGACGCGTGATAATTTTTTATTCAAATATTACACGGTGCAAATAATTTGGAGTAAATTCATATAAAATTCCTCAACAAGGCTAAATTGAAATGCTAAACACCTCTTAACTAAGAGAAGCAATATCCCTTAAACATAACACCAAGTAGAAAAATTATATCCCTTAAACATAACACTAAGTAGAAAAATTCTTGGATCCATAATAAAAGTCTAAGGCATTTTGAAAATTTTGTTACAATTCGCTTAATGAGATAGCTGACCCACTAACTTAATAGGCCAATCTATAGGTCAACCTATTGACTTAATTAAAATGCTTAAGCTGAAGTTGATAGTAGCACATCCATCAAGTTTATAAGTTAATATTACATCCAACATACTCCCGATATGAGACTAAATCGAGGTATTACTATCTCCCCCATTTATATCTTGACGTCTTCGTTAAGACCCAATTCGAGTCTAACACAGTTCAGAATCACACCCAAGTCCGCGACATGTGAGACCTAGCCTAGTAGTGGCTCCACCCCATCACCTGGGCAGTCCTTTCTCACATAAACTCTCTCACCATGCTTTGGACTAGATTTTGCTTCGATACCATTTGTTACAATCCGCTTGATGAAATAACTGACCCATCAACTTCATAGATCAACCTATTGGCTTAATTAAAATGCTTAAGCTGTAGTTGATAATAGCACACCCATCAAGTCTTATAAACTAATACTACATCCAACATACTCCCAACGTGGGATTAAATCGAAGTATTACAATAATTTCAAACTTTGTAAAAATTCATAAAATAGTATGTTTTATTGTTGATAACTTTTTCAAAAGTGTAAAATTAAAATAAGACCACATCATTCTTGGATAAACATAGAGATATATGAAATATATACAGTATTTTTAATTTAAAAAATTCATATATTATTAATAACATCTATTTTTTAAAAAATATATAATACTCTTCAGACTTTTAAAATATGAAATTAAAATAAATAAGATGGATGAATATAATATGATATATCTATTATTTACAAATTACAATTCAATAAAGAAAATAGATATTTTCAAACTTTTAGAAAAGTCAAGAAACAGATATTTTCAAACTTTAACAAAAACGAAACAAATACCAGCATTTTGGACGTTTTGAAAAAAAAAATTATGAATCTAAAATTTTTTGAATCCTTCATAGAAATTCAGAAATTTATAGAAATATGCTATGATTTAGAAAAATTGCACTTTATTCAATATATGCAGCCATGCATGTGAATGGAATGAGATTCTTAAAGCAGAATTTACCTTGTAACGGTATTCAATGCACTGGAAATGCCCAAAGTCGATCGCACAAGTCAAACCAAAAGACAATGAACGTGAGATTTTTTTTTTTAAAAAAAAAAAAAACTGTTTTTGCTATGTTTAAATACATTAGAGTATATCATTCACTGTGTAAGAGGATTAATTTCTTTTGTTCACATATATATAGTATGATGTTTGTAGATCTACAACTATAATTTCTCACGCATAGGTAAAACGGTATACGTTTTTGAAGAATTTACAGAAAACATATAATTAAGCATTAGATTAGATATTTAAATTATTATAATTTGACAGAAGATATGATTTTTGAATACATTTTACAAATGAAATAAATATGCAAACAAAATTATGCTACTTAATAAAAACTCTTTTGAGAGAGGAACTTGATCGCCATCCTGATTTGCTGACGCCATCTGTTTATAAAAAACCTTTGTTACGCAATAACCTGTTCCAACCGTTTACACATATCAATCATGTCTAAATTCGAATCCATATTGCCAATTAGATTCGAAATGAATTCATAGTCTAAGTTTCGCCATGGATTGGGAACAAAATCTTTGATAGCAAATATACAGATTAAAATGCTTGAAAGGCACCAACTACTACATGGATAACCTGTTCATGCGTTTATGACTTATAATCAACCTGAAGACTCCTCATCTCGGATTTAACATAGGAGTTCTAGAGCAATGAGTTGACATTTTCCTAGCTATGACTGATCAAGTAAGATCATCTCATATCACATTTAAAAGAATTATAGTTACTAGATTAACAGAGCTATGATCTTCACAAACAATAGAAAATGCAATCAACACATTAATTCAGCTAAACAAAATCTAACTTAATCACAAGCAAAATAGATGACAAGTTACAGAATCACTGTGTACGGGCAAATCTCTATGAATCTTAGCACTTGAGCATAAGAACTGTTTATTTCTTGAACTTCCAAAAAGCAAATTTCCATAAACTTGCTCTAACTTAACATTTTTCGAAGTAAAGATAATTAATTTCTCATCAAATATTCATCGTTTAAAGAAAACCACACAAGAAGATAATTCTTCATAATGCCTCCCCATGTTGATCTACAAGAAACCGACAGCAAAAATGCTCACAAAACAAATCCATAGATCAATGCCTGCATTTCAACTACTAAAAAAGACCGAGCTTTCTAATCACAAGCATTTCATTCTGAAATGGCTACGATTTGAACGCTTCCCTGAACCAGAATACTTTCGATAAATAGATCTTTTTTTCAGACAAAAATGCAAACTAGTTGATGAATCTGAGAAGGGAACGCACTTCGTGTTATCATGTACGGCGAGTTACTAATGAAACGCTTTCATGAAGGAAAGAGAAGGCGCTATCAGCGAAACTGCCGTGGATTGGTATTGGCCTCCCATGAATCAGATAAGCACCTAGAGCAAATCTTATCTGGGATTAATGAAGGCCTTCCTTCTCTCATCCTCAGTGCATCGAGAGATCTAATCAACAACGAAAACATGCATAGAAATGAAAAAGAAAGAGAAGCAAAAAAGCAATCGAGACGAACAAGCAGCAAAGAAGGAGAAAAAGATACGACAGAAGCAGGGTTTTGAAGGGCGATCTCAGAAACCCTAATTGGAGCTACCGCTGGCCCTGCGCATTTATATAGAATAGAATGAGACAAAGGAGACAAAGGAGAAGAAATCACGTGAGATTCACGTGTAAACATCGTTATTCGATTAGGCTAGCGGTTGCAATGGATCTCACTCGAGCCGGCCCAGGACAATTATCCACCGGGTCGTGCTTCTCATAGCTCGAAGGGGCGGCTCAGCTCGGCACAAGGCCTGTGCCTTCACTCGGGTCGGGCAGGTTCAGATCTGCCCTGTTATATCCGGATATTAAAAAAAATAAAAATTATTAAAAGTCAACCCAAATGAATGAAGACTGAAGAGTGAGGAGAAGAGATGGTGGAGGAGTGGTTAGTGGCAGGTGAGGGTAGTGAGGTGAGGGAGAGGTGGTGTGGACGTTGAGGAGTTTTAAGAGAGGAAAGCTGTGAGAGAAGAAGAGAAGAAGAGGAGCGGAGGAAATTCCGTGGGCGGAGGAGGAGTTGCCGGTGTTGCTGGTGTAGCTCGTCGTCGTCGGAGTCGCGGAATCGAGGCAGGAGATCTCATCCACTTTTGCTTTACTTCCGTTGTTATCTCCCCCCGAATCCGACGACGAGGGCGAATCGACTGCGGAGCCGAGTCCGAGGGGTGGCCGCGTGCGGCCATGTCGCGCGCTGGCCGCGCTAGGTGGTGGCCATCCCCAGCCACCATTCGGTGGGAGGTGGGTCGGACCGGTGCCGGGAGGCCGATGAGAGGGTGGATATTCCGGCGTGGTGGTCGCCGGCGGCTTGGGGAGCCGCGCGGCGTGGATTCGGCGCGGAGCAGAGGAGGCGGCGGGATCGGGCGCAGAAGGGGCCATCATCCAGCCGGCGGTGAATCGGATCGGTCGGGGAGAGGGCGGACGTGTCGTCGGGGTGATCGCCGGCGGCCGGGAGGGCCGGCCGGCGTGGGTTCGACGAAGCAGGGAGGCGGCGTCGGGCGCAGGTGCGAGGGGCGAGGGGAGAGGGAGACGAGTGAAGGAGAGAGAGGGAGAGAGAGAGAGAGAGAGAGAGAGAGAGAGAAAGAGGTGTATTTATTTCGTGGTTACCAGCTATCCACGGTTCACTAGTATTCAGATTTGCTAATAACTTATTAATATTCTTAACTCAAAAATCCTAAATCCCGCTATTCGAAATATTCTTAACTTAAAAATCCTAAATCCCTCTATTCGAAATCTACTGCCCATTTATCTGATTATATATTCTTAACTCAAAAATCCTAAACTTATTATCAGAAACCTGGTTATCCGACAGATAATCGATAATGAACTGATTTCGGATATCAACTTTTGAAACCCAGTATCAATTAATGAATTTTTTACTAAATTTTAGTTTCGATTCATCGTAAAAAAGACGGTCAACCGAACTGTGTCATCCCTAAGCTTGGCTTAGCTTGGTCTCTGTTGATGAAAAATATAATAGGTTTAATGTTAGGGAGCACATTGTTTCTTTCTAAATGTTGAATATAAAGTCAACTTTTTAAAAAAAAATTAAAAAATGTTTATTTTTTAATTTAAAAAAACTACTGTTCAAAAAAATAGATTTTGCACTTTAAAATTGTAGTATCCTAACAGAATATTTCATTAGTTTCTAATTCTTTTGAAGTATAACTGTCCAAATATTTTTGTTATTATATTTAAAATAACGTTTATATTTTATGAATCTAAATGGTACTCCAATTGAATTATCATATAACAAGAAGTCGGTACATACGGCAAGATTTAAATTGAGTCCCTCTTCTTGACAACTATTTACTCTTACATTCTCAGCACTGTGTTGCAAATGAATGATCAAGAACTGAAGAACAAAGCAGAGTAAATTCCATATAGAAACAATTAACGTATCAGAAAGTAGCAATCCAGGTTAGCTCTCTGAACGTGCAAGCTCGATATCCGGCTTTGAGGTACCATTTTCTTTTGCCAATAGCTTTGCATCCTCCCTCTCGGAGTTGCTACCAGTCCTGATATCTAAAGCCATCTTAACTTTCTTATCATGTTCCACAGCCCAACTGTAAACCAGCATGCCGAGCACCGCAAGCAACATCCCGAGTATGTTCTTCAGCGTGAGAGCTGAATCAAACAGTAGCCATCCGAGAATTAACACGCACACTGTTTTCATGTGCCCTAGTACCTGGAACGACGTTGCAGAGAACCGGCCAATGCAGAGGTATTGACTTGTATTGCAGAAGAACGCGAGGATACAGGAGAGAAGTATAAATGCCTGAAAAACAGTATTAACAGAGAGGTGATGTCAGGAACTTTTAGAAATATTTAGATTCACCAAAATTTTATAGCTTCCAGTTAGATGATTTCAGAAATATCAGCATAGATGCTTCAACTCAAGAGGCACAAACAAAATTGTAAGAATGGTGAATAAAAAGAAGCAAAAGCAACTTAAGATCCTAAATAATCGGTTAGTTCACGCAATAGTACACATTTCCTAAATTTAACTACCATAGTCCCTCTTGTATATCATCCATCGTAAAATAAGCTAGATATGGCTTAGATGTTATTTTATCTATATCAGACAATGTGAATTGAACTTAGCTCAACCAGACGTATTGAAAAACACAACATCTAAGATAAGGGCACAAGTAAAATAAAATCGATTCAGAACAAAAACATTTTAGGCATTTGGAACTTACAGTGGCTCCAACAGAATAATGGTACTTTAAGAGCGAGTGACCATTTAGATAGTAGTCTGCAAAAGGGCCAAACAGAAGAAGAGAGATAGCCTGAATTGGTGCAGTTTTACTTAGAAGCTCAAAAGAACCAATCTCATACTTTTTTTGAAGGGATCCAATTGTCTGAAAAAAAAAAGAAACTGAATTAGATCATTTATTAACAGCATAAATAGTAAATTTGCATAACTACATAACCATTGTTCTTAAACACATGCCAGAAACAACAAACTGCATTTTAATGGAAACAAGGACTTCAAGGATCAAGGACAGATGAATCATTCATAACAAGGTAACTAAGAAAATATATGTACAGTATGATGTATGTTTCACAATGGAAGTTAATTAATCAAGCAACACCAAAGTTTTTCAACCCATGTTGTCAGATAATACTCCAACATGGTTCAGAAAGAGCCGATTGCTTTGCCTGAAACATTGAGATAAATACATAAAGTGCTCCATGACATAGGAAAAAAAAATTAGATAGAAGATCCCCATCTCTGAAACAACCCCTGGATCATTTATCAACACTAGCAAAGATTGAAGAAATAACCTACAAGGCCATATAAGAACAAACCCAACAATGGTCAGGAATTCATGATACTCATAACTTTAAAATGATACACAGAAATTTGCATGTTAGGATTTACCGATTTAGGAAAAGGTGTATAAATAAAATTGCCCCGCGAAGTACTAAATTAGAACAAGAGGAAGGCTTTTCCTTTTATTAGCAATACTGAACAATTATATAGCTCTTTAGACAAAAAGTAGAAGTGCAACTAAGAATCGGTTCATGGTTCTTGAAATCAGCATCCATAACTAACATTTCTCTTGTCCATCAAGTAAGATTAGACTCAATAGAAGTTAGCTTCTATAAATACAAGAAATGTGAAGTAAACTTCCAAGGACGAGTTGTTATGAAACATTTGGTTTACAGCATTTGATGCCATCAGGAAGACATTGCAAAAATAAGTTCATTGGATCTGTAGTATTAATGTGAAAACATATTCCAGAAGAAAAGTTAGATGCTCACTATCTGTTGCAGCGATGTGCAGAATACTGCTACACATGCACAAATTAAGCCCTTTACTTTGACCTCCACATCAGTGACTGTGCAAATACCAACACCCAATGCCACAGCTATAACAGCCATAATCACCCTAGATGAATAGTGTTTACTATGCAAGAAAAATTCCATCAAACAAACCACGGGGATTATGCTCAACTTGGAGATCTGCATATATAAAAGGTAGTTGAGACATATTTGTATGATATATTATAAATAATCACTTCTTGATGTGTAAACAAATTGACCTGATAAAATCCAACTGAATTCAACATGAGACTGAGATTCATCCCAGTAATTGACATGTTTGCTACAATGGAGAACCATAGGAGCTCCCACAAAGGAACATGCTTGGAAACTGATAAACCAGTTGCGTTCGAAATCCAACCAACAAGGGCCGTCACAGTAAAGTGGAACCCAGTTAGCGTGGTTGCTGCAAAAATCAAGAAGTCAATTCAAATGGTACAAAGTGATGAGAAATTTATGCTCAGCGAGCTCAAGTGTCATATGGCTGTTGCCAGCAATTTAGTTTCTTATTTCACCACTATTAGAAGAACATAAAGATCAGTTTCCATGTTGCTTTTTTACATTAAGTATACACCATTACTAATAATATGAATCTGCAAAACATAAAATTTTCTAAACACCAAATACAACCACATATACATGCTTCACTTCTATGGCCTATCAGAAATCTGAATCTTATCCTTCAGGGAAGAATTAAATATATAAGTGTTGTTTCTTTGGGTATTTATTGTCAGGAATTAAAAATCAGAAGCTCAGCTCAAAATGTCACACCATAACCTCGTACCATTACTGAAATAAAAAAAATGGATTTAAGATATCCAAACTCCAAATTTTACTAGTATACACTATTTCTGTGTCCAAGTGGAAATCAAAGTGAAAGTCCAATCTAGAAAAGTTTCCCAACAATTATTAATTAAATCTGAAGTATATTGTATCAAATAATCTGGTGACTGCAGTCGCTCATAGATCTGAACGAAGGACCATTGACAATAGAAAAATACCAAAACTCAAAGCTTCTATTGCCTTATCAAATGTGCAAATCCAACTAGAATGTGCTTAACTTATGTGGGTAATTTTCTGACTTAGATTAACTAAAACCCAAACAATGTAGTAGATATATAGTAAACTCCGCTTCGAAAATATCAATAAAACCCTCCCATGAAATTCCCTCTTCGACCAAAAGTTCCCAATATTAGTATGACACTATCATACATCAAAGAACAAAACTTCGTGTCTAGTTCCGATTCTAGCACCACAGAAGCTCAAATTATAACCACTCAACACCAAATTCTCATCCAAGGTCTCCTGCCAGATAATAAATTTCTGTCTTTTCCGCCCCCAAATGAAAAAACGAACATCCAGAACTCGAAAAATCACAATTCTCGGTTAAGAGACAGACATCTGGAGGTGAGGGGAGGGGGAGTACCGAAGGCGAAACCGTATCCACCGTTGGACATGAGCTGCTTGTTGGCCATGATGAGGCCGACGGAGCTGACGACGTTCATCGCCCACGCCCCGACGTCCGACACCAGGGGCTTCTTCTTCTCCGCTTCCATTGCTAATCCCTACCCAAATCCCTCTTCCCTAAAGACCAACAAGAGGAAGCGTTGAAGTACGCAATCGCGAGAGGGATGAGGAGAGTGGGAGAGGAAGCAAAGACAAGTAGACAACGCAACAACACAGCAAAAATATACACCATCTCGGTATAATTTTCCCCCTTTTTTGATTTTTTCTGATATTGGCGTGTAATTCGAATTAGTTCGAGTACGGTTAGCATAGTCTACGATTCGAGAAGAGGAAAGCAGGTTTGTCCACAACGTAAGTCACGACTATATGACATGGCGTCTGCTGATTGGATGTTACTGCATGTGCACTGTTTCTTTAGTCGTGACCCAAATCGACTCTTAAGAGAGTGATCCGCAACAATTTTCCAAAAAACTACCGGATTAAAAGGTAAGATTTAAGAGCATTTATTGTATCCATAACATGAATCCAAAAAATTCTCATATCTATTACATAAATTCGGAAAATTACCGAATTCATAATTTTTCAACTCAAAAATCCGATTTTACTTCTGACTTTTGCGATGGGGGACTGTTTAGGGGTAAAATTAGAATTTTCAATTACAAAACTATGGTTTAGAAATTTCTTGAGAATTTTTTGAATTCATATTACGAATCTGGGTAAATATTTAAGATTTAATGCACAATCATAGAGCAGGGTCCAGCATTTTCACCGTAACCTGTCGACACAATCGCATACTTGCAATGTGATGGGCGAATTATTTAGCACCCTGTCGGATTCAAGACAGCTGATTTTCATCCCACCGACACACTTACGTAATTCATGGTTCCTTTGTTATAAAAGAAAATAAGAAATGTTATGGGCTAAAAAAATTCATGACAAATAATTTCCAAAACTTTAATGACAATTTTATTATTATTATTATTATTATTATTATTATTATTATTATTATTATTATTATTATTATTATTATTATTATTATTATTATTATTATTATTAAGTGAAGTCAAATTACGTCGTCGTTTGAGCGCGTGAAGTCAAAAGTGGATGCTATGATTACCTGTTAATGGAAAGTTGATCACTCAATTATATGTCCAATAATAATATTAAAATAAATTATGTCATGTATTTAGTCATTAATTATTTTTAGATGTCGATTAAAACAAAAAAAAAACATTTTTTGGAAAAGAAAAATGAGTGTTTCATGAATTCGTCCTTGCTAAGTTTGAACCTCTTTTGTCCACATAGTTGGCATGCAAGTGTTCTAGAATGCTTAAATAGTTAAATGAATGGATGACATATTGTTTCTTAATTAAGTTTCTGTTTACTAAATTACTTAATTCCTATTCTTAAATTGAAGCCTATAACCAAATAAAACAAATGAAAAGAAAAAACGTAGCAATTTTTTAAAAGAGATGTATTATATGTTCAGTTTTTTAAAAATCTTTACTATCCTCACAACTTTCATCGTATTTTTTATTTTTTAAAAAAATAATAATAATTTCTTAACGCCACTTAGTTATATTTTTTTACAAAGATAAATGACCCTATGCGAAACTCAATCATTTATGAAATTAAATTACTGATTTAATAAATTAATAATTTTATTAATAGGTTCATCCAAATTAAATAGAAAATGAATAAAACCCATGTGACAAAATACAAATGATGTATTGATGTGTAAAAATAATTCTCGATTCACCGGAGGAAAGATCAAGACAACAATGATTCGGCACATGGAGAGAGCGAGTGAAACATATAAATATAGGTGACTTGCACTTGCATATGAAAAGTATATTGTTAGCTTTCTTTCATTTGAGCTAAGGTTTGAGTAGTAAACAAGTCAAGATCGACATGTTCTCTGCAGGTTAGAAGGAGATCAGAAGACAATGGCATCAAATGTCAATGGTTGTTTATCGTAAAACACTTGCCAACGTTGTTAATTTTTCCTTTCTTTATGAGTAGCGCGTTAAAAGTAGTTGCAGAAAAATAGAAGAATTTTGAATCGGGAGAAACTATAGAATTGATATGCTCCGTTAGTGAAGCCTGGCCACAATTCCATGTCACTAGCCCGAGTAACCTTCATGTGCCTACCTCCATCGCTCATGTGGTTCTTGATGAGATTATCGTCCTTGGACATGAATTAATTTAAAAATTGCAATAATTGTGTGAAGATAATGGGTGGAAATTGAGACGCGATATGGTTAATTATTTTGCAATTATTTAGACAATTATAATTTGCATAGAATATCATGATTCACATTGAAAACCTATTATTTTTAAAAATATCATTCGAAGTTGATTATATCGAACTGACATATATCTTATAGTTAATTTATTTGATCTAAACAACTCAAATGATATTCGATTAATAAAAACTACAGTGTCAAAACTTGAAACAATAAATATTATATAAAAAACATTTTTATATATAAATAATTTCAATTGCCAAATATTTGAGAAAAATATATTAATAAAAATTAAATGATTTTTAAATGTACTATACAAAATAATAACTGAAATTATTATCCATTATCAAATTTTGCGATTTGAACTATTGACTAACTTCCTAGAGGATCACGGGGATTCTTAAAATCATAAAGGATCATATATAAAAAAATGATACTTAGAGGAAGGGCAATAAATATTTTTTTATTCCTAAAATAAAAGTATTGTGTCATAAAATATTAAAATCAAAATTAATAACTATACAATGGAGAAAAAAATAAGAAGAGATTAGTACGAAATGCTTGTGGTGGAAATCATTAGGGTATAGAAAATGAGGTCAATTTGGAAGATGGAGATGGACTACCAAGTCCATGAAATGATTGAAACACCACATCACATCACATCGTGTTTTACTCATAAATCATGTCTTATTTTTTTTAAAAAAATAATTTTATAATATAATCATTATAAATCATACATATAAACATGAAAAAAAATACGTTAAACACTACAACGAAAGATCAAATTCAAGACCAAATGCAATATAGTCGGATACTACTACCATTAGAGCACAAGTGAATTCACATGTCTCGTTTTCACTACAGAGCATAATTAATTATAATATTCTATTTGAAAACTATACCGTTGTATTTGCTATAAATAAAAATAAAATGAGGTGATCCTATTTTATTTTAGCAATGCCATGTATAGTAAACTTAATGGTACATTTTTGCGATCGATTTTTGTCCCTCTTAATAAGCCATAATAAATCATCATTCCACGCCATGAAAAGAATCAGTTGTCTTTTTCTTTTATTAAAAAAATTTGGCTTTGTATTTAGTCATTGCACAGAAGACGCTAACACAATGAATTAAATTCAAGGCATGTCTAACCACCAAAATATAAGTGGGCTGACTACATCCTTCAATTGTTGCTTCATATTTTTTAGGGTAAATTACAATAATTTCTCTTGAGATTTAATAAAATTACATCGATCTCTCTTTTATTTGTAATTTTATCTTATAATTTATCTTAATTTTATAAAAAATTACACAAACCTCTATTGAATTTTATAAAAAATTACACAAACCTCCTTTATTACGAAATAAGATTACACAAATCTCCATTGAATTTTGTAAAATATTTCACAAATCTCCTCTAAAAAAATTACTCAAAGATTATTCAAAAAAGATGATTATAACCTGGACAAATAGAGAGAAGATCAGTATAATTTTACTAAATTTTAAGGAAGATCAATATAATTTATTATTTTTCTAATAGAAATTTGAGTCCAGTTGAAAATTAATCGAATTAAATTTTGATTAGGTAGTTAGCCAGTAGCAAAATTTTTGTTTGAGAAAATTGACAAATTTAATCTAAATTTTAATAAAATTAATAAATTTAACTCACATTTTTATTTGTATTAATTATAATATATATTTTTAAATTTACATCAATTATAATTTTTTATCTATTTGCTGTTAATTGAACTGTTAGTTACTGACTTGGCATTCCAGTCAGTAGTTAATATCTTTTAATCACAATTTACCGCATCAGCGTTTGTAAAGCTAAAAATAAATTAAAAAATTCTAAAACCTTAATCGTTCTCCCCTTCCCCCAACATATGTCCCCAAGGTAAAGAAGTTAAGGATTTTTTTTTTTTGATTTTTTTTAGTCAACTGACTATGTTATTAATTGTTGACTTTAATTGTCAAAATTTGAATTGAATTCGTTAATTTTTCATTTTTTTTATTTCATCCTCCCCATGAGACAAATCAAGCATGAATGATTTGACATGTGAAATTTATAAAATTCAATTATATATATGTATTTATAAGCAAATAAAAAGTAGTTAAAATGTCATAAATAGTTGAGATAAAGAAAGGCACTAACATTTCATTCCCATCTGATAGAAAAATATGTAACTGAAAACATTTATTTCAGGTCACCATGGCCAAGGAAAGAAAAAATGAATATATATATATATATATCATTTTTTAGAAAAAAATGTCATCACTAGAGGTGTGCACCTACACTTTCCCAAAATTCCATGGGAGACCCTGATACAAACATTTATGCATAAAAATCTCATATTAACATGATCCCACTAAATACATTATACATCCACAAATAATTTATAGTAGCACCAAATTCTTAATACATCTACTAAATTTATTTGTGAATATATTTTTAGTAAATAAATTTATTGAAATAATATTGTCATTCTTTTTTATCATATTACCAATTTATAATATATACTATCTCTAGAGAGTGATATCACACTATCATTGATTGGCCAGAGAAGGTGACGTGGGAGATTAATCTAAATTAATGCGGTTGTCAAAGATTCTTGTTGTGGATGCAATCAATAATTCTCGGTACCATTAATTATATAAACCAAAACAATTTATATATGTCTTCGCTTACCTGCCACATATTTATAAATTTGTCCATTGAAGGAAATCAGGTCAGTACTTTATTTATTTAGATTGGTCCTTGTCAAGGTACGAGTTTTTGCATTTAAAGCCCTTCATTTTTAAGAAGCCTGAACATGTACACGTTGGTCTAAATATTCTAAATTCAAGGACCACAAAGATAAAAGAGTTAATTGATGAACACGTCAAAGATAATATATAGAATAAATTACACTGACCTCTTCTGAGATTTAGTAAAATTACATCACTATTTTTTCTATTTATAATTTTATATTACAACCCTTGAGTTTTATAATAGATTATATAAATCTTCTCTGTTAATAAAAAAAAATTACATAAACTTTCTTTATTAATAAAAAAAATTTACATAAATTTCCCCTACAAAGATTATACTAGGCAAGGTGAGTATCACATGGATAAATAGAAGAAATATCAATATAATTTTATTAAATTTTAGGAACGATCAATGTAATTTCTCGTACTATATAAAATGAGAGGGAGAAAGGTAATCAACTTTATGTACTATTTTATTCTAATAATTTTGATTAATGATGTGACAAATAAACTAAACAAAATAATTTTTAAAATTAATGTTTTTGAAATTACTGAACATTTATTTATGCAGATTCCAAGGCTTTTCTTATAATAAGTGGAAAATTGGATCAGATCAACAAGTTTGATTTGGTTCAGTTTCATTTGAATTTTTTTTTTTTAAAAAAAAAGAAAAGAAAATGACTTGAACAATTTATTCATATATCATTCTCCCGCTCGTTGACTTCTTCAACTCATCTCTCTCTTCCTCACTTCTTCCTCGTTGACTTGGCTCGCTTCGTGGAAACTGCAATGAATCCCCAGACAGGCGCGGACTTGTTCCATTCCAACAGATTAAGACATAAATCCTCTCCTTCTCATTATTAATATCTTTCAATTCCATCGTCATTCATCTCTCCGATTCGTTTGGGCACAAAAATCGATCGCTTCCGAGATGGGCGGTCAGCAAAGCAAGAGGTCCGGCACGCGGACAGCGGTCAACCCCGGCGGTGCTGGCGCTGGCCACAAGGGATTCCAGTACACGGCGGAGCTGAGCTCCTACGAGGCGGCGTGCCGCCTCGACCCTGAGCTCCGGTCCTTCGACGCCGCCCTGCAGCAGCGCACGAGCCACGCCATCTCCATGCTCGCCATCGGCGTCGAGCTCCGCACTCTCTCCTTCGCCACCCTCAGAGAGGTCACCGGCAGCCTCCTCGAGACGAACAAGGAGGTCGTCCATTTCCTCCTCCAGTGCAAGCAGGACATCTGGAAGAATCCCGAGCTCTTCTCCCTCGTCGAGGACTACTTCGAGTGCAGCCTCCGCACCCTCGACTTCTGCACCGAGCTCGAGAAGTGCCTCAAGAAAGCCCGCGACGCCCAGCTGATCATCCAATTCGCCCTCAAGCAATTCGAGGAGAAAAACGACGACGAGGCAGCGTCCACAGAACACAGCAAGAACAAGTGCGCAAGGACCCTCGAAAAATTGAGGCAGTTCAAGGCAGCCGGCAATCCATTCACCGAGGATTTCTCTCAGGTCTTCGACTCCGTCTACAGGCAGCACCAGTCGATGCTGGAGAAGCTGCTGCAACGGAAGAAGAAGCTCGACAGGAAGCTTAAGAAGGTCAAGGCATGGCGGAAGGTGTCGAGCGCGATCTTCATCGCCGCCCTCGCAGCTGTGGTCGTCTGCTCCGTCGTAGCGGCCGCCGTGGCGGCCCCGCCGATTGCGGCGGCCATGGCGGCCGCCGCGGCGGTTCCCGTTGGCTCGGCTGGGAAGTGGATCGATTCGCTAGTGAGGAAGTACCAGGTCGCGTTGGAGGGAGAGAGGGAGCTGGTGACGTCGATGGAGTTTGGGACCCGGGTCGCGCTGGGAGACTTGGAGAACATCGAGGTGATGGTGGACAGGTTGGGGGATCATTTGGATTCGCTGTTGGGGGACGCGGAGTTCGCCATGAGCAAGGGGGAGGAGGGAGTGGAGGTTGCAGTGGAGGAGATAAGGAGGAAGATGGAGGTGCTGATGAAGAGCATTGAGGAATTGGGGAAGCAGGTTGATGTCTGCAGCAGGGATATTAGGAAGGCGAGGACACTGGTGTTGGAGAGGATCATCAAACACCCCAGTTAATTCATTACATATTTTTTGAATTTTCTACCAATTAATTTTCATATTGTACATTTCTTAATTTTGGTATATATATAAAAAATTAAATATAAATTGTAAAAAAGGCTTATTGGAAAACAAATACTGTTTTTTTTTTAAAATAATAATAATATTTTTTAAGATGTACATCGTGCGTATAATTATCCTTTCGTAAAAAAAAATATTATTTTAAAGTGAGTACCTGACTACCAGCATTTTACCGCATTAAAGACACAATCACCAATAGATCGGAGTGGGTCCGGACAATGTACACCGTAGTCAGCGACAGGGTGTCTTTAGTGGACCCGTTCCACATATTTTGTTGGAACCAGATCCGATAACCCGATCCGTTAGAAGAGCCTACCGAGAGCCGAGTCGCCGACCTCGAAGGGCGAAGGCTCTAACCATATTTAGTGTGCACATATAGTATGCTTAGATGCAATTCTATCGGATTTCGATTTGGGTAATACAAGGATCCGGCCCGTTAAAGAGCCCCATTTATGTCTGGTAGTTGTGATGTGTACTATTTAAGAAGGATGAAAGTTTTCCTTCTTCCCTAACAATTTTGACTCTTCTTAATTTCCCGGCCGAGGAATCCGCCATTTTCGATCCACAATTCTGAAGGTTGTTTTGCCGACCGAGCGAGACGAGGAGGGAGGAACTCGGAAGCGGATAGAGGAGGAGGAGGGATGGTTGGGCCAGGACGCCCGGTGATCGTGCTCTTCGGATCCTCCATCGTCCAGTTCAGCTATAGCAACGGGGGTTGGGGGGCTATCCTTGCTGACGTCTACGCCCGCAAGGTACTCCTTGCTCTCTTTTTTCCCGTTCGTCAATAATGCGAACATCTTTGGGCTGCTGCCGGAGAAAGGCGGGAAGTAATCAGTTTTGATCATTTTCCTTTATTTTTTTATTATGGTGAGCGAATAAGGGGATTGATGGATGTGCATTAGATAGTTGAGCTGATATTAGAGGTTCCCGAGGCTTTTTATCTGATTATAAGTGAAATTTAAAGGAAAGGTAGATTTTTTATCCATGTTCTTGGGTATTTGGCTGATTTGAAGGTCCAACAATTAAGAGTCCTTTTGGGGAGAAAAGCTTCTAGATTAGTTGCAAATTATCAGTTTCAAAAAATGGCTATCATATCATCTTTAATTGTTTAAATTTTGATCCTTCGGTAGATTTCTACTGAGCTGATCAATAGATTTCTACTGAGCTCAAACGATTGCTGGAAGGATAATGGATTTTTCTCCATATGAGACAACTTAATGCTCGGACAGTGTACTTTTGAGATTATCTTTTCTTCTTGTCAGATAATAAATTGTTGGATCCTTATGCTCGTGATAAACGTTCGGACATGGGAACAGCAGCCAATGGAACGTTTCCATGCTTCCTAGTCTCATAGGAAGCAAAAATTAGAGATCATAAGTAAAGATCAATGTTCTTGTCATTATCATCCATCAACTTTTTCTTTTTTGAGGATAATAGAGAGCAGAAACCCAATAGTTTATTAAAAATATGGATATTAAGATACAATATCACATTCATCAACTTTATGGATATTCTAATGGGTTTTTTTTTTAAAAAATCTCTGATACGATGCAGGCTGATATAATTATACGTGGATATCTTGGTTGGAACTCAAGACGCGCTCTACAAGTTCTTGACGAAGTTTTTCCAAAGGTATAACTCTTGTTTTATGAAAGTAGGTAAAATAAGTTAAACTATAAATGTGCTTACAAAAGTTCTAGATATCCTATTAGTTATTAATGATTGTATCCCTAATATTAATGCTTATACAATTGGTGAATTTTGCATGTAGAACTTATATAAATGAGCCCCTTCCTTACATGTGACTTTTCTACATGACCTATGTTTTCTGTCTATCTAGTTTGTTATATGATTATATCAAAACAATCAGAATCCACAGGATTGTACCATTGTATGACAAACAAGGAGATTTACACTTTTGAGTACTTTTGATGCATTGTTACCTTGTCTCATGCAATTACTACTTAGCAGTTACCTTTCTAATTGCACTTTTATCATGCATATAGTCACTCCAGTTGATGTGTGGTTTCAATGTCCACTAAACTACAACAATCATGTCCTCACAGCATTTGTGTCTTTTTCCATTGTCTTTGGTGTTCATTAAACTACTTAAGCCGTGGTGCAAAAGTTAACAATTGCAATGTGGCAAACTAGGGTTGTGGTGATGAAATAGCTATGCAACAAGAAGCGATCATATATGCACCCTTCTCAAACCCCACATAGCAAGAGCCTTAGCTACTAGGACTGAACTTTTTAGTCATTCTTCTATACATGTTAAGTTATGCATCAGCTATACTAATTTAAGAAACTCTTACAAATTCACACTCGTTTGCTTAGTGTCTACTATTTTCATGGTCATATTAATTTCAACACCTTTTTTAGGGGGCTACTTAAATTTTTATCTCAACAGTTTCTTACTTCAGATTGCAATGTACAATATAATACACAAGCCTCACATTCGCTCTCTATACCACCAAAACAGTTACACACTAAAATATATCTTGTTAAATCAGTGAAACTTTCACCAGCTTGTGGAATCAAGGATGCAATTTGGCACTTGGTCCTCATCAATAAAGCAGCCATATTTTTGTCATTTCCCTTTGTTGTACAACAGAAATTAATGTTCCATCAAGAAATTATCTTCATATAGTTTTCTCAGGGACTTCTATAAGCTATATACATATTAGGATGGTTTATCTTTTTACCTTTATTTTACTCTCATTATCATTGTGGGAAGATTAACAATGAAATTAGTTAACTTACAAGTGATGCATAATATAGCAAAAAGACTTGAGTTGTCAAAAAAAGCCAATCAAAGAAACTTGAACTTACAAGTGATGCATAAGATAGCAAAATTTATCAGTATACTTACACTATAGCCTATAACCATATAAACAACAATTAGGTAATTTTTCGTAGGCTATATTTATTTTTGTAATAAATCTTAGCTTATTATCTACACTATTGTTGTGCATGCATCGCATGGGTCCCGTGGCTTGTTTACTATAAACAAATAATGAAGAAGAAGGCTGAATGCTTAATTTGCATTATTGCACAAAAAGTTGATTCTCTGGTGATCCTTTAGAAAGATATATTCATAATTATAGCATCATGCCAAACAGTACTCAGAAGTGTTGCATTAAGTCAGATTTGAGGTCATTCTTTATTGAGTTCATGATAAAAATTCCTTGGCCAAATTGGCTGATCAGTAGTTTTACTGGTTTATAGATACTTATTCTCTGGCATTCTTTTGTTGATTGTGCTGTTTGTTAAATTGTCACACTTGGATGTCGTTAACACAGTTCCACATCCTTTTACTCTCTATTAGGATGCAGCTGTGCAGCCTTCCTTAGTGATAGCTTATTTTGGTGGCAATGACTCAATGGGTGCTCACCCATCTGGCCTAGGTCCTCATGTGCCTCTTCCAGAATATATCGAGAACATGAGAAAGATAGCAACCCATCTAAAGGTAATTATTTGCAATGGAAAGATTAGAAACTAATAAACAGGTGTTCAGAGTTGCTGACATGAAAATTGTATGTTCAGAGTCTATCTGAAAAGACACGTATTATTTTCCTAAGCTGTCCTCCTGTCAATGAGGAAATCTTTCAGCAGTCGCAAAGGTACTGCAAATGCTAGACTATTTCCAGTTATTTTTTCATGTTGTGAAGTTTTAACCATTTCTGCAATATTCAGTTCTGCTGTAAGTACCCTAATTCGTACGAATGAGAATTGCCGAAGATATTCTGAAGCTTGTATAGAACTGTGCAAGGAGTTGGATGTGAAGGTTGTTGACCTCTACACTGCAATTCAAAAGCGAAACAACTGGGCCACTGCTTGTTTTACGTACGTATAATTTGTTAAACTTAAATCCACATACTAAACTGAGCTCAACTTGTTCCCTGTCTGGAGCCTGGACACCTCATATATTATATATTCTAGAACAAATAATCTTTGTCTAATTTACTTTGAGTCTTGTTGCCCGCCATTTCTAAGTGTCCATAATTTCACCGGCGATTATTTGTAGGTGCTTAGCCATGCACTCAAACTTAGTTCATATAAATGCTTATCCCTATTGGATCAACTGTTAATGTAACCTCCTGAACATTTTCTGCTTATGAGTGCTTCATTGCAGGGATGGTATTCACTTCTCATCTGAAGGAAGCAAGATAGTAGCAGAAGAGATACTTAAGGTCATAAAAGAAGCTGAATGGGAGCCTTCTTTGTACTGGAAGTCTTTACCAACTGAGTTTGGCGAGGATTCACCTTATGATATCGTTGCTTCCAATGGAAAGTCCACAATCAACATTTCTGATTGCACCTTTCACAGGGAAATCCAGTGGGACTAAAAGGACCATATATAAATCCTATCAAGCAGGAAGTCCTTGTCAAAGTGCTCAATTTTGTGACCTTATGAATCGATCACCTTTTCTAGCTACTGCATTTTGGCTTTCTTCAACTAAGACCTTGAGTTTATTGTTATCTAGATCTTCTTTTGTAGAACTAGTAACTTAATTCGTTATTTCGTTTCCTTATCCGGATTCAGCCATATTTTTCTTTATTGATCCTAGTTGGCATTTGAATTAATTTGCTTCTATTCCCTTGTAGAAAAATAATTTTAAATTAGAATGTATAAAAAGATACTTATGAAGAAAGATAAGATAAGATAGAATAATACAAATAGCATAATAAAACTAAAAATTGACAACTCTAATTAAGCTGTTTTAAACTATCCACTAGTAAGTTAGATTAATGGTTCTTCAGAGCGTGGTCATCGGTAAACTTTATTTGTATATATGTATGCAAATCATAATGGAAATTAAGAGTGCAAATGTTCTTTATTTTCCATATTATCATGCACACTATTTATAATTTTATTAAAATTCTCTAATTAACTTTTATTGCGATAAAAGATTGAGAATTTTGGCAGAATCATTAATATTTTTATTGTTTATTGGCAAAATTATAATTTTTTATAATGTACCCAAATTGCCTCTTAGGTTTTTTCATTAACTTAATTATAATTATATTGACAGTTAGAGAATTTAATAAAAAATCTCTCTTAGGTTTTTTCATTAACTTAATTATAATTATATTGACGGTTAGAGAATTTAATAAAAAATCTCTAATCGTTTATATATATGTATTTTACCGCAGATAAAATTTTAAGTTTAAAATGTTTATATAGTTAATAAAATTAACAACTTAATCACTGTTACATTGACACACTATTACATTGATAGTTATGAATTTTTTATCAAAGTCCCTGACTTATAATTAACATCATATTTGAATTTTTAAGTTTGCTGAGTTCATAAATACGTGAAATATTATTATGTTAATTTTTTTTTTGTGCAATAAAATATATAAAAAACTATCAGGGACTTAAAAGTTCATTATTAACATCTTATTTTAGATTATTAATTTTTTTAACTTCATATGCATTTCAAATTTAAAAAAATATTATGTATTAAAAAGCCCGTATAAATATAATTAATTTAATGAATAAAATTAAGAGGTAATTAGAGTATATCATTAAAAAATTAAGATTTTGATAAATATTATAAAGTATTTATGATTTTACTAAAATTAGCTAACAAATTTAAATATTGACATATCAATGGACCAAAAAATATCAGGGGAGTTCCTCACGCTAGCGACCACCGATAAATAAATAGGGAGTCACCTAAACCTTCTTCCGGACCTATCTTCTTGCTCGTTTCCGCTTCACATATCGGTCTTCCCATCTCCAGACCCAAACAGCCAAAGAAGAGATCGAAGAAAGAAGGGGAAATGGTGGGTCCTGCTCGCCCGGTCTTCGTCCTATTCGGGTCCTCCATCGTCCAGTTCAGCTTCGGGAATGGCGGGTGGGGCGCCATCCTCGCAAACATCTACTCCCGCAAGGTACTCCGATCCCTACCTTTTATTCACTTCAAATCACAGTCAATTACGGTTAATGAACTGAAACTTAACACTTATTTCTTTCTGACCCTGGTGAGACGGTGAGTGAATAAGGCGATGGTTACCTTCTTCTTAAGAGGTTCAGTAGTCGTTCTATAAGCGATGAAACCATAGCAAGGAGTGAAACTTATTCATGATCTCGAAATTGCATCTTGGGATAGTTTTAGGACAATTTCTGAGATATGATACGTGGCCGCAACTCGATAGAGTTATCAATTTGCCTTTTGGTTCAAGATAAATCGAAATTACAAAAATCGGGAAACTAACCGACATTTCAGGGGGCATTATAAAAGTGGTGTTTAAATATGTTAGTAAATTTTGGGTAATTTTCCGCGGGATCTAAAAAATCCGAACCCGACGAGAGAAACGGAAAATCAAATTCAATAATAATAATGCGGAAAAATAAAAGACACAAGGGGGTTAACGTGGTTCGGACTCAGCAAGGTGCCGATTCTACGTCTACAAGGAGAAGAGGAGACTACTTTATTAATTTTAGAAAAACATCTTACAATAAGAGCGACAATAATTTAAATTTCCTTAAGAATATAACAAACTATCTTAAATAAATTGAACATAAAATCAGTACGAAGTAGAGGCGCTGTCTCTGTAAGATCTGTCTTGAAACTGAACTCCTACTGCTCTATGTCAGAAACTGAGAAAGGGCACTCCTTAGAAAATGGTCGTAGCGGCACTCTTAATTTTTTAAATCTCTGAAACTCTCATGCGAGAGATTTTCTCTTGGTGTGAGATATCTCTTGTCTCAAGGAAATTGCCAGTATTTATATTCAAGAGGGATGAACCGGTTTGGAGAGAAATTAGGACTGAGTTAAATCTGGAGCCGTCCAAAAAAATATGTACGGTTGTGATTTAATTGTTGACCAAAGAAATAGGCACAAACGGAGCAATAATTAAAATTGATCTTGAATTACGTCCAAGATAAAGGCTTCTCCATCTTTATCATCATTGACCAGTCAATGCTGTAGAAGTAATGTTGCTTATATGAAATCTTCAAATTGGATGTTTCGGATTTAGTGCACCTTTAATTCCTTTGAAGCAGTCATATGAAAACAAAGCTATTGCATGCACGCAATTCGAGAACATGATATGTGCGTGCATTGCAATTGCAACTCCTTATCCTACAGTCACGCGGTGACCTGGTGCAGCGGATGGTGGGCATCAAATTAATTCTGATTCGAATCTTGTTGGACTCGTTCGACTTAGTCCGCAATCTCTAACAAAATAAAAAGTTGCTTTTAAAATAACACATCGTAAATAGTGATAATATATAAGGATGTGACATTTCAATATGGAAATATTTTCTTCTTGTTTCTTTGTACTTATATGGAGTCTTCCTCTATCTGACTCTCTCATTTATACAGTTTTTAATTAGTAAATGGATACCGTCCTCTGTTTTCAATTTCAACTGCTTGAACTAGATGCAAGAAGCAGATGGCTGAGTAAAGAAATTTGCCTGAATGCTAACTGTTTCGACAATTGTAGAAACAAAGGGATCCATAGTGACTCCTTACTGGGAGTGAGAAATTGTTAGAGATCATAAGTGACCATGGGCCTACAACAAATAAATCTTCTGGTTTTAAGTTTTGACCTTTTCATACGGAAGTTTTAGAATTTGCTGTTTACAAATATGACACTTTCCAGGTCCTGAAGTATGCCCCAGCAATAGAAGGTACTATACTAGAAATTAAATCTCTAGTTCCTTTTCAAGAATAACCCAATTCATGAATTTTTGGAACATATATTTCTCAAGTGCTTTTGTTTTATTTCTAATTTCATCTCAAGTAACTCTATATAGTGCAAACCAAGGTTTAAAATACCGATACCGGTCATCATCTCGGTGGATGACTGGTGTCGGTACGTACCGATACCGTACCGTACCGACACACGGTACGGTCCGGTACGGAAATTGCATACCGGTCCTTTTTTTCTTTTTTCTTTTTTTTTTTAAATTTTGCTGTTAAAAATAACTCGAATAACACATCATTGATCAAGAAATACTTAAAATTAAGATTCAAATGTCAAATACATGAATGCAATGTTTAAAGAGCCGTTGGGCACTGTTTTGATATTGTATTAGGGTTTTTCATAGATACAAGAGAATCATTACATTGGAGTTTATATAGTCGTGTATATCCCCAAGATATGTACGAGTACGACGGACTAAGATCAACACCGTATGTTGGGATGTGTAGCGACTGATTTGCCCTAAGCGTCTTATGTTGCGCTACGCAGAGTTTTCGGCGGAGCCCCCGAAGTTTTTTTTGGGCCCTTTGGGTTGTGGGCCTGTGTCGCCCTATATAAATTATAATGTAATGATTCTCTTATATCTATGAAAAACTCTAATACAGTATCGAACAATACCCAACGGCTCTTTTTAAGAGCTGTTGAATCATACCGGGCGGTATCGCCCGGTATGACAGCAAATACCGCCCGGTATTTGCTAAATACCGGAGCATACCGGGCGGTATTTACCGAGATACCGGTATTTTTCAAAACTCGGTATGTTGCAACAGTACACAATGTCATACCGGGCATACTGGGCGGTATTTACCGAGATACCCGGTATTCACCCATACCAGGTATCTCGTATACCGGTTTTTTCAAAAACTAGTATATACCGAGCTTACCGCCCGGTACGGTACGAGATTTAAAACCATGGTGCAAACTATTATCATTCCAGTCACATTGGATTATTGGAGCTACAAGTTTCAGTAACACATAGCATGCTTTTCTTTAATCTTTGATCTGATATAGGCTGATATTTTGGTGCGTGGATATGCTGGTTGGAACTCAAGATGTGCTGTCCAGGTGCTAAACCAAGTCTTTCCATTGGTATGTTCTAGCTTAATAGTTTCCTGTAACTTCTTATGTACGATTTTGTATCTTGGTAGTTGAAACACAATGCGTTAGATTATTCCAAAAGCGTAGTATCATTTCCAACTATGTTGTATATGCAAGAATAATAGGTCTGTTCTCAATGCTTATGTTCCTCGTCATTATATGCTTATACAGTCGATTGGCATGCACGAAAGGGGCATTTGGCTGCCCACAAATAGATTGACTGTATGAGAATTTGATTTATATATCTTGCTTGTGGGGCTTTGGTCGCTCCCATGACTTGTTACAAATCGACTTGCGACTAGGCTTTAGAAGTTGCAAGATGCATGAGACATATGCATACTCCAAAAAATATTAAAAGTTTATATAATGTTGATCAAATATAACTAATGAAAATTCTAACATTTGAAAAAATCTTATATTTGATATTAATTAACTTTATTTGGTAAACAAGACAATGATACATCATACATATATTGTCAACTATTTTAATTATCACCTTTCTTTCTTTTTTTCTTAATTTCCTCTTACTTTTCTTTTTTCTCTACCTCTGTACATATTCTGTAGAATATTTTTCATTTTCTTAATATATGCTTTGGTGGGGTCTTCCCTCCTGTTCATTAAAAAAAATTGTTATAAGTTGAAAATACATATTGAAGCATCCAAACAACTTAAACTCGCCTACTACTCTCAACATTTAGATTTGCATGCACCTCTAGTTACAAGCAGCCAGATGCACTAGAAGAAATCTTCATAATTGATAGCTAACCTAGTTTTTGTCTATCTATTTTGGTGCAACAACAACAATGAGCTTTCATAGGATTTTATGACAAGTAAGCATCAAACTACTTTGCACTTAGGTGCTTTAATTCATTGATGCTTGACTAAACAATGACTTGCAATTTACGTTTTGTCATTTTGGCTTTATCAGTCATTCAACCACTCACGCTAACTGCTCCCTCCAGGGATATTAACTTAACTATCTCTTAACTATACACTATTTGTTTAGGATTAGGTATCCATTTTCTCCATAATAATCTGAATAATAACAACTCTTTCTATTATACTACTTTGGTCTGACCTCCAAGAGTTTCTGTCACTTCGTTCTGAACTGGTGGTGTATCATCTAATGCACAAGCCTCAAATTTGCTATGAAAATTACCATAAATTGTTACATAAATTAGATCCTAATTTCAAAAATGGTTTAGGCTTTCATCAGTTTGTGAAATCAGAAAAAGCACCAGAGCAACTTCCTGTAACAGTATCATGTGTTCCATTTCTTGGACAAAAGAAATCAGCTTCACTGGATCATATATACACATGATTTTCTGTGAATCTTCTGCATCCTGTATTTGGTTTATTGATTCTTAATCTCCATAGTTCATCTTCATGTTCTACTCCACTATCTTTTTCCAAACTCATCATCCAACACTCTGTCTTCAGGAAGGTAACAAACAACATAAACATCTAAAGGGATTTTGCAGTCAACTGTTAGTCAAGAAAACTTGATTTAACAATACATAAAAGTAAATCAGTATCATTCCAGTGTGGCCTAGAATCATATATAGATAGATAGCAACCTTTGGTGGTTCTCTCATACTACCTATGATTTTTCAAATTATATTTTAGTTGATTTCTTTTCCCCTGCTCGTTTTTTTAGTGAAGAAGACAAGGGAAAAAATCTACATTTTTAGCAATAAATAAGTAAAAACATAAAGACAAGCAATTTAGTTTCATTACTTTGAAATTTGAAGAGAAGTCGATTATTTGCTAATCTCTAGAAAGACTAGCAAGTAGCAAGATGTTTTATATGTTTAAGAAACCATGCAACAGAGTTGTCATAATGTTTGTATTAAGTCTAGTTTTCATATAATGCCTTAGTTTATTTTGGGAACCCTTGTTTGGCCATTTGTGATTTTGTTGGCATTATTTGTTATATTTCACAGTATACAATTTAATATCAGTAAGTCGTTGTTATACTATGTATTAGGATTCAGCACTGCAGCCTTCTTTGGTGATTGTTTACTTTGGTGGCAACGATGCTGTTGGTTACGTTAATGACAAAGATGGCTCCATTGGTCCTCACCCATCTGGCCTAGGTCCTCATGTGCCTCTGGATGAATACATTGAGAACATGAGAACTATTGCAACTCATCTAAAGGTAATTACTTCTAAGGAACAAATGGAAGAACATAAAATAAGCATGCTGCTAGAGGTACTGACATAAAGATTTTAAGTTCAGAAATTACCTAAAGAGCCGCATATTATTTTCCTTACCTGCCCCCCAGTTGATGAGAAGATGTTACAGTTGCGAAGGTATTGCAATATCTAGCCATTTCTAAGTTATTTATCCACATGAGTTTTTAACCACTTTTAAGAACAAATTCAGAGGTGATACATGTCAGATGGTTCGGACAAATGAGCGCTGCGAACAGTATGCTAAAGCCTGTGTAGATTTGTGTATGGACATGAATGTGAAGGTTGTCAACCTATACAATGCAATTACACAGCAGAAAGACTGGAGTACTACTTGTTTTACGTAAGTCTAATTACTAATGCCATTGGCCGATTAACTAGTTGAGTTCGATTTATTCACCATTTGTATGTTAGTTTAACGGTTCATTTATCGAAATCCAGCGTTTATTCTCTCTCTTTCTTCCGCATTATATTTTAGATTCGTTTCTTAGCAACTTCAATTGCACTTAATTTACCCTGTCATCAGTTCAGACAATGCTTCTTTAATTGAACAACTGTGTAAGTTGGATTAACCATTGGTGTGACCTCACTGCAGTGATGATGGCATTCACTTGACTCATGAAGGTAGTAAGATCGTGGTAAAAGAGATTCTTAAGGTCATACGGGAAGCTGATTGGGAGCCTTCTTTACACTGGAGGTCCTTGCCAACAGAGTTTGGGCAAGATTTGCCTTATTATTCTGTTGCTGCTGATGAACGTTCTACAATCAACCCTTCTGATCACACTACTCACTGGGAAATCCAGCCTGATGAAATTTAGCGACGACAAATATAATCAACAATAAAAGAATAAAAGTGCGCCATAAATAATACAATGAACTTTAGGTGTTACATGAGCTACGAGTCATTGGATTTGTAGGCATCTCATAGAACTTATTGTTTCAACGGGGATACAAGATTTATACTTTTGTTTATTTTGGATATTATTATTTGGTTACTTGACAAGTATGAATTGTATACGACTTCCAAGTTTGACGACACCAAAATTGGTTAACAATGTTTCTGTTGATTTTTTTTAGTTTGTATAATCTTTACACACTCGAAAAATTTATGATTCTAGTACAATTTGGGTAAAATAATAATTATTTGAATTCTATGTCCAAGGTCAGACGTATCAGATAAGCTTGAAATCATTGCCTGCAAATTCAAACCAAACCCCTACATAGTTTGACTAGCTATAATTAAGTTGAAATTCATATATTTAATTCCTTAACTAATTATCCAAATATCAATCATCAAGATTATAATTCAATATACATAGATAGAGGAAGTCTAAATCTAATTTTAAATCGAAGATGTAAATAATTGAATGAGTCAATATTAAGTCACAGCCAATATTAATGGAAAGTCAAGCTTGTTAGAATCCAAGACAACTCCCTTTGAGTTGACCGGCGAACTCCATCTTTGACCGAGTCTTTTCTTAGATCTGCCATTTATATCATCGCCATATCCTTCCATAACATGGCACATATCTTTGATCGCTCAAATCAAACCACGCCGGCCAAAACCATGTTCTGTGGCGCTTCAAGCTTAAAAAACATCGACGACAGCGACGAACCACAGTCACCTGCTTCGCCTCGATCCAAGAAGAAGGCCAGCAAGAACCCCTACTCCACGCGGGGGCTCGACAAGTACTCCACCGTGCTCGGCGAGCTCGAGCACCGCCGAACAAAGATCATGGAGAAGGCCGGCGCCGGCGTGTCCACTGTCAAGTTCGTGTATTCCGACTCCTCCGACTGGATTCCCGTCGTCGTGCGCCAAAGAAACCAAAAGGAAGACGACCACACGACGACGAAGACGACGAAGGTTTCCGGTCCAATTAAGCAACAACCAGCTGTTATCAGTGCTACTGAGGAAGGCGGTAAGAGATTAGGGACGACGGAGAAGAAGAGCTGGGGTTGTGGTTTTAGGGAGGTGATCAAGGGGTGGAAATGGAGGAGTTACTACTGGGGATTGGTGATGGTTTTGGCGTTGTTGTGCTCGGTGATGTTTGGGAGAGTGTTTGCAATATGCTGCGTGTTGATATGGTGGTATTTGGTGCCGATGGTGCACGGCGAGGATTGGGGCGTGGGGAGGTCGATTAAGGGATACGGAAGAAGAATGAAAAACAACAGATGGATTACTGCTACTTCGCATTCTTCTCTTTCTAAGAAAAATTAATGGAGGTGTCAAATTAAGGATGCAAAAGATATTGCTCTAGTTTCAAGTTTGGGTGCCGCAAGTCTCCGCGTTTCTTGGTTTAATGTCACTCCGATGATAATCTACAAAACGATCCGGCGCGTGCGTATAAAATTGAAACATAGAATATATCTTATTACGCGTCATGTCTATTTAAAGAGGCATGTCTGGCGAGATGTCTCCCAAAACTCCAAGTGAGGTCATGAATTAGTCGATTGTTATTTCCTAAAATCTAGAATTATTATTATTGAATTCTTGATGATAAATATAAGACGTTGGTATCCTTATTTGATCGAGTAGAACCCCGACTAAATTGAAGCTGGTTCGATTTAGATTTGATTATGAGTTGAAGTTTTACTGGACCTGTTCCATATATGTATCATCTGTATATTTCCTAGTTCAAGTTCTTGTGATGACTTTTTCGGTGTTAAGATAACTTCAATGATATAAATTATTTTTTACTTGTTAAACTATAATAGTAAATTCTAACTATATAAATATAAGGTGTATTTCCGGTTTTAGATATTACAAAAAGTATTAATTTACTATATATAAACTAATAGTTTATAATTTATCTTGAGGTGAGATTTGTGTGTGTACTTAAAATACGGTTTTGACCTTGTCAAAATTAGTTAAAATTGATTGAGATTTGAGGTAGATACCAAGTAATTGAGTACATGTCACATACTTTAGCTAATCCGTGGGTATATTAGTGACCAAATTAATATTTTCATAATTTAAAAAAAGAAAAAAATTTATGATATAACCATTTGTAGGCGTGATGATATACGCACAAGGTGTATTATAAAATATACAAAAATATAAAAAATCACACAAAATATTACAAATAGGAATTGAATTTAAGATCTATAAGCAACATACTCAAATGCTACTATCATTTGAACACAAGTAAATTCATAATATTTTTATAAATTTATTTAAAATGAATAATATAAGAAAGATTGGTCATTTTTTTTAATATATTAATTTATTGTGAAAATTGAGTGAATTACGAATCATGTTTATTTATTTACTTTCTATATCACTCATTTTCAATATATATTTTCAAATTTATTATTCATCTCCACTCACTTACTATATATTCAGTTATTTATATTATATGCATAGAACATATTTATTTAATCGGATAAATGATGATTTTATATTCATTATTTATTTAATGTATAATTAGAAAAATATAAAAAATGACATTATATCTTATTTACACTATTTTTTATCGATTAATCGAATCAGCGAACCACATAATTCGATTTTGGATAATGAATTTGTAATTCGACTTCAGTTTCGATTAGAGAATATAAAAAACTAATTAAATTCGATTCAATTTCGGTTTTTGATTCATGAATAATTGGTAATTAAAATTTGTTATATATTTCAGCTTCGATTACTAGTTATTCGCTCCAAAAGTGTTAATTTTTAGATTTTTCAAAAATCTAGTTTACTAATTAATTAATAAATTAGTAATTAATTCTATTTAAATTGAACTAATTAATTTTGATTTCGAATATTAGTTTTCGTAATCGAAGAACGTTTTCGATTTAGATTTTGATTAACAAAATTTTAATCGATTTCAAATTGTTGCTATCCTTAGGTCTATCTAACCCCAGCATTTATGGATTTACATGTACCCCAACTTAACCTACCCGCCTTGACGCAGAGGACCCCAGATGCTGGGACCAACATTATTCCACCAATAATGAGCTGTCATTATTCATGCGAAATGATGGTATGACAATCTTAATGTTGCGCTTTACCGTTCGATCCGTGGCCAACAGAGTCGACGACGAGCACGACGAAGAGGAGGGGGAGGAAGCAAGGCGGGAGGCGGATCCGCCATGGCGCTGTGTTCGTGCTTCGGGCCTTCGAAGGCGGAGAGGCGGGCGGCCGAACGTGCCGAGTCCGATGATGCTCGCGCCAGAGCCGCCGAGGCTGCTCAAAGGAGGCAAATTTCTCGATCCTAATCTCCCCCCTCTCTCTTTCTCGCGATCGGATCAATTGGGATTCCCGGATCGCATCTGATATTCTTGGTTTCTATGGCCTCTGACCTCACATAATTGCTTCCCCTTTGGTTCAATTCGATGTTGTTCAATTGTTGTGTCTGCGCTATTTTTGGAAGATAATTTGTTTTATTGTTAATTTTTTACTCGATTTGGGGGGAAAATCGTAAATAAAAGGGTATGGTGCAGGCAAGAGCAGTTTGAGAAGTCGGCTGCGGGAAGAGCAGCAAAAGCGCAGATGGCAGCAGCGGCGAAGCAATCCAGTGTCTCTGGCAAAGGGGAACCGGTTCTAAAGGTGGTTTTCTTTGCATTTTATCGGTTCCCTTACTTAATTCCTTTCATAGACTATATCTTCTAAAAAATTGGCCTTTGCTCATGATTTCAGTGGCAGATGGGGTGATCCATAGATTAATTATTGTGGATATCTCCCTTGGCATAATGTAAGTTTGTTCCATCCTACGTTATATATCTGTTTATACTTCTTTGATTCAATGAATGCCTCATGAACTCAATTTTATCTACATTCTTATCATGTTTGTGTCTACGGGCATCCATGCATTAGATTTCATACTGCTTTGATTCAATGAATGCCTTATGATCTCAATTTTTCCTACACTTTTATCTATATGTTTGTCTATGGCCATCCATCGATTAGATTTCATCGGATGCACATGTAGTTGTTTCCGACTTGGTAAGGATTTCTTGTAGTTTTGAACTTTTGATCAGTAGTAAACCTTGAATAGTTGAACCAATAGGGACAATACCGAATATGTCTGATGCAAATATAGTATTTGTTTTTGGATGACAATCAATTTATTAGTTTCCAAACTTAACTGTTAAGACTATATAAAGTAAATGGTATGATTAAAACCCTAACCTATTGAAATACATAAAGAATTGATTAAACTCCTTAAACTAAAAATTTTTCTAGGACTCAAATTTGGAACCTCGAAAATATACATATAATGAATTATATACTACATAAAACTAGAGATATTAAGACGAAGAAGTTGCAGAGTTGATATAAACCTAGTTGATTATTTGTCAAACTAAAATATCAGATACTCACAGCTAACAAGTTTTTCAAGGAAACATGATAAATAACTTCAATTCTTGACTAGAGCGAGTACTCCTAAATTAGTTATAAATATCTTAATCACCTAAAATTATTAATGTTTTAGATAGGCTTAAGCTTTTAGATGCCCTGACATTGATAAAAAGGATATCATCCACTATTTTCTCCCTTTGTTCCACCTGAACTTTGTTAATCAGATGTGGAAGATAGGTGTGACTTTACAAAAGGATTTTAACTTCTCAAACCTCCAATATGTTTATCTAATCCTTCATCCACTTGAATTGCAGTTTGGTCTTATGGCTACCTATAACAACACCTGCCAATTTGGTGCTTGTTAATCTTAAGTGAATCACAGCCCCCCCCCCCAACCAATCTAATACTCCTAACAGACCATTCTGCGACGACATTTCAAATTGTTGTACACATTCAACACGCTGAGTATAATGGAAGCTTCTAGGGTCACCAAATATAGGCAATTGGAAGTTTCAAATAGGTTCAGTGTGCACATTTGACTACTTATTTATCACTTGATACATTACAAAAGTATATGTACCTGAACTTTTTCATTCAGGTTTTTACTTAATTTATCCTGTCAAATGGTTGATGAAAAGGAAAACAAGATATTAGGCTGCAAGTCATAAACCTTTAAATTAAAACAGAAGTGTCTTCTCACAATTTGTTCTAGTGTAAAAGTGAAGATCCCATGTGGAAATAAATGAATGATAACAAGCAAATCAGCAACTTCACATAAGGTTCAAAAGTGATGCCGCATATGATGTAGCACCATTATGGGGCACTCTTCCTATGTTGAAACACATGACTTTATGTATTTGACTTTAGTAATTTAATTCCTCTATATTTTCACAAACTCGTGTGTGGGTTTTCTTGTGCAGGCTATGGAATAATGGTGTCTAAACTAACCTTCAGCTCAAAGAACATATCAAATAATTTCAACTGAGTTTGCAGAGATAGTCATGCCGTGTATTTATGAATAATGTTGTGTGTATTTGGTTTATTGTTTTCCTCATGTAAGACTGGAGTGTTCAAAGTCTTCGGGCAAGTCCTGGTATTCTATGTAACAAATGCAGCTAATATTTTATCGACCATGTTCTTTTGAAGAATTTGTTGCTGATGATGAATATTGCCATTTAAGAATCAGTTGATCATCTTATGCGTTTCTGGTACTGGGGTTGGGAGGAAGAGTTAGGCAATCAGTTGATCATCTTATGCAAATTGTAATGATACCCCTATGTTTCCGTGGTCTATAATATCCCAAGAGAACAATCAAAATGTTGGAGATAGTTAGGGAAAAAACAAAATATTTTCTTTCTTATGGAATAGTTTTACTACGAAAATGTTTAATTTCTTTAATGTTTGAAAATAAAAGTATTTAGGGAGGTGTGTGTGTGATTATGTAACAATGAATAATTTTTAATGGATGATACTTCTTCATTTTTTTATTTATTCTGCTTCTTATTCAAATTTCTGCTGCTGTTTTTTATTTTCATATTCTTTATCGGTTGTCTACTTTTGTAGTCATTGTTACACGAATACAGACGGTAAGCATAAGAGGCCAAAATTTACTTTGGTCATGAAGTTTACTCCTATACAATTTAAGCTCTAATAAATGTTATAAATCCCTTTTTTTAAAAAAAATGTTAAAAGTCTCATTTACCTTCCAATTTTATTGATTTTACCCAGACTTAAATCTATTTTTCTATTTTGTTTGTCGTTATTTGAAATTGGAATATAAAATACCAAATGATTTACGTATCAAGTATCACTAGACTATAAATCAAATATTAATAATGAAATGCACAAATTTAATTAAAACGTCTAATCTAAAAAAATCAATAGATTAATAGCTAATTAAGACTTGATCTGTGATTAATCTCGTTGATTAATAAGACTTAGATTATAACAAGTTAAAAAGCAAATCAAATCACGTAACAAAGTGTTTTCAAATTAGAAGCTAACAAAGAACAGATCGAATAATGTGATAAACGGTCTGGTTAGACAAATTGAATAATAGACATGGAATTAATGAACATGCCCATTGAGTTAGATAGAACGAGTGGCTTCTCAACCGTCCGATCAGAATGCACGAACTACAAAGGCTGATCTGAATGCGGAGCTCCATATAAATAACGCGGTCTTCACTGCTAGGGCAACCGTTCCACTGCTTCCCCTTCGTCGCGCCGAAACACTCACCGAGGAGAGGAGCGGCAGCGGCGCAGACATGGCGGTCGGGTTAGGATTTCCTCTCTACTAGTTTTTTTTGTTTCTA
Source organism: Canna indica (assembly GCA_034359265.1). Lineage (NCBI taxonomy): Eukaryota > Viridiplantae > Streptophyta > Magnoliopsida > Zingiberales > Cannaceae > Canna > Canna indica. Next base: position 1,363,463 of record CP136898.1, on the reverse strand, counting down.
ATACTCATTTCCTTCCTCTTCCATCCTTGTTCTCCTACATATTGTCATTTCTCTGCATCGTCGTCGTTGTTGTTGTTCCAGGAAGAACAAGAGGATCTCCAAGGGGAAGAAGGGAGGCAAGAAGAAGACGTTAGTATTGTTTCATTTGCTCCACTTTTACTTCATCGCTCTATGGCTCTCTCTAACTCCGATGCCATTTTGTGTCCTGGTTGATGCTTTGCAGTGTCGACCCCTTCTCGAAAAAGGACTGGTATGACATCAAGGCCCCCTCTGTCTTTAGCGTGAGGAACGTCGGGAAGACCCTTGTCTCGAGGACGCAGGGAACGAAGGTTTGCTGTTTTTCAAATTTGATTTTGTTGAACTTGCTATTCGTTATAGAGTTCATTATAGATCATCGTCAGTAGAAACTATGTTTGGTATGTTGCATCGTTTTTGGTATTTTAGACCATATTTTGTAGAATCAAATGTTTAAGCGATCCTGTGATGTTATGGGTTTTGAGAAACACGACTAGGAAAAACAACTGACATTGCCATGGAGTTTACAACTGGCTGTGGAATTCACTTGGGAGCGAGACTATGCTGTTAATTGTGTGAATTTTATGAACTAAATATAGTATATGAAACCTTAATTGAAAACCAAACCTAATAAGCTTGAATGTAAAGGGAAATGCTAAGTATATGTCTTTAGGTACATGTTTAACCATATCAGGTGATGTAGGCAACACACTGAATGTAGTTGGAAAATGATTGATTATGTAAAGTCGTAGTAAAATATTCAAAACAAAACAAGCATGAGTCTTATGCCTATAAAACCAGAGCAGTCATAAACTCATAATATAATGGTAAGTGACATGAAATAGTACTGGAGTTAATTAATTTTTATTTGAGCCATTAATAACAAAGAACTTGGAAGAACTAACCTAAAGATTTGTTGATTTGGGCCATTTGGCTTTTTCCTAGGTAATGGCTCATATAACAAAAAATTGAGCCCAATTAAAATTGGCAAGGTAAATTGGGTATCGTGTCTAGACATAAAATGTATAATTTGACCAGTTTGCATCATATTTTCACCAAAAGCAGAACTTGACCCTCTAATAGGAATCTTCACAATTCAAAATTAGCGGTGAAATTATATAGAATCAAATATGATAGTCAAATAATTTTTTATTTGACTGCAATACACTCTACTGTGAAGCTTTGTCCTTTTGTATGGTCTTGAGCAGGCTGAGGATGAACGTTCAACATGGTATTATGGAGTTTGATTCATTGATGCTCATTGATGCCCTGGCAAATAACAAACCTTGCACTCAAAGTGCAATGCTCTGTTTGCTACTATCAAGCAGTTACCCTATAGCTTCTCAAATATCTCCTTTAAACATGTTCAGCATGCATGTAATTTTAGCACATTGGGCTGCAAATTTTGCTAGGTCATTCGACTCAGATACAAACCTTCTTAGTGTTTTGGACTTGGACCTTCTTGGTCACTTTTTTGTTATCTTTTTCCTAGTCAATTAAATTTTATTTTTTGTAAAAAAATAGATATATTTAGGATAACATCCAATTTTTAGTAATTTAGTATAGTTTAATAATGTAATATGATTTTTATTATTGGTAACACCTTGTTCATAATATTAAATGTAGTAATATTGGTTCAATATTAAATAGGGAAGTTCTAAAAATTATATTGGGATATTTTGCTCACTTTATATGCTTGTGATCTGCGAGGATGATGCCGTGTTCGTGATCATCATGGTTCATGCTATTATTTGTTTATTTTGATTTTTTATTCTTTATTGCACCCTTGCCAAGAGCCTAAAACATTGTTGTAATATCTGTGCTGTTACATCAAGTCATCAACTACCATTATTCGTATACTTTACACATCTGTATTATCTGTGCCGTCTTGGGAATGCTTGTGGTCATGTTGTAGGAGCTCTTCGTCTTGAATGCTTGATACATGTTTTTTCCATTAACCCAGATTGCATCTGAAGGACTGAAGCACAGAGTATTTGAGGTTTCCCTAGCTGATCTTCAGAATGACGAGGACCAGGCATACAGAAAAATTCGGCTCCGGGCAGAGGATGTACAGGGCAAGAACGTTTTAACTAATTTCTGGGTAGGTGTTTTGTAATAATTAGCTTGTCTTAACTCTTTATTTCATTGCTGATTGGATTTTGTTCATCTGTTAGGGTATGAATTTCACCACCGATAAGCTTAGGTCCTTGGTCAGGAAATGGCAGACTCTGATTGAGTCACATGTGGATGTCAAGACTACCGACAACTATACTCTGAGGATGTTTTGCATTGCCTTCACTAAGAGACGTCCAAATCAAGTTAAGCGCACATGTTATGCGCAGTCTAGTCAGATTAGACAGGTAAATGCAATAGAGATTAAACATTTTGTACCAGTATAGATATTTTAGCTAGTTTAATATCATGTATGTCACATTGCTCCATTCAGATATGCCGCAATATCATGTACCAGTATGGATTAAACATTTCAAAGATATTTAGCTGTTTAATATCATTTTTGTCACATTACTCCATTCAGATACGCCGCAAGATGAGAGAGATCATGGTTAACCAAGCAACAACCTGTGACCTAAAGGATTTGGTACAGAAGTTCATCCCGGAGGTCATTGGCAAGGAGATTGAGAAAGCAACATCAAGCATTTTCCCACTCCAAAATGTTTTCATCCGCAAAGTTAAAATTCTGAAGGCACCAAAATTTGATTTGGGGAAGCTCATGGAGGTACTATCTTCTTTTTTCTTTTCCTATTGTGATGCATTTGGAGTGTGCATGCTAAGTGCTACTATTTATCTTTTTTCCTTTTATTATAACTTTTACATAATTTGCGGCCTCTTGTTTCTTACTAGAAGCTTTTACCTATGCAGGTCCATGGGGACTACAAGGAGGATATTGGTGTCAAGGTAGATAGGCCTGCTGAAGATACCCCAATGGAAGGCGAAGAAGTTGTTGTTGGGGCTTAATTAGCTCTTTGGGTCTTTCTATTCTCAGCATGTCTTGCAGTTTTGAATTGTTTTTTCCCATCTTGTTGAGTTTATTTGTAGTCATCTTTGACATAATATCATTTATAGTATAATTCCTCTGCGCCTTTGAAGTTGGCTTTACTTGAACGAGTAAAACTTTTAGGGTCTTTTGGAAAACAGTTACATTGAATTAAACATTTAATTATCTGTCGCATTGGTCATTGTAGAAATTTACTCATGGGCATGTTCTAATTTTATTCAAATAATCCACTAAATTGTTTCATTATGCAAAACATATGAGGAAAAAGCAAGAGTTCTTGTCGCTGTTGACAGTGACAGTCAAAAAGGCTTGTTTGGCTAGTAAAATTAAATTTATTTTTATAATTTCGATTTTACTAAAGCAAAAATATATTTGGTTTAACGTTTTTATAAAATAATCGAAATAAAATAAAATTAGTATTCTTAATAAAAGTATTAATATTAAAATATTAATTTCGTGATTTCGTTTTTTTTTTAATCAAAATGTTTCGAGGAATGGGCCAAACTTGGTTATTTCTCAAGAATAATAGCTAAGGGCCCACTTGGATTTGGAACCTACATGCTGATGCTTCGTACCAGTGATGCGGAAGAAATCTTTCAAAAAGTATTTAGTGTTCATTTTAATCAACTCTTCATTATCTCTCTTTGGTTGTATGACATGTATTTTCATGGCGCCCGTTTTTTTAATTATGAAGCATGGCTAAGTGATCCTACTCACATTGCATCCCGTGCCCAAGTAGTTTGGCCAATAATAGGTCAAAAAATATTGAATGGTGACGTGGGTGGGGGTTTTTGAGGAATACAAATAATTTTCAATTTTTTTCAAATTTGGCGAGCATATGAAATAACTAGTGAATTACAACTCTATTGTATCGCCATTGATGCATTGGTCTTTGCAGCGATAATTTTATAATTATAAATATTTTTTAATATAAAATTAATTAATTTAAAAATAAATTAAATTATATTTAATTTTTAAAAATAAAAGTGTATTATTTTTAACTCAAATTATTATCTTAAATTTATAAATTAATCAAATTAATTTATATTTAAGTAACTCAAATCTAAATTTAAATTTTAAATATTTTTTTTTTAAAAAAATTGATCTATTTATAATTTAATTAAAATTAGTTTTAGATTATTGAACTTATTTTCTAAAAAAGTTTATAATTATTATTAACTAATATTTATATCTAATTAAATCATATAAATAATTTATAAACTAATTAAATATTTAATTACTATTAAAAATATTTAAATAATAATAATAATATTTTTTATAACCAATGTTATTAAATAAATATTTACGGATTTCAATTAATTAAAATTGATATTATTTTTATTAATCAAACGCATTTTTTAAAAATTAAAAACTAAAAATTAAAAATAGAAATCAAATTTTCGAAATCAAATTTAAAATTTTATTAAAATTAAATTAAAAAATAATTTTTACTAATCAAATAACTTCTAAAGCACTCAAAATCAGTGGAAGGCTGATGTGTAAAGATGAATAAAGCACTAAAATTGTGACGTTGAAATTTGGGGCGGGCTAAGATAAAGTTCAAAAGTCTGGGTCAGTCAGACGGGGCGGGCTGTCAGTGGGCCGGAAAATAAGTAAGTCAAACCTTATTGAAGTGGCTTTCATCTTCCCATGACAACAAGGTCAAACAATCACTTTAACATCTTCGCCACTGCATCTGCGATTATATTATATTCAAGCCACTGTTTAATAAGGATTAGTTGGTAAATATGTTTCGTGCTTTCGTTGAAAAAGTATAAATGAGCCACTTGAATCATTTGAATTAATTAGAATTGGAAATCGATAAGTATTATATATATATAAAGTCAAAAGCAATTGACTTTATATGATGAATTAATGCATGAAATAAATATTTAATTAAACAAAGTTAGACCGAGCCAAAACTGTGTTACATTTTGCAAGTAACGGGCGCCGCAATATGACCAAGTATTTTGCAGCATCATTAACTCTCGGTAGGGGTGTAATCGAGCCGAGCCGAGCCGAGCTTGCCTCGGCTCGAGCTCGGCTCGTTTGGAAAATAACGAGCTCGAGCTAGGCTCGAGTTACATTCAAGCAACTCGAGCTCGGCTCGGGAAAAAAATCAAGGCTCATGAGTCGAGCCGCACAAGCCGAGCTCGTTCGCGAGCTCGAGCTCAACTAAGCTCAGGTTCATTTTAGAGGATAACGGGTTCATAAAATTTAAAAATTAAACCCGGTATATAATATATATAGAAGGCTCGATTAGGCTCGATTAGACTCGCGAGCCGCTCGAGCCGAGTATAGGTTAGCTCGAACTCGGCTCGCTCGAATGTCTGGCTTGGCTCGGCTCGGCTCGAGCTCGATAAGTTCGAGTCGAGTTCGAGTTTTTACAGAATCGATCTCGAATAGCTCGCGAGCGGCTTGGCTCGTTTACACCCCTAACTCTCGGTACGTATAAAATGCATGCTAACAGATAACAATTGACACATAGCAAAACGTGAATAATATTCATCCAAAATAGACAAAGTATTTTCTAAATCAATAAAAAGCCTGATGTATTATTTATCATACGAAACTGACCTAAACTAAATTGTAATGTACCAAATATATCGATTAATACACTATTTGTATTGTCTATCTACTAATTAACAATTAAGAGAATGGGTGCATATAGAATTAATATTTGTAGAACATAGCTTAACTTAACGCAATCTGTGGATAATTAATTACTAATGAGTGAAATAAGTTATTAATTAAGGTTAGAAGCTAGCAAAGCGACCTATTCAAATTCCAGGAAGCAGAAAACAGATGGCCATTGATTAATTAATTGCGTGTGCAAATTAAATGGTCAAATATTGGAAGTCATGCAATTAATGTTATCACTTCATCTCACATTGAAACTAGACACAAAATCTTCATCTTTATTAATTTCTTGCTGATGAAACAGGCTAACAAGTCAAGCTTTTTTCTTCTTCTGTAATTTAATATTTGTCGAAGAAAAATGCAATAAGTTAATGCTCAGTATTCGAAGGCAATAAATAAGTTTAGGGAGAATTGCAGATTTGATTCTATAAATTATTAATTTTTTATTCTGTAGTACAGATTGATCATATTCGTGACGGTCCGTTAACTTTTCGTCAATGTTGACTAACGTCGTTCATACACGTTGACATATTTGATCATATAATTAAGTTTCATTTCAAAATTTTCAGTCCTATATGTTTGCCCCTAGCATAGATTTGATCCTATATATTGGTCCCATAGCACAAATTTGATCATATCTGTGATGGTTCGTTAACTCTCCGCCCATGAAAAAATAAACGACGTCATGTCCATATTGATAGAGTTAATGGACCGTCATGAATATGACCAAATCTATGTTACGAAGCAAACTTAAATATGTTACAAAACAAATCTATCCGGTTCGTCATATAGATTTGGTCCTATCCACGATGGTCTATTAACCTCGTCAACATGGACATAACGTCATTTATTTTTTCATGGACGAAGAGTTAATGGACCATCATGGATATGACTAAATCTGTGCTACGGGGCAAACATATAAGGCTAAATTTATTCTACGGGGCAAATATATAGGACTAAAAATTTCGAAATAAAACTTATATGATCAAATATGTCAATATGTATGAACGATGCTAGTCCACATTAACAAAGAGTTAACGGACCGTCGCAGATATGACTAAATCTGTGCTACGGGACAAATATATAAGACTAAATTTGTACTACAAAGCAAATTTATAAGACCAAAAATATTAAAATAAAATTTATAAAATCAAATATGCACTCCTAATAAGACAAGAGTTAGAGTTAGGTATATATATATATATATGTTTCACCTTTTTTTATAAGTAAAACTAAGGCAGTCTTTTTTTGAAAGAAAATGTAAAATTAGGCAGAATGTTAATGATATTAATTACTTTATGAAATCGTACGATAGCTAACTATGATTAGTGAACCCAAAAATTCCAGTAAAAGTCAATGTTTCTAGTTTCTACTTTGAAATTAATTTGAACCAGTAAAGTCAATGCAAAGTGAGTACTGTGTATATATACACAGTCCATCACGCTCGTCTCATCAAGAACAGCTCTGAAGCAGCAGATTACGCAATCATGGAGGGCAGCGGATCCGATAACATCCAACTCCCAGGGTTCCGATTCCACCCCACGGAGGAAGAGCTCCTCGACTTCTACCTCAAGCTCAAGATCCACGGCAACGAGCTCCCCCTCGACATCATCTCCACCGTTCATCTCTATCGCCATGACCCCTGGGAGCTCCCTGGTTTGTTAGCTAGCTTGCATTGCAGACATGCATATCGATCGCTTCCTTTAGTTTCTCATTCATTAATGGCGGCCGTGCATGCAGGGATGGCGAAGATAGGCGAGAGGGAGTGGTACTTCTACGTGCCGAGAGATCGCCGGCAAGCCTCCGGCGGGCGCCCGAGCAGGACCACCGCCCGCGGGTTCTGGAAAGCCACCGGGTCCGACCGCCCCGTGCGCAGCGCCGCCGACCCCAAGCGGCTCATCGGCCTCAAGAAGACGCTGGTCTACTACGAGGGCCGCGCGCCTCGCGGGTGCAAGACCGACTGGGTCATGAACGAGTACCGCCTTCCGGACTCGCCGCCCAACTCGCCACCGAAGGTCCGATCCACACGCTCTCGATCTCATTGATTAGCACGTTGCAGTCATGTAGATGCAGCAGAGGATTGATGTTCCTACATTAATTTGTTCTCTACAGGAAGACGTGGTGCTGTGCAAGATATATAAGAAGGCGACGTCCATGAAGGAGCTCGAGCAGCGGGCGGCGGCCATGGACTCGTCTTCCTCGTCGCCGCAAAGTTCCGGGTCGTTCGCCGCCGAGTCGAGCTTGCAGAAATCAGCGGCCGCGGTGGACGATATCGTCCTCGGCACCGATGTATTAGATTTTATATTAATGGAAGACGCAAAGCCAGAGGAGGTGACGGCGACGTGGGCGGAGGAAGAGGAGGTCAAAGAAGAATTGGCAGGTGGTGCTCCGCGGCCGAGTCTGCCCGTGTTGGAGGTGCCGGTAAAGAACGGGTTGGAGTGGTTTCAGGACCCGTTCTTGACTCAGTTGAGGAGCCCATGGGTGGTGGATTCTTGGTCTCCTTATGCTAATATGCTAAACTGCTGAAGTTAACCATGCATGTATCGAGATGAACTAATTAATATAAATTGAATAAAATTTTGCCCTAATTCTCAAATTTCAAATTAAGTTCGTATTCAGAGATGAATAAAATTTGATATATATATATATTATCCCTCACAAATTTCTGAATGAGACCTTGTACACAATATATTTACCAATCATAAATTTAGTTGTATTGATTAGCAAATTTAATAAAAGATTATATTGTAACTTGTAATCATTGTGATAAATAACAATTTAATTGAGTTTTTTCATGATTAGATTAGTCTTTTGTAGTATAGTTTGTTAAATATAATAAAAGGATATTAGCTATATATATTTTTAACCTTGGCCGAATTTTTAATTATAAATTTTTTTATTGGTCTCAATCGTATACAAAATCTTTAAAATTGATGACAACTATATCATCCCGCTAGTGATTCATGAATTTATCCATTAATTTATTGATGCGTGCTTCAAAAATGAATAAAATAAAATTAACTACCACATCAACATCATATTAGAAAAAGGCTTCTTATTACCATTTTGTGAAGCCCTCGACACCCAACCGCGATCGATCCATCACTTTGGGGACGCAACTTCTATGGAGCCCGACTTCATAGAAAAAGTTATGGAGCCGAGCTCCGATGACTCAGCACGAATCGCAAAGCAACAAAAAGTTGCTTTGCGATTCGTGTTAAGTCATTGGAGTCTGACCCCATAATAGTTATTTCCTCACTTTGATGTCTTCTCCAAAAATTTCTTTGACGACTATTGTGAGGGCTCTTACGTTTTTGGCTCTGACTGAAAAGAGGTTTGTGGACGCCTGCTCAACTCTGACCGATTCGCTAAGTTCCTCTAGAGTAGACACATGAGTGGTGGATCCGATTGCGGTTCGGTGCGGGTTTACTGTTGAGGGTTTCAAGCGTTTTTGTTTTCTTTAGGACTTCCTTTCAATTGTTAGTTAAATTTGGACATGTTTGGGAACTTTACTTATATATAGATGATTGCATGAAGCATGGTGGATGCTTCCAAATGTTGGATATTTTTCCTACAAGTCAACCTCGTGCAGCAGCCTTTTTTGAAAGTCAATAGTTAACAAACAATGACATCAAACATATAATAAGATGTGGTGGCGGAATCTATCACTAGACAAAACGAGAGAATTACAATGGAATTTCTATCGGGTTTTTTTTTTTTTTTTTTTTTACTTCGATCCTATAAATTTTATTTTGATATTTTTAATTTATTATATTTGTCTTGAATTTTGGTGGATTCGAATTATGACCCGGTCCAAAAAGCTCGCAGTGCGACTTAAATTGGAAGAAAAAAAGGAGATATGTGTTGATAGCAAAGGACTTGGCCCGATAGGCCCAAACTCGGAGCCCAACACTGATCTCGATGGGGGGTTTAAAGTTTAGGGTTTCGCAAAGAGTTTTTTATGATTTTATAATGAACCGGATCTGTACATAATTTTCCTGAGAGAGTGAAAACGTGCTCTGCTCTTGCCCCGAGGAAGTAGGCATCTTTGGCCAAACCTCGTTAAATTTCTTGTGTTCTTCTCTCTCTTATCTCTTCTTTGTGTGTGATTGTGTGTATGCTCGGCGAAATATTCTAACACAATTCTATATGTTTTCTCTGTAGTACATATTTGATTATATTCGTGATGGTCCGTTAACTCTCCGTCAACGTGGACATAATATCGTTCATATACGTTGACATACTTGGTCCTATAAGTTTCATTTTGATATTTTTAGTCCTATATATTTATTCCGTAGCATAAATTTGATCTTATCCGTGACGATCTGTTAATTATTCGTTCACGAAAAAATAAACGATGTTATGTCCATGTTGACAGAGTTAACAGATAGAATCAAATTTGTGCTACGGATAATATCGAAATGAAATTTATAAGACTAAAGTTTTTAAAAATTAAAATTTATAGGACTTTAACGTACTTCTTCCCTAACAAAATATTCAAATGTTGTGAGCATATGAGTTTGATTTTAAGAAACTCTGAAATAATTGAAACCTGACATAATCCTCGGCCCATCATGCCAAGCCCATAGATTATATCTGCTTTAAGACGTTGAGGAGGCCTCAAGTATTCCCATTTGCTCTTGTTTTCTTCCATTTTCTTTTTTATTTCTTTTCCCCCAGATCTTATGCTTTATATCGGAAAATAGAATTTCTAGTTGATGACCGTAAAGAACAAGTTCCTCTTCGTATCGTTATAACTTATAAACCACTGCTTTTTCAACCTTTTACGTTACAAACTCATCGTATCGTTATAATCGTTCGTTTTTTTGAAAAAAATAAATAACATTTATGGAGTGATTTTCCCGCGATTTTTAAAGGGAGGGAGTGAGAATATTGAGAAGCAAAACTCTTGTATTCACCAAACTCCTCAACGCCCATTCGCTCCCCTTCTCCAATCCTTCGATCCGCTCTTCCCACGCCTCCAGCTTCCCCAACGCCACCATCTCCGCCGCCTCCTCCTGCTCGGACGACCACCGCCTCTTCGTCGGCGAAAGCACCATCGACCATCCCTTCCACGCCGCCGCCCCCGTCGCCGCCGTTGCCGCGGCCGATGCCAACGCCGCGACCCCGGCGAATATCGCCGCGGACGATGCTGCGGTCGCCGCGACCGCCTCCTTCATCGCCCCGGCGATCTCCGCCTCGTCCGCGGTCGCATGCGGCTGCCTGGCGATGGTGCCTACGGAAGAGGCGAGCCGGTCGAGCGCCTTCGCCTCCCTGCGGAATGCCCGCACCGCGGATGCGAGTCGGCCCGGGTCGCGCCGCCGGATCGCGGCGCGGGCCTCGGAGTGGTGCTGCTTGAGCGCGAGGGCGGCGGAGCGTAGGCGGCCGTGGGCGTCCGCGAGATGGAGGAGGTCATCGAGGAGGCGATCGGCCCATGCGGGGCGGCCGCGGCGGAGGGGGTCGCGGGCGAGGGGAAGGCGGAGGAAGCCGTCGAGAGCGGCGTGGATGCGGTCGATGGAGACGATTGCGGCCTCGATGCGCTCCGCAGGGTGGCCGTCGGGCTGGGGCGAGGGACGGAGGGAGCGGATCTGGAGGCGGAGGTTGGCGAGGGCGGGGTGGGAGGGGCAAGGGAGGCTGGTGGAACGGGCGTGGCGGTGGCAGGGGCTGGCGCTAGGGTTCAGACCGCCGGCCAGAGAGATCGAGTGGCTGAATCCGGCGGCCATCTCAAACATACTTGCGATCGGTTAGGTACGCGTTCTTTTCTTCTTCGTTTTTGGCTTTGATTCTATTTGTTCTGGTGCCACTTCGTTGTGGAAGTCGTCGGAAGACTCGTCTCTTATATAAGGATTCTGTTGCTTTAAAAATGATGCACGAGCGTGCGAGGAGAACAAGTGGCAATTATTCTCCATCACCAGCGGAGAGGGGACAAAGAGGCCGCACGGTGAATTAATTTGCACCTTAATTTAATTGCATTGACGATGGGTAGCAAATGGATATTTATGTGGGACATGAATTTGGTAGGGGATAATGCAAAATTTCTAGAATTTAAAATAAGAAATATATAGCAATCATATGAACTCAGATGTAGATCTTCATTGATCAATTAGACTTGGAGCTGGTTCATCCAACTTAACTATTTATAAAATGATTTACGATCTTTTATCAAAAGACCAACAAAATTTACTACTAAAATTTAGGATTTGTTGGGTTAATATCTTAGATTTGAGTGTATTAAGTAGGGGTGACCAAAATCCGAGTCGACGTGAATAATCTAAAAAAACCGATCCAAAATTTTATTCGGGTCGAGTTATTCGAGTAAGTCAAGTCAGGTTGAATTTGAATTTTAGGCCTTGTTTGGATGAGATGAAACATGGTTTAATAATGATGGTATGGTATTGTATGACATAATACTGTAAAAATTATTATCTTATTTGGAAGGATGGTATGGTATGGTTAAATGACAGTAGTTATGGATGAGAACGACGTCTTGACTAAGCAGATTAAGAATGATAAATAAAAGTCTAATCTGATATGAATATATAAAGGGCATAAGAGGAATTATAATTTTGATTGATGATATTTTAGAAATAAAATTTTATGAAATCATGAGAAACCACCAAATCCATAGTTTGAAAACTTGGCCAAAATTTATGATTTTCAAACCATGAGATTACCATACCATACCATGACCACTTATTAAAAGTCTTTTCAAACATAAAATTAAATCATACTATACCATGATAAATCATACTTTACCATAAAACAAACAAGGTCTTAGAGATTTTATACTCCTTATTCGGGGCAGGTCGGATCGGGTGAAAACTTTGACATACCCGACCTGACCCGATCTGAAAGATAGTTAAATATATATTTTTGTATATTATAGTTATAAAAGATATGTTGGCTTAGTTGTTAGAATGTTAGATATGAAATTTAAGAGGTCTTAGGTTCAACTTCTAGTATGTTCATATTTATAATATTATTTTTCACTTTATTTTTTCTCTTCACAATGGGAGAATTTTGTCTTTTATTATTATGGATATTGATATATATATTTTTTAAAAAAAATTCAAATTAATCGGGTCGAGACCCGATCTTATTCGGGTTAATCGGGTCATGTCCTGAAATCTTATTTGGGTCGGGTTGGATGTTGTTGGAGCCTTTTTTTTATTTGGATTCAAGTTTTTAGGATCGGATCAAATTTTGACAGGATCCGACCAATGCTCACCCTACTATTAAGCATGAAGGCAATACAAATTTTGACATTACAGTACCTTTGTTCTCCAAGCAAGTCCGACCCTTGTCTCTACTTGCGCCGACAAATAAATTAATGGGGACGGAAGAGCTAGTACACGCGTCTCCTTCATGCACAGACTCGTGTCAGCTGGTGGCGCATAAAAAGGGACCATCTGAGCTGTTGCCTCCAAGGCGCCTACGGCATGCCAACCTGGTTCCTCATTTCTTTGACCATTTGTTTTAGTAGCTTGGCAACTTCTGCGAACTGTGATATCATCCAATGGATTATTTAATAATATGAAGTGAGATTTTCTGATAAATGCAATCGTAGTGGATTTTGAGTTTATATTTTATTTTGATATGATATCATAGGATGAGGCACAAATGCATAAAAAAGAATGAGCCGTGGGAATCAGAGACGTTTTTAATGCTGTGCAGATTCATTTCATAAAGGTTAGAAGAAGGAAAAGAGGATTCTTCCTATCTGCACTGCAGATAAGACAACGCTGAAACATGAGCATGCAATAAAATAGAGTGTGCGTCGGAACCAACCCGGCATGACAATTCACAGATTGTCACGTCTGTCCAACCCCAATCTTCTCCTACCACCTTCTCCAGATCTTACTTTTGATCCAAGCCCAAGCCCATTTGTTTAATCATGGGAAGATTCGAAATGTCTCCTCGGAGCATATGGTTTGGGAATCCACGTGTGGGTGTGGCTACGCCCCTGGTTGCAATCTCTCTGACCGGCTCCTTTGGTCAACGTACAATGGGGACCGATGTGTTCCATTAATTCGGTGGTTGATGTAGATCAACAGGATCCAAAGCGCCAAAAATTTAAGATGTTTATTGAATATTTCATGCAATTTTTTTCTCCCTCTTATTCGAAATGAAAATTTTTATGCACGCATATAGGCCCATTCTGATGACATTCGAACTATGAATCTTAAAATGCTGAAAACAATCAAATATAGACCCATTCGACATGCTAGTTTGAGGATATTGCAATAGTCTCATGCTGTAAGGTTCTTTCCCTGTGTTGAAAAGAACTAGATTAAAGATTTTTGTGTGACTCACTTCAAATTTCTAAGCACCCCTACTTAGATTTATTTTTCCGCTAAGATTGCTTCCATGGTATGTATTTTCTATTTAAAACAATGGATTTCTACCTGCATTTTTCTACACCTGTCATCCTTGAGATAAGTAGATAACAACTATAGGCATTTACTGTTTCATGTTAGGAATTGAACATTTGGCTTAGTATGATGATATTTTGTTAACTATCTGAAGGATGATATTGTGTTATGCTTTATTTGTTCTTGTATTGTAAATTATTGATGATAATTTCAACAGAAGGCAGAACTACTTATTATTCTTATATATTTCAAATTCTCTGCAGATACTGGATATACAAGTACCACTGCTCATTTACTCAGCATTCTTGGGAAAACTGTATATGAAAAACAAGCAACTCCAGATGGTAGAGTGAACGTTGCTATCATCCTTTGTAGGTTTACCAGCAGAAATCGTGGGGTTAGTTACTGTGTATCATCATTTTATTTAATTTGAATTACTATATGAATATGTTTTAAATTTTTAGGACTTCCATAAATTTATTATTCTTTTCTTCTAACAATGGAATCCTGTCATTGAAAGATCATTCAATTTTTTATTAATTGATGATGTGGCATTATTAATGTGTCATTTTTAATAAAATAATCATTAAAAAAAATATTTTTTATTTGTTTGTCATATGATTAGATCTAATATTTTCAAAAGAAATTAAATACTTCATAAGCACATGAATGACATAAAAAGTGAGTAAATTTCTTTTTAATGATGATTTTATTTTAAAATAACACAAGGCTAATATATAGTGCCACATCATCAAATAATGAAAATTTGAATAATACTCTAATATTGGGATTAATTCAATTGTCAGCAATTTAAAAAGTACGTCTAATATTTTAAAAAAGAATTGAAAAAATTTGAAAAAATCACGTAGGTTTAGATATATTCATATAATATATTTCTTGATCTAGCGAGAAAGTATATTAAACGATACGAAGATGAAAAAATGCAGATGTTAAAACAAGGTTCACAAGAAAAATAATTTGTTTCATTGAGTACTTATATTACATAAGATTCTAATACCTATTTCTATCATATGATTTCAGCTTTTATGTATGTTATTGTTCTATATATAATTTTCAACCTCTTAAATCGTTCTCCAAATAATAATAGTACACGTATTGTGTCTTTATAATCACAGGCACCTGGTTGGCTGGTTCTGAATCCATGCAGCAGATGTGCTAAGGCTAAAGGTCAACTCTCATGTTTGCTGTACCCTGTATTGCAGTCAACCAACAGGTACGAGGTCTACTTGCCCTTTGGGTTATAGCAAACATTAGATCTATATCCACAACATGACACTTTAATGGCTGCTGCAGCGGCAGCCAGGCCCAGCAGATGACATAGAAGACAAAACTATATGGTGAACAGGTGAAGTTGTTTCTGGCTTTCTGCTGCCGTTACAACCCCACTCTAACCAAGCACAAGCGGGCCTGCGTTGCCCAACCATGTCTCATCCCCTCCCTGTACCAGCGTTGAACACTTATGATACGTCTTGTGGTTTGGTGATTTGCCAACAAAAGAAAAGGCTTTCATCCACGACGAATGATCCACCGTTCGACTTTATTCGCGATTGCATGCAGCAGCAGTAAACGTAAACAACAGCATTTAGCCATTGGACTACGTCTGTTGCCCCCTCAATGGACCTCCCAAAACCAAGTTGGAACTTGCTTTGCACCCGTCAGTTGGTGATGTGTCATTTATGTCCATTTAACTTTATCAGATGAACTACGGAAAAGAAGGCTTTGATGTAAGGCAATAAATTGATGGAGTTGGGCAAAAGATACGTCCGCGATTAGGTTGTGGTACGGCGGAGATACGCTGCTCCAGAACTGCTGCAGCACAAGGCAGCTGACAACACCTCTGCCATCATAACATTGCCAACGCCCAGAGATCCCCTGCTTCAAAGCTTATTAATTCAAGGACACAGACATCAGCTCACAAATGGAAATGTACATCAAACTCCCATAGCTTTTTAGCTTTGCTGAATGCTGATGTAGATAGGTAGAGGAATCGGCCATCATTATTACCAAGCCAGCTCGAGATTATTAAGACTCTCCCTCTCTCTCTCAAATAATTCTTTTCCATATCAAAGAAAGATATTAATTGCTGACATTGATAAATATGTGTGCATGCAGGCCATAAAGTTTGCCCTCCGGAATGTCAAAGAAAGTAGCCGTTACAAATGCACGCGTCTGCCATTAATAATACAGGCTTTGCCTAAGCTCTTTCTCCTACTCGTTTTCAACCATGACCGGCCTTAGACTTGGAGAAGGGTCAAGTCTTTGGTTTTGTTTTACTTCCTAACCTCACCAAAGTAACAAAACTGCACACATCTCATCTATCTAATACACTTCCATTTGGCTTGTATTAGCTGCAGCGTTTTGTCCACATCCGTTGGATTTGGATCATACTGTGTTTTGATGGAGGGAAAGGAGATGGAGAAAGGGGTTGAGGAGATGGTGGCGAAGGAGGCGGAGGAGGAGAAGGTATACCCTGTTCCATTGCATTCCCATGAAGATGTGGTGGGAGATAGGTCGCTCTTCATGCAGAGCCTTCGCTGTTTCCACTCCTCCATGAGCACCAAGTTCATGTGAAGTCTCTCATACTTCTTCTTTCTTTACTCTTATTTAATATGCTTAATTTATTGCATGACAACTCAACTCCTCTTTGTTGGAGAAGGATTCCTGTGATTGGGGGCAAGGAGCTGGACTTGCATCTCTTGTACGTGGAAGTAACTCAAAGGGGCGGGCTTGCAAAGGTATATTACCAACATTTATTATCCATTTACGCTAATGCCAGCCTTTTGATTTGAGGAGTAATGATTGTGTTTGTAACTGATGGAAGCAGGTTATTGAGGAGAAGAAATGGAGGGAAGTGATCGCGGCGTTCAAGTTCCCGCCGACCACCACGAGCGCTTCCTTTGTGCTGAGGAGGTACTACTTGAGCTTGCTCCACCACTACGAGCAGGTCTACTACTTCCGATCGCAGGGGCCTCTCATCCCACCTGCAGGTTTGTTCTCGGTTGCTACCCTTGCTCCTTTTCTTAAGGTTTTCGATTCTTCGTTTGTACTTTGAACAATATGCTGATGATTATTTTGGATCCTGAGTGGGGCTGCTCGCAGCTTCATCTCAAACCAGGACACCTCCAAGTAAGCTGGAGCACCGCATGTTGGTGTCGGACTCCATGCAGACACCCAAATCGCGGAAAAGAGCACTTGATGATCCACAGAGCAAAGGTAAAAACTTTTTTAATCCTTGAGACTTCTGCTTACTGTAGTGATAGGTTTATAGCTGTAATGTACTGGCGATGCTCATGTGACAAAGTTTAGAGCTAACTTAGAACGATATGAGTTGTGAACAAACAGCTTCAACAATAGTATACATTCACTTGGAATGATGTGATGGTAATAGGAGCGGCATTTAGTCATAGTTTCTTTTTGTTTATAGACACTGGCTTCCCTGTTTATTGCCTACAAAGAGGGTGACTCGGTGCAACGATGTTTTATGCAACTTCACAGAGATTATCTACAACCATAAATTTAGAGTAGCGAAGAGATTGATTCATGAACTCGAATCCTGATCTTAATATGAGGGGCTATGGATGGTAATGAAATGAGGGCCTCAGGCAGCGAACTTTTCCTTGCAACGACGTCTAGTGTGGCTTCGGAGGCTGGGATGGCAAAAGTAGGGTGGGAGATTTGTTAATTTTGTTAATTCTATCCCATCTTGTAAATTAAACTGGTTGAGGGCGGGTTTAAATAGTCCCTGTTAAATGTTAACAATGAGTGCTGCGGCCTGATTCATCCAAATGCTGACCGAGTAATGCTTACTTGCCTTGTCACTGTCACATGAATGGTGGTAAGGCTTACATCACAACACAAGGCTCACAAGACATACTCTAATTTGCTACTGCAATTTTGCTATCATCCAACAACCATAATCATATATCAGCATTGTTTTGAGATCTAACCCAGTGCATTTATGAAATTTCTTTAGGCCTTACGCAAATTTGATTTCTATAGGGCCTTACAATTTCACAGTTACGGGATCAATCGATGGAAAATTCGAGTATGGTTATATGGTCACTGTGAAGATTGGATCAGAAACCCTAAGAGGTGTGCTCTATCATGTCCAACAGCCTTTATCAGCCTCTTCCTCTTTGACAACAGTAGCTCCTGAAACTTTGAATGGACCCAATCTTGACATGACAAGAACAAGGCGTCGGAGGAGGAGAGGCTGGCGGCACCGCGATCCTGCGCACCCAAAACCAAACAGGAGCGCCTACAACTTTTTTTTTGCTGAAAAGCATTCTAAGCTGAAAACTCTCTACCCTCAGAGGGAAAGAGAGTTCAGTAAGATGATAGGAGAATCCTGGAACAAGCTCAGTGAAGAGGAAAGAACGGTGAGTTAGCCTCTTCTACTAGCACTGCTGCATGTGTTGTTCTAACGTGCTTTTCTTAACTATTTTATCCAGGTGTATCGAGACTTCGGACAGAAGGACAAAGAGAGATATAAGAGAGAAATGCAGGAATATAAGGAAAGATTGAAGCTTGATCAGTCTAAGGAAGTTGCGAATCCTGCTGAGCCTTCCAAGGCTGCAACTGAAGAAGCCAAAGCACTAGTGCTATTATCAGGAGCAAATTAAAGAATTAGATTAGTACGCGAACAGTAAAGTTCAATTGAACCAGTACATTATGGTAGACATTTCAAAGTTCTTCCACAAACTTGTAGAAAGTTCTTAGCTGCGTATTTAGTGCATGTATTAAAAGAAATGATCAAAGCTGATCAAAATCCATGTTTTGGTGATAACTTTTTGTTCACAAATGACTCCTACTGTAACTTAACAGTAGCGTCACCTGTCTTCTTTTTCATGGTCAACTTCATCAAATGTTTTGTGGTTTTTTTAAATGAAACAATTTGTCAATACTGGTTTATTTTAACTGCCTTGTGAAAGTCATCCTTATATTAATTGTTACTATTAGAAAGTATTTTGTTGGAACCTGCTAGTACATGGTTTTGTGAATGGACAATACGTGAGCAGGTAACAACTGTATAATGTTCATATCATATTTAATCAATAAGAAACAAGGTACATCTGGTCACATCATTGCAAGAACCATTTTTTCAGATTTTTGGCACAAGTTAAAGGTGTTGCTGCCGACGCTGTGATCATGTAAGTGCTCCATCCACAATGGCTCTTATATTTACTCTCAATTTCTACATCTCCCAGACTGCAGAGAGATGAGCAGTAGCAGCTTCTGTGACAAGGTACTTGAAGAAATTAATTGACAAAAGGCCAAAGGAAACTACGATGGCACCATAGATTGATCTGGCGACAAGGTGACAACATTTTATTCATATTTACACCATGGAAGAATCAGCCTTTTCATGATCTTGTCATGCATGTCATTGTTGTTCGGTCGGAAGCCTGCTATTTACCCATGCGGAGTACCCACCTGCTATGTCTGTAATGTTGGTAAAACCCTGCGCAAATGAATTATTTTACCTCAGCAATTGATGCTTGGTCATTAATGTAATCACTGTTTGCTATGTTAACATTTTCTTCGCAGGTGAGAATCACTACTTACAGCAGAGGAAAGTTCAGCTGCAGCCATCAGTGATCTCTTTCCACTTTGGCACCCCTGCACACAAACACAGATAAGTCCTTCATCGCACACAAAAAATGCAATTTTGACAAAGAAGAACGACTTATGATTTAGAATCACTGAAGACCCACAATGACTATCTCATCATCCTTCCCGAAAGCTGATAAAACTTCCAGCAAAAAGTTGGGATTCTTCGTCAGCCCTACATAAAAAAATTGAGGTAAAGACATCTCTCTCGCAACATAAGCTGTTTATGAATTACCTCAACAACTACGATCTATTAGCATACATCTGAATCATATTCGTCTTTTGGACCCTAAACACGAATACTGGAGCAGATGCAAATTAACAACTTTTGCGGATTTTCTTTTAAGAAATGGAGACCTTTTGGAAAGATGTTTTCTGAAGAATCCAATCGCATGGAATTAATTACCTGAGCCAACTTTTAGCATGTAAGGCACATTTGTAGCTCCTGTTGGATGACCAGAATTAAACTCATCCACAGTCCTAACATAGCAAAGCCATATATCAGACGTATATTTGCACAGCTAGATAGTAGTTGTACATTTTATAGAGCAAGAAGTAGTGGCTTTTCTATTCATGCACTAACTACACCAATACATGAGTTGTCTCACTACATAAGATCTACCTGATATCAAGATAGTGATGGCCTGCTTGGAGGAGCTCGCGAGCAACCCGAACGGGCACCGACATCGGCACAACTGCTTCTTGGTTCCCATATGTCGCCGTGGAGCTGACTCCATGGCTAAAACAAGGAAATATATTTTTAATTAAAACAGGGATTAAAGTCACAGAAGGGAGAGAATATAAAAGCAATTTACCTTAGAAAGCTCCGGCGACGCCGGTTCACGGTGCTGCTGCAAAGCACAATTTTTCTCGGTGAAGAGGTTTCCGGCGATGGCTGAAATCTGTCACATTTAAACAGTTATGTTTTGGCTCTCACCCTCAGAGACATTAATTTAACTTTTTTGCCTTAGCATCTATATATGATGATACGATTGTATTCTGGCAGATGTTCACCTGAGGGAGGAAGGAGAAGGGATCGGGAGAGAGGCAAATGAAGCTGCCATTGCGGAGTTAACTTGTTTCCTGCTGTGGTGGTGGTGGTGGTGATTGTTGTTGTTGCAGTTTGCAGTAGTAGCGCAGGGATGCTTGTCGTCGTCGTCGCCGTGGCCGCTTCTTCCTATATAACGTGCGCAAGTAAAGCTTCGGGTTGATGTGAATGTGAGAGGGATAAGGTCGGAGGAAGGCGGCCTTCCCTAATCGTCGGGGAGAGGACGACACGTAAGTTTGCAGTAGGAAAGAGAAGGTCAAAGGAACATCACTTTGTCGTTTTTATTGAGCGAAGGACAGGACCCCGCCTTATCAGCCAATAAGAGTGAGGTATGTTGAGGGTAAGTAACAAACGCGTATCGTATTTATTTTCTCACTATGGATTGGATTAGGAGGACAGGTCGGATCGAATTTATACACGGATGGTGACTTTGGACTCAAGAAGTGGATAAGATCCTTTTGGCCACCTTCACCTTGGTTTCCGGGCTAACATAGAGTGGTTAACTATTTCGTGCTGTCTACCTTCTTTTATTATCACAATCCAGAGAATTCTTGGGATATTGTAATATAAATAAAATTTAATTAATATAATATTATTTATTTCAGCTTAAGTATTAGATTAGTGATTAAAACCTATCAAATACATAAGTGAAAAAATATATGAGTGATAGTTGATATCAGGATTTGATTATCAACTCGGTGAGAGGTTGTTCTGTATCAGTGACCTGACAAGTTGAAGCTGATTGAGCAACTTCAGCAGTTGTGGATATGAAAGTTTTCCTTCTTGCAGGAATAGTTCAGACTTCACAGTGTGAAAAGATGAAAAGGAAGATGATGAAGAGTAAAATGACAATCAATCTCATGGAAGATGTCATTGTGAGTAATTTCAGACTTCTTGCAGGAATAGTTCAGACTTCACAGCTTCGGTCGACAGTGATGAAGAGTAAAATGACAATCAATCTCAATATGATTAGTACTCTCATGGAAGATGTCATTGTGAGTAATTTCTATAGTACTCTTGTTGTCGGATACAGAAGAGTGAGCTAAGATAATTAAAGGCCCATATCATCAAGTGACAAAGCATAACAATCAACTGTTGTATTGGCAAGAGTATGATATTCTGAACGAGAGATAACAAATTGTTTTTTTTACTTTTCCATGAAATAACTGAAGTGACTAGAAAGATAAAAAAAAGTCGGTGGCAGATTTGCAATCAGTGATATGTCTTGCCCAATTAGTTGAAATATGTTGTAAGTGTCAAGTCAGAAGGACTATGCCATAAACCATGATGAACTATCCTTTGATATAACGCAATATGTGAAGCACTGCAGAGAAGTGAGAGGTAATTCAGCCCACCCACAAGTTGGTTGAATTATATATGGGTATAAGGGTATTACCCAAAAGGTAAGATTATGTTTGTAAACATAAGTAATAAAACGAAAATATATTAATGCAAAATTATTGTATAAATTAAGGTAATAAATGATGGTAATAATTATTGTATATTCCTCGTTGAATATTCTCTCTTTTCTAAGGAGAGGATGTATATTCTCTCTTTTCAGCATTCAAAGTTGGATAAACCAAATGATACGACTCACAACTATATATAAATCCTTAAAAACAACAGTAAACCAATAAATAAAACTATCCAAGTTGAAGAACATACCAAAAACAATACAAAAAACCCAGAGGGGTTCTTAACCGAAAAAAAAGGATAACTTTTGGACTCTAATTTATACTCCATGTCAATGAGGTCTTAACAACTCACAAACGTTAAAAAAATCGATGTAGAAAATTAAAGTTAAAAATAAACGCATTAAGAACCAGGAAGCAGCGCAACAAAACTAAACTCTGAAGTTTTGAGATGCTATCATTATCAATCACCATTAATTGCCCGTGATATGCACATATTAATTGATTTATTGACAACAAAAAAGATTCAATGGCCACCATCTGTGAACTGAAAGAAATCCATCTGGTAACTTTTCATTGTGGCACTCCTCAGATTCATATCCTACCTGTCCAACATTTCAAATCCAATTTTGTCATGAAACATTTTTAAGGCGCAGGTAGAAATTAATTTAGGCAAATAGATTTAGACTCCTAAAGCGAAACCTCTTCAGCAATGAGATTTAGTATGTCCAGTATTTCTGAAAATTCAGGCCTATCTGCCGGATTTTGTCTCCAACACATCTCCAGCAGATTTGCAAGCTTTGGATGAGTATTGCTTGGGATGGTAGGCCTCAAACCCTGAAGGAATTTCAAGAATTTTTTTAAAAAGAAAACACATGCTTATCTGTTAGACTACTTTTCAAGACAAGAGAAGAAAAAAAAAACAATGTTCTAATTGTACATGAAAGCTAGTTCAAAAATAACCAAGCAGTTCTTCCAATACTTCTCCTGAGATTTGCCTCAGCGAGCAAATTTGACTAAATCTATGTTAATTATAATCAGACAATACTGAAGCAAGCCATCCAGATCCTGCTTTAAGCAGAACATGTCATTTTATTTGGACTTTGCAGAGCTCTTCTTCCAATTATGCACTCTGATTCAAGCAGCAAGCAACAATTTTATTGAGTGGTTTATGTGGAAGCGAAAAATTGTTATATGTGAAGAGGGAACCAATTCATCATGCATGTTCATATTCAAGTTATATTTTACCTTTGTGCTTAATAGTTGTCTTATTTATTCTATATATAAGTTGCTAATTCTTTTTAAGCTGTGTTTAATCTAATTGGATAGATAACAAAATATTGTACCTATTCTTTTTTCCAAAATTCCTCATCTCAAAGTCTACTGATAATGTTATCATGTGTGCGTTGAACTTTAACCTCTGGTTGTTTCAATCCATTGCATGAATACATATTTTCATTTGTCACAAACACTTTTTTCACAAGAACTAACATGATTGATTGGTAGATGCTGGTAAAAATTGGTGGTGGTGGGAGTGGTGCCCTAAAGTGAAGCCAAAGAAAACTTACCTTTTGGACCACGCCCACTGCTGCTTGGATTGGCGTTAAGTATTCATATGGTATCTGGGCAATGACAAAATAGATGCAATTTAGTAGAAAGGCTTGAAATTGAATCTATCACGCTTAAGTTACCTTAGCTGTAAGCAACTCCCATAGAACAATTCCGAAGCTAAAAACATCAGCTTTGTGATCATAGTTCTTGTGTTCTATGACCTACAGGCGAGAAAACTGTCAATATGTTAGAGAGATAAAGCAAAACTCAATTTATATTCAGATAGTATGGTTTCTACCCAGGTCATTATAAGTCATCGAGATCATGCGGTTTAAGATTATGTTTTAGTGGGAAAGAAAATCAACATCAGGTTACCTCAGGTGCCATCCAGCGATACGTTCCTGTTTCAGCAGTCATAACTCCAGAGTCAGATTTAACACGTGCAACACCAAAATCTGCAACCTTAACAAGCTGCAGGATGAATAGGCAGATGAGTTTTGAAATTAAAAAGTAGTAAATTGATGTAAAGTTACATGTTCCAAAACAAAAGAAGACAAAGGCAAAAGCACAACTTAAAGAGATAACATAATCATCTGCATGTAAAAGAAATATTAAGTGGTCTATGAAACAAATATTAAACTAAACAAACTAAGTATTGTATGTGAGTAAATAAGGAGAGATGTAAGATCATTAATGAAAAGATAGCACTAATATCTTCATATATAACTGAAGCATTTAATTTCGAAGTCAATAGTAAAATGATATATTGGTGAAGTTGATTAAAATATTTTACATCATGACAAGATTCACTATATCTTACTTATATTTATAAACTAGATAGGCATGGTAGTACAATTAGAATATTTTCATGCAACATCTACAAATTTCACTGATTATAAGGTGGAGGTTTATTATAATGGATGTCTTAAAGGTGATTAAGAGACAAAAGCTAAAACCACTGTAGTGAGATTTTTATTAAAGCAGGCTAACATAGTGAAAGCTGCACTACTAAAGATCGCCCATCATTCTTCATTGAAGTTTAGAGAAGAATCATATGCATATAGCAACAGAAAACCTAACTGAAAATAAGAAGCACTTGCAAGTCATCATACATTATTGTTCTCGATCAGAATGTCTGAGTTATTGCTTATGAAATAGGTACATATACCGCTTCACCTATGCATAATTTACAAGCATACATCCAACCACAATAAAAGACTACAGAGGCGCCCAAAACCCACATTTCATACTAAGACTAAAAATGGTGACAAAAATATCCTCTTAATGGATAATAAGTTAGGAATTACTTGCCTTATTCTCATCCATCAAAAGATTGGCACTCTTCAGATCCCGATGGATAATGTCATTTTGGTGCAAGTAGTTCATCCCCTTAGATACATCAATCGCTACTTGAATTAAAGCTGGAAGATCAAAGACTCCTTTCTTTTTATGAAGAAAGTCATAAACACTCCCCCCTGACATAAATTCTTAAAATGGAAATACAGGAACCATGAAAGAAGTTCAGAAGCAACACATGTCAGTCTTCAAAAGAAAATTAGCTGCACATACTCAAGCTTCACCTGATCTTCGTACCTGTAATAATACATAAGCTGGGTCTGGAACAAGTACCAATAAACTGCACCACATTCCTATGGTGAACCTTCCTGCAAAATTAGGAGCAGAAAGTGCTAAGTGGAAATTTATAGAAGAAAGAACAATTCAGGGAGGCATAGTTGGCAATATCCTCATGGCACATCAGCCTAAGTGATACTGTTTAAGGAAAACAGAACAGTATAGGACAAAATAACATTTTTCTCGGGTTGTTTGATAACAAAGATAACGCATATGAATATAAAGATCAAACTGGACGCACTGCATCCAAGACAAATTCCATCATAAACCTCAATGCAGTGCCTCCACAAGAAGGTGAAACTTGATGTTGAGAAGTGGACAAGGACAGCTGTTATCTGGTTTGCACTTCACACATTTCAAATAGTTGTTCCTGATTACATATAGCCGTTCAAAGGAAAAATATTTGTTCCATTCAGAATGCCACATGAACTAACAAGTGTGTTTCCAAAGTTTTTTTGATTTCCTATCTTTTTAAATGGCAAGGGGCGAAGGAACTGCTGTAAGGCAAAGCTAGGTAACATCACAATCTCAGAAGACTCTGCCGATATACAAGTTAGTGTTTCTACATAATACAATCACTTTCTTGTGTTTTCACTAGAGAGCCTATGCTAGTACCATATGTTCTAACAGATTTCATGATAACCAAGGAAGTGGACTTTAGAAGATGTAGAACTGTGATTACCAAATTCCAAAGTGTAATGCACACAGAAGTCTATATAGAAGAATGTAACTGCAAAACCTAGCAGAGGGCATCTATGTCTTTAGAAGTCATATCTAACAAGTAAAGATTCCTGTCCACAATTTTGGTGCATATGCATTCACTCAGGCAATTGAAGCGGGAATGCTTGTACAACAGGAACGATAAGTAGCATATTAGCCAATTTCACTAACCGCATAATAAAGACTTCCTGAGCAAATTCTTGCTGCACATCAACATCTGCACACTCACGCTTTAGTACTTTAATTGCCACATCGTGATTACCATATGTTCCATGATAACTGGACATTGCTATAGTTAATCATATGATAATAACACATCAATGTAATCCATTTTCTGTGTTGATTAACTACTGAAACTTACAGATCACAATGTGATCCAGATGCTACTTTATTTCCAATCTTCAATTGCCGGAAATCAATCTCCCATGCATCAGTCCTATCTTTCTGTATTTCCGCATGGTTGAGCAGAGATTCATCTCCAAACTGTGCATTCCCATTTGAAGGAGACCATGGATGAGATGTTGACCAAGCTTCTTTCTGCGTGATATCAAAAAGATCACATATAAAAAACAACATGAAATAATGGATTATGACATATCGAATATTAAAAATTGCATCACATTTTTGAACTACAACTGGATGAGGTATTGTGACCGCCAAAAGATGACGTGCTCAGATCAGAGAAAAGAAACATGTGAACTCTTAACACAGTTATATTATTTACACAATAATTTTGGTCCAAAAGAAGGTCATACAGGTTGTTTTCACAAGAGGCAACTCTTCTCTTGTAAATTTAAAACAACCTGCAAGATGTTTTTCCAAACCACAATTGATTTGTACAAATCACTAATTTATAATACATTATAAAATACACAAACTTAATATACAACAATTGAATAAACATTAACACTAATCACAGTTAATGCCCACATATCACTAATTCATAATCAATTATAAAATATACAAACCTAATATACAATAATTTAATAACATTAACAATAATCACTAGTTCATAATAAAATATAAAGGGTAGTTTGATCTTTATTTTTTCACGTGACTCCCACGTGAATGATAATCTCATATTACCATCCTCATTTAAGGTAATTTGAATTACCTCACACCTGGATTCCCATAGCAAGATAAATTGCCAACCCAAATTGCAACCAAACGTAATAATCTGGATTTTCACTTAGAAAAATACTGGTAATCTTGCTAGCTCATACCACCTAGGAGGCATGGATGCTTAAGAGCATATGATTGATGCTATCAGGTATCAGCAACTAAAATTGTTCAGCTACAAAAGTAGTTCTGTAACATTTAATTTTGTTAAACTAAATAGTTCTACATTGACAAAGTCTCTTTGTTAATTGTACTTCCACTACATTTTATATTAAACTTCAAGCAAGCGAGCTTGAGAAAAATATTATTAAGTGAAAATTTGTATCCAACAATAAGGATAATGCACTATATATATACTTATCTCAACAACAAATTTTTGAGAATAAAGAAAACAGTTAATTAGATACAAAATCATATCCCTAAAAGGGAGCAATTATCATGACACATGATATTTTTTCCTCTACATAGGTTATAAAAAGGATAGTCCCAGGACAGTGTAGAGCCTTATTCAGGGAGCAAAGAGGCTGTTTTCTAGACGAAATCCCTGGGTGAAAGGAGCAACCTCACAATTGCACCACGGCTTGCCATCAACTATTATGATAATGAGTTCATAAATTAATTAGTGGAGTCAAGTGAATTACTTTTTAAATCTATGATTTATTCCACCTCCTTGTGGTGATGGTTACAAACAATGGAGTCCAATAATTGAGTCAATTAAGTTATGAAGACATGCGAAGAATTAAAGAAAGAAGGTTACCTCTATCTTGTGAATTTCCTTCTGCAATGAGTCCCTAAGCTGCTCAGCTACCTACATGAGTTGAAGTGCAATCAAGCGCTCTTCAATGGAGATAAAATGATAAAACGATAAAACAATAACAACAACAACAACAACAACAACAACAACAACAACAACAACAATAATAATAATAGCACTCATGGAGATAAAAATCAATTAACATAATATTCAAATAAAAGAGCAACAAAATACAGTATAAAAGTCATAGATACTAAGATACATAAATCAGAATTTAGTTATGTAAAAAAGCATGAAAGTTTAATAAATTGTAGAGAGAACATATTTATGTTGTTCATGAATGTCAGAGTCACACTCATGAAATAATGCTACGTCGTTTCTAAACAAACGCACGAAAGCATTTATGTAATTAAATTTTTTAGATGAATAAGTTTACACTTAGGAAAGAAATAAACATATAAATAGAAATGTAAAACATTTTGCCTGTCCTTATGTTGTAGTTCCTTCATTCTCCGTAATAGTATAAATATAGATATATCTAGAGACAAATTTAGTGATTGAATGTCAAAGAAGTTAAATAATTAGCGCATGTGTAGTGAAGAAATATAGAAGTACCTCAGAAGGCCAGCCATCAACAACAAACACATCTAATGAATAGCCATCGTTTGTTGAAAATGCATTTACTTCTTGAATATTAAGGCCAATGTCAGCTAGCAATGATGTCAGCTGGATACAAAAGTCACATTCTTAAAAATTAAGAACAATCAAGAAAGTAATTTAACTATAATCTAAAATTGATCTATACATAAAATGTTATGAATTAGCAGTTAAAAATTTAAAAAGTAATGTAAAAGAGTATAGTTTCTGGTGACACAAGCTCATCCACTGAAAACATTCATCAAATTACAACCAATCTGTAGATAACCAACTATTAATTCAGCTCAGAAACCAAATCTTTATCCTGATCTCAATCCCAACTATTTGAAGCTCGACAAACCCAACTGTACCCAACCATCTAAAAATTATTTAACCTCAAAATATTACAAAGAAGAGAAACATGCAAAATAGAATATGATGTTTTGTTAGCTGAATCTAATAGGCTATCAAACATTCAAACCAAAGAGAATTAAGACATAGTTAAAAGAAGGGTTAATTACACAAATTGTCCCCTAACTTAAAATATTGTCAATTTCATCCCCCAATTATTGAATTGCTACCCAAATTAATCCTTCTGTCAATTTCTTGTCATGGAATACTAACATAACCAATGTTATCCTAGTGTACCAATAAAAAAATGTATATTATACAATATTATATTAAAAATGTATCAATTTGGTCCAATATATTAAAAATTGTGTCAATTTTGTCTCATTATTTAAAAATTGGATCAATGTAATCCCTATTAAAACCGTAAAAAATACTAGAAGTAGCAAAAAAAATCTTTTCCAATGGCTTCTCCCTCTCATGTTCTCCTCTTAAGTCTTACCCCAAGCACTTATTATCCTATTCACCGCTAGGGATGGCAATGGTTTGGTTAACCACATTCTATATAAATAACCAAAACTGCAATCGTTTACATATCTAATATCCGAAATTGAAATCAGAAATTGCTATCCGAAACTGGAATCGATTAAATGTAGAATATCTTACGATTAACCAAACCGAACTAATCAGTTTTGATAGATGTGACTATCTGATTATTAATTGGATAAGCAATCAATACTATCCACCATAATTGAAGAAATATTTTTCCTCAAATAAATTGATGCAATAATATACCCCACCTTTCATTGCACCAATGAAATTAAAATTTTATCTTTTATAAAATTATATATATTGTTAATTATATAAATATAACTAGCTTCGATTACTGGTTATACTCGAGGCGATAACTGAAATTGAATCATATTTAAAGTGTTTTCTAAATCTACTAACTGAAATTGAAACCAAACATCAAAACTACTATCCATAACCGAATTTTGTGATTTGATTAGTCAATTAACTATGGTTAACTTGTTTAAATTGTCATCCCTATTCGATGCGGCAAAGGTAGATCGCGCCATTGATTAGACGACTTGCATTATCTAAATCGACCATTGGGCGTAGATGTCGTTGTTGCCCACCCACACCCGCTGGTATGCTTCTGTTGCTTTCTCGAATGGTGTCGCAGACCGGCTACCCCTTCTCTGTGTCTATGATATTATATTCCATGGCTTCTCCTATCTCTCAATTAGGGGTGGAAATAGGCCAGGCGGCCTGTCAGGGGCCTGTGGCCTGGCCTGGTTTGTTTTATAAAAAAAAAAGGCCAAGGCTTTAAAATAGGCTTGTTTTCCTTAACAGACGGCCTAGTCTCAATTTAAAGCCTATTAAGCCTGATAGGCCGGCCTGAGCTTGTTAAGGTGGTGTATATTATTATTATTATTATTATTATTATTATTATTATTATTATTTTACGTATTTACATTAAAATTATTTTAATGTAATAACTAATATTGTTTTAATTTAATAAAACACGGGCTACAAGCCACAGGCCATAGGCCAAAATTTTATATTAGAAGTAGGTTTTATAAAAAAAAAATTATATTGAAAGCAAGCTTCATAAACAGGTCACAGGCCAGGCTCAGGCCAAATTTTAAGCCTATAACAGACCGCAGGCCAGGCCCAGGCTAATTTTCTACCATATAGGTCTGGCCTGGCCTGTTTCCACCCCTACTCTCAATCCTTGATTTGTTGTGCCACACTTGCTGCCCATCCCAACATCCTCTCCATTTTCGAGGACAACCTCTTCCGCCTACACAACACTCACTCCCCCAAGTTCCTCACCTCCAAAACGAGGTTGGACTTTGGTCTGATTGGGATTATGGCTCCAACGTCATCATCGGTGTGCTTAACCCGAGCGTTGTAACTACTTTGATTGAAACCTTAGTCTTGTACCTTTCTGGTGGAGCAATGACTACACGTACTTTGGTTTTCCTACCTCCCTTTGCAACCACAAGCTAGTTGGTGCTCGCTTCTTCAAGGGACAAGATGCATCCTTTATTTGCGACATCAAAAAGACAATCAAGTTGTGCTCCTCATGCGAGGCCAATGAGCACAACACGCAGATCACTCCATTTTGTCCACCATCCATATGTACCAAGCAAACATGGCTAGGTACATTGCAAGCACTGCCAAATGCATCACCTCGAAGGTCTACATAGCCACCTACAAAGTCTAAGTTCAAATGCCTTGACTCCAACATCCTTGTCAAGTTTCTACCGCATCGTAGAAAACAATGTGGATGTTATCTCAATCTCCATCAGCAATACTGATGGTATTGTCTCACCCTTCTACCTTGATCCCATCACCATTGTCTCCTACACAATCATCTCCCAAGCATCTTCGTCATGGTCTCTGCCAACAACAAGGGCCCCACCTTTATCTCTGTCATCAACTTTGCTCTTGACCCATCACCATTGGGGTGATACTATCAGTCATACCTTCCCTACTGATGTTGTGCTTGGATACAATCGATGCCTATCCGACATTTCACTATATTTTGTGAAACGCCAACTCTAAATACCATCTTGTATACTTGGGCAAATCTCAAATCGTCTCCGCCTCCCTTTGCATGGAGAACTCCCTTGACCCAACAATAGTTGCAACAAAAAAAATTATGAGGATTTAATTAGGGACCACATTGGTTCAATTTTTAAATAATGGGACCAAATTGACATAACTTTTAATTTATTGGGACCAAATCAATAGAACTTTTAATACAAAATAAATTAATATTTTATAACATGTACTGACATATCATTTTAATTTGCTAATTCGATCCATATTTTTCTTGACAATTTTCACATGTGGCCACATCGACATTCTGTGACGAAAAACTGACAGAATGACAGATTTAAGAGCAATTGGATAGTTCGAGAATGAAATTGACAACCTTTAGAGTTAGGATTCTTGATTGCAATCAGGTGGAACTTAGGGAACCTTTTACTTAATTAACACCCTTAAAACAATAATATAAAATATTGAAAGCACAAAGAAAGAATTCTAGAATAGGAATATAGGAAGGAATAAATTTTTCGGCAATGCAATATTGTAGTTCATAACGTACAGATTATCATGAAGAAAAATGAGGGCCTAGGCTATTCTGTTCAAGGATAAAAAATAAGCTCGTTTAGGGGATGCTTGGCAACCAAAAAAAAGACAGGTGAAATGGAAATAGGAATCATTTATTTCCATTGTTTTTGGATTATGGTAAATTTCAATTATTCTCATTTTAAAGTGGAATGAGAATTGCATTAATTGATAGGAATCTCATTCCTACATCCCCCATGGGACTCATTGTACTTAGTATGAGTAGCTATAATTTAAAGTAACATCCAATATTGATAACTAAAAGATGTCCTCACCGCTGTGATCCTGGATCATTTATCCAGACTTGAGAAATGTCACATTCAGGATAATTGTTTGTGTTGTACTTACTCCATTTGGCGGGAACAACAGCCATATCGCCGGTTGCGTCTTGAAACAGCTAATACATGAATCATCCCTTTGGGCACTATAAATGGATTTTCTTTCTTTTCCCTTCACTTCATGTGTATATTCTTTTCACGCAATCTTTTTACTCTTCTTTTATTTTCTTCTCTTCTCTTATTTTCATTGCAAATTTTCATTATAATCCATAAAAAATTGATGACGGGATTTCCCCTTTGTTACCCTCAAAAAAAGAATCTAAGCCTCCTCAATATATAGATTAGGAGTTACAAGAGTGAAGAAAAACAAAAAGACAAACCCTTATTTATTTTCATATTTATCTCAACAACATTATTTCTACCTTAATATTCTCAACAGAAAGATAATATAAAAATCATATACAATGTAAAATAATGTGTTAAATATTATAAAAAATATATCATAGAAATAATTCAAAACACTTTAAAATAATAGGTTATATATTAGTTTTGATTCTGATCTTGAAATTAATAAAGTTAATATAAGATCCCATATGATAATGCTCATGAACAAAATAACACATATGTAAAGCATGTTAAGGAAATGATAGAATCTAACCAAAAGATATATAATAATTGCATGCAAGGATAAACAATATTCAAATGACATGTAGTAAAAAAAGGAGGTATTATAAGCACAATTAGAAACAGTTTCTTTACCAGACTTAGAATCTTGGATTTATCATGTGTGGCAAAGGTGATTGCATACATTGGTCTGCAACAAAGATAATTAGTATAAAATGGTCATGAGAATGTGTAAACCTCATAAATACATGAGACGTACATGAACAAATATACATATTCATATATATTATACCCATTGGATCTAGTATGCATCTTCTTAACATGTAAAAGCAAAAGGTGAAATTTTCCCAACACATAAAAAACATTATTTCTCATTTCTGACAGATATGACAAAGTATCAAAACACATGTTGAACCTAAACAAGTATCTAAACCCACCTGTCGCTAAAGTAATTAGGAGGCTCAGCAACTCCTATAATTGGCGAATCAGAATCAGAAGAATCAACATTGGTTCTATTCGGATCTGGTGCATCCTAATGAAGCAAATCAATTTTTAGATGAGCAATACTAGAATATAACTGATAGTTCCTAGGATTTATGTAATGCAGTATTCACAAGAAAACCAAATTCCATCAGTTCTCTGTCTACAAGCTTGAAGTCCATCAAAAACAGGATTCATCCTTGATTGGATGATATAAAGTTAAAGCAAAATCAGGCCTTCAGATGAAGGGAGAGTTGCTGAAGTTTCTACCTGTGCTATGCGTATAGAAAAGGCAGGCCTATTTGCAGGTTCTTGAGCTAGTTCAAGCAACTTTATATGCGCCAAGACATCTTCTGACCTCTCCACATCTACATCCAAGGCATAACTACAGCACGAAAGTCGGAGGTCAGCATTTGTTTGGGCAACTGATCATGACGAGAAGTTCAACCAAATATAGCCAATAAATTTATAGAACCCTACTGAAACTACTCATAAAACAAGCAGCTTATACAAGTCAATAAGTACTCAATTGGACTGAGCAAATCCTTTGGGAACACGTTCCACGATAACCACGTCAACATGAATCATTTGTGACAAACAATGCTAGAGCGAAAAAAAAAAATCCAAGATCCAATCAGAAACAATAGTTCAACTCGAATCAATAAAGGCTAATTAAGAACTATAGTACAGAATCCAAGTCAATAGCGGGGCTCAAAAAAGCTAGCCAAGAAAGAGTTATCAACAACTATGATTAAGACTTAAGAGCCCAAATCAATGATCGGAAAGGTCAACGAGTCAGTAGCGCCACGCGTGCAATTGTATCGAAAAGGAAAGAAGGAGATTGGGCAAGCGAGAAGTTCACCGAGCCGGAAGACGATTGAAGTGGTTCCACAATCCATCCTCAAAGGACGGGGACAGCGCCTCCGGCAGCCCGGCCTCCCTCAGCCGGCGTAGGACCTCATTGTAGACGTCCAACTTGCAGCGCTGCTGCTGCGGCTTCCGCGGGGCGTGGGCCTGGGACGAATTCCGGCTGCTGGAACTCCCACTGGTGTCCTCCTCGATCCCCATTCAAACCCCCAAATAAACCCGAATAAGCAAGAAGAGAGCAACAAATAAAAACTTTGGTCATTGATGAGGTCTTCCTGGTGGAAAAAGATCGAGGCGTAGGTCGGGGTCATGATCGGCCATGATCCAAATGGGACGAGGCGATGCAGAGAGAAGGGAGGAACAAAAGAGATTGGCTTTTGGAAGAACGAAGAGTGATTAAAGCGGAAAAAAGATGGAGGGAAGCTGAATAGAAGCGAAACTTGCGTCAGGGGATTAAATTTTTATCCTTTTAATACTTATTCCCTCTTATTAATTAATTATTGAAACTTTGGTGTTTTAAAATAATCTTACATGAGGTGAGTGGGTTCGAATGCTTTATATTTTTTTTTATAATACTCAAATCCTACTCCGTATAGAATCGATTTATAAGTTTTACACTCGGATCCTATTATATTGAGACTTGGAATCAGACTCTATTCGGAACATGTGATATAGTACATGTTTCGAGTAAACGAGCGTACCATGTTGGAACATGATCATTTATAGGTTCATGATACTTTATTTGAACATGTTCATTTACAGGTTCTAAGTACTATATTGAAATATGTTCATTTACATATTTTCGAGTACCCTGTTGGAACTTGCGCATACATGCTCCCGTGTATATGTTCCAAATATTCTATTGAAACTTATTCATTTACAGATTCCATAGTACAGGTTTCGAGTACCGATTCCGATTCTGATTATGGGGACCTGATGTGTTGGACCCCGAATCTGAATCGATTTCAATGAGTTCCTCAATTTTTATTTTGGACTATACTCGAATTTAATTCGAATCTATTTAAAATTTACCTGATTAGGTAGATTTCAATTGGTTCCAGATCTGCGGGATACCCATGCACACCCTAGCTCTAACATCACAACAAATGATAAAAACAAAAATGAAAAGTTGTGGGGCTAATAAATGAAATAGATTCTAAAAAACACTATAAATAATATATTAAAAATAAAATATATTGTTAAAGATATTCAGTATTTATAATTAAACTAATACATTATATCATAATTTATTTTAATCAGTAACAACATAATAAAATATAAAATAATATATAAATATTTTTTTTGAAAATCAAGTATTAGCTTAAAAAATATAACAGATATAAATTAATTAAAAATTATTCATTAACTTTAGAACAATAAAAATTATAAAATGTATTTCATAAAAAAAATGAATCTCCATAATAATAATAATAATATAATTAGATTATTACCGTAAAGCTTGAAGATATTATTTAAAATCATCAAAGATATATGAGAAATGCCAATTTTGATGCAAGAAATAATATCCCCCATCAGTTAGGAATAGTATTTGTTGTAAATTTTATATGGTTCACTCAATCTTTATCAAAAACTTATAATCAAACAAGAAAAATAAGTGGATACTATTTCATTTGTGATTTATTTTGTCCCACCAAATACTATTTCATTCACTTGCTCCCTACACCTTTTCAAACTTTTAAGTAGGTCTTTTGTTTTTTTGTGTGCAATTATATTCTTAAACAATTAATTTGCTCCAATAAGGACATTTCACCTATTAAATTAGATTCTCAATCAATGTTTTTTAAGAATAAATATTAAAATAATTTTACTATTCGTTTCAATAATAGGTATTAGCACTTCACAATAATTGGAGATATTTTTTTATCTTCTTTTATCTCTACCACTAGGGGTATGCACGGATCGATACCGAATAAACTCGGAACCAATTAGAATCTTCCCGATGGGGTAGGTTACGAATAACACGAATTAAATTCGAATATGACCCGAGATAAAATTAAGGAACTAATTAAAATTAGTTCTAGTTCTGGGTCTAACACATCATATACTCATAATCCGAACTAGTACCCGAAACTCATATCATGTTAGAACATGTTCATCCAAAACCCAAATCGGTACCCAGAACTCATACACATGGAACTTGTAAATGGATATATTCTAACAATGTATCCAAAATCTATACCTCAAAACATGTAAATGAACAGTTACATGTTTCAATAGTACTTGAAACTTATAAATAAATAAATTCTAACAATGTACCTTGAAATCTGTAAATGAACATATTCCAACAGGGGGTACTCAAAATTTATACTACACCACATGTTTGGAGATGATCTAGATTCAAAATTTAAGAATTGATCATATATAAGATAAAGTACGAATATCATAAAAAATATAAGATATTCGAATCCGCTTACTCCCGTCTACTGCAAGTCTTCATATATACATATACAATTATCTACCCTTAACAATGTAATAAAATCATAATAAACGTCATCACGATAAAATCTCTCGTAATTGGCAATATAAAAAATTAAAAATAAAATGGTGGTCCATGCACGAAGCAATCGTATTTTTATAAGCTCCATGAAGGGTTGATGGACGCAATCATCCTTTGTTTTTTTTCTCAAAGCGGCTGTTTTCGTGAAGCAATATAAAAAACAATAAGAAAAATAATTGCAAGGTATACGAGAATATTCAATAAATTAAGCACGTGAGGATATTCTCTACAAAACATTATTTTTGATGATTTTGACATGCTTATTTTCTGGTTTTAATAAAAATATTTTCGATCAACAGCACTGTCACATGTTTTATTAAAATATTTTTTTTACAAAAGTCAACATGAACTAACAGATTTGTCTATGGAACCATCCTATTTCATACCTATTAATAAAACTTAATCCTAAATCCATCCCAAATTTTATACTATTTTGAAGAAAAATTCCCAAATTCATCCAACTAATTTAATGGTTACTCACTGGGTACCCATTTTTCGTCCATTAATAAAATTTATATATATATAAAAAATGAGAATGAATTAAAAAATGCTTCCACCTGCTCCACGCCTTTGGTCCACATATCGTGTTATAGTGGAAGCATGGGAGAGCAGAAGGAGAGGAGCAATAAAACAGATTAAAAAATATATTTAGGGTGTAGAAAAGATCCGTGTGAGTGAGGAAGGAGAGGAGCAAATCGTGCCCGTGGGAGAGAGGCAGATAGCGAAGAGCCGAAGGTATGCGGCAGCGGTGCGACATCCGTCACTGCGAGAGAGACGTAGAAATAGATAAGTGTCGGTGGGAGGATGAATAATTGTGTGCTAGTGGAGGTTGAGGCGGAGAGTGGAGAGTCAAAAGTTTGCGGCGGTGCGATATCGTGTGACTGGAGAAGTAAATCAGTAGATGGGAGTCGTCGCGTCGGGCGATCGAGGGGATGAGCAGCAGGTGAGTAAATTGGTGAATGAGTGTTACTGTGTTAGGGTGTAGGTATTGTAGGTATAATATATTTTTAAACCCTAATGAATTAAAATAGCATATAGTTATATGCTTAGCTTTAATCAAAATAAGATAAATTATATCGAACCATAATTAAAAAGACATAATTATTCTGCATACACGGATAATATGATGGGTATTTTAGTAATTTTATACTTAATGGGTTTGGGACATGTTTTAGACTAAAATCTTGAATCCCTCCCAAATTCTATAGGATTTTCTCAAAATTCTATACCCGTCCCACGACCCAACGAGCAAAACCCGCTAATGACCTATCAAATTTAGGACGAATGAAATACTCATTTATACAAACCCACTGTCACCCCTAGATTTGTCTAACATTTGTTCACCTGCAAACCGATTTGACATTTATTCGATCACGACTTGACACATTATTAATATTTTTATTTTTATTTTAACAAAGATAAAAAGTCACAATAGATGATCATACTAGGGATTGAATCATGGATCTCTAGACAACTTATAACATGTTGCCCACCAACCGTGAGTACATTATTAATATTACTTCATATTGATATATTGTATAAAAATATATTTTTATAACAAAAACATGCCACAAGTCGAGATTGGGGATAAATAAAAAATTAAAAAGGTAAATAAATGTATACATATTGTTTTGAACTTAAGAAGACGTACACATTAATCAAAATAGAAGAAAGTCTATATAAAATTTGATAGAATCTCTCTACGATGCTTTGAGATCGCACGGTGATGTGCCGCAATCTCACCATCCCAACCAAAGAGGCTTTATGGACAGACTATCCATATAAGTCGCATTCCATGCCGAAGAAAATCGAGGACTTGAGAAATTAAGAATACAAGAAGAAGAATTTAAGACAATGATTGGTTAAAGTCGATTAACGATTTCAATTAATCAAGTGCGGCATTTTCACGCTGATGTATTTAGATTTTGGTGCGTAATTAATTGAGAAATCTTAAAATCTTTTTAATTCATGTGGTTAATAATTCTCCTAATACTCATATATAATAAAATACTTATAATTGTTAATGAAATTATCACTTATGTCGTGAATGATTAGGAGAATTATTAGATTGATTTTTAAAAGGATATAGTAAAACCCTAATTAATTTGTACCTACTGTATTCTTAATTATTAAAGGTACTAGTATATTTTTGAGGAAAAAGGTATTATTAATTAACATTGCTAACTCAAAACGAGAGAGAAAAAGCTTTAAAAATTGTTTTAATGCACGTTCTCTTGACGTGTATACACGTTTTATAGTGATTAACCTGATTATTAATGCACCATATAAAGGAGTCAACCCTTGAATGAGTCTCTTGTTAAGATGTCATGTAATAGTAATCTGGGGAGAAGCTTTTGTGTTGACTAATAAGTTAAATTTAAATGCAAAACAACAGAACAACAGTGATTGAAAATTCTATTAATTGGCTTGCTGTCTGGAAATTGGCCATCCCTCTAAAATAACCGTTTCATTGCAAAGAGTCCAACGTGTGGACCTCTTGAACTTGAGTACATCTTGTTAATGAATCTTAATGGTCCTAAACATCATGGACGGGACGAGCTCTCTGAGTTCGGTAGGTTCGGGTCCCGGAAGCACTCTTACTCATGAATCAAACTTAGATCGAACCTGCTACAACTAGCTCGGAGGCTTCACCAAGCCAAATCACTATATTTATCGTTAGGGATTCGACAATAATAAAACCTGCAATTTAGGGGATAACAATCAATTCATTTATGACATATCCTCGCAAAATTTTGAGAGACATCCTCGTTGCCTTATAAAGCAGACACGACACAATAAGATATACTCTCTTTTCCTTTACCAATCACCATCCAAGCCAAACTGTTTTTCTTTTGAGAAAATTAATATGCAGAACAACAATATAGCAGCAAATATTCAGGCCCGTAATTGCAGGCCACGATTGCATGAATTTGTTTCACTCTTTTTCTTTTACTCTCTCTAAGTCATCATTAAGAAAAAAATAAAAAAGTAAATTACACTGACCTCCCCTGAGGTTTAGTGAAATTACACTGACCCCCCTCTATTTGTCCAGGTTACAATCACCTCCCCTGAGTAATCTCTTTAGGAGAGGTTTGTGTAATCTTATTTCGTAATAGGGGAGGTTTGTGTAATCTTTTACAAAACTCAGGGGATTACAAGATAAAATTACAAATAAAGGGGAGGTCAGTGTAATTTACCCAAATAAAAATATTATAAGAACCACAAATCTAAAAAAAATTGAGTCCATAATTATAAATTCTAGATGGTTTATCTAAATTCTTCTTTCATTATATAATACAAAAATGCCTTCGACTAACTAGTATTGTAAACAAGAAAATAATTGACCACTTTAATTTGAACATTTAAACTCACAGAAGATTACATTGAACTCAATTCTGAAATAAACTACTCCAATCTGTTTTTTCATATCAGAAAAACTTTGGCATAAAGAAACCATAAACCTTCATAATTTCTTTTCTTCCCTGTTGTGTATTAATTTAATTCCAACTAACAGATGACACATGAACTCCAATTCAAATACATAAACTAAACTATCTAGTTCCTCTCCTCACATCTGAAGACTTTAGATTACAACATTTTCGATATTTTTCTGTTCGAATGCATAAATCAGACTGCCAAGTTTCTTCTTCACATCTGAAAACTTTAGCACGAACGAATTACAACCTTTTATAATTCCTGTTGTGTGTATGTAGCTTGTTGGCTGAAGTGAGCATATATATTATGTAGTTAGTGTGTCAGGAAGATTTGTAGGAGCTCCTAAAATCTTACCACCAACGTCCGGAAAGCATTCTTGGTTAGGAAGAGGCCCTACTTTGCCATCAGCTTCAACCTTGATTGGGTACTTGAGAAGGTGGCCTCTCAATGGAGTTACTTCCTCGGCGGTAAACCGAGACCAGTTCTCTTCAGCTATCCTGTTTACGAGTCTTACACACTCCAAGCTCTTGGGCTCCTCAAATTGATCGTCTAGGGATCCCATATGCTCCCCCCAGAGAGACATCCTGTATCCATATATCTGCAGTAGAGTAGTAGAATGTATCCAATTTCCACTAGTGAAAGAAAATAAATGAAAATCTCAAATAGAACTTTATACTTGTATGCATAATATTAAAAGATATGGCATTCATACATTGCAAAAGGAATGTTCTACAGCTTCGTATTTGATATCACCTGAAATGAATCTAAAAACACAAAAAGGACCCAACTCAACTAAAGTCGTCGAAGATGCTTTAAATCCAAAAGACTATAAATGAATTTTTTTGGTACCAGACTAAAAATGAACTTCAAATCTAATAACATCTTTCCCATGTTCCAGATTTGGATATCTTATTCTTACACATTTACATGATAGACCTTAACCGACCATCAATGCTTAAGCTCGAGTTAACACTAGTAAAACCATCAAGCCTTTCATAAACTGCCACTATGAGACTAAAATGGGATGTCATAATCTTAGCAAAAGATGTTTGCCTCTGTTGAGTATTTATTTCAATATATATTGAGGTTATAAATAGCACAACATAGAAATGGGAGGGTAAAAGACTAAGTACATGATGTCACCAACCTGCCCGCGTGGATGCCTTTTTTTCTCAGCCCATGTATGCCGAGGTTGGTAAGCACCCATGGCTATTTCAGTATCTCTTGTACCATCCATAGATCTTTGATTGATATTAGCTGATCCCAGAATTACATATTCATCATCTACAATCATCCCTTTTGCATGAACATATATCATGAATCGTCGAAACTTCTGTGCTAAAACCTGAAGTGAACAAATTTGAGATGGCACATGTAAAAGATGATTGTCAATCACAATACAATAAGATAATAAATGCAACTTCTCAAGAACATCATTTTAGAACTCTTGGTACTATTTTTTTTTAAAAAAAACTATTTGATAATCTTTGTCAAGGTAGAAAAAAGACAAAAATATTTGTATACTTGAGCAAATTCATTAATGCTTCTGAATAAAGTACCGCTGGACTGTTCCCTGAAGAGTCCCCGTTTGATTGCAAATTATCATTTGGCAATTCTTCACGGTTCCCAAGACAATAGAAGTTAAGATAATCTTGTGGATGCACATCTTCAAGGTTTGCAGATTGAAGTTCCTTTGCAACAGTTTCATACATCATCTGGATAGTCTGGCTCTGCAGGGATGGACATAAATTATCATTATTCAGAAAATATGTTGAAAAAAATGGAAGGTAATAAGATCAATTCAACTAGTCTAGACATAACATTTTTCTTAATTTGCTTGATTTGAATATATTGTAATTGTATGATAATTGTTCTTAGATAAATTATAAAGTAACTAAAGTTTTCTTAGACCTTTCCTCTAGACATCCTTAAACTGTTATCCTAATTAATCCATCTGTCAAATCTGCGCTTCTAAAGTATTTCATTGGACATGTTTATTTCATCTTAAATGGTTTTCCCTGAAATAATAGATAGAAAAATGATTTTTGTATATCCCACACCTCCATCTCATCAATGCCTAACTTCAGGACCTTTCAACATTTTGATACATGAAAGCAACTAAATAGAAACTGCACACGACAACCAATTTTCAGTTTGGAAATGACAAAAGAACAAAGAGACAATCTTTTGTTTTAAAAGAACTTAAATAAAATTTTATGCATCATTTACCATTCAGAGAAAATAAGCAGTCAAAGATGTTTTTCAAATGAGATAATACCTGCCAATAAAGGATTTCTTGCACACTGTTAGTAGTAGGGACTCCTTCAGGCCACATAGGTATAACCACGTATACTGCAAAACGTTCATTCGCTTTAATTTTTCTAACAATTTTTAAGGCCAGCTCCATAGGTATCAGATTATCGGCACCTGTTTAATGTCAAAAAAGCTCTCATCATAAGAGTTTCCACAAGTTACAACAATTCTTTGAAGAATGGATAGTTTCCCAGATGATTTAGAAATAACAGCAGTTGTCTATCTATTTAACCAAATACTAAACTTAGTGGTTGTGTTCGAAATCTTTTCTAGATTGTAGCAATCATTATTTCTGTGACTTGAACTTGGTCTACTGGGTTGCCATTGCAGCAAAGCCCATCTGCAGCAAGAGCTCTACACCAAGTAGAAAAAATTCATTCTCGGGACTAAGTCAATTTGTAACTCAGGTTTGTGTTTCTCAACATGATCCCCAGGTCAAATTTCAGAAGAAGAAAAAAAAAATCCAGATTGTCATGAAGAATGCAAATAACATTTACATGTTGGAATTTGGAATGAAAATACTATTACTGGAAATGGACATAAACAAACCTGCATTTTTATAAGATGGCCAGGCATATGAAGAACCTAGAAAATACTGATTCTCTATATATACAAAGTGTTGAGCAGATCTGATTGCCTTCACATATGCTGTGTGGATGCTCATATCA
Organism: Canna indica; assembly: GCA_034359265.1. NCBI lineage: Eukaryota > Viridiplantae > Streptophyta > Magnoliopsida > Zingiberales > Cannaceae > Canna > Canna indica. The sequence goes on along the minus strand of CP136898.1, from coordinate 1,320,242 downwards.
ACGACCAGTTTCTTTTGCCAAACTAGGTTCTGTCAAAGTTCATAGACAGATAGCCTATAAGATCCAGATCCAGTTATGGACCTAACAGCTAGCTTTTATTGTCATATAAACAGTTATAATGTAGTAATACAAAGACATTAAAATTTCAAAACTGAAGCATGCATCAATAGACTTCTAATAATTGACATCAAATGTTACATACAGATGTACTACAAAACGAGACATGCTATGACCAAAAGACTAACCTGCTGTTGGGCTTCCTGGGAATTCTTAGGAAATCCTTTTACTGATCCTGAGTCTATAGACCGAAAAATCTGAAAACTTAACATTCAGAAATTAACAACACAATATAACTTCTTATTGGCATTAACTGAATGTTATACTACCTGAACATGCCATTGTTCAGAATCTTCTTCACTTGAAACCCATAAGCTTGGATCATCATTTGGAACAGTAGGCGAAGGACTAATTATCCATGAGATTCGTTCAATCTTTATCAAAGCATCATCATGCCAGTGGGACACTCTTTTCTTAATATGTAGCCCAAATTCCCTCCATTTTGTTGCCTTACGCCAACGCTGCTCAAAATTTTTCAGCACATCGTATGCAGCTGGACCGTCAATTCTGCAGTGTAGATCATGCCATGGTTGTCTTGGTCCTTTAGTTTCTACCTCCGGATAACCCTAATGTAAATAAATAAGGTAACATATACAACATAACATCTAGTAGATATTTCAATGGGAAACATGTTTGTTCCCATTTTTTTTAACAAGAAAAGCTAAGCAGGTACACACCGTAGAACTTTTGTTAGGATAATAGATATTTACAAAAGAAAGATGAGAAGACAGAAAACAGAAAATAAAATGAAAAGAGAGTACAGCTAAACTGAATATACTGTTATATCCGGGTATATATATATATATATATATATATATATATAAAATGTGTAAAGTTGCCAGGTGGCAGTGAGGGTGAGGTTAAGTGAGGGAGAGGTGCTGTTGAGGGGTTTTAAATGAGGAGAAGTAGAGAAGAGAGGGGGAAGAGAGGGAAGCGGTGAGCGGAGGAAGGAGATGCTGCAGGCGGAGGAGTCGGCGCGCGTCGCCGGTGGAGCTCGTCATCGCCGGAGTCGCGGGATCGAGGTAGGAGATCTCATCCTCTCTGTTCCTTCATTTCCGTTGATTATCTCCGACGAATCGGACGACGAAGACAAGGGGAGGTTGTTGCGCCGTACCCCGGGCTGATCGCGTGCGGAAGTGACACGGCGAGCGGTCGCGTGAGGGTTGCGGGCTGCCAGGCGGCCATCCGGGCTTCCGTCAGTCGATCGTGGGACTGAGCGGGGCTGAAGGGTTGAGGAGGTTGTGGAGTCGCCGGTCGACGACGGGTAGCGGCTGGCCGAAGGAGATGATGGGTTTGCGGGTGATCGGAGGAGAAGAGGGAGATCGGGAGAGAGAGAGTGTGTGTGATTGGATATCCCGCCGACGCCGGGAGCCGTGGGAGAGGCCGGCCGGCGTGTGGGTCGTAGCCGGCGGCTGAGAGGGAGAGAGGAGGGGTCCGCGGGTGTGAGAGAGAGAGAGAGAGGGAGAGAGAGAGAGTGTCCCGTCGGTGTTGGAGGTCGGGGAGAGGGCGGCCATGCCGCCGTGGTGGTCGCCGGCGGCCGAGATGGTCGGCCGGCATGGGTTCGAGCAGAGCAGGGTGGCGTCGGGCGCAAAGGGGCAGCGTGAAGGAGAGGGAGACGAGCGGGTGAGAGAGATATGAATAGTGTTTAAGAAGATAGCTGTGTTGCATGAAATTGGATTGACTTATGAATTATTGAGGTATTTTTGTAATTGATCGTAGAGTCGTCGGATCGAGTCAAGGCAAATACCAAAGTTGTAGATTTTCGCGTGCTGAAAGCGACGGTGGTGTCGGATTTCAGATTAGAGATCATTTGATATGATTTTGATATTTTGTTGTTGTTGAGTAAGTGATTGATAGTTGTATTTGAAATTAATTTAGTTGGTGGGTTTCGAGTTGTCTGTTGAAGTTGAGGTGAATAGGAATCTTGATCGTTTTCGCGTGCTGAACGCGATGGTGGTGTCGGATTTCAGATTGGAGATCGTTTGATATGATTTTGATATTTTGTTGTTGTTGAGTAAGTGATTGATAGTTGTATTTGAAATTAATTTAGTTGGTGGGTCCCGAGTTGTCGGTCGAAGTTGAGGTGAATATGAATCTTGATCATTTTCGCGTGCTGAACGCGATGGTGGGGTTAGTTTTTCGAGAAAGCATTATTAGGTTGTTCTTTCAGTTGGTTAGTGGTTGAGGTTGTCGAGGTGTTCAAATAATAGTAAATTATTAGTCTGAGAATTTAGTCGATTGATCGGTGTGAAATAATTGTGGGTTGGAGAGTTGGTTGACCATGGGTGTTTGGAGAATGAGTTGAGCATGAGGTTTGGAGAGTGAGTTGGTTGATCATGGGCGTTTGGAGAGTGTGCTGAGTGTGGGTTGAGCCTGCAAGTCTGTTGTTGATTTGTCGTCGGAGATAAATTTGGAAATACCTTTGCTTCCGTTGTTTGGGTTGTTTCTTGAAATTTATTGAACTCTTGTTGCACATTATTGTTGGACATGCCATGTAGAGAAATTGCATGTGTTGCATTTTATTGTTGCTTATTGGTGTTGTTTATTTGTTGAGCATGTTCTTATCCTGTTGATCATGTCATAATCACTTGGAGTTGTTGTGATATTGTTGATCATGATGTTCTGTTATTATCTTGTTGATCATGTCATAATCACTTGGAGTTGTTGTGATATTGTTGATCATGATGTTTTGTTATTATCTTGTTGATCATGTTATAATCACTTTGAGTTGTTGCTACGTTGTTGATCATGGTGATATACCTTGTTGCACTCTTGGAGTCGAGTTGCATGGTTGATGTCGATCTGGAGGCTACGGCCTTGGAGAGGACTTCGGTCCAGGACCATTTCAGTGTGGTACCCCCCAGGGATGGGAGAGGGTACGAATATTGACTAGTCACTGTGGGCACCTTCGGGTGTGCGGATGTCGGATAGTCCGTCGGATTACCTGCTTGGATAGGGGTAGTCGCGCGACGGTCGGATACGTCGTCCGTCGGGCTACCTGCTTGGTGGGGGTAGTCGTATCACCGTTGGAGCGGACGGTTGATGCCACTCTACGGGTGGTAGAGTGTGGGGTTTTTACCCAATGGTCCACACGCTCGATGATTCAGTTGATGTTGCTTAGGAGTAGGTGAGGTGTATTTGTTGTGTTCATCGCCTTTGACTGCATCTTAGGTCATGTTGTTATGCATCGTTGAGTTGACATCTTATTCATGTTGTTGATCATATTGTGATTCTCCTACTCAGCATTTTCGCTGATTCCTGTTGTTATTGCTTCAGACTTGCAGGGGAGAGCGGTCGATCTGTAGATCGAGGTGTAGATAGTTTTTAGACATCTAGTAGTCAGTCGTAGATGTGGAGCTCCGATGGCGGCTGCTTTTGTATATTTGGGGTAATTGTATTTGATCAGTCACATAAGTTGTAATTGTTGGTTTTAATGTTATTGTTTATTTTATGTTATGTTGATTCATGGTTTTCCTTCCGCTGTGTGGGTTCCGAGTCGCCCACTGTCGCGCGTCGGAACGGGCCCGCCTCGGGGCGTGGGGGTGGACCCGAACCGGGGCGTGACATATACACTAGAGAATAGGGAAATGATTATGGAAGCTAGAAATCATATTAAAAAAATCAGTTGGCTCATGATGCTTTTTGCTTGTCTTTGAGAATTTTTGAAGATGCCATTATTTCGTACAATCCAGATGCATGGTTGTTCTAGTGCTTAGTGCTTATCCAAATGGATTGTTGATTCAAAGTATATATGAAGCACGAAATGACGCGTGACAAAACATTCTTTAATTGTAAAAATCTAATATCTTCTTTTACCACTATTCACGTTTGCTCTCTCTAGTCTCTATGTTGATGTAAATAAATCTACCATCTGTATCATCAACTCACGATGACAGAATGACACATTCAACATTCTGAGAAATTTTTTGCCAAAATACTTGTGGTGCCAATCTATTCCGATTGATATTTTCAATATATCAAGCTGGTTAATAGAGTTGCTTAAGACTTGTATCTATATCTAACCAGCAGCTCTACCAGAAAGTATTTTTTCCTTTTTTATGAAGCATAAATTATAGTAGAGACAAAGCCAGTATTCAATAAAAGATGTTTAAGATATATATTGTAAAAGCAATGATCCAATGGAAATCATGACTTATTTGCAGCTAAGCAACAATTATAGGATAATAAAACAACTTGTGGCTTGTTCGTTTTGTGAGATAGGATTTTAGTTGGAAATTAATCAAGACAGAAAGCTCGTGGGATAAGCCTATATCCTATCCGGCGTTTGTTTATATCTCGAATAAGAGGATCGGATAAAGTCTTATTTCCAAATCCTATGTTTGTTTTAGATTTCGAGGGAGTCAGATTAATGTTTAAGGTTAGAAAGTTGGTCTATGCCTAACTGATAATTGAAACTCCATATAATAGTCAGTCTAAGAACTGTAGATAAACTACTTCATTATTCTTCGTATCAGTTATTACACTAATAAAACATCATTGAAGCAAATGAAACAGAATTACATAGAGAAGGATTAAACACCATTAATGTTATCTTAACACCCAATATTTAACTACAATTACCAACTATACAGGAAAAGATGGCAAGGACTCTTATAGAAACAAAAAGGGGAGAAACATACTCACAGAAAGAGTGGGATTATGGAAATCATCAGAAAAAACACTGTCAAAATTCTTAAAAAGTCTATGCTCTGGTGTGTCATAACGTCCATCACAAAGATCCAGACCTCCAATGAAAGCAGTTATTTTTCTGTTATTCCCAGATGCCTGTGTATCGACAAGTACACATTTCTGGTGGTGTGTAAAGAGAGTACCAACCACCTGGTGAAGAGGAAAGACAAGTCACTAAAGAATTTGATTGAAGAAAACAGAGAACTTGTCAAGATCTGATAACAAAACAACAAGATGTGTGTGGATAATATCCATTTAGCTGATTGGATCGGTGGCTCCGGCCTATTTTTCGAACAAACTCTGTTGTTTGATACTAAAAATTGTGATTTTTTGTTTTCTGGCTCCTCATTTTGATTTACCATTTGTTCTACTTCAATGTCAAAGTTAAGCGCTAAAACTTTAGAGTATATATCAGAGGCTTTAGTTAGTTACAAGTTTGCATACCTAATAGTTCCATCGAAGTGACAAGTCAGATTTTTCCATAGAATAGCTAGCATATAGTACTTGAGTGACAATGCATTGCAAAATTCATAGCGTAAAAACATGCCTGCTGTTTGAAAATGCTAAGCTTACTGCTTGCATAACGAGGTGATAGCGCACACATGACAGAAGAATATCTGAAGAACTTTCGAGTTTCTTCATCATGAGTTTGCATAACTCCACCCTATCAAAAACAGAACACAAAGAAATTTGAGAAATTGAGTTAATTAGGAACTTATGAGTCGGCAAAGTCTGCAATAATTTGTATAAATTAACATTCTGAATGATTTGACAGCAAATACTAAATGCTTCCAAGGAAGTAGTCTATAAAAGCACTGAAATATATTTACTTACTATCTCGATGCAGAACTTATTGTGAGAAGTCTTATCGTCCCAAACCAGCATACAGACTCGGACTCCCTCCTCTGATTTGTACTTAAGCAGCTCCCCCAGCGTGAGCAGACTCGCATATGGCACTTCTCGCGTCGGCTCCCTTACCAGTTTCACCCTGTGATATATCGACCAGCCAACGATATAGATCAAGTGATGCGCCTCCAGAATCGCATGGCAGATGTCCTCCCAGCACTTGCCATGCTCAAAGACGGCTCCTTCCTCAAGCTTGATCTCTGGGAGCTCGCCGTCCTTGCAATGGGCGTCTTGGTATAGCTTCACGGAGCACATCTTACGGACAGGGAAATAAGCATCCCTCACTCCGCCTTTCTCGGGGTCCCCAGCGATGCCACGCTGGTACTCCACAGTCTCCTCGACTGGCGTGTACTGGAGGGACACGCGGAGGACGGTATCGTGCGTCGGAAGCCTCCTTCTGGCCGCAATCACCGGGAACCATTCGTCGATCATGTCACCGGCAACGATGCGGGACGCGGGAATGGAGACGGTGCCGATGAGCTGGGCGCCGAAGGCGTCGTTGTCCTTGACCTGGAGGACGAGGGCGTCGGCGCGATGGGCAAGGGGGACCCTAAAGCGCTCGTTCCAGGTGGGGTCCTGGGAGTTGGAGATGACACGAGTGCGGGCGATGGTGGCGCCGGCGATGGAGGCGGTGACGTAGGGGTCGCTGGTGGTGATCTTCTTATGGCGGCGGCGGCGGCGACGATGGGCGTGTCGTTCGCGGTCAGCATCGCGGCTGGGGAGGACAGGGGTGCAGGGGGCGAAGCAGCGACGGAAGTACTCGGAGAACAAGTCCATGTTGGGGAGGCGGCGGGCGGCGTGCACGGAGAGATGGAGGTCGCCGTGAAGGAAGACGGTATCCTGAGAGCCCATCGGAGGGAGTGGAAGAGAGGAAAAGAGCGTAAAGATGGGATCTTAGAAGGAGAAGAAGAGGATGAGAGGTGAGAAGTTTGGGGGGCGGTGGAAGGAAGGGGGTGCGGCAACTGGCATAACGGTCGGGTCGTACGTGTGTGGTCTTGCGTCAAGAATCATGCAATTATCTTCACGAATTTTGAAGTAACGCATTTCTTTTTCGTTGAAATTTAGCCGGCTCTTTTAGCTTGGACACATCGGTCCTAGAAGCGCCTAAACCATGAACTAGATTCGGATCCAATCAGTTATAACTCGGCCCATAAGCTCCACCCGATTATATTATGCATTCATCATTGAAAATCGGGCAGTAATAAATTCACAATCTAGGAAATAATAATCGATTTATTCAAGACATATCCTCACGAAAATTCTAAAAAATATTCTTGGCGAGTTCCTAGACTTACCTGATAAAATAGACACGACGAACTACAAGTATATTTTATGTTCTAATTCCATACACACCACCTAGAATTCTCTCTCACTCGAGCATTATAATATCTTTGCAGGTCGCCACTGAAGTCGCATCAGACTGAAAACTAGAAAGGCTTACAACACCTCCGATTTCAAGTGAGAACAATAGCAAAGATTTTTCTTAATACATCAACGGTAGCAAAATCATTATGACTATTTGTTTTTTGAGTAGAAAAATACATCAACAATAGCGTCTCTTGGTCCGATACGACTCCGGCAGGGACCTGCAAGACACTCTAACGCTCAAGTAAGAATGAATTTCAAATGTAGATATAAAAATTAGAATCAGAAGTTGAATCATCTACCTCGTGTGCATTGTGCCTATATACAATGCAATATAAGGGGTGTCTGGCAATAATGTCTCCCTGAATTTCGTAGGAACGTGCTCAGAATGGGTCGAGATTATTTACAAAGATGTCGAGTTCATAATTGACGAATCTCTTGTAATTAATGAGAACACAAATATCTTTGTATGATCAGGTGAAGCTCCCAAGTGGGTAGATTAAATAGTGTCTGATTTGATTTAAATCCGATCCACAAGTGTGGATGTTTATGGGTCTAATCGGGTCAAACCCAATGTGCTGAAGTCCAGTCCATTTATCATTACAAATTTCCATGAATATAAGATGATGTTGATGTGATTCAATCCATCGGCCATGGGAAAAAATATATATTCATTTTTAAAAATCTTATAATATTTTTATCTTATAATAATATTATAGTATTATTATTTTTCATCCATAATTATGTATAATTAATTAGATTTTTTTCGAGCATTAAATTAAATAAGTTTCGATTCTAATTAAGTATGTTTAATTTTCAAATTTTTAATTATATTTAAATTAATTCGACTTAATTTTAAAGTAAACATCATCATTTTCAAACTTTTAAATTCTTTTAATTATGTATAATAAAATTTGAAATTTATTAGTTATTTAAATGCATATTAATTTTAAATTTTTATTAATTTAAATCTTTTTAATTAATGGAAGTCGATCTTTAAATTTTTAAATTAAAATTTTTATATATTCACATTCATTTAATTAAGCAAATTTTATTTTTAATTGTCAACTATAAATAGCACAGTTGTCGCAGTTGGTGGCAACATCTTGTATGTTGCTTAGAGATTTAGAGTTTGAATCTTAGTATGATCACTTATTATGACTTTCTATTTTTGTTAAAAAAAATTTATTTTCAATTAATTAATCTTATTTTTTAAATTTTCATATAAAACTATTTTAATTTCCTTTCAATTTAATTTCTAAATTTTTAATTAATTTCAAATTTTATTAATGATGAATTTTATTTTCCTTCTATAATTATGCAGGTTTAATTTTAATTTTTCAAATCCATTTAATTAAGCATGCTTGATTTTCAATATTTTATTAATTTTCATTTGGTTAGAATAAAATTTATTATATTTGATTAATTTTTAAATCTTATATATTATATTATGCATATTTAATTTTAAATTTTATTTTCTCTCCGTATATATGTATGATTAATTAGAAATTTTTCGAGTCTATTAAATTAAGCATGAGCTTTTATTCTTAAAAATATAATTATTTTATAATATGATAATAATATGGTAATTTATTTATGAAAATCTAGTTATATAAATATTTAAGAATATTAAATTATAGTTATAAATTTAATTTAAAATTTAAATAAAAAACTAATTTACAATTTAAATTTAAAATAATTATTTTTCTAAAATTTTAAACTTTAGTTTTAATCTAAATATGTATAATTTCAAATTGAAATTATGTTAGAAAATATTAAAAATATCAAAAAAAATCTATAGACTATTTTATTTATATATAATAATATATAAAAATATAAAAATTTAATTTTAAACTTTTTTTATTTATAAAACTACGGATTATATAGTAATATATTAAAATATAAAATTCAATTTTATTATTTTTTAATTTTTAAAACCATATTTCAACAGAGCAAAAGCAGGGTACTGCAGCTAGTTTATTACATATACACCAAATCCATTGCATACAAAACTCGATCCATCCTCCAAAGTCCAAATTATATATCAACAGTTTGGTTCCAAATGTATAAACCACAACAAGCGAAAGGAAGCGCAGCGCAGGTGTTCGATCAATTCTCTCAAAGAGGAAATGGAGAAGCCTATGTCCTCCTCCTCTTCCACAGGCCTACTGCCTTCCTCGGCTCCGGCGCCAGCACTCCGCCACCCAGCATAATCGGCCCGGAGTGAGGAAGGATCGCTTCCGCTTCCTCCTCCTCCCCCTCCTCACACTCTCCCGCCGCCTTCCTCCAATCGAAGTCTCTCAAGCTCTCGCGGCAGCTGGCGAACTTCCTCATCAGCCCGATCGGCGGCGCTTCCTGCGCCCCGGAGCCGCCGCTCTCAACCGCGCCGGCTCTCACGTCGGTTGCTCCCCGCGCCTTGCGTCGCCGGAAGATCGCGCAGATGATCAACGCGCATGGCGGCATTTCCTCCATTATCTTCGGCGACGATGGTGGCGACGGCGACTGATCCCTGCAAGTGACGGCGGCGATCTTCTCGAGCTTGATTTGGCCCATGCACGTCACCTTCGGCGACGTGGGCTCCTCCTCCTCTGGCGGTGCATAGCGGCCTCCTTCCCGAGTCTTCCGCTTCCTTCGAGCTTCCATGGGTACGATGGAGACCAAGGGACCAGAGAAGACCTTGTTCCGGATTGCCCTCTTCTTCATTGCATTCTCATGGCATGATTTGTCGAAGGAGGAAGCATGCTGTGGAAAGAAGCTCGTCATGGACGACTTCTTTCGTTCTTTCGTTTGTCCATGAACCATCATGCAGAGAGCCAGAGAGGGAGAGGGAGAGGGAGAGAGGATTCCTAGCAAGGTAGTGGTTATATAAGGATGAAAGGAATTGCTTTTAAGAAATTAAGCTGTCAAAATTAGATGTTTAATTAACCTTTTTTTTTCTACTCCTAATTAAGAAGTTAAGCTGTTGAAGTTGCAAATTTAGATGTTTTACTTTTTGCTCAATTTACTAGTAATTAAGAAAACAAGCTGTTAAGGTTGAACCTCCAGCTCTTAAGATTTAAATATTATATATATATATATATATAAATCAAATTGTATTATTCCATGTTGAGAAAAGGAGGAATAACGTTTCATAATATTTCACACAAAATTCAAATATCTAAATTATTCTAGATATTCTCGAATATTATTGTACAATCGTTATATAGTTTTACCAAAATTAGGCCTCACAAATTGTGTGGCCGGGCCAGCACAAACAAAAATTATGGCCCAGCCTGACTCAATAAAACTTCGGACTTGGGCCCCTTGGGTTCGGCACAATATGCAAAATAAATTAATTGTCTGGCACGATCAATTAACACAATAACAAAAAGAAAAGTAGATTATAATACATTGGGTTGATTCAGACCCAATTCTTCACGACATTCTATATATATATATATATATATTAGTGACACGACATAATAAAGGTCATAAGGGTCATCCCAAGCACAATTTTTATGGTGCTTAGCTTGTGCGAATTAAAATTTGTCAAACCTAACCAAAATACATGCAATGAATGATTTTCAATTTATTACTTAATTTTAAATGAGAAGAGTTTTAAAAATAACCTAGAAATGTCATTACAATATCAAAATTTTAACTAAAAACATTAATTAATTATAAAAAAAACTAAAAACATTAATTATAACACTAAAATGAATGAATTATTATCAACAACGCATATCTATATTCTTCTATTTCTTAATAGAGGTGTTAAGAAATATAACCTAAAAATAATCATTATAGTACATAATCTTCACTCTTCAATTATTTGTTATATACATTGCTCATCGAATTCAAGCGTATTTTAAAATTTGACCCCAAAATAAAAAGGCTTCGTGATAAAATCTCCTACATACGTGTGTTTCTGTAAAATAACAAAACATGTAGGCTTTATCGTAAATTATCTTTTAGAAATAAACCCATTCTTTTTTATAAATTAGTTATTTTGGGACACTATAAAAACCAAAACCCTACGCCTACTACATCATTTGAGGCCATGGCTTTCCTGCTAAAACCAAAGCCTCCACCGTCTTCCCTCTTCCCTCTCTTTCTCAGGCGCCTCTGCAGCTCTCCTCCCTGTGACCCCGTCTCCATATCCATCACCAGCAGCACCGCCGCCGGTGAAGCAGCTGCAGCATTAGAGGCTACCGCCACTGGCATCTCTGCCGAGTCAAAGCTCCTGGCAAACCTCCATGACCTCATCAGAGACCACCATCGGGCCAACCCCATTCCTATCCCGTCCGCCTCTCCTCCTCCGTCGGACCTCACGATCCCCTCCCTCTCGTCATGCTTCTCGAACCTCTCCCCTACTCCTCCTTCCCCTTCTCTCGTCACTCTCCTCGTCGATCGCTGCGGGTCCCTACGCCGTGGCATCCCCTTCCCCCAAATCCTCGCCTTCTTCAACTGGTGGCTCTCCGCCTTTCCCTCTCCACCTCCTTCCTCCACTCTCGCTGCCCCTTTCAATGAAATGATCGACCTTTGCGGCAAGCTGCGCTACTTCGACATCGCCTGGAACCTGCTCGACAAAATGCGCGCTCTGGGAGTCCCCATCACCAATCAGACGTTCTCCATCTTGATTCGCCGATATGTACGTGCCGACCTCCCTGAAGATGCTGCCGACGCCTTCCGCCGCATGCCCGACTACGGCTGTGAACCTGATTCGAATACCTTTTCCTCCCTGCTTGCGGCCCTGTCCAAGAAGCGCCTTGCTGCCAAGGCACAGTCTTTATTTGATGCTCTCAAGCACCGGTTTCCACCTGATGTCGTGATCTACTCTTCCCTCGTCCATGCTTGGTGCCGAGCTGGAAAACTTGATGAGGCTGAGCGTGTCTTTGCTGAGATTGCTGCCAATGGAATTTCGCCTAATGTATATACTTATACTCCTGTGATCGATGCAATGTGCCGTGCAGGGCAGATTCCTCGTGCAAATGAGCTCCTATGCCAGATGATTGACGCCGGGTGCTCACCTAATGCAGCAACTTTCAATAGCCTGATGAGAGCGCATGTCAAGGCTGGGCGATCCGAGCAGGTACTGCAGGTCAATAACCAGATGAAGCAGTTAGGATGTGAACCTGATATTATCACCTACAATTTCCTAATTGAAACTCACTGCGGGAAGGGTCAGAAGAACCTTGATGCCGCAATGAAAGTTCTTAACCAAATGTCTGCAAAAGGGTGTACCCCGGATTGCCATTCCTTCAACCCCATCTTTCGTTGCATTCTATATCTTAGAAATATTGGTGCGGCACATAAGCTGTATGACCGGATGAGGGAGGTAGGATGCAAGCCTAACGCAGTTACCTATAACTTGCTGATCGAGTTGTTTAGCAAGGAGAAATCAATGGACATGGTTCTGAGGATGAAGAGAGAGATGGAAGAGGAAGGTGTGGAGCCAAATGTAAACACATATGGGGTATTGATCACAGCATTTTGCGAGAGAGGACATTGGAGGCAAGCATATGGATTGATGAAAGAGATGCTGGAGGAGAAATGTCTCAAGCCAACACATCCTGTCTATGAAATGGTAATGGCACTGCTCAGAAGAGCGGGGAAGTTGAACAAGCATGATGAACTCATGGAGAAGATGGTTGAGCGAGGATTCATTAACCGGCCATTGTAATGGCACTATGTGGTACTGACTGCTGATCCTCTATAAGCATTTATCAACTGTTGTAACTATTAGATAGGCATAAAGAGTCAATTTTAAAATGCAGGTCATGGGATATATGGTTTTAGTTTATGTGTATGGAAAGCAGAGATATCATATGCCAACATATATGTGGCATAGTCTCTGAAATGAAAGAATACATATTGCAGCAACTGGATATAATTGGCCATATCCAACTTGTTTGCATGTAGCCAAACCATTCCATTCATATTGTTATCTTGAGATGTAACAAGCTTGATTCAGCGTTTTGGATCATACAAAAATGCACTAGTACCATCCTTTTCAGTTATTTCAAATGTTGGAATAGATGAATGATATATGATGTGGCTTTGTACATAGCCTTTGATGTCCTCAGCAAGTAGCCTCATGTTGTGTTGAAATAGTATGGAAGACTTATGATGATTAATGCCTGTTATGGAGTTAAGAAGAATATACTATTAGAGAGCTTAAGCATTTATTATTTGTATGAATATAACATTGAAGCTCTTGCTGAATATCTTAGCTGACATGTATTGCATCTTGAAGATTATGATATAAATATAGACAAATCATTAGTTCCATAATTAGGTTTAAATAACTGAAAGCAGCTGAAACTTAGCAAATATTAATTCCCCCATCCTATTGAATCGACATTTGCATTACATTCTAAATCCCTTCCACTATAATTAGTGAAGCTAAATCCATGATAATACTAGGACTAGGTTTTAAGTCTTCATTCTCTTAGCTGTATTCTCTTGCTTGCATATATAATTTGGTATCTTTTCTAATCCTGCTAAATAAATGTCTAAGTTTGTGATTGTGTTTTGTTCTAATGAAGCCTATATTATATCTGTCTAGTATTTTATCAATTAAATGGTTACTTTCTTTATTTTCCGCCGATGAATCTTGCTTGTTCTCCTTTTGCTTTCATATAGGAAATTGCATCCTCTTTATCAGATATTGTTAGTGTTGGGACAGTTTATACTTTATATCTTCATTACTGTTTCTATAGTAATTAGTAAATCCTTAGATTAGAAGTGTCAATAGCCGTGCCTGGGAGTTTGCCACCCCATCCTAGATCTTCACTTATTGTTGATATTTTTCTTCATTTAGTTGTCACATATTGATCTCATCCAATAAAATTGACAGGATTTTACCTCCGTTCCATGCTTCCACTCATTACAAATGTTTGGCATCAATCAATTATATTATCTACTAGCTTAAGAAGCCATGTTCTTGATGTAAACTTTAAGCATCTCTGTCACAAATTATAGAACTTGAATAATGCATGTATGACTTTAAGCACATCAATAAAGTTCTGTCCGATCTAATTTGATTATATCCTGCTATTATCAGCCTCTATGTTCAGCGGAATTGCAAACATTATTTTATCTTTTCCTTCTCTACTTCTTTCTAGCAAACAGAGCAATGTCTTCTCATACAACTGATTAAATTAACTGGTGATTGATTATTCTACTCTTTCAGCTCATAGGAGGAATTGTCTCACATCATAACTTCACAAGTGGTATCAGAAAGAGGACAAGTTGTAGGGCAAGCTGATACAAGTCTCTATTCATTTAGTTGTCAGGCTTTGGAGTGATCTCATCAAGTAGATTGGTCCACCTTGTTGCCTGTGATGGAATGTTTTTTTTAGGAGGCCGGCTGAGGACTGCCATGTGGTTTTGGTACGTTTTCCTCTGCCATGTGGCCATCAGATGTCTACAAAACACATGGAGAGTCATCTTCAATGAATCTGCCTACCTATTCCCGGATTAGTCAACCCAATCCGGTTCACTGGTTCGCATTCCAGGCCACACATTCTGATTCTTATAAATTGATGGAAGCCAATCAAATCCAGCAAAAAAACTAGACTTGATTTCTTCTTTTATCTATTTTTGCCGCAGACTAATTGAATGACCAAATCAGTGCAGATGATATCAAGACTCAGTTTAAATCCTTTGTTTCAATATCTGATATATAAAATATGCATACGATGATGATGTCTTTATGCATGTCTCTTATATATACATTATGTATTATGTATAATTGAATGTGTACATTGAAGTGTTATAAATCTTCTTCGGTAACATCCAAGCCAAGTCAATGTTGTTGTTCCCAGCTACGGACAAATGCCTTCGACAAAAGGATGCCATGTGCCTTGTCCCTTTTAACGTCGCATAAGATTCCCCTCCTCTCTCTCTCTCTCTCTCTCTCTCAACTGGTCGGCATTTACAACAAGCACTCTTCCCGGTGCGCGCACGCACATCATCCATCGGTCGAACGCTTCATCTGCATGCCGCCAAATCTCCATTCAAAAAGACGACGCCTTCTTCGCCCTCCCCAAGGCCGACCGTTCCACCCCTCACAACAACAACACCCGCGATGGGCGCCTCCAAATCCCCTCCCCCCAAGCGCAAGTCCACCACTCTCCGCCACCTCTTCGACCTCGACTCCGTCGACGCCTCCGTCATGCTGCCGCCCCCGCCCGAGCCCCGGACCTCCAGCGAGCTCCTTTCCTCCATATCCGCCTGCTCCGCCGCCGTCTTCACCTTCACCGACCCGTGGGAATCGCCGACGGAGCAAGACCTCAAGCGCCGGCAGCTGTCTCACATCCTGGCCGCCCTCCGCTCCGCCAAAGGCTCCCTCGACGATGCGGCGTGGCCGCCTCTCGTCGCCATGCTCGCCGCCAACCTATTCCGACCGCTCCCCCCGCCGGCGTACCCGTCCTTGCCGCAGGACCTGTTCGAGGAGGACGGCCCCATGATGACCCTCGCCCCCGACTGGCCTCACCTCCACATCGTGTACGACATCCTCGCCGCGGCCGTGGCCGGGTCCGACGCCAAGACCCTCCGCCGGCACATCGATCGCGGCTTCCTCCGCAGCCTCCTCGCGCTCTTCCAGTCCGAGGACCCGCGGGAGCGCGACCGGCTGAAGAACGTGTACCACAACCTCTACTCCAAGCTCGCCGCCGACCGGGGATTCATGCGGAAGCAGATGAGCGCCGTCCTCCTCGACCACGTGCTCGAAGCCGACCGGCATTGCGGCATCGGCGAGCTGCTGGAGATCTGGGGGAGCATCATCAACGGGTTCTCCGTGCCGCTGAAGGAGGAACACCGGACGTTCCTGGCGAGGGTGCTGCTGCCGCTGCACAAGCCGAAGCCCATCGCGGCCTACCACAGGCAGCTCTCGTACTGTGTGACGCAGTTCGTGCAGAAGGATGCGGCGCTCGGCGAGGTCGTGGTGAGGGGCATCCTGAGGCATTGGCCGGTAACCAATTGCCAGAAGGAGGTGCTGCTGCTCGGAGAGATCGAGGACTTGGTGGAGAGCTTGGAGGGCAACGATGAACAGCTGGAGAAGATTGCGGTGCCTCTCTGCGCTCGTGTCGCTCGGAGCTCGAACAGCACCAACTCTCAGGTCAGCAGGAACTCCATCCTCTTGTTTGTTCATGATAAATTATTATTATTAATTTTGTAGAGTAACAAATGATCCTCACTAGAAGATTTACACATTCTCAGGTGGCAGAAAGAGCTCTTTACGTATGGAACAGCGAGCAGTTTGTGAAGATGGCATCGCAATCCTGGGAACAAGTTATCCCCGGCATTGTGGAGTGCGTAGAGAAGAACCTCAAGTGGCATTGGAGCAAGTCAGTGCAGCAATTGACCGCGTCGGTGAAGAAGATGCTGCAGGAAATGGAACCCGAGCTGTACGCCAGGTTTCTAATGGAGCTTGAACACAAGGAATCGTTGATGGTTGAGGAAGAGAGGAAGCGGAAGATGAGGTGGGAGAATCTGGAAATGGCTGCCAAAATGTGATCAAATCAATTGCTACTCTTCAAATGTGTGTATGATTTATATATAAAAAGAAATATTTTTCTTTATTTATTTATTTTTCTTTGATTTTTTTGTGGTCACTTGAGACAATCTCCAAGTGCGTTCTACGAGGATAAGAAGAGCTTGATACTTTTTTTTATTCTTTGATTTCTTTTTGTGGTCACTTGATGCGAGAAGACCAAATCAAACATTCAACTATCTAATTGAATTCATATACAAGTACAAGACTCAATCCGTTGTACCTCCGAATAGATCCTACTGCACCCTGTTTGAAAAGCTTTAAATAAATAGCATTAGCTTCTACTCTTTTTGTTTTATGTTCTAAGTGGAATCACTGGGTCTTATTCAGCTCCGTAGAAGGAAACCTTAGCTAGCAAACTAAAATTTGAGGAACAAACTACACCTGATTCGAAAATAAGCAAAAGAAAATGATTGCATTGCATGTCAACCAAGGCACTATTTTCTGAACAAGAATAGTTAAAAGTGAGAACCTCAGTGGTTTGATATCCAAAAAGTCTCGGCAATTCTCTGGAACTAAAATTTGTAACACGCAACCTGATCTGAAGAAGCATTCAGATAATAAAGTACACTGTCAAGGAAAGTTTTATAGTAGACCGGTCTGCGTTTGCGGATCAAGATCTACCTAGCAAGAGACAAAAAGACAGAAAATGAATGATTATCAACTAATCTTGATAAAGGAATTATTTCCTGCACAAAACTAGCTTAAAAACTTTAATGGATTGGGGATCCAAAAAGTCTCAGCAATCTCTGGAACTAAGATTACAACCTAATCCAATAAAATTCAGAGAACAAGATGCACTGAAAAGGAAGTTTTTTTTATGGTAAACTAGTTTGGCTTGAGAATAAAAGGTAGCATAAAAGATGATGATTCCCCGCGTGATACATAAGGAACTTTTTTCTTCATAGGACTTGTTAAAATAAGGTGTGGTAAAACAAGTATAAATCAGCTCTGCCCCCACCGACCATTTCCTTCATCGAAGGCTTGATTGATCATCGCAGTGATCCCGGGGCTTAATTTGCTAAACCAGGTAGCAAAGATTGGTTTGATTCGATCAGGAAGCAAAGGGTTCTCACGTGTTGTACAAGGAGAAGGGCATTCTTGGGCTTTAATTGGCTACACCAGTGTTAGGAGGTAGGTTAGACCCGCCGCCCCCTCTTAGAGAGAGGATGGGGCCTCTTTGTGAGCTGGCCCTGCTAACAAGATTGGAGTCGATGAACACAACAATTACAGTGATATCGTCATGGAAATGGCGGCGAACCCCACGATCTATCTTCTTGAGGTCTGAGTATCTCATCTCCCTTTTCTTGGCAGCTTCTTGAAGTGCAGCTTTGATAAGCCGCCGAGCACTTCCCTGCAGTTAATGAAATTGACCTGTTACTGAAGTTTATAATATATGATCTAACAAGCCACATAAAAGAAACTAATCTTTGCATTTATAACCAAAGAAACAAGGCAAACTGCCCATGAGGGCTCATAAAAAATATAATTTGTTGTCTCACTAGATAATCAAGTTATATACCAAGTTACCAACAAACAACACAAGTGCTGGTATTCTTGCACGTTGGGAGGCCTAAGAATCCAATTCGAATGCCAAGACATATCTGGGGGATGGTAAGTGATCATCAAGAAGCCACAACATGATCATCAAGAACTGAAGGAATTGGATGGAAAGTGAAGGAAGGATTCAGTTCCCTGTATCTGGGGGGATGGTAAAGGAGGGTAAGCTCTCCTACTATTTCCCTCCATCATGTATATTTGTGGTTTGCCCAAGTCAAGGCAATTCCTTTCCCTAACCTCTTCTCTATTTTTCTTCTGTCTCCACTCCTCTGACTTAGTAAAGAATTACCAAATAAGCACATAATATCTGTGTGCACTCTATTGGCAAGTGCTGGTCAGATGTTTGCATATTCCAGCAAATTTGTTTGGCATCAGATGTTCAACTGGTCAGATAGAAAATGTTGAAATTATGCGAAAAACAAATAAATAGAAATTAGTTAAAACTAGGGCTCCAATCTGAAGCCAAGACATAAAAAGAATCATCCAGGGTGGTTCTGTTTCATATTAGAAATGTCTACCTTGTGGACCATACGATAACTAGTGATAAAGCAGACTGAGATTGGAAACATACACTGCGAGGTCCATTATGAACAATATCCACGGCTTCTTGATTAGAAAGATGCTCCCATAGCCCATCAGATGCAAATATAAGAAATTGATCTTGTGGTTGCAGTGGCTGCACACAAATTGATGGTTCTGAGCTAAGAATAGGCTTTTCAAAAGGTTCACGAAGTCGAAACTTTGCAAGTAATGGTTCCCGGTTAAATTCCGACTTCTTTAGATATACATCACCAATTGACCTAGTGATCTGCAATGCATGTTGTACTCACTCAGTAATAAGCAGCATAGATACGAGAGATGATGAATCTAGGTACTGTTCCACAGACAGACAAGAACCTGTAGTACTAAATATAAAAATCAGTAAGAAACTGCTGACACATTTAGAGTATGACACTGCTGGAAATCCATTTAATACAAGTAAGATCAAGCAGCAACTCAAGGGAAGCAGGGATAAATCTGATGGTTATTGATATGATGATAAAAACTCTAATGTAACTCCTACTGAATAGAGTACAAATTACATGCATTTATCAATAAGCAAAGCTTCCACATTTCTACCCCCCAACAATTGAATTTAATAATTGCACATGCAATGAACTATCATGCAAGAAAAAGGCCAGTTAAGAGAAAGTTGTATCTCAGTATCTGTAGCTTCTAATGAAAAATAAGAAAAGATCATGCAAAAAGTGAATTACAACACAGTTTACAAGTCATTAACATTTACCACCGTACTTTTTGCAAAGTGATATTATTTTCAAATCTATAATTGGGCATATATCAAATATGTAAACAACAGGCAGTTCCAAATATCTTTTCTAAACCTGGTCAAATCCTATATATGTGCAATATAGCAAAATATCTGATAATGTATGAAACACCCTACAAAGGGCATAGAAATTAGTTCCATTGAGTCTCAAGCAAGCTTTTCAAGGTCTAGGTTTAGCAATTACAGATGAAGTTCAATTTTAGAAACAATTAAGAAACAAAAGAAAAGAAAGTCAGCAGAGACATGTTATCTGGGCTCTATTACAGTCAGTAATTACATGTTAACGTCTACGGCGACAATATTTAGAATTAAAAATCTCATACACAGCTTACTTTTATGGAAGTTCTTCATTTAATGCTCTGATCAGAAAATTATAAAGGTCAAGATAAGAGGCTATTTAATAACCATTTTCTTAGCATACTAGCATGAAGAGGATAATGAAGACTACTCTGTAGATCGCAAGCAAGAACCAAGAGTTTTAATACTAAAAAAATCCACTTGCAATAGTCACATAAGCAGAATTGTTGAAAAACTCCAGATGTATAAATTGTCAAGTGTTGTGGAACTGGTTCTCTTGCTCTTTGGTAATTCAAAAATACTAAATTTCTTGTTTAAGCACCTGAATTAACCCCTTCACACGCCAAACATTATGCTTTAAAATGACAATTTGTTTATCTTCTGGGTGCATTGACTGCAACTCCTGTCTCACAGACTCAATTCCAGCGTTGTGCTCTGCTGACAACTGGACAGCCAAAACTTCTCCTGTTGCTTTGACAAGTTTCCCAAGAACAACACGGGAGTCCCCAAGATTAGCTGTATATAGCATACCACCACAGATTATACCAACCAGACAGCATGAGCCAACAGCTGCAATCTGAGGCTTTATAGGCCACTGCCTGGTGACCAGAGAAGTAAAACCTTCTTCTGTAGCTTGGTATGCATTCCGAATTACATCAGCTGACATGGACTGATGTTCAGCTGCAAATCCTGTCAAAAGCACTTTTATCATATATATAATCATATAAAGAAGAACGCCTGTTCTATAAGGTATGTAGAATAGTCACTTGAAAAAAGAAACTAAGAACAAGTTCATGATAGTTTTACCAGGAGGAACAGAATTTCACTAACAATAAGATTTAAAAAGTGAGATACAAGAGAGCAGCTTCGGTGACAGAAATCAAGGTTGCAGGAAGAGAATATTTCACAGAACTTAGAAGTACAAACTAAAGCTAATGTTATATCTCATATTGGTCCACAAGTCCATACTCCATCCATGAAATTACTGCAAACATGTTGTGTATTATGAGCATTATCCGAGTCAATGTGTGTTCCAGATAGTCACTTCATGCAACAGCAATACAATAGATTCTTAAATAACTTTTTTACTTATTGAACTAGACATGGCAATTCGTATATGGCTTCACAAAGTGAGTGCAAAAAGAAGTTGCCTGCAGTATCCAACTTACTCTTAAGATGCTGAAAGAGATGATCGTTGATGTAACATGATGTTTCCGGACCGCCATGACCATCATACACACCAACGAAGGTGCCATATGGCCCTGAATCAAGCAAACTCAGTGGTCCAGACTCGATCTGGCTCTGGTCCTCGAGCAAGCTGTTTGCTTGGACCACAGCCATGGAGAACTCCCCGTTGATGTGCTGTCCAATGTCCTTATACCATAGAAGCCCGTCCTGCCGGCCTGCGACATCAGAGCCTGAGTGGATATCTGATGGCAGCCAGCAGGCTTTCAGTACGTTCATCAATGCTGCTAACATCCCTCATCTCAACCAAGCTAGCTTTTCAGTGCTTGACATTTATCCTAATTCAATTTGTACCGAATATGCCAAAAATAACAACCACAATATCCTCCTCTGCGTCAAAACAATTCACACAGATCAAATCAGTTACCAGTTAAAACAAATGGAAAACAGCAGCGACGCCGACGACAAGCACAATATGTAGCAACTAAACAAAATCCAACTTTCCTTTCTTAAACAAAGTTCGTAACTTTATTGCAAAGAAAGATTAAACGAGCTGAAAATTTCTCCTTCTTTAATTGCTAATCTTAAAGAAGATGATTCTGGGCACTTTGGGCATACAACATATTACACAAATCCAGTGCAAAAATAAAAAAAGGAAAACAACGATTACCTCCTATACAAAAATTCAGCTCAGCGCCCAGCGGCGAGGCCGGAGAAAACACTCTCCCCGTGTGAGATGGTACTAAGCCACAAAAACCCGAAGCAAAGAGAAAGAACCAACTAACAATCACGCGATCTCCTCACCGATCCTTGAAACCGCATCTCTCCATCAATCCCAACCGCGGGGAATGACCCCAAAAAAAGTCGCCCCTCGGAATCAGCCCAAATCCGACGCATTGCAACAAAAAGGGCGGCGTAAAAAACAAAAACACCTTTTTAGATCGGGATTCGGTCCAATCTCGGGCGATCGGATGTCCGGCGACCTCAGATCTGGAAGCTGGTGAGGCGAGTCTTCTCACGAGCACTTGGGAGGAGAAGCGAGGATGGATTGGTGCGAGGGTTGGGTTGGGCTTCCAGGCAGCGTATTTGGAGGAGAAGAAGGCTCTTTTCTGTCTCTCGGACAGGGCTAGCAGACAAAACCCATCAAAAACGACCAAGAGAGAGGCCAACGCCAGCAAAGCGCAGGGGCAGCCACGGGCTCCACCACCATCACCACACCCGAGACCGAGAGAGAGACGAGGCTTTTGCTTCGGTAGGAACTCGGAAGACTTGAACTCGAACTATGTGACGTGAGAGTTAGTCTTTTTGCAAAATACCCCCGCCGAATAGATAGTTCTTGCTAACGCACCCCAACCAGCGCATGAATGAGCTTATAATTTGAGTATTAATAGTAATAGAATTTGATTGGATAATAAATAATAAAGAATTAAATATAAATTTTTTAAATTCGATATATATTAAATATAATATTAATTTTATATTAATTTATTAATTTATTTATTTTTAATTTATTCACTAAACAAATAATAATTATTAATTCATTCGTCATCGCATTCTTCTTTATCCTAATTAGCAAGCATACCCTAATATCTTTTCATTTTATCTATAATTATCTTTTAACATTCTCCGGAAGCAATGTCTAAAAAGTATTATTTAATATTCTGATTTGAAATTGAAGTGATGCGGTTCTATGTGTCTCTTCGTCCGATATGACTCTAAGGGGGATCTACAAAAATATTCTAAATGCTCAATTAAAAATGAATTTTACACGTGAGTATGAAAATTAAAATTAGAAGTTAAATCCTTTACCTGACGTACGTCGTGTCGTGTCTGCATATGTGTATGATAAAAGATGTTTGGTGATATTGCCTTCGTGAATTCTGCGAAAATATGCTCAGAATATGTCAAGACTAATCCTAGATATATTGAGTTCATAATTAAAGAATCTCTTATAATTAATGAGGGACGCAAGTGTTCTTGTATGGTCGAATTGAACCCTCGAACTAGATTACGTCTAGTTTGACTTAAATTTAATTCATGAGTATGGACACTCCTGACCTAATTCGGTCGGGCCAAAATATTAGTTCAAACTATTTAATAATAATCATCACAAGGAATCATGTCCAATATGTATTTTTTTTATCTTATTTATTTATTTATTTATTATGTTAGGTTTGTAATATGATTATACAATAGAATTAGATTTAATAATAATGAGAGAGAATATGATAAAAAAATTTAAAATCGAGGTACGTTAGATATAATATAATTAATAATAGATATTATTTTATTTTATTTTATTTATTCTATGAAGTAAATATATCTTAAATAATTTAAATAATTTATGTATTTAAAATTAATGATTAGATAGTATAAATTATTGGTCATTTTTGAGATTTATAAAAATTATTATAATGTTGAATAAAATATCTCATTGCTAATTAATCATAAAGTGTTAGTGACTGATAAAATTTGCGGGTAGATAGATGACTAATTAGCGATTTAGCATCCGATATTCCCTACCTTACACGAGGCTATTAATTTGTCCTGAGACCATCACGTGTCCAACACGTGCGCAGTCGACGACCTCTCACATCAACTACCTCCTGCCACGAACGCGGCTCGCTCACCATCCTGTGACTTGCACGTGCCTGGTTCAACGGACGGCCAGGCCAACGCCCGACACGTGTGCAAATGGAAATTGAGTCATGTATGACGCGTGGCCGAATGGACGGTGTCATTACTTAATGTGTTTGGCCAGTCTGCTAATCTAATCGGTGATGATGCATCGAAACTAATTAATGCATTTGATGTCATCCAATTAGGTGTCACGGTGTCACCATTAATTTACTTTTAATTACTTGTTAACTAGTACAATATTATTGTTATTACTTGTTAACTAGTACACCATTATTATTATTATTACTAATTATTTTATTTTATTTTCTAGAAAGTAAAAACAGCTTTATTTACTCATAATAAGGCTCCACACAAATGAGCATTTATCCAGGCGAGCGTTATTTGACTAACTTTAATATAGTTTCTAGAAACAAAATTAAAAATAAAAAGGAGTGCGTTATTTGTTGTCCTGTTAGCAATTTTATTATAATTTTTAGAAATAAAATTAAAATAAAAAAGATGAGCATTTTTTCATGTCCCATTGGTAGTTGTATTATAGTTTCTAGAAACAAAGTTAAAATTAAGAAGATGAGTGTTGTTTTGTTGACCCGATAGTTTTATTATAGTTTCGGTAAACAAAACTAAAACTAAGAAGGCGAGCATTTTTTGTTATCGTGTTGGCAGCTTTACTATTGTTTCTATAACCAAGTTAAAATTAAAAAGGAGATCGTTATTTGTTGTCCAATCGACGTTTCTAGAAACAAAGCTAAAATTAAGAAGACGAGTGTTTTTTGTTGTCCCGTTGGCAGTTTTATCATAGTTTCTAGAAACAAAACTAAAATTAAGAAGGTGATCGTTATTTGCTGTCCAGCTGACAATTTTATTATAGTTTCTAGAAACAAAATTAAAATTAAGAAGGCGAGCGGTATTTGTTGTGCCGTTGGCAGCTTTATTATAGTTTCTAGAAACAAAACTAAAATTAAGAAGACGAGCGTTATTTGCTGTCTCGTTGGCTAGGGTTGAGTTTGGGCCAGGCTGGGTTGGGATTTGGTATGTCCTTTTCCCATTCCGATTTTGAGTCGGGTCCCGAATACGAAGCATTTCGATTTTGTCTCGTCCTGAATTTTTCGGGACGGAACCGGCACGTTCCGTATTTGTTAATAGTGTTTTTCCTATAAAATAAAAACAATATATACATTAGATAATCAATAGATCATTATATTACAACATCCCAAAAAATTAATATTACATAATTAACATTACTTATTCAATAAACTGTGTCGAGCGAGGACAATCTCGATTTTTTATGTCGTCCTAGTTTCGTCCCGATTTTTAATCTGGACAAACATATTTGTCCCGGTCCCATTCCAATTTTGGACCAAGATGAGATTTTCCCAAATTTTCAAGCCGGGTCGGACCGGGACGTCCTGACCTGTGCTTACCCCTATTGTTGGCAGTGTTATTATAGTTTCTATAAACAAAGCTAAAATTAAGAAGATGAGCATTATTTGTGGTCCCGTTGCTAATTTTATTATAGTTTTCAAAAACAAAGTTAAAGTTAAGAAGACGAGCATTATTTGCTGTTTGTTGGCAATTTTATTATAATTTCTAGAAACAAAACTAAAATAAAACAGATGAGCGTTATTTGCAGCCCCATTGATGGTTAATTTTATTATAATTTTCAAAAATAAAGTTAAAATTAAAAGGATGAATATTATTTACTGTTCCTTGACAACTTTATTATAGTTTTTATAAATAAAATTAAAATTACGAAGACAAGCGTTTTTGCTGATATTTTCAGTGTGAAAAAGCTTTCCTTGGCAAAGAGCCTCATCGACTACCAAAGCTAATTTTTTAAAACATGTTTAATGTATATCGGGCTAATTCTTTGCTCACATGTTTAATGATGATAATAAAAGTATTTTTTTCCACACCAAAAGTGTGAATCATGTAAACTATGAGGTGTTGATTGGATTTTAGGGGTGTGATGGCAAATAATAAACATATGGAAAAAGATGCACATGTTGTCTCCCCTTTTATCCCAAGTGTGGCTCTTGTGTCTCCTCCAAGTTGTACAAGGAAATGGATAAGCTCAAAAGCTTGGAGAAGGTGTTCTTGGTCTCTTCCCCTCTCTTATAATTTTGCAAGACAAATTAGTTAATCTCTCTCTCTCTCTTTTTCACTTTCTCAATAGTCAAATTGGTGACTTTTGCATCTTCAATTATGGAGATGGAACATCTAATAATTGCAAGATGGTGGCTTCCCAAATTCGATTATTTGTTTTAATAAATTATATATAATTAGTTATACTTTTCGTTCCACACCGTGTGTCTCGCTAATAATAATAATAATAATAAATTTAAATCACCGCAATACAAGTTAGTTTTTAAAATGATATTGTTAATGAAATAGTTAGTTATATCTCACTATCAAATTATTGTTAATGAAATAGTTAGTTAATGATGTAGAGTCCTATACAATATCTATATATTGACTATATATTGATTTTTTAATACTTATATACATAACTCAACACTGGAATATTAAAAAAGAAAAAAAATCTAATTCGACATTTATCTTTATTTGAATTGATTGGGACGCTACTTCAGTAACCAACTTATTTTTAGTTGTTTAGCTGTCGAGTGTGTAAAAGTATTAAAAATGTAATATATTAATACAATATTTAGTTGTCGCTTATTTAGCTGGTGAATAGTGTCTAAAAGTATTAAAAACGTAATATATTAACACAATATTTAGCTGTCGCGGATATGCGCTACACAAATGCTTGTTGATAATATAATATCCACACTATTTAATTTGTTGTCATTCCTATTCAGCCTCCATGATCCAAACCCCTTAACCCGCCATTAAAAACCCTAACCTCCATTCTTGCTCTCTCGTCAATATTTGAACTCTTACCAAGATTTTCGCTGGAGATGTCGTTCTGGCGGTTGGGCAAGTTGTTAATGAAGTATGACAACATAGGGGTCGGCGTTTACGTGTCCATCTCCGCCGTATCCACCTCCTGCTTGTACGTCGCCATTAAGAGAGACGTCGACATCGAGTTCGTGTTTGGACTTTGGAAAGTTCGACCTCTCCCTCGGCTTTTTGGAAAAGGATCCCATTAATGTTTGTCGCGACGCCGTCGTGGTGTATAATCATCCCGAGACTCTGCGCCCAATGGAGGATCAGCGAGGAGCCGCCGATATCGAAGAATATGACAGCGACAAATGGTAGCGTCGAGCCCTAGCTCTCGCAATATTCTACAACAAGGCCTTGTTTCCGGTTAGCGCCCTTTCTCCGTTGATAGCCAGGTTCTTGGCAAGAAAGAACATCATCAAAGATTATTGGTGATTATTATCTACCCATATCCATTCGGAAGTCTAATAAGTGTTTTGCTTCCAACCGACTTGATCCTTTCATGATGATAGAAATAGGAAAGTACACAGAATTTGCACCTTGACTAGCTTATTGCTTTTACTCACAAATAATTTTCTGTAATATTGTCCAGTTATGAATAACCGAGACTAGTAAGATCTGGACTTTTGAACCTTTGATTTATTTAGTTCATACAATATTGGATGAGGCTATTGCAAGTATTATGTTTGCTTTTGCATGATCCTCGGTTTCTTTTCCAAATAGCATTGTAAGGACCATTTTTCTTCTTATGTTTATGGGTGGAATTTTAATATGTTTGATATGTTTCCCTCTTCTATGTAGGGTTTCATATCTAAATTGTGTTTTTTTTTTCATATAATTTTGCATCATTGTGTGCTTCTAATGAAATTGAAGGTGACTGAAAAATCAAAGTTTTTTTTATCGATAAACTAATCCTCATAGTGATCATGTACTTGAACGTTGGAAACTTTTATTTGCATCCAACATTGTTAAACAAGTACAAATGAATCAAAATAATACCGAAAATTTAACGATATAAATACTACTTGAATGAAAAAAAATTATACTCGCAAATTTGATCCGTGTTTCAACCTCTGTTTGAACTGAAGAAAAAATAATACTTCTTACTTTTGCTTGGAACGGTGTGAAGAAGAAGCTAATTTGTACTAGGCCTATTGGTGGAGACTTTTTTTCTCCTAATGTGATGTTAAATCACTTTCAATGGGCTCCTTTTACAGGTGAATAGGGCCAATTTAAAATGAAACAACGTTTTAATTGCATTTATTTCCATCGATTTCAATAATCACATATTTTGACCGTGCATTGAATTGATGCCAATTCATCCTTCCAATTTTGATCGAGTGGCAGAGCAATTAACACCTGCAATATTTGATTTCTAATTTTGACCACAAAACTGCAATTTTGACCGAGTGGAATTGGATTATTAAAGCTGCATCAATTTTATTTTAATTTTGAACAAAACCTTTAATATTGACCAAATCAAACAATTGAATATTTGCCTCTAAAGTTGCATCAACAGCTGTTGGGCGCCTTGCACATGCTAGCTGCATGCAGCTGGCAGCATGCGCTGCACGTGCCAGCAGCAATAGGCAGGCAGCCGCCCCGCCTAATCTTCTCCAAATAGTTCTGTAGGGCTAACCAAGTTTTTACGACGATCAAACTTGACCGTCGATAAAATTTTAGTCAGCATATTTGTAAGACTATGAGTTGCGTCAATTTTTCTGAAGCTGGATGAAGATAAATATATACCAGAAGAGTTTACTGTCCATTTAACATCCCCTCGTACACATATACAGGGAATTGAATTCTTTAGGGGTGCGCACGGGTACCAGATAGATTCGGAACCGGTTGAAATTGATCGGATATGGTAGATTTTGGATAGACCCAAATTAAATTCGATAGGGTCCGGATAACAAATCAATAAACCAGTTAAAATCGGTTCCGATTTCGGGTCCAACACGTCGGGACCCGGAATCGGAACTGAAACCGGTACCAAGTTATATATATTTAATTATTTAACTCGAATCTGATATATTAGATAATAGACATATTTAATTAGGAGCATATTTGCAATTTCTCAATATAATTTATTGATTACACTATATATATTACTATTTTTATCATAAAATAATAATAGAAATTATAATGAACATTAACAATCTCTTTCATTCATTAATTCATTATTTTCTATTAACACTAATAAAATTAAATAGATGATCCAATAGGATATCCGGAACCGAAACTGGAACCAGTGGTTCCAGGTATGGTCCGATTCTAGGTTCCAACAGGGTAGAGTCTGAGTCCAAAATATAGGAATCGATCCTATATAAAATAGGATCCATGTATCATGAAAATTACATAATACCCGAATCCGCTCACCCCCTAGAATCCTTCACTTTTCATCAAATTCCCTCGTTTCTTGATGATTCATGTTGCGGAGTGTATACACATGGAATCAAGTCACAAACAAGTTGGACATGGTCCATGCTAGAATGTTCTTCAACATTGAATCGGTAAGAAGTCTCATCCAATTGCAAAATATTATTGGGATGAACCAAGCAAAAATTTAAATTTTGAAAATGAAAATTGATTGCTGCAAAGCTCAAATTGAAGGTAAAATTAAAAATTAACTCATTAATTTAATGAAAAAAATTAATGAATCTAAATTAAACTATGATAAAATTAACAAATCAAATTAAAATTTTAATATGCATAAAATCAATTTCGAATAACACCTATTATATCCCATTTTCGAATAACACTCATTATATCCCATTGTTAAGTTATTATTAATAAAATAGTTAGTTAATGATGTAAAATCTTAGATAATATTTAATATATTAATATTTTTAATACTTATATACATAATTTAACAAATAGAATATTAAAAAAATAAAGCTCTAATTTGACATCCATTTTCATCCGAATGGACTGGAATGCTATTTCAATAATTAATTTATTTTAAAATATATATTATATTCTCTTAGTTTGCCTAATAATTTTTCGACACATGTAGTTAGGAAAATCATTAGACATATTTTTAGAAAAGTATAATAATATTTTATTTCTAATATTTAACTATATAAATATTAAAATTATACTATATTAAATACTATATTTAGCTGTCAATATTTCGCGAACACGACTATATAATGCAGATGCGGATATATATACAAACCGTATTCAATCCGCAGGCATCCAACCCCGGATCCGCCGCCTTGATCCTAGGGGTGAGCAAAAAAAACCGGTTTTTCGGTTAACCGGAAAACCGGTCCGAAACCGAACCGGTTTTTGCGGTTAACCGAACCGGTTTTTCCGGTTTTGGATTTTTTTTTTTTAATTTTCGGTTTTCGGGTTCGGGTTCGGGTCGGGGTATAAAAAGTCCACCGGTTTCGGTTAACCGACCGGTGGATATATAAATTATATTATATATATTATAAAATAGTATTATATAATAAATTATTAATGTTTTAGTTATAATTTTTAGTAGAAAACTCAAAACTAAAAAGTAGAACCCTAACTTTTAATCCCGCGCCCACTCGCCCAGCCGCCCAGTCGCCCACTCTCGAGTCTCGCCTCTCGCCCCGACGCGGCGACGCCCTCTCGGAGTCTCGGCGACGCCCTCTCGGCTCTCTCGCCCCGACGGGCGACGCCCTCTCGGCTGCTGTCGCCTCTCGCAGTCTCGCCCCGACGGCTGACGCCCTCTCGGAGTCTCGGCGACGCCCTCTCGGAGTCTCGGCGACGCCCTCTCGGCTCTCTCGCCCCGACGGCCGACGCCCTCTCGGCTCTCGCCTCTCGCAGTCTCGCCCCGACGTGATCTTGTAGAAGCACCTGAGGCTGAGAAGTGGAGAGTTGCAGAGAGGGTGTCACTAGGCTGGAACAAGATAGTTGTGCTTCCAGAGGCACCTCCATGTCCTGACCTGATATTTTTGCATCTTCGAGACAACATTCATCTTAAGAAGATACCAAATGGGTTCTTCAGCCATATGCCCTGCCTGAAGATCCTTGATCTCCGAGACACTTCGATAGAAGAGCTTCCGGAAGGGATTGGCAATCTGTCGCCTCTCGCAGTCTCGCCCCGACGGCTGACGCCCTCTCGGCTCTCGGCGACTCGCCCTCTCGGCTCTCGCCGACTCGCCCTGACGGCTGACGCCCCGACGCCCCGACGCCCGACGCCCCGACGCCCGAGCCCTCTTCAGTCTTCTATTCTCTCTCTTGCCCTCTCCGCGACTCGTCGTCTCCGGCTCTCCGCCCCTCCGCGACTCGCCGTCTCCGCCTCTCCGCAGCGTCTCAGTCTTCCACTCTTCCGATCAGTGCCGCATAGTTAACAGGTATGAATTTTTTGGTTTTGCTTACTGGACATGTGAAATTGCTTACTGGAATTGCATGAAATTGAACATGTTATGTTGATGTTGATGTTGATTTGAATCATAAATTTGATCATTAATTAAGTATAGTTGATTTGATCATTAATTAAGTATACTATGAAGAAATGAAGAATTAATCTGCAATTCTTCATTTCTTCATAGTATAGTTGATTTGATCATTAATTAAGTATCAAGTGGGATAAGTCTAATATTACAGTTTTTGGTATAGTAATTGGGTATAGTAAGAAACCATTGATCCGGTTTGCAAGACAGATTTAAATTGAGAGATTAGTGTGAGAAAAATGAATTTTTGCTATACACAAAATTGATTGGAGGTTTAAAATTTTTTTAGAAATTGATAGGTTAAAAATTTTTATTGGTTAACCGAAAATTATTGGTTAACCGAACCGAAAAAACCGAAACCGAAATACCGGTTAACCGAAGTTAATGGACCGGTTTACGGTTAATGATTTTGAAAAACCGAAGTTAATGGATCGTTTTTTTTTTTTTTGCTAATGGACCGGTTAACCGGTCCATGCTCACCCCTACTTGATCCAACCCCGGACCCGCCATCAAAAACCCTAGCCTCCGTTCTCGCTCTTTCGTCAAGGCTTGAACCCTTAGCAGGATTTTCGCCGGAGATGGCGTTCACGGGGCGGATGGGCGAGCTGATGAAAAAGTACGGCAAGGTAGGGATCGGCGTCCACTTCTCCGTCTCCGCCGTATCCATCACCAGCTTGTACGTCGCCATTAAGAACAACATCGACGTCGAGTCCGTCTTCGAGAAGTTCGGCCTCTCCCCCGGCGTTGCGGAAGAGGATCCCTCTGCCCACCCCTCCTCCTCCGCCGGCGGCGGGG
Source organism: Canna indica (assembly GCA_034359265.1). NCBI lineage: Eukaryota > Viridiplantae > Streptophyta > Magnoliopsida > Zingiberales > Cannaceae > Canna > Canna indica. The sequence continues at coordinate 1,288,495 of CP136898.1, read as the reverse complement.
GCGACGTGGTCACCTTGGACGGGCATGAGTCTCCTGAGACTCTGCAATCAATGGAGGAACAGCAGAAGCAGACGACGAGGAATAGGACGGCGGAAATGGCGGCGTCGAGCGGCGGAGCCCTAGCTCTGGCGATACTCTGCAACAAGGCCTTGTTTCCAGTTAGGGTCCCGCTAACGGTCGCCCTTACTCCGCCGATAGCCAGGTTCTTGGCGAGGAGGAACATCCTCAGAAATCATTGATGATCATTCTCTACCCATATACATTCCGAAGTCTAAGTGTTAAATTCCATAGACAACCTGTAAGTGTTTTGCTTTCAACTGTACTTGATCCTTTCATGGTGTTAGAAAGAATGCAAAATTTGCACCTTGACTTGCTTCTTGCTTTTACTCACAATAATTTGTTGTAATCTCGTCCAGTTATGAATAATTCAGACTAGTAAGCTTTGGACTTGAACCTTCGATTTATTTAGTTCATACTGTCTCGGATGAGGTTGTTGCAAGTATTATGTTTGCTTTTGCATGATCCTCAGTTACTTTTCCAAGTTCCAAAGGTAACGTTATATTAGAACAAATAAAGATAATTACTGTCCAATTATGCGTGCATAATAGCATTGCAAGGACCATTTTTCTTCTTATGTTTCTGCGTGCAATTTTAATATGTTTGATTTGTTTCCCTCTTCTATGTAGGGTTTCATATCTAAATTGTGTTTCTTTTTCATATAAATTTGCATCATTTTGTGCTTCTAAATTGAAGCAATCTGACTAAAAATCAGAGTTTAGTATCGATAAATAAGTCCTCATAGTGTTTGTTCCATGTACTTTAACGTTGGAACTCTTTATTTGCATCCAGCATTGTTAAACAAATGGTATACTAGAAACCCCTAGTAAACAAAAAGACTTAGCCAACTAGGTTGTACAAGTTGACATCATTCATCTCCTAATTTGTCAAGGAGATATTGTTGTTGGGGATTGTAGACAAGTGGTAGACTAGCAGCCTCTGTTAAACAAAATGAATTTGCTAACAAGATTATTAGCAGTGGAGGGGAATCTGGATATCTGCACTATGGATTTGGAATGAGAAAAAAAGGAGGTTCCATTCTTTGTCAAAGGACTCAAAATAATTGGATAGCTCTTGACTGGCCAGTGCTGAAACTAGTTATTTGCCCAATCTTTTAGTGCTCAGAGGGACATGTCTATGTTTTCTGAGAAAGAAATATGATATCCTAAATGCGGCATGATCCTTCTTTTGCTTTGGATAAATACCATTTGCATGCCATATTCTACTTTTTTCTTCTGGGAGATATTTGATGCCTCTTGATCAACCACGCAAATCTGCTCCCTTAAAGTCTTCGGATTTTTTATCTGTTTCTTTGTGGAATATCCAGATTCTTCCCAAGCTACTCAATATCATTTATAGGCTAACATTATGTAGAAGTTTCAAGTCTAGATGACCCTCTTAAACTTCATTTTGTAGGAACATGACTGTACATGAAAAGGATAAGTTGGATAGTTGGGTCACCTGTGGGAAAGGTGAAAAAATAGGACTCTCATGTGTCTAACATATACTGATTGCTAAGATACATGTGTTAAAGGAAACATATAGAAACTTATTTCCCTTGAGTTGCTAAGTTGCTAGAAATTTCCAAGTGTTGAAAAATAATAAATAGAACCACAACTATGAGAAAAAAAGAATAAATAAAATTTGGACTTTGTATTATGCTGTATTTTTGCTCTTGCTGTACACTGAATCTTTTTTTTCCTGAAAATTACTTGAAACCTATTCTTTCATTAAAATATCATTTGCTAGAACTAACATTTCATAAATACTACTTAACTAGTTATGCCATGAATGTTTGGAAGTTCTTCGACAGTTGATCTATGTATTATCTAATGATTTGGTTGACAAGGAATCTGATTGATTGAGTAGATCATTGCACTACGTTAGTATGTTTCATGTATGCCGCAACAGATTTTGGTTTGAATGAGTTCATGATCCATTCACTAAATGAAGAACAACTAAGCCTTGATCTCATACTCATAGTTGTCAATAGCTCACATAGCGCGCTAAACCGCATAGCGCAGCGACATGCACCTTGTGCGCTTCGCTGTGCTACGCGCAATACACTTCAGCGTGGTGCTATTTGCGCTATAGCGCATAGCGCAGCACAGCAAAAAGCGTGTTAGAAGTATGCTAAAGACATTTTGTCTCTTCAGTTTCAGCCTTTTTGGAAGGACAAAGGTTTTTTGGAGGCAAGTTGAAAGAAATTTTAGAAAATGATCAAGAGGAAGAATTTAGAGCCAACCAAATTGATATGGAGGAGGAAGAGAAGGACATTGAAAGCTATGGCCCTCATGGTTTTGACGAGGATGAAGAGATTAACCTTGTGGATGAAACTATGGATGATGAAGAATAAAGTTGGGCTCCTAAGGGAAATTTTGGAGCTTGAAATATGAATTCTTGGTTTTAAAATTTTGTTTTCCTTACTTTTAGACTTATCCTTTATGGTTGATTTATGATATTTTGCTTTGTTTATCTAATCTTATAAACATGATTTCTTTTTATATAGTTGGTTTTCACCATTTTTGAATATTTAATTATTATTCTTTATAATAGTTGGAATCTATTGGTACTTTTTGTATATATATAAAATATATGCCTATGTTTTTATTTTGCACTTTATTTCAATAAAGTGCGTGTTTTGTGCTGCGCTATGCGCTATAGATCCTGGGACCTTTGCGCATAGCTGCGCTTTTTGCCCCTCACAACTATGCCCATACTGGATAGTGTTCAAACAGGAATAACACATAAAAAGTAGGTTAAATGCCACAATTTATCTACATTATCGGTAACGTGGTTTTTAAATATTTAGGGTCCATATATTACAATGTTTGTTTTTGGCGCTTTATCGATAATTTAAATTATCTCGGTAAATTTATATTACCATCCAAGTGGTAATGTGGATATCATTAATGAGAGGTGGATATTTGGATTATCATCCAAATGTAATTATAAATTCTAACGATGTTATTTTCTTTTATATATTTTTCTTTCTGCAATGCACTATCACATTTTAAAAAAAGATTTTTTTGATAATTTATTGTGAAGTTAAAAAATATAAAATTAGATTATTATTCTTCTCCTGCAATTCATTTATGTTGCCAAATATGATAATTTTATATTATAGATAAATTTATGATAATAATTTATCATGTACGTTATCAAACAATGTACATGTAGATTAGAGAATGAACATATATCAAAGAAAAAGCGACATTAATCAATTGGTTTGTCTTATATAATTGATGATTCACTTCATAATTAATTAAATTATACAATTGTATTATATGGTAAAATTAAATCCACCATTTTAAATTGATACATAAGAGTGAGAGAATATTTTGGCAACACGAGAGGGGATCAAACGAATATAAATGAAACCAAAGTAGTTGGATTAATTACTCCTTATTACGGAAATAAATTGGATGGCTTCAATTTTAATATTTCATCGCCAATGGACAGTTATATAAAAATTCCATTTTTTTGGAAAAAATACCATTTTTTGATGGTGATGTAATTTTTAAATTCCTAAGGCACACCCATTATCGTGTTTAATTAAAAAAAACCGATAATCTAAATTACTTTGGTAATCTATATTATCATCGACGTGATAATGTGGATAATCTCTCACGAGAAATGAGTATATGAATTATCACTTAATGATAATTTTAAATTTTAATATCATACATCTTTCTCCACTCAAAATATCATCATAATTTTTTTTGATAATTGTATGTGAAGTTAAAAAAATATAATATTAAATTATTATTGGATCAAACAGATCAAATAAGATAATATTATATTATTAGTAAATGAAAGATAATAATCTACCTTATAATATAAAGTAATATAATATTATTGAGCAAGGTATTAAAAGTAACCTAAATCAAATATAAGAAATTTATCCTTGTGGTTACTACTTACTACTTGAAAGGAAGCATCCGCTGTTCGCTGACTCGTACACAATAGCCGATTGACTTCGGCTTACCAGATCCAGTCGAGTTACTCGAGTCACGCCCCTTTCTTCCCTTTTCATCCTCCATCCATCTGCCTTCCACCGTCTTTGTCGCCGATTTAGGCGAAAAAGAGAAATATGATCGTCTGCGTAGCCGTCGTCGGCCACCAGGTTACCGCCATTCGTCTTGACATGTACCTCTTCTCTCGCGAATGCGAAGGGTTACCCCCACAGTAATGTGGCTTTTAAATTTTTAGGGTCCATACATTACAATGTTTATTTTTGGCGCTTTATCGATAATTTAAATTATCTCGGTAAATTTATATTACCATCCAAGTGGTAATGTGAATATCATTAACGAGAGGTGGATATTTGGATTATCATCCAAATGTAATTATAAATTCTAACGATGTTATTTTCTTTTATATATTTTTCTTTCTGCAATGCACTATCACATTTTAAAAAAAGATTTTTTTGATAATTTATTGTGAAATTAAAAAATATAAAATTAAATTATTATTTTTCTCATGCAATTCATTTATGTTGCCAAATATGATAATTTTATATTATAGATAAATTTATGATAATAATTTATCATGTACGTTATCAAACAATGTACATGTAGATTAGAGAATGAACATATATCAAAGAAAAAGCGACATTAATCAATTGGTTTGTCTTATATAATTGATGATCCACTTCATAATTAATTAAATTATAAAATTGTATTATATGGTAAAATTAAATCCACCATTTTAAATTGATATATAAGAGTGAGAGAATATTTTGAAAACACGAGAGGGGATCAAACGAATATAAATGAAACCAAAGTAGTTGGATTAATTACTCCTTATTACGGAAATAAATTGGATGGCTTCAATTTTAATATTTCATCGCCATTGGACAGTTATATAAAAATTCCATTTTTTTGAAAAAAATACCATCTTTTGATGGTGATGTAATTTTTAAATTCCTAAGGTGTTTAATTAAAAAAACCGATAATTTAAATTACTTTGGTAATCTATATTATCATCGAAGTGATAATATGAATAATCTCTCACGAGAAAGAGTATATGAATTATCACTTAATGATAATTTTAAATTTTACCATCATACATCTTTCTCCACTCAAAATATCATCATAATTTTTTTTGATAATTATATGTGAAGTTAAAAAAATATAATATTAAATTATTATTGGATCAAACAGATTAAATAAGATAATATTATATTATTAGTAAATGAAAGATAATAATCTACCTTATAATATAAAGTAATATAATATTATCGAGCAAGGTATTAAAAGTAACCTAAATCAAATATAAGAAATTTATCCTTATGGTTACTACTTACTACTTGAAAGGAAGCATCCGCTGTTCGCTGACTCGTACACAACAGCCGATTGACTTCGGCTTACCAGATCCAGTCGAGTTACTCGAGTCACGCCCCTTTCTTCCCTTTTCATCCTCCATTCATCTGCCTTCCACCGCCTTTGCCGCCGATTTAGGCGGAAAAGGGAAATATGATCGTCTGCGTAGCCGTCGTCGGCCACCAGGTTACCGCCATTCGTCTTGACATGTACCTCTTCTCTCGCGAATGCGAAGGGTTACCCCCACAGTCTCCCTCTTGATCTGACGGGTTTAATATGTTCACGATCCACAGAACAATCCTCTGTACCTGCAGAGCTTCACGGCTGCCGACGATGCGCTAAAGCTCCATCACATCATCCATTGCTCCCTGGACGTCGTCGATGAGAGAGGTTCGGGTTTGCCTTCAAGTTTCAGCTATTCTTTCTCATTTCTATCTCAATTTCTTTGGCCAAGCGTGTTAGTCCGGTCTTGGATCTAAATTAAGTAAGACTTGTCTGATAGATCTTTAATCTAAAGATAATCTTGAAGAGATTTATAAATGAAGTATGATTATTTGTAGTGATCTCGCCAATTGATGCTGGTTTGGATACCATATCAGAGTCTAATGATTTAATGAAGGAAATAAGGATGAAAATGTCTTAAATAGTGGAATATTTGTTTTGGTTGTTGAGCTTATCGATGTTTGCTTAACTTGGGTAGTATATTGCTAATTGAATATTCTCTCATTCAGAAATATAGAGCTCAGCAGGGTAAGAAGATATAGAACCACATAAGATTACTATGTACAAAATCCTGAATAATTAGGACATTTTCATCCTCATTGAGAATTATAGAACTCAGCTGGGTATAGAGTTCATTTTCGCGTTTTGAATAACGAACCATTTGTTTCCAGCTTAATAATGCCACATGAAATACTCAAGCTTCTTCCTTTGTTTTGTTAGTATCCATGTTATGAATCCTTTGGATCGGTTGCACAAATCTTGCTCTCTACTCAAAGAACTGCTCAATTGTATGTATAATACTATTCCCATCAAGAAGAAGGATAAAGCTTCTCAGTATGTAACTAGTTACTGTTGAATGTTCAATGTCTATCCTTGCAATCTAACTGTCGAAGAAAACTATGAGATGTTTGATTTTGTAGCTTAATTTCCATATTGTTGTGTGATAAACTGATAATCTATTTCTGAAAATTGAGAATGTTTTCTTTATTATTGGGTGTTCACTAGTTTGCTGCTTTCTGATCTACTAATGCCATTTATTGAAAGTTTAGAACCTTTGTGGTGATATTGTTTCTTCAACAACACTATGTACAATAATGGTATGTTAAGTGATGAGATCGATTTTGTAGTGATGGCATGCATACATGATTTAAATATTATTATTTCATATCGATACTACTATTCCATAAAAACAATGCCAGTGTCATTCAATCTTATTTTTCAGTGTGTTCAGGTGCTCAATTGACCTGATTCCTTCAAATGAAAATTTTATGCTTGATTTCAGAAGACACAATGTCCAATATGTTTTATCAAATTTCAAGAGTTCTTGTTTGAAGCTTTGATTTAGCCAGACATTTACATTTGTCATCACTCACCCAAAACTATGTGTGCTTTGCCTCCCAAAAGTACTGAAAAGTTACTCTTTTGAAGATAATTTATGGATAATATTATCAACACAATACTTCATTGTTGGGGAAATGGTGTATCATAACTCACAAGAAAATAACATCGTTACTAGTTACTATTCAACTAATGTACCGATGCACTAACAGATTGTACTTCTTCGCCTGTTGTCTAGTGTTCTCACTATGCACAAGGGATCATTATTTTATCTACTTTCATCTTTCTCATTTACTTATTGACACTTTGTCTTCTCCTTAGTGGAAGTTATGCACTCATACTATTGTTTTTTTGCAAAAATGGAGCAAGCAAGAAAAATCAGCTCTTGTGCCATGGAGCACCATTGTGCCTTACTAAATACTAATCATAACTTCTTGGTGTCCTCAGGAAGTAGTTCTTTTGACTCTTCTCTTTGATAGGCATCAATCAGTATAGGTTGTTGGTGGATGTTGAGATGATAATAATATCAGAATACCTAACTACTTATCGCAAAATATTTGGGTTCAGCTTCACTATTGCAGATCAAACCAGTTTTTATTTATACAATTCAGGGTAATAATAATCATATATAGCTGTGAGACTTATCTCGACTCATTTCCTCTTGGCAGTGAACAATCCAAAGAAAAGTGGGCCTACTTTAAATGAAACATTCCTTGGTATGTTGTATCCAACAGAGAATTATAAAGTGTAAGTGCTTTTAGATATAATTTGTCTTTCACGCGTTTTGCACAGTTTATGTAGTTCATTCGACTATGTTTGTGTGGTTTATTGGGTTTTTGTAACTGTTTGTTCCATTCTTGTTTACCTTCATTTACAGGTATGGTTATCTAACCAACACAAAGGTGAAATTTCTTATGGTAACAACTGACCTAGAAGTTAAAGATGCAGATGTCAGAAGTGTAAGTCTATTATATCTTGCTACAGTTTCTTTCTAATCCTCATTTGTTGTTTAGATTTTTGTTTTGGCCTTACTTGTTGGCAAGTATGCTTTATTACCATTCATTTCACAAGCTGCAGATTAAATTTTCTCACACTTTGGCAAATAATCTTACAATAGTTAAGCAGAGGCAATTGCATCATAGAATGAGATGTATGCAGAAAAATGAAAGGTCTAAAATTAGTTTCTCCTTAATCTATTCTAGACCTAGGCTAGTGTCACCTTCACCTTACCTTAGAGCTAACAGAAAATTTCTGTTAGGATATTTTGAAAATAGAAGTTACATAGCAGCAAGAATATGGTTTTGTCAGCACGGAGAAGTAAAATGTTTATCTGCCCACAATATGAAAGGGTAGTTGACTAGGCTCCTTCGTACTAATCAGGATGTCTTTATCTGTATGGTTTTATAATGTCTATTAAGCCTCCAAATTAAAGGTGCAACTAAATAAAATGACTAAATTTTTAAAATGGTCAAGCTTTTCTCCCATGAGATATTTCTTGTATTCTCCTTTATGACCACGTTCGGAGTCATCAATGGAACTACTCAGAGTGTCCAAGTTGCCATTCTGTTTATTGCTAGTCCTTCTATTAAATTGTAATGCAGTATCATTTATGGTGCAGCATTAACCCCAATACTAAAAGCGACTCTAAAAGTAAAGTATCTTCTGATTTGGTGGTAAGAATCAGCATGCTCTAGAAATTCCACATTTACCTAATTCTTCCATAAAAATTGCTAATTCATGTATGCATTTAATAGTTAGATTTTGGTCTTTCTTTAAACAGAGCATTGATAGTTGTGAATAAAATATCCCTAGTTAATATGTCATACATGTGCTTGCGTTTTAAATGACATTATTATACTATTATAGACCTAAACCCTAGTGATATGATATACTCTTTTCTGGTGCTCAGTTCTTCAGGAAGTTCCATGCTGCGTTTGTGGACGCTGTTTCCAACCCCTTCCATGTTCCCGGGAAGAAGATAACTTCCAAAATCTTTGCAGAAAGGATCAGTGGGATTGTCAAATCTTTTGGATCTGTGACGGCTGGGTAAACCATATTTCTTTAAGTTGAATAGGTTTAAAAAACATTTGAGGTTCATTCTTCCTTTATGTGGTTGGCAACTCAATCTTTGCACCTCTTTCGGCTCAGCTAAGTGGGTTTTTGGTCAATGTGTTTCGACCAATTTATGTATTATATAAACTTACAATCTTGATTTGGGTGAATTTTCTTGAATCTTGAGTGATTGATCAGTATCATTCAGCAAAAAGTCCTTCATTGAGAAAGGCTTCAAACATCATAATATTTTCATCTGGACAATTAAATTGGAGAAGTTTCAGTTTTTACGTATGGGATCTCATTTCTGCTTGCAATTTTAGTCCAAGGATCCATTACTCCAATGCAGTCAATTGTTTTTACAGATTGGGACATATTTATCCATATGAATGAGTTATTGAGATAGATTTGGGAAGGAAGGTTCACACCAAGGCAATAGTTTCCCACAGACTTGGCGCACACTTTTTTTTTTCATTTTAAATTAGGCTTAATAACCTGACTATTATAAGGCGTACAAATGCTAGAATATATTTGTTCATTTTAAATTAGGCTTTATAACATGACTATTATAAGACGTACAAATGCTAGAATATATGCACAAGATGCTGAAACTAGGATCGTATCTCTATGGCCTCAGGCAACATGCTTACATGTCTGACCATTAAGCTAATATTTGAAAGAACGGCACATGCCAAGGTGTAGCAAGCATCGTTAATATATATATATATATCTGATAACTTGGGGAGATTTGTCCAGTTATTTTTTGCTAGGATGAATATGCTACTATATGTTTTTTTAAAAATTATTGCCCGCCGCAAGAGCATTATTTGCATTAACTTCTTTTTTAATCTTTTTTTCTTTACGAAGAGTTTGATCTTAGATGGCGTTCCCACCACAAACCCAATGCCATGACATTCTAATTTATGACTATATCCAATCACAAAGATCATTGCCCACTTATTTATCTCCGATGTGGAGAGTTTGACCCACAATACCTACTTGCAATTCCTACTACGTACCTATATTAAAGACCCATTATTCATATTTGGTGCCATCTAAGTTAACTAGTCAAAATGCCAAATTATCAATGCCAAGATCTTGTGATTAAATCGCAATTCTCTTCACTAATCGTTCAATATATTTATAATAATAATAATTCAGAATTATTGATACCATAAGTTAGTATATACATTCAATTCAATAATCACCACCACCAACACATGAACAAAATTGCAACCCATTGGGGAATCAAGAGAACATAAATATTTTGGATTATTGTTCGCATAATTTTGCTTTTTCCCTAACTTTACAACCTTATGCAGTCTTGGATATTATTTTCATTATTTAATTACAAAAAAACTACACACAAAAATAATAAAACTAAAACTTATAGTAGCAGCATACAAAGCCATGGTTGGCTCATCTCTGACACCTGACACCCCCACCACCCACCGCCTCAGCAACAGCAGCTAAAACCTTAAACGCCTATCGCACGCCCTCGACAACCTTAATCCGCGGCCTTTGATGGGCCTCGTGGCGGCGTACAGATCCGCGATCGGACGGTACCGCTTCGTCCTCCGCCGCAGCCCCGTCTCCTCCTCCTCCTCCTCCTCCTCCTCCTCCTCGGCCTCCATCATCACGGCCTCGGGCGGCGGCCGCGTGTTGACGGATCGCGGTGAGGAGGAAGACGAGGACGACTCAGCGGCGGCGCAGGGTGCAGCGGCGGCGGATTCGGCGCTGCTCTCGCTGAGCTGCACGAGCTGCTCCGCGGCGGCCAACTCGGCAGGCGTGAAGAGATCCCCGGTGGCGTCCCACGGGATTGACGGCGCCCGAACGGGGAGCAGCAGCAGCGGGAGGTGGGATCGGTTTAGGGTTCTTCCCATGGTGGCCCTTCTCTTTCTTTCTCGCTCTCGCGTTCTCTCTTCTTTTCGTGTGGGTGTGGTTTATTTTCTCTCTCTCTCTCTCTCTCTCTCTCTCTCTCTCGCGTTACGGTGTCTCGCGGATACTTTTTTACGCTTTGGCGGTGGTAAATGACCGTTGCGAGATGCAGTTCTATAGCATCAATAATTTATACGAGCCGCTCATTCGCACGTGCACCGCACGTGTACTCAACTATTGTTTCATATATTATATATTTTCTCTTTTTTCCCCTTAAAGAAAGAAAATATTTTGTTTGCTCTTCGTCTTCGGTGTAAATATCTCTAAATTGCCCAGTAAATTAGTGCCCTAATTAATATACATTATTATTATATACACCAAGAAGAATGAGTTAATTACTTGGAGACGAAGGTATTCAAACTACTTCATTAATATATAGCCGGAAATAAAGAGTCGTATCTGAAGAATGAATCGTACGTACACAAACACAATATTGGCTTGCTTCATCTCATGATCATCTTATTGCATTAATTAAAACTAAGAAAAGCTTAATTAAATGTAGTCTAGCTTCAGTACTCTTAATCATATATAGTAGTCTTAAGCTTATAATCTTCACTCTCAATCATCATCGTTTGCACAAGCAGGCCAACTTGGTGGTGGTGGCCGGCGACATCTACGGCTGTTGCTGCTATGATGATGGCGGTGGCGGTGATGAAACTCTCCACCGTCCTCCTCCATCTCTTGCGTAGCAGTTTGCAATCTTATTTCTTCGTTCCCGCCTCGCGACATCTGAAGCAGCGAACTCCTCACAGCTTCTGCTTGCACCATTATATTCTCCCTCCCCTGAAAGGTGACAGAAGTGTGCTTATAATTAAATTCAATGTCGTCGAATTCTAATTATTTATGTTATATATCTGTGTTTCTTGTGAATTAATGATGCTTGGTATATATATATACTTCAGCTCTGAAGACATTCAAGACCAGGCTTCTAAATGTTGTGACATTTGCATTGGTGACTTCAAGCCCTAATGCATTCATGGCCTCCATCAACCTTGCAAACCCTCCTTGCTTGTGCTCACAGAGAACCATCAGAAGCAGCTCATTTGCTACCAGTTGCTTCACCTCCACCTGCGGCTGCATGCATGCAGCTCAAACAAATATTTACCAGGCCAACAAATTAAGCATAGCTTGTTTCTGTAGCTGATTAAAAGATCAATTGAGAGCTAGCACTGAAATTTAATAAGACTAGATATATAGAAATGGATCGTTCTCACTTCCATTTGCTGCTTCTCCTCTTCGTCATCGTCGCTCGACGGCCCAGAACTTTTCACGCGTTGCTTCATCAGGTCATTGTTGGGCAGCGGAAGTTGATCGAGCTGAGACTTGTACTTGCCTTCACGATCGTTATTGTCGTTCTCCTCGAGCTCGTCTTGGAGATCCTTTACTTGCTGCTGCAGCTCCTTGACGTACTCGATCGCGTCTCCGAGTATCGAAGCTTTATCCATCTGCGATTAATCATGCACGCGCGCCACCAAGAGTATCGATCTTATGACGTGCTTGTTCTCAATTATAATTAAGGAGATGATGCACGGTGAAGACGAGGATGACCTTTGTGATCTTTGGAACGATGGCTCTCAGGGCGTGGAGGCGACTGCGGATCTTCTCCCTCCTCCTCCTCTCGGCCTCGAGGTTCTTCGAGTGGTGCCGCTTGTTGCCGCCGCCGCCTGGCCTTTCATCGTCTTCTCCACTCCCCTCCGAGATCGCCGGCATAAAACCGTGCCGTCGCCTCGCCTCCACCTCCATCAGCTCCTTCTCCTGCTCCGTCGTCGCCCTCTCGGAGGCGCCACAGTTCAGCATGAAGGACTTGTAAGCCGGCGCCGCCGCCCCGTCGAATGACGGCTCATCCGCGACGAACGGGGCGCTCGCCGACGAGACGTCGAAGAAGGCGTTGGTGTTCCAAGGAGAGCCGGCGATGTCCCAGGAAGAATTCGAAGGGTTGGCGGCCGTCAATGGGAACCATTGTTGGAGGTCACGAGGAACGGCGGTGTTCGCATCTCCATTGTTGTTGGCCATTGGAATCGCAAGAGCAGCTGCTGCAGTTAATTTGCAATGGACTATTTATGCGCGCGTTGTTGGTGAGCGAGATTTCCAGGAATCAAAAAACAATTAATAATTCACAAAGCAGGAAGGTATAAATTAATTCCTTTGTTTCTCCTAAATAAAATCAGATAAATTAACTCTATATTATACCTATCAGCTATTCTTAAAAGTATTCCTAATTTGAACCCAATTTTGAGCCACTTAATTGGGTCATCAGTTTCCTCTTCGATGATCTTTCGAAGTAAAACAAATAAAAGCAAATGGTTAAAAGATTTCTCACCGGATCGACTAACTTGATGGATTCTTGATTAACTTAGGGTGCATTAATCTTAGGAAATGCCACAGCTAGAATGATAGAGATAGATGTCAGTGAGTGTAAGAAGGCATATGTAGAAAAGGCTGCAATCTCTGAAGCTGTGACTAAAGTTGCAGATCGAATATATACTTACATACTACTAAATAATAGGAAGTAGTTCCTTTTTTCCATATATACCTTTTCTTTGACTGTACTGAGCAACAAGAAATGGAGTAAACGGTAAGAAGAGTGAATCATATGACAGCAATAGATAACTGAAGCATATATATCATCATGAGACACCAGGGGGACAAGGGAATAATTAACCACATATAATACTATATCCCACTTAATGCATGTATACTGTTCTCTGAAATATATATTAAACAGCTAATTAACTTATATTTTGCAGAATTGATTTATTTAGGAGAAATAAAAAGGAAAAGATCATGATGATGTGATGATTGTGGAAGAGAGATCAGATCACTTGATTATTATATTTATATATATGTATCATGTATGTATGTATATGCTGTGTTTGAGGTTGTTAGGGTTAGGTGAGTTGCCATGAAAGTGTGTTCCAGCTCTTCTCTCTCTTATGAGGTGGAGTTAGTTTTTTTCTTTTCTTTTCTGCAAATTAAGGAATCTTTGTGTACTATATATGTTAGACAACTTCACCACTTCCTTTGTCCTTGCTTTTGCAAGCATTGGCATATCATTAAAGATATTGTGGAAAAGAGGCATATTGGAGGTGGAGTAGTACTACTGCATGGATTATGGATATGCTTTCCAAAGCTTTGTTCCTTGAAAATGTATTGAATCTGCTTCTTGTTTGAAAATGGGCTTTCACAAAGTTATATTGCTAAAGATTTTTTTGAGGAAAAAAAAGTTTGTTGGTAATAGTAAACTTAATTAGCTAATGCTATTAAGCACTACTCTTGATGCTTTGATGCTTAAATGGGCTTCTATTAATATATGTGGTTGTTGGATGACAATTTATTTGTATGTGATTTAATATATATAGGGTTCAAATTGGAAATTTTGAAAGATACTTATGAATTTATGATCAGAGTCCTTGTAAGGTCAATGTTTTAAAAAACACTGTGTTTTTTAAATATCTTAAAAATACACAATGTCGAGTACAACATGAGCTTAGCTGACAAATAAGTCTTTTATTTGATTTTCCCAAATAGCCGAGGTGTCGAGTACAAGATGACTTGATCGGTGGTCTGAGCATCTATTTAATTATATCGGCTATAAGGGTTTGTTTATCAAGAGAAAAAATAAATAAGAAGGAGAGGAACCAATAAAGAAAAAGAAGAGTGAAGATAAAGAAAACTAAAATATTTTTCTTTTTTATTTATCAGGAAGAAAGGAAGACATTTTGTTCCTCTCTTTCCATTTTTTTACGGAGGACATATAGAAGGATTGATAAATATAAAGAAAATGACATTATTATTATTATTATTATTACTATTATTAAAAAAAGAGCGTGTTTTTGAAAATAAATTTTTAAGTTACTTATTATCTTATTTTCTGTCCAATCTGTGCCCAATTTGGGTGAAAACCATATAAAGCAAAAGGAGACTATTTTCTTAATTCCCATCATTCTTTTCTTAACAAAATAAAGAACAAAAATATATGTTCTTCTCTTTTTCTTCTTTTGTAGTCTATTCTCCAACACATGACATGTTTGCTTCGGAATAAAAAAATAAAAAAATAATAAATGAATTAATATATATTATTTATTTAGTGCATGAATTAAAAGAAAATAAGAATAAAATAAAATAATATTAATATTATATTCGATATATATCGAATTTAAAAAATTCATATCTAATCATTCATAATTTAATATTCAATCTAATCATATCATATCCAATGAAACAAATATATCATATATTGTTGGGCTTTACCTATGAGTTATTTGGGCCTAACATAGCATTACACTTTGCCTTTCCTGTCCAATTATTATTATTGTTTATCAATATATTATATCTAAAAATTTAATATAACATTAGAATAACATTTAATATTTATTGTAAGAAAAAAGAAATAAAATGTATTTATTGTTATAGCATTAGAATAACATTTTAGGTATTTAATACTTTCTATATTTTATTAATTCAAATTAATTATTAGTGGTTATGTTTACAATAATTAACTTGAGTTTGATTACGTGATCAATTCGATAATATTTATAAAAATAAAATAAAATTTCATAATTAATAAATTATTAATTATTATAAATTTAAAAGTTATATATATTCAAAAGGAATATTGTGCCAATAATAATAATAATTTGGGGACTAAAATAGTAAAATATCCCAACAAAAACCTTTCCGGGCCCCTCAGTCCATTCTTTACGTTCCAGTTAAATTATTCCGCGCGAACAAGCGACGCAAACTTTAGAGCTGGCGGTGGACGAGGATTCCGCGCCCTAAACGAAACCTGCGATCGATCGATCGACCCGGCTCCTCTCCTCTCCCACCCCCAAGCCCTAACTCTAGATCGTACCCTCAATCGCTGCTCCCCTCCGATCCCTTCCGTTCTCTCCCACCCGGCGTCGGCGATGCAGAACGGCGGCGATTACGGCTCATTCTACGTCCCCGAGTACCCGCCACCTTCGGGGAATCATAACCATACTTCCGGCGAATTCGCTCACTCCAATCCGATCCAGCACTCGTATGCCTCGGCGCCGCCGTACTCCGCCGAATTCCCGACGTATTCCGATCCAGCCTCCTACGCTCCGTATTCACAGAATCCGGAGCCGGCTCCCAGTCTGCCTCAATCCGAATTGCCGCCCCCGACGCCTGAAATTGCCTCCTTTTCGTCATACAATCCTTCGTCCTACCCCCCGGAGCCCTTTCCGTTGCAGTTGCTGTATCCTCACCAGCAACCTTCTTCCGTTGCGTATTATGCCTATGATGCGCTTCCTGTGAACCCTAGTCCTCCAACCAATTCAAATTCTGCCGTTTCCACTTCTCGTAATGCTCCTTACAGCAGCCCTGCTGCTAGTTCTGGCCATGATGTAGGAGGGTGCTTCAATGACAACTCTGTTAGTTTTAATGGTAGCGTGACTGGTGAGTATGGCCATGGTCCTTCAGGTTTGGATCGAAATCTTGATAGGAGTTTCAGTGATAATAATCCATATGGTGGGATGCGCTACAATGAGTTCGGTCTACCGAACGATGGATTTGGTGATGGCGTGTATCAGTATGATGGAGGGAAGGCAGAGCCATATGGTTCTCGGGGCACGGCACCCACTAGTTATCCAACTCTGTTTGATGATTACGGGAGATCAATAAGCTTCCCTTCAGGTGGGAAGGACTTGGGAGGAGGATCTTCTAATAAAATTGTCAAGGCGGTGCCAAAGGCAGACACACAACAGGATGTGAAGAGTGGAATACAGAAGTTCAGGGTGAAGCTGTTGCCCGAAGGGGGAGGGCAGAGCACCATAGATGTTCTTTGCCAGGTCTGAATGTAAGAGGGAAAAAAGAAAACCCTCTGTTTCAGTTTTGAAATTGGTTTTGTTCTTCTTTTCATTCCCTAACTACTGTATTGTTCCATGCATTCTTTCACAGATTGGATTGGATGGGATTCGCATGCTTGATCCAAGCACTAACAGAACATTGAGAATTTACCCCCTTGACACTGTGACAAGATGGGAAGTAAGTTTTTTGGATTTTGCAGTTGAGCAATTCAGATTTACTTGCTTCAAACTAATCATTAGTTGTTTCTTAACATGTCTGGAAATTTCATTTATGTTTTATGTATCTAGGTATCAGATTCATCTACATTTACCTTTTGGTCCAAGACCTCTGTTGACATGGACCCAAGGCGCATAAGACTGCAGTCCAACAGCTATACTACCAATACCATTCTTGATACAGTGACAGCTGCTACAGTTCAGGTAGCCAATCAAATTGACCTTTTTCAGTTGCTTTGTATGCACCACAAGTTCAAGCTGGCTTTTGCTGTTAAACATTACTCTGTATATTAAAATTGCATCTTGGCAATATGTGTAACTCAATTACTAAGTTATATTAGCTATATGATTAAATGATTAGTACTTTCTTGATATTAATGTATGTTTACTTTGTACCCAAAAAAAATGAAAAAATGTATGTTAGTTTGTACCAAATTGCCATTAGCCTTCTGTAGGTGTTACTGTATATTATATTAAATATGAATGAAATTTGATTTTCTAATTCGTATATAATTGTGTTGTGTCGGAAGGTTATAAGAGAGCATTTGTTGTTCTTGCTTTGTAATTATATCACATTAGATTAATATATGTGGCCATGTGGGTTAAAAATGTGTAAGCTTTGTACTTAGTTTTCTTTTTCTGTTATCTTGATTGTATTCTCAATTTAATTGTATTCTTCACTTGTGTTCACAAACATAGGTCTTCCACTTATATTTTGGAGACCGATTAGGGTATCTTACTATTTGGCAATTAATTTAATGATCCTGCAGTATTAAGAGGATATGAAATAACATACATTGTATTGTGCTAGGAAACTTCGTTTTAGGATATTCAGGATAGGGCATTGTTGAATGACAATACAATCTGTGAGCACCTTCTATTTTGGCTGGAAACTTGTAAATGTAATGTATGAAAATAGCATTCTTTGGACTGTTATCAATACCTAATGGCTGAAGATTCAATATCTCTATAAACTCTTTGGTGTCTGGTTTATGTGTATAGAGAATTATGCACTATAATGGTTTGGACTTGAGCAAAACTTTCACAAAATTAACATGTGTGTCTCTGTATTTTTCTGTGGCAGGCTCATTACAGTGTTCAACTATATATCAATTTTCCTTCGTTACACCTGTATACTTTGTTTCAGGCTAAAATCTGCAGAATTTGAACTTCTTGTATTGTTTATTGGCTTTACTGCTTCATAGTGTATATTGTAATATGTTATTAGTGCATGCATTGCTTTTTGTTGTGCAAATTTTACTTAACCTGAGTTTAAAACAAACCTGCAGTTTAAGGAAATTGGTGGAATAGATAGTCTAACCAGTGGCAAAGAAACTGCTGATGCTGGCAAGGTAACTGATCAATCAGCTGAAAGAAAGAAAGGTTTGGTGGACTGGATGAACTTGATGAAGCCTGCAAATGAGGAGAAAGATCACTGGGTATGTTCAAATGCTTTTCTTTTGGTAAATGAAATTTTTCCTAGACTTTTTTGATCAATGTTTGGAATGGAATATTGATATCCTAGAATAATTTTTTTCCGCATTTGTCTCTTGCTAGTTAATTCTTCAATGATGTGAGATATTTACCTTGTTGTGACTCTTATCATTATCTGAACTGCATTTAAGTGAGCAAACTGTCGATTTCACTGGTTGTTATGATTGAATTAATCCATCATATATTTTTACTGGATGTTAATATATTCTGATTGCATCAAACTTTTATAGATAGTTTCACTGGGAAACTTATTTTAAATTATTTTCATACTCTTTCTGATTCATAAGTGCCTATTAGAATTTTTATTATAATGTGGGATATTTAAAACACATCTATGTTTTCATTTATTCAGGTTCCAGATGAAGCTGTTACTAAGTGCACATCTTGTGGGTCAGATTTTGGAGCTTTCAACCGGAGGGTGAGGGTTTATCTGATTTGTTGTCATTTTGTTTAGTGTTCACATCTTACAGTGTGTGGCATGAGACTGATCCATCTTGCTTTCAGCACCACTGCAGGAACTGTGGTGATATTTTCTGTGATAAGTGCACGAAAGGAAGAATTGCTCTAACAGCAGATGAAAATGCTCAGCCAGTGAGAGTTTGTGATAGATGCATGGTATATTGACTAGTCTATCCTTTTAGCATGTTCATTGCTACTTTTAATTCCCAGAAACTGACATATAAAACACGACAATAGGCACTGTACAAAAGGAAAACTTTTTCTCCTAATTTAAAGCTTGAAACTTGTAAATGTCATCGCTGAGGATTGATATGGTTTAAGCATTAAAACTGTTATATAACATCAGCTTGAATGAGATTTCTTGATATTACCCAGAAGTTTCTCCTTTAATGCTGCTGCACAGGCTGAAGTTACTCAGAGGTTAGAGAATGCAAAAGAAGCTGCCAACAAACCTGCTTCACTGCAAAGCCATGAAGACCTTGCCCTAAAGCTTCAGGTGCAGTTGAATATGTTTTTTAATCTTGACATATGTCTTACCATTTTACTATATTGCATAATCAACATCTTTGTGGATATAAATACTTTTGCCACAAACATTTGAGTGAATGTGGATGCACATATGGAGTATATTTTCACTCAATGTTGGAACATATAACATATCTTGGTTCTTGTATTCAACTCGCTTAATGAAGAGTACATTTCATGATAAACTAATTTGGAGTTCTTTTTCCTTGCAACAGGAAGAAATGGACAAAAATCGCAAGTCAGGTATTTTATGACAAATTGGATAATCTTACTCTATGTGACCCTTCCTATTAGGTTGGGTCGACCTTGGATTCATGAGAATGGAGTAAATTATGTATTTATACATGTGTATCAAATTGACTATTTTATGGTGGTTACTTTCATAGGGTCTAAAGCCATTGATGGGTCTGCAAAGCAGATGAGGGAAGTAGCATGCCCCGTCTGCACAGTTCACCTACAGGTCTCAATATCCTTTTTTTGAACTCACATATTGTTGATATCTTTCAAGGACTGACGTGTGTTTATGGAATTTCAGGTGCAAGTTCCCAGTTCAGGCTCTGAAACAATAGAATGTGGTGTCTGTCAAAACCCTTTCCTGGTTAATGCTCACTGATCTATGATCTCATCTTGCCATTTCTAATGATTTATTTGTGCTCCAAAAGTTCTCTTTCTCAAGCAATAAGGTGCCAGCATTGTACATCGTTTTTGATGATCTTATTTAATGCATAATATTTTTGGGTTCTTTTTACATGAACTCTCATAAGCAAGTAGTACATGAGATGTCAAATGTGGAACCTGGTTTTCTTTGATGTAATGAATTTTATGAATAGGTTTGCATGAATGTTTGATACCTTTGAAACTTGTTCAATGAACTTTTACCCATTTTTATACTCCCCCTTGTCTTCATTGTGCTTATCAAGAATGTATGCAATTATGCGCAAGCTTTGTAGATATCAAAGGTATCATAACAAGTGCAGAAAGTAGTGATGTTTTGTTCTAAGACTGTGAGCTCTAGATATTTAGTATATCATGCAAATAAGTAAATGTGATTATACAAATTTCTAGTGATCACATTAACAAAAAGATAAAAATAAATAAATAACAAGTTAGCTCAAGATAGTTATGACCATGGTTACAGAGCTCAAGGCCGGCAAAAAATTTGCAACTTCTAATGCAAACTGCACAGTGAGTGCTAATTTTTGGAACAATGTACTCTACAGAATGATTCCAGTATCTGAAAGATACAAATCAGTACAGGCTAAAACCAAAGTACTGGGTAATTAGAATAACAAGTCCCAAGGATGCTGCTACAAGAGAAGCAGCCCATGTTAGTTTCTCCCTAACCCTAGGAGCCTTTTGTTTCAGTGCTTCAGCACACGAACCAATAAATACTGTATAACTCGCCATAGCAAAAACAGTGCCAATAAGAAACATGCATAAGAAAGCAGCACTTGCCAGGTGTGACGGAAGTGCGAGTGCTGGCAAGATCGGCATCAGAGCATCTGGTTGCAGACCATGCACAATGCCGGTGGCGAAAGTTGTGAATCCAATCTCTTTCTTCATGCCAGAGCTAAGATCTGAAGGCTTAGCAAGATACTGACACTCATCTAGAGCTGCACAAGAGGCAGGCACCTGAGAAGCCTCCCTGATACCAAGAGCACCTATGGCAAGCAGAGTTAAGCCAACAACTATAGTCCCCCATTTGTGAAGAATCTCAATGTGTAGATGATCTTTGAGCATAAGAAACAGTAAACCAAAGATAACTTGGCCAGCTTCATGGCCACAGCCCCAAAGGGCACCTACTATGGCACTATCCGTCCTTGTTCTTCCAATTGATAAGGGTGCTAAGGCAGCAAGATGATCAGGGCCTGACAATGTATGTAGGCAACCAGCAAAAAAACCAGTCCAAGCACTAGTTAATAACTCGGATCTGATTAATTGTCCACCTGATATGGTAGCAGGTGAGGCTGTTGCAAATGAAGGTTGTGCTAGAATTGGATTGATCATTGTCAGTATGATTGCTGAAAGGGCAAAAATCACAGTAGAGTAGGCAACCTGAAAAGTTGTCCCAAGTTCAAACTTGTATCATGAGATTGAGAGTGTAAGATGCCAAAAACAAAACAAAACAAAGCAAGAAAAAACCAAGAAAAGAGCAAACATACCCATCAAATAAAACAATACATGAATCTAACATACACATGAAGAGCAACGAAAACCAGTAATTATTTTCCACGAAATAAAACAGCTGTGTCAGTCTAAGTGTTTCCTAAATCCTCAAACTTTATAGTCTCAACTCGAAACAGCAAGCATTGCGGCACAACCATAAATGCTACTTTGGTAGATTGCAAATAAGCTAATGGTAACTCAAAATGGATAATTAAGCAGGCATTGAAACTTATTATATCCATCAAAGGAGCATGAAGAGAACAACTCAATATGGGTTTATGCCATTGATACAACCACAATTACATGATTCCAAGCAAATCCAGCACCAAATGATGTAAAAAAAAACACACCTTTCGGAGGGAAAGCGCATCTAACCCTCCTGCTTCGACGAAGAATGCCGCAGGAAGCTGAGCTTGCCGCGCCTCCTTTTGGGAGCGAGAATCCGCCGGACAACGCACAGGAGAGGGCAAACCGGGAGGGACAAAAGCCGACGATCCATCTTGCTTTGAGAAGAGTGAAGTTGGGGGCTTGAGGCCCCGATGCCGGATCAAGCAAGGGGCCGATCTCAGGTTGGAGGGCAGTCCACGGTGGAGGAGAGGAAGCGTCCTGGCCAGGTTCAAAGGGGCCGACCGAGAGGAAAGAAGCCTCTCCATGGAAGACGATCGAGTAAAGTGTAATGCGACTGTGACTGAGAAACCAACCTACGGGGTTTTCCCCTTTCTCTCTACACCTCTCTCACACATACATCACCTCAATCGACGCAGAAAGCATCATAACTTGCAGACTTGGGGATCCAGAGTATTGCGAGTTGAAAACACACAGCTGAAGAAGGTGGTGACTGAAAAATGAAAATGTTGAGAGGCATTTTACTTTAGGCCCCCTTTTTTTTTGTTTTTACCTACAAGAACCATATAAATTTTCAAAATAATTCAAATTATTTTATAAATTAAAAGATTTTTTTTATTTGAATTCAAATTTTCAAATATATATTATTGAAAACAAAAAAAACAAAATACCTGAGTCCAATTTAAAAATAGGATTCATTGAAAATTAATTCAACAATTAATGGCTTCATAGCAGTTAATAAAAATCAAAATTTATAAAGGATTTTGGTTATCATATCCACGAAAGCGATAATCAAAACTAAATTTAATTTAATTATTTTTTAAAATTCATTAACAAAAATCAAAATGGGACCGAGAATTCACTATCACGGTTAACCAATTTCAATTGCCTTATCCGGTGTCAACCTCACAACACTATGATGCATGTCCAAGTCAATATCACTTTTTGAACTTAGAGATGTAATTATACTAGTTTTTTAATATATAATATATATGTATATTTTTTTTAAGCATTTGGAGGATATTAACGATCGAATATAATAAAATATCTTTTATTTTCCTTGAATTATCTTTTCTCTTTTTTTTTCCTATCATGCATTTTATGACATATTTTATTCATAAGATAAAAAAGAATAGAATAATGATAAATTTATATCCTTTATTTATTTAATACATTATTTATATAAAAAAATAAAATTAAAAATAAAATAAAATTGATATTATATTTGCTATAAAAAGTTTCCCCTCTCTTTGAATTCTATCATATCACAATCATTATCAAATATTTTTCAGTAAAAACAAACAATCCTTATCAAATACTAAGCCCATGATATCACTACTCGTAATAAAATATTTTCCACTTAATATTTTAATGACAGAAAGGGGAAAATTTATACCAAACATTTTTAGAAGAAGAAAATAAATTTTCTATAGAAATTTTAATAATTTTTCTTATGGGTATTCGGTACGAGATAATCTAAATAAATTATTGATAATCTTAATTAAAATTACTTATGCTCCATTAGATTATTGTGTTTGGTTGAAATATATTACTAGTAATCTGAATGCTCATGATAATTTACATTACTACTCAAGTGGTAATTCACATTACCAAGGGAAAATGTGATTATGTGGATTATCAATAAGATTGTAATGTTATTATTATTATTATTTTTACAAAAACATCTCTAACTAAAATACTCTCTATTGACATAGAAAAAAATTCTCGCATCATCTCATTTGCTCAATCTCATAGTAAATTGGTAATCCTTTTTTTCTTCTATTTTTATATTTTTATTTTATTTTATTGTATTTTTTATTTTTTTTATTTGTGGATATTTTAGTTAAAAATATAAATTTCATATTAATCTTTTTTAATACCAAATAAGATAACGACGATTATTAGCGAGATTATCAGTACATATCAAATATGGTAATGTAATGTTATCGATAATTTTAAAAATAATAATCTATTCGGATGATAATTTAAATTGGCAGTAATTTTAAATGGTAATGCACAAATGCCCCTTAAGTTTTTGTTATTCTAAATCCCGATGGACCCAATCCAACAGAGAAGGTCGCATCCGACGGCCGAACGCGCACGCGTGTCATTCTCCTGGCCGTTGGATCTCAAAGAAACGAAGAGAGCCCCTATCTCAAAACTGACTTTTCAACTGAAGGAAGTCTTCGACTTCGCTTCTTTATTTCTCGTTCTAGGGTTTGCTTGCGATCTCCGCTTCGATTCCATCTCTTGACATGGCGAGCAGAATCACCCTCAGGAGTTGCGATGGCGAGGTGTTCGAAGTAGACGAGGCGGTGGCGATGGAGTCGCAGACCATCAAGCACATGATCGAGGACGATTGCGCCCAGAGCGGCATCCCCCTCCCCAACGTCAACTCCAAGATCCTCTCCAAGGTCATCGAATACTGCCGGAAGCACGTAGACGCCGCCGCGGCCTCCGCGTCCAAGTCCTCTGATGACAGTTCCAAAGCCGCCGACGAGGAGCTCAAGGCCTGGGACGCCGAGTTCGTCAAGGTTGATCAGGCCACCCTCTTTGACCTAATTCTGGTGAGATCTTCCCACCCCTTTCCCCACTACTTCCACCTTATGTGAATTTCGTTACTGCGTATTAAATGCTTCCGTCACGTTGCTTTTGCCCTTCCGTTTACCGAGTCTTATCGCATGATTCGTTGTAATCTTTATTTGGCTATTTTATTGGTCCCATTTTTGAGTAATGGACTTTGGTCTTTCTGGTAGCATGCCCTGACATATATGGAATTATCTGCATTTTGTCTAGTACAATATTAGTTAATAGAAGTTCATTCCAACGCAATTTGATGTCAAACTTGTCACGCCCCGGTTCGGGTCCACCCCCACGCCCCGAGGCGGGCCCGTTCCGACGCGCGACAGTGGGCGACTCGGAACCCACACAGCGGAAGGAAAACCATGAATCAACATAACATAAAATAAACAATAACATTAAAACCAACAATTACAACTTATGTGACTGATCAAATACAATTACCCCAAATATACAAAAGCAGCCGCCATCAGAGCTCCACATCTACGACTGACTACTAGATGTCTAAAAACTATCTACACCTCGATCTACAGATCGACCGCTCTCCCCTGCAAGTCTGAAGCAATAACAACAGGAATCAGCGAAAATGCTGAGTAGGAGAATCACAATATGATCAACAACATGAATAAGATGTCAACTCAACGATGCATAACAACATGGCCTAAGATGCAGTCAAAGGCGATGAACACAACAAATACACATCACCTACTCCTAAGCAACATCAACTGAATCATCGAGCGTGTGGACCATTGGGTAAAAACCCCACACTCTACCATCCGTAGAGTGGCATCAACCGTCCGCTCCAACGGTGATACGACTACCCCCACCAAGCAGGTAGCCCGACGGACGACGTATCCGACAGCCGCGCGACTACCCCTATCCAAGCAGGTAATCCGACGGACTATCCGACATCCGCA
Organism: Canna indica; assembly: GCA_034359265.1. NCBI lineage: Eukaryota > Viridiplantae > Streptophyta > Magnoliopsida > Zingiberales > Cannaceae > Canna > Canna indica. The sequence continues at coordinate 1,263,034 of CP136898.1, read as the reverse complement.
CACCCGAAGGTGCCCACAGTGACTAGTCAATATTCGTACCCTCTCCCATCCCTGGGGGGTACCACACTGAAATGGTCCTGGACCGAAGTCCTCTCCGAGGCCGTAGCCTCCAGGTCGACATCAACCATGCAACTCGACTCCAAGAGTGCAACAAGGTATATCACCATGATCAACAACATAGCAACAACTCCAAGTGATTATGACATGATCAACAAGATAATAACAAAACATCATGATCAACAATATCACAACAACTCCAAGTGATTATGACATGATCAACATGCTACTAGCATAACATCATCATGATCAACAATATAACAACTCCAATTAATTATGACATGATCAACAAGATAAAAGCATGCTCAACAAATATACCACACCACATATATCAACATGATACTAGGCATACAGTGACTAATCCAATGCACATTTGGATTAGCACAACATACTATTATCAAGAATAAACACCAATATGCAACAATAAAATGCAACACATGCAATTCCTCTACATGGCATGTCCAACGATAATATGCAACAGGAGTTCAATAATTTCAGGAAACAAACCAAACAATGAAAGCAAAAGTATTTCCGAAGTTATCTCCGACAACAAATCAACAACAGACTTGCAGGCTTGACCCACACTCAGCACACTCTCCAAACGCCCATGATCAACTAACTCACTCTCCAAACCTCATGCTCAACTCATTCTCCAAACACCCATGGTCAACCAACTCTCCAACCCACAATTATTTCACACCGATCAATCGACTAAATTCTCAGACTAATAATTTACTATTATTTGAACACCTCGACAACCTCAACCACTAACCAACTGAAAGAACAACCTAATAATGCTTTCTCGAAAAACTAACCCCACCATCGCGTTCAGCACGCGAAAACGATCAAGATTCCTATTCACCTCAACTTCGACCGACAACTCGGGATCCACCAACTAAATTAATTTCAAATACAACTATCAATCACTTACTCAACAACAACAAAATATCAAAATCATATCAAACGATCTCCAATCTGAAATCCGACACCACCATCGCGTTCAGCACGCGAAAATGATCGAGATTACTATTAACCTCAACTTCAACCGACAACTCGAAACCCACCAACTAAATTAATTTCAAATACAACTATCAATCACTTACTCAACGACAACAAAATATCAAAATCATATCAAACGATCTCCAATCTGAAATCCAACACCACCATCGCGTTCAGCACGCGAAAATGATCAAGATTTCTATGCACCTCAACTTCAACAGACAACTCGAGATCCACCAAATTAATTAATTTCAAACATAGCTATATCATTCAATTACTAAACAACAGCAAAATACTAAAATATATCAAAATCATATCAATCGATCTCCAATCTGAAATCCGACACCACCATCGCTTTCAGCACACGAAAATCTACAACTTTGGTATTCACCTCGACTCGATCCGACGACTCTACGATCAATTACAAAAATACCTCAATAATTCATAAGTCAACCCAATTTCATGCGATACAGCTCTCTTCTCTAAACACTATTCATATCCGCTCGACTCCCTCACGCTGCCCCTTGCCCAGCGCCCGACGCCATCTCCTGCTCCGCTCAAACTCATGCCAGCCGGCCATCTCGGCCGCCGGCGACCACCCCGGCGGCATGGCCGCCCTCTCCCCGACCTCCAACACCGACGGGACTCTCTCTCTCTCTTCTCGATCTCTCTATCTGTCGCTCCTCTCCTTTCACCCGCGGACCCCGTCTCTCTCTCCCTCTCGGCCACCGCCTACCCGTCGCCGACCGGCGACTCCACGACCCCCCGCCCTCTCCTCGACCCTCCGGCCCCGCCCAGTCCCACGATCGACCGAGCGGCGGCCCGGATGGTCCGCACCAGCAGCACTCGACTGCTCGGCACCGCCGGCTGCCCGATCTACGCGCGGCAGCCCTCCGGCTGGCACACGCGGCCACTGCGTGCGACTTCCACACGCGATCAGCCCGCGCGAGGTACGGCGCAGCCACCTCTTCCTCTTCCCCTTGTCTTCGTCGTCCGATTCGTAGGAGATAATCAACGGAAATGAAGGAACAGAGAGGATGAGATCTCCTACCTCGATCCCGCGACTCCGGCGATGACGAGCTCCACCGGCGACGCGCGCCGACTCCTCCGCCTGCAGCATCTCCTTCCTCCGCTCACCGCTTCCCTCTCTTCCCCCTCTCTTCTCTACTTCTCCTCATTTAAAACCCCTCCTCTCCCTCACTTAACCTCACCCTCACTGCCACCTGGCAACTTTACACATTTTATATATATATATATATATATATATACCCGGATATAACAAAACTTGATTATTTGGTATGCATTAACATACTTTCTTATGCCAATTTAGAACGTTCTTTGATCTACTTTTTAATTCTTGGGTATTGGTAACTGGATTGGTTCTTTTTGCTCTTTTGCTTCATTATAACTATTGTTATTTACAGTTGTTTCTAAAATCACAATCGAACAAAATATGCTTCAGGCCGTACCTATCGATGCCTATATGATACAGGAGTCAAAATTGTACTATAGCCTCATCTAAAATTTGAAAGAATCTGATGATTTTTATGTGACGATATGAATTTGTGATGATTTCCTATTATTCTTTTAAGATCCCTATTTTAACATGCCTTGACTCTCATAGTGGTGAAATTGGGATATTTAAGAATATTTGAAGAGTATCATATATAGAAATGTACTGGAAAAGTATGTATACATATTACAAGTTACAACTATATTTGTTTGGCTGTGGCACCCATGTTCTAGCCTATACACCCTGGAATCTTTTCTCTTCGATGATGGTTTAATATTTTGGAGGCCTCCTCAATGCAAAGGGACTATACAATCTGCTGTTAAAATTCTGTTGTCATGACATGGGGTAGTTATTTCATAAGAAAAATACCGAGGAAGAATATTACACGATGCACTAGTTATTGATTACTCATTAATGTGGTTTTACTGTGTTATAGGGGTGATATTCAATTTCTCTTTACAACAGATGTCGTGTCGTGTTATGTTATAATACTCAACGGAACCTTACTCAAGTGAACGCAATAATTCTTGAAACCTGGTTAATGAGATTACATGCTTCTGTACCAATTTTACTGAATAAAATAATTTGCTTTACTATTATGTATCATACCAAGATTTATGGGGTGGAGTCCAACGGTTCTGGAGGAAGCACATTCATCTGAATGCAAACAGAACAGGAGCTACTCTTTATATATATGGTTTACAGGGATGTGGTATGATCAATGTGTCATGGCTTGACATAAAGAGACAGGAGGGAATTGGCATATATGAACTTTTATTCCTTCACTCCGGTCATTTTGTTCACTTTGAAAAAATTGTTGTTGCAATTAATAATGTTCTCACATCTTGGTCAGCAGTCACTATTCCGCTGCGCATCAGCTGATATTTCTCCTTATTTTCTTTATCATTTGTTTTTTACCAGGCTGCAAACTATCTGAACATAAAGGGCCTTCTGGACCTGACATGCCAAACTGTGGCTGACATGATCAAGGGGAAAACCCCCGAAGAAATACGCAAGACCTTCAACATCAAGAATGATTTCACCCCCGAAGAAGAGGAGGAGGTCCGGCGAGAGAACCAGTGGGCCTTTGAATAAGGCAATTAATGTTACTTATCATTTTGGTATTATATAGCTGTAACAGGCAATGCTATCTTCTATCAATGAAGGATGCTGTAAAAACATAGAAATGGTTGGTTTTCTGTGTTGGATATTAGACTAATTGCCAACCACATTTTGGCTACATAATTTATTCATCTTTTGTAGTTTTATGTGCACGTGATTAGCTTTCGTTCATCTTTGGCTAATGTTTTACTCCTAATACTCCGAAATAATTTGGAATGGAGTGACTCCGCGTGTGAAACCTGGAGGGCTATTTTTCACAACTAAAGTTGAAAAATGATAACTGAGGCACTCGTTTATATAACTAACAACCATCAGATTGTTGGAACATAAGGAAATGCTGTACAACAGTTGAGTTCAGCTGCAACTAACATTATGTAAAAACATTCGCCACAAAACTATTTTCCTTCAAATTAAAAAAACAGCATTTAAATCAATCTTTAATGCGAATAATGAAAAGATAACTGATTGCATTTATATCAGTACAAAGTTAACTTTGGAGTGGCTCCATGTAGTATACAACATTCCATCTCTTTATGGTTGGCATTATAGATTCTTTGGGGGGGGGGGTATGCATCAATATCCGAGAAATGAACTTCCATGGTCCCCAAGTTCAAGGATGATATACTTCTGTAAATGCCGAGAAGTATGCAATCGCAGCAGCTTCTTTTCAATAACTAATCCCTGAAAGTCAAAATTTCAGTTAATGACACGATTAAGCGAAAAAAAAGTGCTGAAGGGGGTGTATGATAATGTGCAAAAAAAAGGCGCTGACGACGTATGATAATGTGCAATGACATATTGTAGAAACCAATTACTTCGTTTTATAAGTTTGACCATAAAACTCAACCAAGAGGTTCGAAATATTATACCCAAATTCCATTGGCACCCAAAAAATGGAATAGCTAATGATCCTTAAATGTGAAGTGCACAAACTCTTTAAATGAGGCCAATATAAACTATTGGGGAAAGAGAACTCCTCCCTTTAATTTATACAGAAAGTTTAAATAAGAAACATGTTGAAACTACAGATTTGCCAAAACCTCATGATAGGACCAACTGGATCTAACCACCATTTTCATGTTTTTCACCCCTCAATTAACTTAATATTATTAATCAAGTTCCTCATGGAGCATCTGAGACGTATGCCCAGATGCCATGTTTTTCACCCGTCAATTAACTTAATATCATTAATCTAGTTCCTCATGGAAGCATCTGAGATGTATGCCCAAATGCATGAGTTAGTGATTGATCATTCATTGAATGACTCAGATGTTAACCACTCATGTGTATATGCTCCAGACACTAGCTTGTTGCATTGGAACAAGTAAATAGAAGCACCAAGACGTGAACAGGTAGTGCTAGATAAGTAAAAGTTTTCGCTGAAGAAGCCCTTATTAACAAACGACAGGAATTCTAGAGAAAATGTTCTTAAAATCAAGATAAACATAGACAAAGAGTTAACTATGACTCGGGAACATAAAAATAACTGAAAAATAGAATCAACACCAAAGAGTTAACTATGACTCGGGAACATAAAATAACTGAAAAATAGAATAAGCACCAAACTTAAACTACTGTAGCCAATAACGGTCTGATGATCAAGTAGAAAGGCAAATCAAGATAAACATAGGCAAAGAGTTAACTATGACTTGGGAACATAAAAATAACTGAAAATAGAATCAGCACCAAACTTAAACGTAGCCATCACTGCTATATCACAGCATATGTTTTCTATAAAACTACAGCAAAGATCCCTGTAATAACAGTCTCTATCCTACACAAGTTAATATGATTAACGCCAAACTATTCTCTATCCTACATAAGTTAATATGGTCAACACAAAACTATTCTCCAACAACTATGACAATAAAAAGAATGTAATAGAGTACAAAAAATAATGACTCACCAGTATTTGATCATGCCATCCCATCCACAAGTGGCAACCTTGCTTTGCTCTAAGGGATGCCACTCGCACCCAATGCACACCCCTTCATGGCATTTTAGAGTGCGGAAAACTTTGCAACTCTTCCAATCCCAAAACCAACATTTTCCTTCTCCATCTCCGGACATAACAAAACGACCGTCAGGAGAGAAATTCACTTGGCAAGCATACCCTGCTACAATATGTCCTGCAAACCTCTTCTTCTTATTCAGCTGAAATCTTTCTTTTGTACTATAAATAAGTATCTGATTATCCAGACTCTGTGCAGCCAACCAATTTGAATTAGGATGAAGAGAGATTGAAGGCATAGAATGCATGTGAGGCTCACTAATATACTTTATAACAACAGGAATACCGAACTCCCATACACGGAGTGACTTGTCATCGCTAGAAGTTACGAACCTCCTATTATTATCAACAAATGTGATGGTATTAACTGCTCCAAGATGCTGATCATATTCTTGTGTAATTACACCAGAATTCATATCCCACTGAACAATCTTCTTGTCACTCATACCTGCAAGTAGAATGTTCTGCTTGTCTTCATCCGGATTAAGCTTCACAACATAGGGAATCTTCCCAGTGGAGAATGTGGAGATAACCTTCCCCGTCTCCGTGTCCCAATACTTGATGTTCTTGTCATATCCAGCACTCAAAAACTTAGTACCATCATTGGAGAAAGAGATATCTCGAACTGCCTTTGAGTGGCCCATGTAAGTTCGCATGCATTTTCCAGAATTGAACACATCCCATATCTTGACCTTTGAGTCCATACCAGCCGATAGTAGGAGGTGGCCATGTTTTGGAAAGAACCGTATTGCTGCAACTCCCTTGGTGTGTCCGCTCCAAGTATGAACCCACCGTTTTGGAATGTAGCAATGATCGTTTGTAGCCTTTGCATCTTTGGGTGGCTCAATCCACGAGCGGCCCTGGTAATCTCGCTCCTCCTTCCCGTGAAATGTGCTCTTGTCCGCATTCTCAGCCTTGTCGCCGGAACGCCCCTCCCCACGTTCCTTTTCAGCCTTCTTCTCTGCGTATTCCTCAGCGTACTTCTTCTGCTCCTCCGTGAGATCGCCCTGGACGACGTCTTTCTTCCCGGACCAGGGGCTTATCTTATTCTTGAGGAGCCAATCATCAGTTGCGGGATTCTCAACTTCGGGCTCCGCCACAGGAGGGTCATCTTCTTCAGCATCGGAGGATTTCATCTGGAGACGCCGCCGCTTCTGCTCCTGTTGGGGCATGTTGTAGACGGAGAGGGCCTGGTTCTTAGTTAGGGTTTCAATGTCGCCAACGTACGAGAGGCCAGAGGGATCCGTAGCATAGCCGTACTTGTGGAACGTGTTGTACTGCTCGTCGAAGAGGAAGGGCTGGATTGAGGCGTCCTCGACGAAGCCGAGCTTGTGGTTTCGCATGCCCTGGGCGACGCCGTCCTTGGCAAAGGGGTGGGCGGGGCCGTAGATGGGGGCCCAGAGCTGGTCGTAGGTGGGGTTAAAACCTACCGCGTGCTGCCCCGGGTCGAGGGGACGATGGAGAGCGCGGGCCGAGTCTGCGGCCGCGAGGGCGAGGGTGGTATCGTCGACACGGGGGGCGGAGGATTTCCCTGGAAGGCGTCGAGGGGAGGAGTCGGGCGATGAAGAAGCCACCGCCTCCGCCTCCGCCTCCTCCCCATCCCCGGCCGCCGTCGCCGGCGCGGGATCTGGCGCTCCTCTTCGTACTTGTTGCGCTTCTCCTCGTGATCCCTCCTCGAGTTCGTAGTCGTCGTCTTCGGCGTAGTCACGGAGGAGATCCATAGAGAAACCCTAGCGAGAGAAAGAGAGATCGATAGAAGTGGCGCTGAGAGAAAGGATTAGGACGATGGATTGGACTATAAACAGAAGAGTTCTATTAATATAGAAATCATCGTGATAGAGTCTGACTCTGTTCGACTGTTCCCATCCACATTGATCCGTGATTTAGGTTGATTCCTATTTGCCGGTCCAATTCGAACCAATTCGTAGACCGGGCAATTTATTATCGGTCCAATTCGAATCAAATTCGAAGGACGGATAATTTTGGGCCGAAAGTAGAGATGAGTAAAATTTATTGATAACGGTTAAAAAAATTAAAATTTTTATTTCTTATTTCGATAAATTAATCGAACTGATTCAGTTAATTTATCAAATTATAATTTATGTTAAATATAATAAAAATTTATATAAGATAGTACTGTTTACTTGAGTGTTTAAGATGATATAATTTGCGAGAATGATTAAAGTGATCTACTTTTAATTTGAGTGATTCGAGTTCAAATTTGCTAGAATGTTAAATATAATAAGTATAATAATTATTATTTTATGAATTTAGTAAATTAATCAATTTTTTCAATTTAGTAAACAGTTAACGAATCATAAACATTTCAATTCAGATTGGAATTCATAGTTTTGATGTCACATTCTATTAAAATGTAAAACCTATTTAAACCACAAAATCTTACAACAGCGCATTAACAAATAATCACACAAATTGGTCCGGCCACTGAAATTAATTCATACGAAACAAAACACAGAGTTAACAGTAAATTAACAAATAATCACAAACCAAAAGAACGGATAAAAAAATACAAAGACAATCATCAGTGATGACAATAGAAGAAGCCGTTCAAATCATGACTATTAGAGATGTTTTAATCCCAACAATTATGCATATGATGACTTGTAGATCATAGTTTGTATATCATGTACATCAGTACTTAATTTTTCCACACTCTCTATCCTGCCGATGAGCATGTGTACATAGAAACTTACAGATATCAAGGAGGATGCATTCTGGCATCTACTATGGCAAACGATCCGCTCATTCAATTCCACTAGCAAAGAGCTTAAGGATCAAGAAACATAGCTGCTTATTCAGTGCAAATTGAAAAATTACAAACACAAGGAAAAAACAAGGCCAGGCAAAAGCTACATTTCCTTTGGATCACTATTGACTCACGACTTGAACTGCATTTGTTATTAATAGTTTATGAATCCTTCTTCGTCACACGACCTCCTACAGAATCCACAAAATTAGGAATAGTTAGACTTTGTATCATCAAGTACCAGTACCACAAGTAACCAACAAAAAATATTGAAAAGGAAAAGAGGGCAAGAGCAAGCGAGAAACGGACATAACTCATTAGTATTATTTAATATGAACACTATGGTTAGTTTCTGTTAAAGCTCCAAGAGGTAATATCTGCGCCCATAAGTGTCATATGTACTAACCAAGATACCATTGTGTATATTTCCATCTCCATGTAAAACAACAAAAGATAGCTAAAATTAAAACTCCAAAACAGAAAAACAAAAAAATTATTTGATGAACTCCAATTCAGAGTACATTCACAATGTAGACATATGCCTCTTAAATATCACAACTGGACATAATTCTCCAAATAGCCATTAACAACAGGCAGCCACTAATACATTTCAGGAAGTTTTATTATTGAACACAATATCATCTATTGCTGAGTAGAATAGTCTACTTCCTAAATCTAAAAAAGCCAACGGACGTACAGAACCAACCCATATTAGATAACTCCTAGCAAACTGATTCTTATATGAGCACAAATGTACCTAGCAACAAGGACCATCTTGATTCTGATGAACCAAATCTTGTCTAATCAGTCTAAAAGCAAAGGATAATGTTAGAGAATCAATACTGTATATTCATGTACAAGTCAAATTTTAACAAAGTAATCATGACATAAATAATGGGGCATCTATAGAGTTGTAAATAGTGAATCTTAGAAGTGATCTAATATATAATTTATATTTTAAACTGCACCTCCTTCAGGCTAGATATAATACATTGACAAGAGACTGAATACAATTAATTTACTGGTTACAATTTCAACTAAACTAGGAACATCACATGACATCAACTAAATCATGTTTTGAAGATAAAAAAGCAACAAAGAGAACTGATCTGTGTAAAGAGACCAGCTTGATAAATGAAACATTTTGGAAATCATGTTTAAATATTTAACCCAAAAAGAAGGAAAGCAATACCTTCTATCTTCGAGGCTTTTGATGAGCAGCCAACAGGTCTTGCAACCCCATTTCCGCAGCCAAAGAAGTCCTTAGATCTCAAAGTTGAATTTCCCATACACTGCAAGTTACCAATCTCACATACTCGAACATCTTGATGATTAAATACACCATTTTCTCCAACATTCTTCCCTTGAATCCCTGGATAGAGGCAGGGAACCTGATCATCACAACTGAAACCACATGAGTTTAGAACTTGCGCATCACCCAGCATGTTCGGATGAGTCACATTAGAGACAAAATCTCCATTCCCTTTCATTGGCTTCTGATACGGAAAAGATCCAATCTCTCCTTCAATCCGCCCCCTAAGATCCACAAGCAAGCATTTAAGCCTCGCAACCTCAACTTCAAGAGCAGCTTGATTCTGAAGCCTCTTCATCAGTTGCTGGTTGATTGCTCTCAGTTGAGCAACCTCCTCCTCAAGGGATGCAGCATGGGCCTTCTTCTTCTCCCTATACTTTCGAACAGCTTCTCGATTACCAAAGGACCTTTTCTTTGTTGAAGAGCTCTTCTCCACAGATTCAGCAGTCTCATCTGCAGAAGCTGAGACAATTTTGGTGTGGACATGTAAACAGGTATGGGTGTGAGAAAGGTCTGGCCCAGGAGGGTTGCAAGTGTGGGTATGGGTGCATGTGTGCTGTTGGCTATCATTGAAGATGTTGTCAAAGAAACTATCCATAGAGCAGCTGCTTGGAAGATCTTCACCAGCATTCGGGCCAGAGAAGACCTCCGGATTAGAGAAATCGAGGTCCCCTTCGTCCATAGTCACAAGTGGGAGCAAAAGAAGTATATGCAATCAAGCAGTTGATTCCCGAGATGCGATGCGGGACTTCAAAGAGAAGCTAAACACATCTTTAAAATGTCAAATTCCGTGAACAAATTCGGTGGCAGGTCAAAAAGAAAAGCGTACGAAATTGACAAAGCGCTAAATAGAGAAAGATTTAAAAACCATTAACAAAGTCGTCCTATTTAACCTCCAACAAGACGAAAAGGCGACGACTTGCTACGTCAATCGCGAAATTCACGGCGCTTAAGAGCTACTCATACTAGGGCAAAATAACAATCTAACGACGACGACGACGAAGAAGAAGAAAAAGAAGAAGAATGAAAAGCCGAACCGAGAAGAGCCGTACAGAAGCGATCTGATCTCAGAGCAGAAGAATAGCGCTCGGCTATATCAAACACTTCCGCAATCCATCCGAGAGCGCTCTCTCAGAAACCCTAGGTGCCCAAAGTAGATCCCGGAAGGAGACGACTCCGAATCAACGCGAGCAAACATGGATCGATCAAACCCTGGCGAATTAAAAGGGACCTTTTGGCGAAATTACATGGAAAAGATAGGGCGAGGTGGATAGGCCAATCAAGCCGGGATTGAACGGAGCGAAACGCCGCACTGCAGAATTTATGCAATTAAAAATAAAGGTAAAAAAGGCAGAAATTGGATCCATCTGAGCCGTTCGATGGATGAAGAGAGCACTCCAGAGCGTCTAATTTAGACCGGAAGATGATGATCTTCACTTCTTCAGACCCTGAACTACCGGTTCAGACAAACCGCAAACGGGATTTGACGCTGATGCAAGAAAAGTCAAACATCCGAGGTTACAGGTCAAACTCCGGAAAAAAGATATAAATCATATCAATTTAAAATCAAGTCCAAAGTAGATTTGACAATGGATGGGTGTTTTTTTATTAGTATCCAGGGATGATAATTTTATCCGCATCCGTTAAATAAAAATTACATCTGTATTGTATTTGATTGATATCCGTAAATAAAAATAAATATAAATACGAATATGTATTTAAAAAATTAGTATCCGAAGGAATATGGTGTGAATACAAATGTGGATGCGAATCCGCACCGTAATCGCACCTCATATTCGCATATAAAAAATTATCATTTTTACTCATTTATAAGTTAATATATATTATATAGATAAACAACCAAGTACACTATATTATATCATTTGAACTCAATATTACAACAATATCAATGTGCATCACTGATCAGACCTATTAAGACAGATGTGTCTTTGAAAAGTCAGACACAAATCATAATATTACAAACTGTATCTAATCATTTGCATAAAATCAGCCAAAATGCTGAGTTACCAGTCAAATGAAGAACATAAACAAGTGTTCCAAGTTTCAAGTAGTTAGATTAAGATACAACAACCAAGTACACTATATCTGCAAGTGAAACAAACTCAAGAAGATTACAACAAAGCAGGTGTGCCATGGACTTCTAGAGGAAGGTGAATGCATAGAAGTCAGGCACAGATCACAAGAGGGAAAGGAAACCCATAACCTAGATGCTCCCATGAATTGCTGTCAGTTGATTATACATCAAGAGCAGGATCTTCTAACACTTAGCGAGATACTACATGAAAGGGCGGCCCGGGTGTCGCAATTCTTCTTTGTGGTGCATGAAATTCACATGATGGAGCAAACCTTATGTGACTTCTTCTTTTTCTTCTGCTTGGGTGGCTGAAGTACCACTTTAATGGCCGCATCAAAAACTGACTTGACATTCTGCACATATCATTCGTCATATGAACAGAAATATATGAGTAAGGCGTTATAAACTCAGAAAAGGGCACTAGGAAAGACCATACTTGTTGAGTCTTAGAACTGCATTCAATGTATGCAGGAGCGCCAATCAGCTTTCGCAGCTCCTCCCCCTTGTTCCAGGTGAGAATATCGTAAGCAACACAGCAAACGTATTTAAAAGGAACAGGTGCATTAAGAGATAAAGGGCACAGAAATAGCATATTGAGAGAATATATCAAGAGGCACAATCCTACCTGAGCAGTGCTTATTGGCGAAGCACCAGGATGATCTATAAAGAACTGCTTAGCATCCCGGAGATCTGCCAACAAAACCATGCACAATTAGCTAGAATATACAACTCAAAGGTCAAAGCCATCCCACATGATAAAGTTAGCACCAAAACAGCACGTATAATTAACTGGAGTATGAATGCCTGAATTCTCCAAGACAAATTTCCTGGAGTTCTCTTAATAGTTGTAGAAGACTTTTAAAGTTGATCTTACAAATATGTTATTAGTCAAATTATTCACATCAGAAGACTTTGACCTGCTTTACTAAGATACTAGAGACGTATCATACTCATACAATGATGATAAACCCAAAGTTAATGTTAAAGAATCAAACCATGCATCGCACAATTCTTTAAACAACTTAATGAGTTAACGCCGTCTAAGTTCTTAAATGCAATTTCGTCTACTCATATCAGGATTAATGCATAGTCCATTGTTCAAGAATGTACAGAAGAGTTGGATTTAATATACTAATCTGGATTTTTTTCAAACTCCTTTTCCACTACCCTAACTCTTTCTTAACAATGAGATTTTCTGCCCTTTATCCATAAACTCGTTTCAAAAGCATTAGACCCATACTAATATTAAAGAACCAACTCAAACTTCAAAATTTTCAGATTTAGTAATTGGTGCACAATGTGTTCATAAACTAACAGCCTAACTCCAAGAACTAAGTTCAATTTATTTAGAAATCCCTGGTATTATAATCATAATCTGCAACAAGTAAGTTGTCATCAATGATTCAGAAACAAGTGGCAACTTGCAATCCTGCAGCATTAATATCCACCATTGTATGTCCAGATCCAGTGCTAAAGACATGAGGCCATTTAATGGAATTTACTTTCAGAGAGATAAGATCTTCAATGGAGATACTGCTTGCCATTGTCAAGTGTCAACATCAAGGCATTAAACAACTTTCCCAGTACTACATCACAATTATAATGAAACACATATCCACCAATCTATACTTTGCAACAAGCCTCAACGCACTAACAGAAAAATAAAAGAATAGTTGCTATCTCGGTACATTTGTATCCGAGCAGTATTGTCTTTTGTGGTTCATCTAATGCAATACCGGAAAGAAGAGAGTTGCAAGAGAGCTTTGATATTTATGTATCAAGTCATCAACCATGTGGTGTAAAAACTTTACAACATAACTAAACCAATAGAATTTTCAAACAGCCTCACTTTATTAATACACGTAGCTTCTCAAAATAAGAATTGAAGAAAAAACACTATGCAAATACCGGTGATCATTTTGAGCAGAAATTGAAATGTCTATAGATACAACAATAGAAAAAATCAAGTCATGATGATTACCAAGCTTTGTTCCAACAAGAATTATGGGCACACCAGGCGCATAGTGTTTCAGTTCAGGAATCCACTAAAAAGTTGAAAAGTAAGCAAAGAGAAAAAAAAACTAGTGAGTCAGCAAAAGGATATAGCTATGAAAAAAGGAAGTAATACACATTTGAGGAAGAAGGGGGGTCCTTCTTACCTTCTTTGCCACATTTTCATAACTGGCTTTACTTATGAGAGAGAAGGCCAGCAGAAAAACATCTGCACCTCGATAGCTCAAAGGTCTTAGTCTGTTGTAGTCCTCCTGGCCTGGTCCATAAAATCATAGCATGAAAACAAGCTCTTTATAATACAAACAAGGAAAGGAACAAAATGCAAAAGGTTACCTGCAGTATCCCAAAGACCTAAGTTGACTGTGTTACCATCTACTACTACATTTGCACTGAAATTATCGAACACTGTAGGGACATAATCCTGTTAACAAAACATAGAACAACTATTGAAATATACCAAACTAAAACCTGAGCACATTAATCAAAGAAATCAACGAAAAATATCGTATGGAAATTATCCCTGCAATGAATATTATAAGAGTAACAGAACTGTGCGCAAATGGATGCCTCAAAACATGAACCTATCAGTAGGCATATAGAATTATAGATAGTACATTTCAAAATCCAAGAAAAAGAAAATACTGAAAAGTAGCTCCATGCTTGAAAAAATTAACGGAAAACGCTTTCTGGTGTGTAATTCATCATTCTACATCCAAAATAGATAGCTAGGCTCAGAATAAAGCATTGACCACATATTCTAAACTTATTGGAACTCCATCTAGTAACATATATTTAAAACATAACCTGATTGGACCTGTCTTTTTTTTCCCCCCAAAGTACTAAAGTTATATTAAAGATCGGCGATTGCCTGATCCAAGATTATCAAAATACAAGATGGTGTCCAGCTCCGGAGGTCGGACAAATGTCCACACCTTTTCATCCTTACACTTTCTGGCCCAGTTTGCTGCCCAATGGGCATGTTTGTTAGCTTCTCGATAACAAAACGAAAAGTTCAAAATATTACATTTTGACTTAAGATTGATGATATCTAGAAAAGTCAAGTAGATACTCCAAGGGCACATAGTCTTCCCGTTCAGAGCATCGATCAAAATTTTCGAATTAGATTCTACATAGAAGGGACCCGAACAGTTTGTAGATGCAAACAGTAGACTCGCCTTTACTGCTAATGCTTCCATCTGCAAAATTTCCACATAGTTGCACATTTGGCAAGCCGCCATACTACAATTCCCGTTATAATCCCGAATAACGAAGCCCAGACCACCTGCACCATCCAGCAACGAAGCATCACAATTAATCTTTAAAGTTCCAGCCTCTGGTGGAATCCATCCTGGATGTTTACTCCTTGAAGAGCCCTCAAACATAGGTTGCTTGAAATAACTATCAGTGTAGGATAGAATTTTCCTTACCAAACACCGAGGGGTAGGCTGCCAAGCTTCATGCAGCTTCTTATTCCTAACGTGCCATATGAACCAACACGTGTTAAGGACAATGGCTCTAAAGTAGGTAGAGTTATTAGAGGCAGTGATCCCAACCCACAAGCCTCTATCCCAACCTATCCTGTTGGTCAAAGGAAGGCCAGAGCTGGACGCGAGGGTGACCCAAATCTCACTAACAACCGAGCATTGAAAGAAAAAGTGTGGGATAGACTCAATAACCTGACCACACAGAACACAGGAGGTATCAGCAGCAATGCCCAAATTGCCTAGGAATGACCTAGTGGGGATCCTTAAGTGAAGGAGCTTCCATCCAAATAACCTAACTCTAGGAGCTGTACTCACCTCCCACAATGTTTTCCAAGGTAGGCCCGAGTCAACAAGCACTGGTATTGGACCTGTCTTTTCGCATAACTACTTTATAGCACATACATTTTTCCTGGAACCATGTGTAAAAAGTACTGTTTTTTGTTTCTAAAGCATCAGAAAAGAAGCATTGTTTAAAAGAGATAGCATAGAGAGCTTTTATATTCTATAAAAAAATTGGCATTCTTCATATGTTACAAAGTTAGAGATAAAGTTCATTTTTCCTTGTTTTTCTCGCAAATTGGGCAATTTAACCGCTCTAACTTTCAAGCAACAAATCCATCAGCAAAGACAACACTAACATAAACAATATTTTTTTCTTATTAATGGATGCCTCAACAAGCAGCAAATGCATAGATACTGAACTCAAGCTCCATTCCACTCTCCGATCAAGATTAAACCCTCATAAATTCAAAGTCTGCAACTATCTCCAGAAACTGGCTCAAACAATCAGGAACCAAAAAAAGGTCGATCACTTTTGACACTCACCGTAGGAAAAGTGTTGCTGGTGTACGATATGAGCATGCAGGTCTTGCCAACGGCGCCGTCCCCCACTGTGACGCACTTTATGAACCTGGACGCACTCATCTCACCCGCTGGTTCCTTTCCCCCACAAAAAAACCGCCTTTCTTCCTCCTCAGACGAGTGCGAACCAGTCTCCGCGGCGCTTCAGCTAGCTAGTACACATCTGAAAACCCCAAGAATAAGCCCCACATTTCTCAGCTGACTCAAAGGTCTCCAAGGGGAACAAACGAGGAAAGAGGAAAAGATGCCCTAAATCAAGCCCTGAAAGGCGCCGAGATCCGCAAAGGAATCGCCTTTGGG